>JAGIQG010000014.1:68475192-69675192 GCA_024679065.1 Sphyrna mokarran | reverse complement strand
CTGTGCTGCCCTTCTTGAGTATTTCCAGCGTTTTGTGTTTTAACATCATAGCTCCTGATCCCTAGTCCAGAAAACAATCTATTAATTTCAGTTTTGAATTACTGATCGGCTGAGGGTTCCTAATCATCTGGGCAGAGAATTGCAAAGATTCCCACCCTGCTCAGTGAAGGTGTTTCTCCTCATTTCAAATCCTAACTCATCAATCCTTTTCCCAGTCTAGAGCTCTGTCTTGGTCTCCAGCCAAGGAGTTACCACCACTCAACACCCATCCTGTCAAATCCTTTAAGAACTTTTATGCACTGCAATAAGATTAACTATCATTCTTCTAAACTCCAGAGAATTAGTCTTATTCTACTCAATCGTAAATCAGGAATGAAAAAGAAAGGAATAATTACAAATTTAAACAGTCCATGCTCCCTTAGAATAAATCCTAAAACGGTTCACTGTCTGTGAAGTAGACTTGCAATGTGAACATTGTTGTAATGTAGTGAATGTATGGTTAGATTCAGAAATTGTAGAATGGTAACTGTGCAGAAGAAGGCCATTCAGCCAGTCATGCACCTACTGGCTCTTTGAAAGAGCAACTCTGCTAATGTCACTCCCTCACCCTTCCCTTCAAACACTTATCTAGTTCCCTTTTGAAGCCTGGTGTATATGGATTCATGATGTGGAAATGCCAGCATTGGACTGGGGTAAACACAGTAAGAAGTCTGGTGTTGTCAGACTTCTTACATAGAACACAGAACACAGATTGTATATGGATTCACCATTGCTTCAGGCAGTGAGTTCCAGATCATAACCTCTCTGAGAGGAAGATTTTCCTACGGCCACCCTATGCTTCTTTTGCCAATCACCTTCAAACTCTGCCCTTTTGGCTCTCCATCTTTCCAGCAATGGAGACAGTTTCACCTATTTCCCTGTGATTTTGTTCAGCTCCATTGTCCTGCTGTATTCGACAGAGAACAGCTTCTCCAACAAGATGGTGATGAGCTGGAGTCCGTGTGTGTGGGTTGACCACAATGTCATTAGGGAGGAAATTCCAGGATTTCCAGTGACTGTAATGCATTTCCAAATCATGATGTTGAGTGGCTTGAAGTGAACTTGCAGGTAGTGGTGTTCCCATTTGTCTGCTGCCCTTATCTTTTTAGACAGAGGTGGCTGTGGGTTTGGAAGGTGCTGTCTAGAATCTTTGGTGAATTGCTGTAGTGCATCTTGTAGATAATACCCACACTGCTGCTACTGAGCGTTGTGATGGAAGGAGTGGATATTTGTGAATGGGGTGTGAATAAAGCGGGCTGCTTTGTCCTGGATGGCATTGAGCTTCTTGAGTGTTGTGGGAGCTGCACCCATCAAGGCAAGTGGGCAATATTCCAACACACTCCTAACTTGTGCCTTGTAGATGATGGACATGCTTTGGAAAATCAGAAGGTGAGTTACTACAGGATTCCTCACCTCTGACATTTTGCCTCATCTTTCATTTTGTCATGGATTACATTGTCTACCAGGTCAGCTGACCCTCACAGCATGTTACCATTGGTTGCACTTTGCACTTTCTTGTGCTAAATTAAATTGGTCTATTCCATGGGTGAGATTTCCTGGCTTTTCCTGCAGGTGAAATCTTCTAATCCCAAACATGTGCCGGCTTTCTTTAACTCATCCCCAGTCGAACGATTGCTAAATTAGAATCATAGAAACTCTACAGTGCAGAAAGAGGCCACTCAGCCCATCAAATTTGCACTGAACAACAATCCCACCCAGGCCCTGTCACCGAAACTCCATATATTTACCCCGCTAATCCACCTGACCAATGCATCCTCTGATACTAAGGGGCAACTTAGCATGGCCAATGCACCCAACCTGCACATCTTCAGACTGTGGGAACAAACTGGAGCATCCAGAGGAAACCCTCACAGACACAGGGAAAATGTGCAAACTCCACACTGACAGTGACCCAAATCGGGAATTGAACCAGGTCCCGTGAAGCAGCAGTGCTAACCGCTGTGCCACCATGCCAGGTTATTGTTTCTAGAAGGTTCCCCAGCAGCAAGGTCAAATTGACTGACTTGTAGTTACTAGATTTAATTTTACATCCTTATTTGAAGAAGATGCTGGCAATTGTCCATTCCTCTAGCACCTTCCAATCCTGTGCTCTGTCTCCTGCTGCTTCAGTTGTGTCAGAATCACAGACTAATATCCAGAACCCTCCAACAATTACCTGGGCAGCGGCAGCTAAACCAGGCCTGATCTGCTGAGATGGCCCATCATGCAAATGAAAACTTCTAAATGGAAATAATCTAAAGGTGTATCTTGAAGATTTATATATCGAGGCTGTAACTATTTCCTTTGACTGCTAACTCCATCATGGGATTGCTCTTGGGATTAAAGATTGTTAATGCGCTACCTTGGAAACGAATGATCTTTGTAGTTTGGGTGGACGCGACCTTGTGTTTTGTCATTGTCAGATATTCCCATCATTCCGGTCCATCTTTTACAACATGGCCAGTCTCTTTATCGCCCTCCTTTGCTGCAGCGATTCCCATTCTGAGCCTTTGATCAAGATAGTGACATTGATGTATTTCCCACACTGATGTGGGCACATCTTAAATTGTTCCCATCTTATCCCTCGCCACCATTCGAACACTCCAGGACTGCATAAATATTTGATAAGCTGTAACTCTAATATTTTTGTTGCAATATCAGAGATTCTTCCTCAGAAATTCAAGAACCCTGGGGACGAGCTTACCTTTTCATGCTGCCATTCAATGGGAACAGTAAACCGGTAAGATCATAACAAGCAGAAAATCGTGTTTGCGTCTGATTTCGCACCTTTCACAAACTTATGGCCTGGACTTCCAGTGAGATCACCTGGGAAAGGGATGAGGCTGATCTCAATATTCAAATCTATTTTAAATAAAATTTAAATATTATTCGTGAGCCTGGGATACAATCGCCTTGCTGGTGAAGGTCCACATTGGCAAGGATCACGTATGGTCCTCATCAATAGGGACCTGTTGTGATGGCCTCATTGGTAGGATTGGGTGCCATTGAGGCTGCCCAGGAGCTCAGGTGATGTGGCATTCTGACAATGCCCATTGGAAACCCTGGCCATGCCAGCCTGGCACACTGGAAAAGCCCATCTGGCAATGGACAATGCCAATGGGGCTGGGCCTGAGGGGCAAGGGGCTGAAGGGAAGGGATGTGCTCTAAGAGGAGATGGGTGGGGCAAGCTGCGCACTCTGAGAGTGGTATTTGGCAAAGGGGGCAGTGATGAATTGGAGCAGGGTTAGCCGGGAGATAGGCTGGGCCAGGATGTGAGGCTGAGGTAATAGGCCAGGCCAGAAGGTGGGAGGTTGTGATATGCTGGGCCTGGGGAGGAGGGAGGGATGGGGGGAGGGGGTGATAGGCTAGGCCAGGGAGTGGGAGTGGGTTGATAGGCCTGGTCAAAAGGTTGGGGGAGAGGGGATGGTGATAGGCTGAGCTCAAGGATGGAGTGGGAGGAGGGGGCGATAGGCCAGGCCAGGGAATAGGGGAAGGGACCATAGGTCAGGCTAGGAGGTGGCGGGAAGGGCAATAGGCAGGGACAGGAGGTGGGGGGGAGAATAGGCCAGGCCAGAGGGTGGGGCAGGGTAATCAGTCAGACCCGGGCATGGGGGGAGAAGGGATAGGTTGGGCCTTGGAGTGGGGGGAGGAGCAATAAGGCCAGCCTAGGAGTGGGGGGGGGAAGGGACGATAGGTAGGGACCAATGCTGAGGGGATAGGCTAGGGCAGAGGGCTGGGGGTGGGGGGGGGGGGGGGGGGGGGGAGAGACATGTGATAGGCCAGGCTGGTGTGGAGGTTGGAGGGATAGGCCGGACCAGGGAGTGGGAGAGATAGATGGTGACAAGGGATGGGGGGGGAGTAGGCCAGGCCAGAGGGTGAGAGGAGAGATAGATCAGGCCAGAGGGTGGGGTGTGATAGATGGGGCAAGGTATGGGCAGGATCAGGGGAACAACAGGCCAGGCCTGGAGGGTGTGGGGCCGGGGGGGTGGGTGGTGTGATCAGCCCAGGAAGCTGTGATGTCAGTGCCTTTGCCGTTATGTCAAGCAGTGACCTCGCAGTAATTGCAGGAGAAGACACCAATACCTTTGTTAAATGAGTTTTGGTTGAATTGAAAGTCTCAGTGGAAATGAAAGAATGGAGCTGAGAGGGAATTTCACACAATATATCCTTCATTTAAAGGATGATTGTATTTCAAAGGCAGCGTGAGGTTAAATTACTTATTTTGTATTATGGTTTCAATAGACAGCCAATAACCTTTGCTGATTGGCAAATCAGAAACGCCAGAGGATAAGAAAATTAAGAACCTCTCGCTGCACGGCAGGTGATTGCTGAAACTTCAGAGAGAGTCGGAGTGCTGATAGTGCTGACAGTGTCCTAGTATAGTGGGTGAATCCACCCCCAACTGCACTCACTCAGACAGTAAGAAGTCTCACAACACAGGGTAAAGTCCAACCAGTAAACCCACAAACTTTCGGAAACGCTCTTCCTTCTTCAGGAAATTTGTAATCCAATATCACAGTGGAGTCCAATTTCATGGCAGTGTGTTGTAAAGTAGTTTGAATCAAAGTGAGGTGGCAAAAGGAAATGAGCAACATTTGTGTTGCACTGTTCTCTGTCTATCTGAACGAGTCATGATGCTGGCGTTGGACTGGGGTAAACACAGTAAGAAGTCTCATAACGCCAGGTTAAAGTCCAATCAGTTTGTTCGATGGTAAACCCACAAGTTTTCAAAAATGCTGTTCCTTCGTCAAGTGTGTGGAAAGGTCTGTAACTCTTACAGTAACCATCATGACTTGCCTAAACTTGCGACATCTCATTTACTGTCCTGTTTGGAGACAATACACATCTCTTTAACCTATGCTTAATGTTATCTCTACTCACGTTGTGTGCACATTTGAGACTTGATTAGCTGTAAAGACTCGCATTCTGATCAGTATTCTGTAAACTGTATGTGCCTTATGTGCTCTGTTTGTGATCAGAACTCCCACTCATCTGACGAAGGGGCGAAACCCGAAAGCCAGTGACGTTTGCTACCCATAAACTGTTAGACTTTAACCTGGTGTTGTGAGATTTCTCACTGGTGCCAATGCCATGGGAGACCAGAGGGTTAAAATGGCTGCCTAATCTACTTCTTGCCACTCCTGGCATGGCCTTTAAGGCACTTGCAGGGCAATAGTGATGGCGCGCCTTCTGCACACCAGAGAGTGGGTAGGCTGTGACATCACTCAGTTTCTTTTTATTATGCATTTGTGGGCTACTATTTAACTGACTTAACTGATTTAAAATAGGGATCATGAGCCTTGGGAGTCCCGGGGAAGTGTGTAAATAGATGATGATATTGATGTACTTGTTTTTATCCTACAGGTGCTTTGGTCCACCTTGTTGTCTAACGAGGGACATACACGCGATGGGTCTTGAGAGGACTTCTATTGGGTTTTTCTCGAGAGTATCCTAGTGCTTCGTGTCGTTAGTGTACGCTTGACCTAGACCATTTGATGGGCAACACGACAGCTCAGTGACTATCGCTGTGCTGTGCAGATACATGGATTTGGGCCTGTGTCTGTGGGAGTTTGCGCGTTCTCCCCGTGCTTGCGTGAGTTTTCTCCGGGCGCTCCGGTTTCCTCCCACATCCCAAAAATGTGCTCTTAGACTAATTGGCAAAATAAATTCTCCCTAAATTGTCTCAAATTTTGTTTTTAATCCATAGATCTATAAACATGGACAGGGATCGCGGGTAGAGGCGGGAACATCGGGGTGGCGGCGCGGGCTCCTTGGGCCGAAGGACCTGTCTCCTGTGCTGTTTTGTTCTTTGTTCTTTGTTCTACTACTATCGCTGGCAATTATTGCCCATCCCTAATTGCTCTTGAAATTGAATGTCTTCCTGGGCCATTCCAGAAGGCAGTTGAGAGTCAATCACATTGCTGTGACTCTGGAGTCACACATAGATCAGACCAGATAACGATGGCAGATTTCCCTCCCTAAAGGACATTAGTGTCCAGGGATTAGATTCCAGGCATGGCGGAACTGGTGTATGAAGAGAGATTGACTAGGTTAGGATTGTTTTCACTGGAGTTCAGATGATGAAGGGAGATCTGATAGAGGCTTATAAAATTCTAACAGGACTAGACAGGTTAGATGCAGGGAGGATGTTCCCGATGGTGGGGGAGTCTAAAACCAGGGAGTCACAGTCTGAGGATTTGGGGTAGACGACTTAGGAAGCGGTGAAGAGACATTTCTTCACCCAAAAAGTGGTGAGCCTGTAGAATTCATTACCATAAGAGATAGTTAGTGCCAAAACATTGAATGTATTCAACAGGCAGCTAGATATAGCAATTGGGGTGAACAAATCAAAGATTATGAGGAGAAAGCAGGGTTAGACTACCGAATTGGATGATCACCATGATTGTGTTGAATGGTGGAGCAGGCTCGAAGGGCTGAATGGCCTCCTGCTCCTTTTTCTATGTTTCTCGTGAACCAGATGGATTTTTCCCACATAGTTTCATGGTCTTTACTTTCAGATATTTTTATTGAATTCAAGTTCACCATCTGCCATAGTGGGATTTCAACCCGGATTTCCAGAGCATTAGCTGAGTTTCTGGATCGATAGTCTAGTGATAATAATACCATGCCATCATTTCTCCAAGGGTGTGTTAGTCCTTTTAGAAGCTTCAACAGTCGAATACTGCATCAAGCTCTTTGGTATTCTCCTTAAGGCAGGAATGGATAAGAGGAGACACCGGCAAGACTTTCAACATCGTGAATGGTTTTTCTTGAGTATCACAGAATGTTTACAACCCAGGAGGAGACCATTCTGCCTGTTGTGCTCCTGATGGATCTCTGAAAGTGCATTCCATCTTGTCCCCCTCCTTTTCCCTTTGCCGCTGCATATGTTTTCCTTTTCGGATGATGATCCGGCAAGTAAGGCAAAAATACTTCCACGGGATGGTAACTAGAAGATCGAGGTTTAAGATGATTGACAAGAGAAGCAGAGGCGAGAACAGGAAAGCTTTTTGATGCAGTCGGTTGTTGTGGCCTGGATTGCACTGCCTGAAGGGATGGTGGAAGCAGATTCAAATAGCAACTTTCAAAACAGAATTGGATAAATGCTTGAAGGGAAACATTGACAAGGCAGAGAAAGAGCAGTGGAGTGGGATTAATTGAATAACTCTTTCAAAGGACTTGTATTGGGATGATGTACTATATCATTCCTTCTATGTTGAAATGGCAGAAACTATAATAGACTATAGAAGGAACTGTTGGCAATTGGCTAGAATGCCTTTCCTGCAATTCATTATTTTTTACAAGCCTGACCCTGAGCTCCAGTGGTCTTCATTTTAATTCTCCAGCCTCTCTCACACTGACATCTCCTTCCTCAGTCAGCTGAATGTGACAGTGAAGCTCAATGTAAGCTTACAGAGGAGCAACCCCTCTTTGGATCAGGCACTTCCAGGGTCACCACTGGTGGTGGCATATAGAATCACTACAGTCTCAAAGGAGGCCATTCAGCCCATCACGTTAGCACCAAACCACAATCCCACCCAGGCCTGATTCCCATAACCTCACACATTTACCCTGTTAATCCCCCGACATTTGGGTCAATTTAGCATGGCCAATCAACTTAACCCGCACCATTGGGAGGAAACCGGAGCACCAGGGGAAACCCACACGGACAGGGGGAGAAAGTACAAACTCCACAGAGAGCACGAATGGCCTCCTTCTGTGCTGTTATGATTCTATGAAAATCTGGTATTAAAAACTAGCCTCAGAAATCTGGCCACAAATTCATTGACAATTATCATAAAAACCTATCTGGTTCACTAATGTCCTTTAGGGAAGGAAATCTGTGGTCCTTACCTGGTATGGACTACATGTGACTCCAGATTTACAGCAATGTGGTTGACTTTTAAATACCCTGCAAAATGGGCAATAAATATTGGCCCAGCCAGCAATACCCACATGCCATGAACGAATTAAGAATTAAAAGAAAAAAATGATTCAGGTGTCTGGACTGATCCCTTGTCATACACCAGCCTGCGCATCCTGAATGATACTGGTCTGTTGCACCTTGGACAGTACAGCACAGCGGGAAGGACTGGAACAGTAGGAGAGGGAGGCGAGGAATGTTGTTCCTCTTCAGAGGAGGAAGGAGAGGCAAGACAGCTGACAGGGCAGGAGAAGGAAACTGATGTGGCGACAGCACCGGTATCAGCAGAGGGCCTAAGGGAATGACCCATTCAAACACACTTCAGTTCAGCTGATGCTGCCTAGCACACAGAACCCCAATCCACTCTGCCTGCCAACTCCCAGCACAATGCAATCTCTTCTCTCTCACATCCATTAACTCACCTCTTCAACTCTTGTTTCCCATCCTTTACAAGGGAAAGATAGCTTGGCAAGCTGCAGAAAGGCAGAATAATGAAGCTGTGAAATAAAATTTTATGGTTCATAAACATTAAATTGAAATGAGATGGTGTAGCCCAGTTTTAAAAACCCATGTGAATACCTTCTTGTAAATGCACATACTTTATCTTTCTTTCTCTACAACTATGCTGTTCTGTTACGAGAAATGATATGCGAGATAAAGCTCAGAAGGGCAGAGTGAAGTGGTTTCTACTTGAATGTGTCAAGCTGCCGATCATTCCTGTCCTAACCAGGGCAGTGAACCTCTTGTGGCACTGCGTCCAGAGAGAGAGGCCACAACAATCCCACCCAGGGCCTATCCCCGTAACTCCACATATTCACCCATTTAATCTCCCTGTTACTGAGGGGCAATTTAGCACGGCCAATCCACCTAACCCACACAAGTTTGGAGTGTGGGAGGAAGCTGAAGCAGTCAGAGAAACCCACGCAGACACAGGAAGAATGTGCAGACTCCACACTGATAGTGACCCAAGCCTGGAATTGACTCTGCCTCCCTAGTGCTGTGAGGTTGCAGTGCTAACCAGTGCGCTGCTGTTTTGCGCCTATCTAAGCTGATAGTTCCATACTGCACTGAGGGAGCACTGCACTGTCCCACCCCAGGCTTAGTTGGATAGGAGGATGACAGGATCCCACTCATCCTGCCACTTGATCAAATGCCATCCCCCTTCCCCCACCTACCCAAATTCACCACACAGGGTGGGCACAGAGCGGGTGGGGAATTAAATTCTACTTTTAGAGAGGACAGAATTTCATCACAGTATGCAGCCAGCTGGAAATATTTTTGGATAAAAGGTCAGTGAAATAATTAGATTTTTCTCCTTCCCAACAATGGAGTGCCTTGTTACCTTTCGGTTAAGAAGTGTGAATAAGAATGATTAAAGAGCTTGAATTAGCCATTTCTCTCTTGTTGCTGCCAATGAATTTGTGCTGCATCAAATCGGCCAAAATAAAATTGATTGCCAGAATTACTGGTGTCTAAAGATGCTGCAAATTATCCTTTCAGAAAGCAGTCTTGCCTCTGTCACTTGTGAATCTGAAAGTTGGGGGTCCACTGCCTTCTCTGGGCCTTGAGCACATCATCAACCTGATACTTCAGTGCAGTCTTGAGAGAACACCGTGTAACGGGAGACATTTACATTACTCTGTCTCAAAGAACAAAGAGCAATACAGCACAGGAACAGGCCCTTTGGCCCTCGAAGCCTGTGCCAAACATGATGTTTGCCTAAACTAAAACCGTATGCACTTACAGACTCTTTCCATTCCCATCCTATTCATGCATTTGTTTAGATGCCCCTTAAACATCGCTATCATATCTCCTGTCATCACCTCCCCGGGTAGCGTGTTCCAGATATTCACCACCCTCTGTGTAAAAAACTTGCCTCACACATCTCCTCTAAACTTTTCCCCAAGCACCTTCAATCTACACCACCTAGTACTTGACTTTTCTATCTAAAGAAAGAGCATCTAACTAGGGCGGATCCAAGATACTCTTGAAAGAGAAGGAAAGAACACTCTCTATCCTGGCCATTCATCCTGCAGCTAACAGCTCAATAAGAGATAAAGTGGATCTCTATCCAGCTTGGGAGAATATTTGGCCCATCGGGTCTGTGCCAGTTCTTTGAAGAACAAATGCAATTCGTCACACTCCTGCAAGTTTTGCACCTTTGACACATTTGTCCAGTTTCTTTCTGAACATTATTGGGCCTTTACATTCATTTTCTGTGGCATTGTACCCCAAGCAAACCATCTCCCCACAGCAAAACACCTTTCACCAGGCTGCCTCGATTGCTGGCCTCCCTCCCTCCCCCAGTTGAACTCAACTGGGACACTCCACCCCCACTGCAGGACACTCCACCCCCACTGATTGCCCCCTAGGTCCCTCCTCCATGTGCCTCACCCCAGGCCGTGGGGAATGGGGGTTGGGGGATGGGGGGCAACACTGCGGGGATCCCAGTCTGACAAGCGATTGAACTGGCCAGTGTGCCAAGATACCCCCCTGGGCTGGGCACTTTACCTCTTTGGGCACTAACAGGAATGGCTAGGCTGGCACTTAGAGGTTGCCTATGTCCAGGAGGCACCATGCCCCAACCACCCAACATCTTGGGGGTCCCAAATATTCCCCTTCCCCTCCAGCAGGGTTGGGCTGCTAGGTCCCCAAAAGTGGGAAGCTACTGGAATTCCTGCTGGAGTGAAACACTGGCAGGGTGTGAGATGCTAATGGACCAGGAGAATGCAGTCCCGGGGTCACTAATAGCATTTAAATATTGTGCTAAATACTATTTAAATGCTGACCCTGCCTCCCTGCCGCTTTCTAGGGTGGCGCAAGTGCTAGTGGAAATCCAGACCTGGGAAACACAAACGCGACCCTCACAGGAACCCCGCAAATCGGCCGATGTGCAATTCTCCCGACCCGCCGAGCTGAAAAGCAGGGTGGGAGAATAGCAGCCATCACCCTTAATTCAAATTCAAATTGCAAATTTTATGATCTAGGTGGCCTTCATAAAACATTTTTCTGACCTGAATTTCTGGAATTTCTGACTGAATTATAACAGGTGGAGCAGACCTGAATGGTCTGAATGGTCCCCTCCCGCTCCTCGTCCCATGTCCTTCTGAACCCACTGCCCTTTCAGTCATTGTGTCACAGATCAGAAGAGCTCAATTTGTTAAAAGAAAGCTCTCCTCGCGACACCTTCAATCTTTATTCTCTGTTTCCCAGTCATGCAACAACCTCTTATTTACACACCGTCCACAACAGTGTCCACATTAAAAACTAAAGACAGTTATTTAGAAATGAAACCGGACAGAAAGAAGCAAAATATTCTGTGGAATTAAAAGCTCTTTTTACAGAAGATTTCATGACCATAGATTTCCTGTCTTTGAGCTGGGAGAAAAAATGCTCAGAAAATCGATGGCAAATTTCAATAAGTGCATTCGCCCATTCGGGTAGGTTTCATT
This sequence comes from Sphyrna mokarran, assembly GCA_024679065.1. Taxonomy (NCBI): domain Eukaryota; kingdom Metazoa; phylum Chordata; class Chondrichthyes; order Carcharhiniformes; family Carcharhinidae; genus Sphyrna; species Sphyrna mokarran. The sequence goes on along the minus strand of JAGIQG010000014.1, from coordinate 69,663,777 downwards.
GTGCAGCCCTGAACATTTCCCACTCAACTTCCAGCCTTTGGGATCTTACTGAATGTGGCAGCAAGCAAACAGAGTTCATACTCTCTCTGAATACTATCAAAGCTGATAAGATGTTATATAAGTGTGTGTTTTCCTGTTCAGCAGAGAACACATTTGTCCATTGAGAATTAGTTTGCTTTGAAGCTTACAGCTTGGGGCAATAGTTTGATGATTTAATACGAACCTTTGCATAATTCAGAAATGCCCCTGAGAATGAATATGTGCAATACATGTTTATGTAGATATTTACTGTTGACACTGATTTGTTTTGTTAAGTGCCTGCTTGTTGCTTGTTAATCAGGGAAAAAAACATGCAAATTTACTTGGGATTTACGAATGTTCCCCCAACTTGCTTGAAATTGCAGGACGGGTGGTAAACTTCCTGTGGTGAGTTACATACAGCTGCCTAGAATCTATGGCACAGAAATCAGTCACTCAGCCCGTTCATTTGTTAATGCCCCACATGCACCTCCACTTAGATCCATCTATTTTCTGCATCTTATCTCAACCGCTCCTTCCTTAATTAAGTTGATTTTGTTTATTTGATTCAACACAAAAAACAGCTCCTGTGTGACATTCTAACCTCCCTGGATTGCAGACTGGCTGCAGGGGGCCACTAGTGAATGTGCTACATCTCCAAATTAGTATTTCACCCAGTGCCCCACCTCCTGCCTCCTCCTGTGGCCCTGCCCTCCTACTCAAAACTGAGTACTGTGCTCAATTCTGGTCACTTCATTACAGGAAGGATGTAGAAGCCATAGAACGGGTGCAGAGAAGATTTACAAGGATGTTGCTTGGATTGGATGGAATGCCTTATGAGGATAGGTTGAGAGAGCTCGGTCTTTTCTCCTTAGAGAGATGAAGGAAGAGAGGTGACCTGATAGAGGTGTATAAGATGATGAGAGGTATTGATTGGGTGGATTCTCAGAAACTTTTTCCCAGGGCTGAAATGGCTGCCACAAGAGGACACAGGTTTAGGGTGTGTTTTTCCTCATATCGCCATTGTAATCTGTCCTTTTGCCTTCGTCATGTGACCATGCCACACGGCTACCTCTGGAGACAGGCATCTTAAGGTCAGTTCAATAAAAGCCTCTCACAGAAATACACAGAGGAAATACAGTTGCCCTTATCACAGAATCATAAAAACCCTATCGTACAAAAGGAGACCATTTGGCCCGTGTCCTTACACACGAGGCAGCCGTTGTTTCTTTTGCCATTTATCTTAAGTCTGTGCCCTTTGGTTCTCCATCCTTCCACCAATAGGAATATTTTTTGACAATCCCCTTGCTTCAGCGCTTCTTCATTTTAAATACTGCTGGTAAATGTCCTCTCTTAAGCATCCTCTTCTTTAAGAAAAACAACCATCATTTTAAATTTACTAGGATGCTGCTGAGACTTGATGGTTTGAGTTATAAAGAGAAGCCGGATAAACTGGGATTATTTTTTCTCTGGAGCATAAGAGAAAGTGCAGAAAAGATACAGAAAAATTTCTCTTTCAGAGAAATCCACTTTCTCTGGAGGCTCAGGAGTGATCTTTTAGAGGTCTATAAAATAATGAGGGGCATAGGTACATTTCTATGAAAGTGTTGCCATTTACTTTCAAGTAGTTATACTAATGATTACAATTACTCTGTTAATTGAAAAACATTATCTGAAATGTACTGTACAGTCTGGCACTCCTTCTAAAATGAACTCATTTGGTTAATTTATGGGCAAAGTATTACTGATTTGCATACCATGACAATATATTCATCATCTTATCCCACAAGGTAGACGAGTCTAAAACTAGAGGGCATAGGTTTAAGGTGAGAGGAGAGAGAGATATAAAAGGGTCCAGAGGGGCAATTTCTTTTACACACAGGGTTGTGACTGTCTGGAACGAGCTGCCAGAGGTAGAAGTAGAGGAGAGTACCATTTTGTCTTTTAAAACGCATTTAGACAGTTACATCGGTGAGATGGGGATAGAGGGATGTGGGCTAAATTGGGACTAGCATGGTGGTAAAAACTGGATGGCATGGATAAGTTGGGCCAATGGGCCTATTTCCATGCTGTAAACCTCTACCTTCTGCAATCTATCTGTGTAAATGAAATTCCTTACTCCTGGCACCATTTTTCTGTATCTTTTCTGCACTTTCTCTTATGCCTTCAGCTCTCTCCTAAAGTGCAGTGCCCAGGACTATTGCTGTGGGAATCCTGCAAGGGGCAGAAGCCCCGGGGAGAAGAGGGACACCCCTACTCCTGTATCTAAGGAAGGTTGTGCTGGCCCTGGAGAATAACCATGGAGATTCATGAGAATGATCCCAGGAATGAAAAGCTTGACATATGAGGGAGCATTTGAGGACTCGATGGAGTTTAGAAGGATGAGGGGAGATCTCATTGAAATTTACAGAATACAGAAAAACCTGGATAGAGTGGACATGGGGAAAAGGTTTCCAATAGTATGAGGGACTGGGATTCGAAGGCACAACCTCAGAGTAAAAGGTTGACCCTTTGGAACGCAGATGAGGTGGAATTAATTCAGGCACAGAGTGGTGAATCTATGGAATTCATTGCCACCGAAGGCTTTGGAAGCCAGATCACTGAGTGTCTTTAAGGCAGAGATAGATTCGTAAGGGAATCAAAGATTATGGGATGGAGGTTGAGAAACGTATCAGCCATGATAAAATGCCAGAGCACACTCGATGGGCCGAATGGTCTACATATGTTCTATATCTTATGACCTTACATAACCTGGCATTGCCCTGGTAGTGTCCCCGATACTGCCCCATGGCATTGTCCTCTGGTACTTACTCTGACACTGTCCCCAGCACTCTCCCTGTCACTGCCCACCTGTCAGTGTCCCCCGGCACTGCCCCCAACATTACCCCTGGCCCTTCGCCTGTCATTGCCCCCAGCACTTCTCCTATCACTGCTCCAGCATTTCCCCGACACTGCACACTGATACTGTCCCTGGCACTTGCCCAGACACTGCCCCCTTGGCACTGCCCCAACTATAGCATTGCGCTATCCCTGGCACTTCCCCTATCACTGCCCCAGCGCTACCCACGGTACTTCCCCTAGCACTTGCCCTAGCACTACCTCTGGCACTTCCACCATCACTGCCCTGACACTTCCCCTGACTCTGCCCCCAGCACTGCTCCCTGACACTGCCCCCACAATAGCCCTTGCATACCCCTGGCACTGATCCTGTGCTATCCCTGACACTACCCATGGCCCTGTCCCGGCACTGCCTCTGAACTGCTCTGGCACTGTATATTGTACCCAGAAATGCTATCTTCACACTGTTCATTGAGTGGATTCAATATGATTCCAAAACAGACAATAATTTCACAATTTCCAGTGTATATCTAACTCCTTGCTGAGTACCTATAATGTTTTATTCTTACTAAGCCGCAGGCAATGTGCTATCATTTGTACTATGGGAGCAATTATATTTTCAGGGAATCTTTACCTTTTGTTACATTGCTAGTTTATATCCAAATAAATCTTCATAGATTCAGGCAAGGTGATGATGCAGTGGTGTTATCTCGGGGCTAATAACGCAGAATTCCTGGCTCATGTTTTGGGAACATGGGTTCAAATCCTACCATAGCAGCTGGTGTAATTTGAACTTCATTATTAAATCAGGAAAATCAAAAAATATGAAACTATTGTCAATTGGTGTAAAAACCTATCTGGTTCACCAAAGTCCTTGAGGGAAGGAAATCTGCCGTCCTTACCTGGGCTGGCCTACAGGTGACTCCAGAGCCACAGGAATATGGCTGACACTTAAAGGCCCTCTGAGATAGCCCAGCAAGCTATTCTAGTTGAAAGGAACAAGGAAGCTGTAGAAACTGGGCAATAAAACTCGTCTGAACTGGCGTTGTATCTATTGAAGTGGAAACCGGGAAATAAGAGTTCTATTTTTTTTCCCCAAGCAGTGGGAGAGACAGGTGGAAGGAAGTGGGGAAGGCTGCAATTAGAGTCCCAAATGCTGGCCTTGCTCTCATCCCATGGAAGAATAAAGGAAAAACACAAGTCCCCCATTGACTTGGTTCTCACCTTTGTACTCTGTTTCAATGTATAGATCTGGGGCAGATTTTCTGGCCTGTTGCTCGGATTATCTAATCCGACTGAAGGCCAATGGACCAATGCCCCACAATAGCCCTTGCATACCCCTGGCACTGATCCTGTGTCTCTGCATGTCCTCTTTGTAGGTCACACAACTAGGAGCTGGACTCAATTCATTGATACCTGAAGTTGCAAAATCAAAGAAACCATCCTATTAGACCATAAGACCATAACACAGAGGAGCAGAGTTAGTCCACTTAGCCCATTGAGTCTGCTCCACCCTTCAGTCAAGGCTGATGTGTTTCTCAACCTCATTCACCCATCTTCTTCTCATATCCTCTGATCCCCTTACCAATCAAGAATCTATCTCTGTCTTAAATACACTCAATGAAGTGGCCTGCACAGCCTTCTGTGGCAATGAATTCCACAGATTCACCATCCTCTGGCTGAAGAAATTTCTCTGTTTTTTTGATTTCATTTGATATGATTTATTATTGTCACATGTATTAGTGTACAGTGAAAATATCATTTCTTGCATGCTATGTAGACAAAGCAAACCATTCATAGAGAAGAAAACGAGGGTGCAAAATGTAGCGTTACAATCATAGCTAGCCTGTAGAGAAAGATCAATTTAATACATGGTAGGTCTATTCAAATGCCTGATGGCAGCAAGGAAGAAGCTGTTCTTGAGACATTTGGTACGTGAGCTCAGACTTTTGTATGTTTTTCCCAAAGGAAGAAGGTGAAAGAGAGACCGTCCGGGATGCGTGGGGTCCCTAATTATGCTGGCTGCTTTGCTGAGGCAGCGGGAAGTATAGATAATGTCACTGGGTGGGAGGATGGTTTGAGTGATGGACTGGGCTTCATTCATGACTCTGTTGTTTTTTGCAGTCTTGGATGGAGCAAGAGCCATACCAAACTGTGAATCAACCAGAAAGAATGCTTCCTATGGTGCATCTGTAAACATTGATGAGATCGTACGCCAAATTCTTCTGAAAAAATAGAAGAGTTGGTGCGCTTTCTTAACAATAACTTTGGTGTGGAGGAACCAGGACAAATTGTTGGTGATCTGGAGACCTAAAAACTTGAAGCATTTGACCATTTGAACCTATTGATGTTTGCCCCTTTACTCTGAGGCTGTGTCTTTGATCCTAATCGCTCCTACAAATGTTAATATCTTCTCCAAGCCTTACTGAAACATTTGTGTGGGGTTTAGATGATCGTATTTAATGCAACAGTATGCGGAGGATAATGTACAACGCTGTAGGTGAAAAGGTATTCATGTAAGAAGGGACAATATATTCAACATCCCACAAATGGAGCAGAAGTGCTCTCTCAGTGGATAAACATGCTTTATTTTCAGTTTTTCTACACTGACTCTTACACTGACGCTCCACTTGGAGTACATGAGATTTATTGAACTGTTAAATTGCTTGAGATAATATATATGGAAACGTATTCAAAAGCACGTCAGCAATTGATCAAGATCATTGCCGTTAGACCAATGAGTCACAGGGGCTGTGCAGGGATTGTATAGAAAACTGATTTTATATTCACTTCTTGCAGCTTTTTATCAGAGCATTTTTATGTTGCCAAGCTGCAATAAGCAACTTTGTGCTGAATCTGTGACTCATTGACAGCAGTTAATTGGGGCCTGGGAGAGCAGTTGACTTGTATTTATGTGGAGCACGCTAATGGGTCACTGCTTTTTGATTTGATTTGATTTACTATTGTCACATGTATTAGCATACAGTAAAAAGTATTGTTTCGTGCGCGCTTTGAAAACAAAGCATATTGTTTATAGAGAAGGAAAGAAAAGAGTGCAGAATGTAGTGTCACAGTCATAACTGAGAGTGAAGAGAAAGGTCAACTTAATGCAAAGTAGGTCCATTCAAAAGTTGGACAGCAGCAGGGAAGAAGCTGTTCTTGAGTTGGTCGGTACGTGTCCTCAGACTTTTGTATCTTTTTTCTGATGGAAGAAGGTGGAAGAGAGAATGTCCAGGGTGCATGGGAATCCTTAATTATGCTGGCTGCTTTACCGAGGCAGTGGGAAGTGTAGACAGAGTCAATGGATGGGAGACTGGTTTGCATGATGGATTGGACTACATTCACGACCTTTTGCAGTTTCTTGCGGTCTCGAGCAGAGCAAGGCTTTTTCCTGCAGTTGTAACCTAGGGAACAGGAATAGCGCGACCCGTGTGAGACTCGGATTATCGTGAACACATGGGCCTCTGCCGAACCATTCACAAACATGATTGAGACGATGCTGAGGGGTATTTATTAGGATCTCTGGAGCCACTGATGTCCCCGTGCAATGGCTGACGCACAATTAACTTCAGTAAATTCATTCCACTGGTCGTCCTTCATACTCAGAGAGCCTGGCATTCACTAATTGTTTCACCAACTCCTCCACTTTTATTCAAAATAATCTCTGCCAATTTCCTCAGTTCTGCTCTGTAACAGTGACAGAAAGTTGATTGATGTTGGGCGGCTTTCCTGCCTCTTTTTAGCTTGGCCTTCAGAAATGCAATGCTTACTCCTGTCTGCTTGCCCACACCGGTAACATGGCATGGGTAGCATGATATCCCAGTTTGTTAGCTTGTTGATTTTAAATTAATGTTTCATTATTTATTTAAATACCGATACTTCGGGGCCGAGCTGGAAGGTGGCTGGGTAGGCATCCCTCATATATTACGTGTCCTGTCTCCATCCCAACTGAAATGTGTCTGGCAGAGGAGGAAGAGAAGGGTCTAAGAGTCGTTACCACATGTAAGAGTTCAATCAGTCCCTTGAGGACAGCATAGTGGCACAGTGGTTAGCACTGCTGCCTCATAGCACCAGGGACCCTGGTTCGATTCCCAGCTTGGATCACTCGCTGCGTGGAGTTTGCACGTTTTCCCCGGGTCTGTGTGGGTTTTCTCTGGCTGCTCCGGTTTCCTCTCACAGTTGAAAGATGTGCAGGTTAGGTGGACTGGCCATGCTGAATTGACCTCAAAATTGCTCCTTAGTGTCCCAAGATTTGTAGGCTCAGGGAATTAATAGGGTAAATATTTGGGGTTATGGGGAACAGGCCTGGGCGGGATTGTCCCTTAGTGTCAGGGGGCTATAAGGATGGAACTTGTGTGGGACTGCTGTCATAGAACATAGAACATAGAACATTACAGCGCAGAACAGGCCCTTCGGCCTTCGATGTTGTGCCGACCAATTAGGAACAAGCAGTGACCCTCTAACCTAAACCATTCCCTTTTCATCCATAAACTTATCTACTAACCTCTTAAACGCCACCAAACTTGGCGCATCTACAACTGACGCAGTCAAGGCATTCCATACCCTTACCACCCTCTGGGTAAAGAACCTACCTCTGACATCTGTCCTAAAACCACCACCCCTTAATTTAAAGCTATGTCCCCCCGTGCTAGCTTTCTCCATCCTAGGAAAAAGGCTATCACTGTCCACCCTATCTTAACCTCTAATCATCTTATATGTTTCAATAAGGTCTCCTCTTAGCCGCCTTCTTTCTAACGAAAACAACCTCAAATCCCTCATCCTCTCTTCATAAGACCTGCCCTCCATACCAGGCAACATCCTGGTAAACCTCCTCTGTACCCTCTCCAATGCCTCCACATCTTTCTTATAATGTGGGGACCAGAACTGTACCCAATACTCCAAGTGCGGCCGCACTAGAGTTTTGTACAGTTGCAACATGACGTTGCGGCTCCGAAATTCAATGCCCCTACCAATAAAAGCTAAGACTCCATATGCCTTCTTAACAACCTTATCGACTTGATTGCCAACTTTCAGGGATCTATGCCCACATACACCAAGATCCCTCTGTTCATCAACACTATTAAGAGTCCTACCATTAGCCCTATACTCTACACATTTGTTATTCCTGCCAAAGTGAATTACCTCACACTTTTCCACATTAAACTCCATTTGCCACCTCTCAGCCCAGCTCTGCAACTTGGCAAGTCGGCTCTGCAACTTGGCAAGACTCTGCAAGTCGGTGAAGACTTGATGGGCCGAATGGGATTCTATGATTCTATGAGCCAATGCTGGCTCCATGTAGAACAATCTAGATAACATAGGGCCTCAGAAAGGCTCAGCAAGGCCAAACAATCTTTGTAATTTCTGCAATTCATGGAGAACAACCTTCACAAATCTGGAGCCTTTGAATCCCCCTAATTTTACTCCCGCGTTTGATACCCTGATGTCGATAGGGAAGTGAGATATAGTTGCACCCATTCGAAAAGACTGAAGGCAACATTTCTGCCTTTGTGAAACACGTTTGAATGTTTCAATACATGGGTGGCACCGTAGCACAGTTGTTGGCACTGCTGCCTCAGCACCAGGGACCCGGATTCAATTCCTAACTTGGTCACTGTGCGGAGTTTGCACATTCTCCCCAAGTCTGAGTGGGTTTCCTCACACAATCCAAATATGTGTAGGTTAGGTGAATTGGCCACGATAAATTGACCCGAGTATCAGGGGATTAGAAGAGTAAATATGTAGGGTTATAGGAATGGGACCTGGGTGGGATTGTGGTCAGTGCAGATTCAATGGGCCGAATGGCCTCCTTCTGCACTGTAGGGATTCTCTGATTACATTCGAGTCGCTATGCTAAATGTAAGTTGTTGTGTGGCTCGTGGTTCAGTGCAGCCTGAGCAGCTTCATGGAACTGTCTGCTTCTCAGTGTGTGTTTGAGTACAGTTCATTCCACAGCCACATTAGCTCAAATCCAATTTGGAAAACAGGACAAGAATTTGAAGTATAAAAAGATGTTATGCCTGCCCGTCCCCCTTCCACCCCACCCAATGCACACCCTCCCACCCCACCCCGCGGCAAGTTGGTGTGACTTGGAGAGCCTGAAAGGGTGGTGGAAGCAGACGCAATAATTTTGAGGAGATTTTGCATCAGTACAACGGCTGGAATTTTCTAGCTGTTGATATCATTTCCTTACCCCATTTCTGGTGCACTCCTGCCGCGGGAATCCCAGGGTTCAGGACGCAATCAATGGGAAATCCCACTAACAATGTCAGGGCTAAGAGATCCCACATTGGCATTTGGCATGTCACCACCTGCCAGGAGAAGCAGATCCCATCCCATTCCCCAACACCCCCTCCCCACCCTCCCCACCCCCATCACCCACATCTCCCCCAGCCCCGGGGGATACATTGTACAGAAGCAGAATAGTGCCCAACCAATCCATGGCAACGTTTATTTGCCACCTGAGCTTCCTCTTGTCCTTTCTCACGTCAACCCACCATTGTATCCCTCCCTTCCTTTCTCTTCAACCACTTCTCTAATTTCCCCTTAAACACATCTAAACGCAGTTGTTAGCACTGCTACCTCCCAGCGCTATGGACCTGGGTTCAATTCCCGGCTTGGGTGCTGTCTATGTGGAGTTTGCGCATTCTCTCCGTGAAAGCGTGAGTTTCTTCCGGCTTGGGTGCTGGCTGTGTGGAGTTTGTGCATTCTCTCCTTGTCTGCGGGGGTTTCCTCTGAGTGCTCTGGTTTCCTTCCACAGTTTAAAAGACAGGCTGATTAGGTGAATTGGCCTGTTAAATCCTCCCTCAGACTTCCCGAACAGGCACTGGAGTGTGGCAACTAGAGGATTTTCACAGTAACTTCATTGCAGTGTTAATGTAAGCCTACTTGTGACTAATAAATAAACTTAACTGAATTTAAATTAACTTTAACCACTCCCTGTGGGAACAAGTTCCAAATTCTCACCACTCAAGCTTCTTCTGCTTTCTCTATTGGATATTTTGGTGACTATCTTATATTGATGATCTCTAGCCAAGCTTTTCCTCACAAGAAGAAATTTTTTCTTGGTATAAAGTTGTAGAGATTTACAACATGGAAACAAGCCCTTCAACTTAACTTGTCCATGTTGTCCTTTTTTTAACCACTAGGCTGGTCCCAATTGCCCGCTTTTGGTCCAGAGCCCTCTATTCCTATCTTATCCATGTAACTGTCTAAATGCTTTTTAAAAGACAAAATTATACCTGCCTCGACTGCTACTTCTGGCAGTTCATTCCAGACACTCACCAGCCTCTCTGAAAAAATTGTTCTTCTGGATCCTTTTATATCTCTCTCCTTCCACCTTAGTTTTCGACTCCTCTACCTTTGGGAAAAGATGTTGACTATCTACCTGATCTATGCCCCTCATTATTTCATAGATCTCTATAAGATCGCCCCTAAGCTTCCTGCACTCAAGGGAAAAAAGACTTAATCTATCCGGCCTCTCCTTATAACTCAAACCATCAATTCCCGGTGGAGTCCTAGTAAATCTTTCTAGTTGAATAATATCCTTTCCATAATAAGGTGATGAGAACTGTACACAGTATTCCAAGTGCGGCCTTACCAATGACTTGTTCAATTAGACATCCCAATCTCTGTATTCAATGTTCTGAACAATGAAACCTGATGTCATTCAAAACTTTCATCATTTTAAAGATTTTTTACAGATCACTCTTCAGTCTTCTTTTTTCAATAGAGCAGAGACCCAGCTTGTCAATCCTTTTCTGAAGATTACATGCATTTCCAATATCATCTTTGTAAATCTTCTCTGCACCCTCTCCAATGTCTCTATATCCTTTCAATAATAGGGTGGCCAGAAGTGCATGTATTGCTCTAAGTTGATCTAACCAAGGTTCAATGCAAGTTTAACACAGTGTCTTCACATTTCAATTCTATTGCTCTGAAGATAATGCCAAGTGCTCGGTCTACTTTATCTCAGTCTTGCGAACCTGCGGTGTGACTTTTATTGTACGTAAACTCCAAGATACTTTTGATCCAATATCCTTTGTAGAATTGCACCTTCCAAGTAATAAATGATTTCCTTATTCTTCCTACCAAAATGTTTCACCTCACACTGAACAGTTTGATCATGATTTGTCAGTTATTTGCCCATTCTGGAAATGTGTTAATGTACTGTGAGGCATTAGCTATGAGGGGAGGCTGGAGAAATTTGGTTTGTTCTCAATGGAACTGCGGAGATTGAAGGTGACCTGATAGATGTCTATTAGATTATGAGGGGCATGGACAGAGTGGATCATCAGAAGGCTGGAGATGTGTGAGGCAGGTTTTATATACAGAGAATGATTGGTGCCTGGAGCAATGATCCCAGCACCGATCCACGTGGAACACCGTCTTCTGCTACTCTCATTAATTACCTTTATTCCAACTCTTCTTTCTGCTCAGAAGCCAGCTAATAATTCATTCTCCACTTGTCCCCTGACTCCACATTCATTAGTCTAATGAATTCGCCAGGGCACCTTGTCAAAAGCAATTTGAAAATCCAGATAAATTACATCTAATACATTACCATTGTCTACTCAGTCTGCTACCTCCTCAAAACATTCAATTCATTATTTCTACATGTTCTTCTAACATCTGTTTTATTAAAAATTCCACTTTTCTCTATCTAAACTGACTGGTCTATAATTCACTGGACATGTTCTGTCCCCCTTTTTAAGTATAAGACTTACAGTAGCTCTTTGTCAGTACTCTGGCAATACCTGATATGATTTTACAGTCTCGCTTGGGCAAGACTGGAAAATCCCTCCTCAGGTCAATGGAGATTTCTATTGTCGGACTCTCGCCCTCTCCAATGCCGTGGCGGATGAAATGGTGGTGTTCCAGCCCATATATTTCGGATGAATTATCGAGTATGTATGGTAAAGCCTTAGTTATCTCTACCCTTTATCCTTTGAAAATGCATAAATGCAATCCAAATAGACTGGGTACTTTATCCTCTTTGAATTTGCTTAGCTTATTTAATAATTCACCTTTTCATTTTAAATGCACTTATCTGATTACTTACCGCATCATATAATGCCATAACTTTATGTTCTATCTCTCTGACAAATATTGAGGCAAATTCATTATTCTGCATCTTCCTATTGTTGCCTGTGCTTTTATCTTGTCCATGCTTTAATGGTCCTAATTCAATCGCAGTTATTAAGACCTAAGCTAGAAACTCCAAAGTGTTTTGTGAATTTAGCCGAGACCCTAAGCATTACATTTGAGTTTGGCATTAGAGAGAATATAAGTGTTTCACTTCAGGTATGATTCAAGTAACTCCACTAGGAAGCTTTTGTTAAGCAAGTTTATTTAAGGATACAGTTAGAATATAATAAAAAGAATTAGCATAATTTTTACCAATGCCAAGATATCACAGTATAACTCCTTAACAGCTAGCTATCTCTGCTGTTCCAACTTAAAAGCAATACTCCACTGATATACTTCCATCTTCTGAATTATTTAACACATACAAGTATGGTCACATGATATTAGATTTCCACCTTTCAATAGCTAAAGATAGAAATCCAAACAGACTTTTGCGGAGAAGAATATATCGTCAAGACAGTAATACAGAGAAGTGAATCTAGTTTCTGGCAGCTTCCAGTCTTCAGACTTCAGAGACAGGAAAGGATATCTCTCTCTCTATAGCTTCCAAAACAGCAACACTCAGACAGCAGAATCTCCAACTCTGGAGAGGGGAAAAAACTCCACACAGCTAAGCTGGAATTCTCTGTGAAAGCATAACTGTTTCCAATCATATGAACTGACCTGTCAATTATCCAAATCAAGCTCTCCTCTGCAATCTTAGAAGAACATTAAAATAATAGAACGCTGCATTAGTTCAGATTAAAACAAACATGATGTCAATTATACTGTTTCAGTAACAATAGAGGACACCGACAAAATGACTCCGACAAAATGCTAGGGACTTATTGAAATATCCTGCAGAGAAACGTGATTAAAATACATTGCTTAAAGGCATAGTATCATCACATTCTTTCTTTTTTATTGACACACATATGAAATATTTTTTGTGAAAATATTGTTGCACTTTTATTGTCATAGATGTGAAATATATTTTAGGAATATAACTTTCCTACAAACTGTTACTTTTGTTTTTTTATTATTGATGATCATACTTTCCAAAGTTTTATTCTGAACTCGAAATCCACTTTTCTGGAATTTATTAATCAGTTTTTCTGTCATATTTATCTCATTCTCTATTATCATCTTAAGGTGTAATTATATTATGATCACTATTGCTTGGATGATGGCTGCCGTTCTCCCATCCTGCTACACTACTTTTTTAGTGCAATGGAGTGGGAGGATCCCATGGCGGCTTATTTGCAGCGTTTGCGCAAATGTTTACATCTCGCTTGCATCTCCCAGTGCCAAAATAAGCAGGGAGATGCATAGGCCATTTAAATGGTCATTTCAATATTATCTGAATGTGATTAGTGAGCCCAGGATGAAGTGAAATGGCCACAATGGTCTGAATACCAATTCCAAAGGATCCCAGTCAATGCCAATAAAGGAATGAAAAGTAAGGACCTCTGACCCTTCGTCTGATGAACTCTCCACTCACCTGTCAAAAGGTCAGAGAGTGAAAGCTAGTGGCTTTTGCTACTAAATAAACCTGTTGGACTTTAAAGTGGTGTTGTGAGACTTCTTACTGTGTTTACCCCAGTTCAACGTCTGCATCTCCACATCATCTACTCCAGACCCACAGCCTTGTAGTTGGTTCTCAAATGCCACCTGAAATGACCAAGCAAGGGCAATTAAGGATTGACAATAGATGCTGGTCCATAAAAGAATTTTTAAAAAATGTGCCTAGTTCCAATAAATGAACACACTAAGAGCACATCTTACCTGATGTTTACGCCATGCTACTGCTATATCAAGGTAGGAGAATTTACTGCCCAGCCAAATCTCTGTTCACTGCAACAGATGGGAAAATCCTGTCAGTGTAAATGGCTAAAACATTCTGGCCATTCCATCCCTAATGAGTAACTGATGCCCTATATATCATAGAATCATTGAATCCCTACAGTGCAAAAAGAGGCCATGTGACCCATCAAGCCTGCACCAACAACAATCTCACCCAGGCCATATCCCTGTAGCCCCACATATTTACCCTGCTAATCCCCTTTACACTAAGGGGCAATTTAGCATGGCCAATCTACCTAACCTGCGCATTTTTGGAGTGTGAGGAAAATTGGAGCTCCTGGAGGAAATTCATGCAGAAAGTGGGAGAACGCGCAGACTCTGCACGCACAATGACCCAAGCCCGAGAATTGAACCCAAGTCCCTGGCGCTGTGAAGCAGCAGTGCTAACCATAGTGCCACTGTGCCGTGCATTATGAAAACACGACAACTCAGCCAATCCTTTCTCCAGTCCTATCTGTGATGAGGCTTCACTGCTTTGGAGCAGTTCAGTAGGTGATGGTGAAGATTGGTCTTTCTGTGGTGGTGATAAAGCAGCCTCTGCTGTTAGTTAATTAGAATGAAGCAGCAGTGATGTCTATCTAAGGAGGGGTAATTTGCAGATTAGAACGTTCCATAGGCATTGATGCTGTCTTTTTAGGTGTTAGCACTGGCAGGGTTTGACAGATTCTCTTGAAGAAATCCTGGCAAGTTGCTGTAGCACACTCTGGAATTGAAATATGTCTCTGGTGGAGGGAGTGAAGATCATGTCAAACAAGAAACCTTCACAGTTTGATCAACAACTTTGTCAGGCAATCCCTCTGATCAATATTTCAGTTGAGTCTGATTCCAATTGGAAGCCCAATTTTTGAAGTGTTCTTGAGTCAAAGGTTATATCAGTATGAACCTAACAATATGTTTTTCATCAGATTTTTTAACTGGTGCATTGAATTACCATTTCCCTTTTGGCCCCATCCATCCCATCCTCCAAAAGCCCACCCACTCCCCAGCCACTCCGCCACTAACACCCCTTCCCAGTCACACTGCAAAACCCCTTCTCTGCTCAACCTGACCCCTGAGTCGCATCAAAAGCCCCCACTCTGTGTATAGAAGATTAAACTGCTCTGAGATCCCAGACCCCTAGCCATGCTGATTTGATTCAGTGAATAACCACATTTACATTTGACCCATTGGCCTGGGATCTGGAAATGGTCACTGACCCACAATAATTGGGAAATCCCTATCTCTGCCCCATCTTCGGAATGGGTTAATTGCAACCGTCCACTTTAGATCTAATTTGTATATTAATTGTGAATTGTACGAGTGCATGGTGGCACAGCAGTTAGCACTGCTGCCTCACAGAGTCAGGGACTTGGGTTCAACTCTGGCCTCAGGTCACTGTCTGTGTGGAGTTTGTACATTCTCCCCATGTCGGCATGGGATTCCTCCTGGTGCTCCAGTTTCTTCCCACAGTCCAAGATGTGCAGGTTAAGTTGATTGGTCGTGCTAAATTGATTCTAGTGCCAGGGAGATTAGCAAGGTAAATACGTGGGACTTACGGGAATAGGGCCTGGGTGGGATTGTGCTTGGTGCAGGCTTGATGGGCAGAATAGCCTCCTTCTGCGCTATAGGGATTCTATGATTCTACTGAGGCATTCGGTTCCAGGTAAATGAGGGATGGGTAATTACTGCTGGCCTTGCCAATGACACCCACATCACGCGACAATGAAAAAAGGTTTCTACAAAAAAAAGTGTTCAGTAAGTGAAATAAATGATCTGAGATTTCACTCTGATGGTCTTTCTGTTAATTGGGAGAACATCAAACTTTATCACTTTCAATGAGAAAAATGATAGTAACTAAGCAATGAATATATTTTCTGTGAGGTGTTGCAATAAAGATTTCAATATTTTTAACTTCTTGTGTTTGTGGTTTAACCAGATTGGCCCAGAACTTCCCATCTCCGAATGTCACACCCTAAAGGTTAACTCCCCAAGATACTCTGAGCTCCCTCAGACAATATGAAGAGGATTAAAATTAGTTTCAACATCTAGTTAACTATATTACTGACATCTCAATCCCCCACTAGTCCACTGTCACCCTGACCTTCCTCCAAGTACACCCTGACCTTGCCCTCAACTCAACTATCCCACCAATCAAACTACTCCCCTGACCCTCGAATCCATCCTTTCCCCTCGCTCACCTGTTACCTTACCGCTTCCCCCACCCATGACCCCCTCACTTACCCAGCTGCCACTCTAGCCCTTCACCCACTTACCTGTCACCCTCTCACCTCTAACCCACTGCCCTATCACCTCACCCAGCCACTTCCACCTTACCCTTTCATCCTGCGAGCATCTTTTCTATCCGCAGCTTCTCAAAATGGGTTTTGAGACCTTCAAACTTTCGACTTACCAAAATTTGAGTCTGGTAATGATGGGATAAGGTTTCGATGATGATTCTCTCCACTGCTTCATGCAGGGAATGTGACATTGTGTTGTTTTGAGAGAACCTGACTCCGCAATATGGGCCTGGAATATCGTAGGAAGGTTAAATGGGTAACTTTCTGACAGGAAGGGAAATAAGGATTCCAGTCCAAATTGGATACTCATGTCATTAATTCTGCATCTCTGATTTGATTTGATTTATTATTGTCATATGTATTAGTATACAGTGAAAAGTATTGTTTTTTTTTGCGCACTATACAAAGTATACCGTTCATAGAGAAGAACAGAGAGGAAGCAGAGTATAATGTTACAGTCATAGCTAGGGTGTAGAGAAAGATCAGCTTAGTGTGAGATAAGTCCATTCAAAAGTCTGATGGCAGCAAGAAAGAAGCTGTTTTTGAGCCAGTTGGTATGTGACCTCAGACTTTTGTATCCTGATCCCAATGGAAGAAGATGGAAGAGAATGTCTGGAATGCATGGGGTCCTTAATTATGCTGGCTGCTTTGCTGAGCTGCAGGAAGTGTGCACAGAGTGAATGGATGGGAGGCTGGTTTGCGTGATGGATTGGGATATATTCATGACCTTTGGTAGTTTCTTGCAGTCTTGGGCACAGCAGGAGCCATACAAAGCTGTGACACAATCAGAAAGAATGCTTTCTATGGTGCATCTGTAAAAGTTGATGAGAGTCGTAGCTGATAGGCCAAATCCTCCTTGTCTTCTGAGAAAATAGAGGTGTTGGTGAGTTTTCTTAACTGTAGTATAGACATAGAGGGACCATGACAAGTTGTTAGTGATGTGGACATCTAAAAATTTAAAGCTCTCAATCCTTTCTACTTTATTACCATTGATGTAGACAAGGGCATGTTCTACTTTATGCTTCCTGAAGTTGATGACAATCTCCCTCATTTTGTTGACACTGAGGGAGAGATAATTGTTGCCGCACCAGTTCACCAGATTCTCCATCTCATTCCAATACTCTGTCTTATCATTGTTTGTGACCCAACTCACTACAGTGATGTCATCAGCAAATGTGAAAATCAAGTTGGAGGGGAATTTGGCCACACAGTCATAGGTGTATAAGGAGTATAGCAGGGGGCTGGCAACACACGGGGCACCGGTGTTGAGGATGATCATGGAGGAGGTGTTGTTGCCAGTCCTTACTGATTGTGATCTATAAGTCAAGAAGTTCAGGATCCAGTCACAGAGGGAGGTGCGGGCCTAGGTATGGAGTTTGGAGATGAGCATTGTAAGAATAATGATGCTGAAGGTTGAGCTGTAGTCAATAAATAGGGATCTGACATAAGTGTCTTTATTATCTAGGTGTTCCAGGGCTGAGTGTAGGGCCAGGGAGGTGGCATCTGCCGTGGACCTGTTCGGCGGTGGGTGAACTGTGTGGGATCCACGCAGTCCCGAAGCTGGAATTGATTTGTGCCATGACCAATCTTTCAAAGCACTTCATAATGATGGATGTCAGAGCGTCTGGATGATAGTCATTAAGGAATGTTGCTTGGCTTTTCTTAGATACTGGGATGATGGGTGTCTCCTTGAAGCAGATAGTGAACTCAGATTGTTGTAAAGAGAGGTTGAAGATGCCTGTAAATACCCCCGCCAGCTGATCCACACAGGATCTGAATGCTCGTCCGGGTACCCTATCAGGGCCAGTTGCTTTCTGTAGCTGGCTTTCGAGAAAGCTGCTCTGAAATCTGCAATAGTGACCGCAGATACAGATTTAACTAAAGCTTTCAGAATGGAGTGCATGCTTTCACTGACTTCTTGTTCAAAACAAGCATAGGATGCATTGAGCTCATCAGGGAGGGGATGCGTTGGAGCCAGCAATTTTACCTGCCTTCATCTTGTAGCCTGTTATGTCTTGCAGACCTTGCCATAGTCAGCAGGGGTTAGTGTGGCTAGCCTGGGACTCTAGCTTGGTCCGGTACTGTCTTTTGGCAACTTTAATAGGGATCTCCTTAGAATGTATCTGGTTTTCTTGTATAGTCAGTAAAGTTTTGCAACACCAATTTAAAATCCAACCAATTTATTTGATAGTAAATCCACGAGCTTTCGACACTATGTTGTGCCTTCGTCAGGCAAATGCAGTGTTCTGATCTGCAGAGGCACTCATATCCACACAGACAGTTACATACTGCTGATTAGAATGCGAATCCTTACATCTAACCTGCTATTCAAGTGTTAAAGTGGCTAACAATGTGTGTGAAGGGAATCCTGAGCATTGATTAGAGAATTGTGTATTTTCTCCAGACAGCACAGTAAGTGAGGTTTTTTGCTAACCCAGGCAAGTTACGGGGGTTACAGATAGTGTGACATGAAGCCAAGATCCCTGTTAAGACCGTCCTCATGTGTGCGGAGCTTGGCTATCAGTCTCTGCTCAGCGACTCTGCGCTGTCGTGTATCACGAAAGCCCCCTTGAAGAACATTTACCCGCAGGTCGGAGGCCGAATGCCCATGACTGCTGAAGTGTTCGCCCACAGGAAGGGAACTGTTTTGCCTGGTGATTGTTGAGCGATGCTCATTCATCCGCTGTCGTAGTGTCTGCATGGTCTCCCCAATGTACCATGCTTCGGGACATCCTTTCTTGCAACATATTAGGTAGACAACGTTGGCCGAGTTGCAAGAGTATGTACCGTGTACCTGGTGAATGGTATCCTCACGTTTGATGATGTCGTCCATGTCTATGATCCGGCATGTCTTGCAGAGGTTGCTGTGGCAGAGTTGTGTGGTATTGTGGTCACTGTTCCCCTGAAGGTTGGGTAGTTTGCTGCGAACAATGATCTGTTTGAGGTCCTGAAGCATGGTATATTGGGGAGACCATGCAGACACTACAACAGCGGATGAATGAGCATCGCTCAACAATCACCAGGCAAAACAGTTCCCTTCCTGTGGGCGAACACTTCAGCAGTCATGGGCATTCGGCCTCCGACCTGCGGGTAAATGTTCTTCAAGGGGGCTTTCGTGGTACACGACAGCGCAGAGTCGCTGAGCAGAGACTGATAGCCAAGTTCCGCACACATGAGGACGGTCTTAACAGGGATCTTGGCTTCATGACACACTATCTGTAACCCCCGTAACTTGCCTGGGTTAGCAAAAAACCTCACTTACTGTGCTGTCTGAAGAAAATACACAATTCTCTAATCAATGCTCAGGATTCCCTTCACACACATTGTTAGCCACTTTAACACTTGAATAGCAGGTTAGATGTAAGGATTCACATTCTAATCAGCAATCTCTGACTGTCTGTGCTGATGTGTGCTATTGCAGACCAGAACACTGCATTTGCCTGAAGAAGACACGGAGTGTTGAAAGCTCGCAATTTTACTATCAAATAAGTCGGTTGGATTAAAAATTGGTGTTGCTAAATTCTTACTGAGTTCTTACCACCCCAATCCAACGCCAGCATCTTTACATTATCCCTGTTCATCCATGGTTTCCAGTTGGGGAACAATGGATTTGCTTCTTTGGCACACAGTTCTTGACACTACTAATGAAGTCAGTTGCTGCAGTGGCGTCCTCTTGTTATCGAATGCCACACAAGACTTAGAAAAGATTATGAACTGTGCGGGAAATAGCTTTGAACTTGTAAAGAATGTAGACAGATTGGTGCAGACAAGTGCAGATCAAACTTTATACACTGAAATGCAAAGTGATTCATTTTAGCAGGGAATAAATGAAATAAAAGTTATAATTCACAAGGAGTTGTAGAAATCATTGTCAGTGGCAGGACAGGTTGACAGCGGAATTAATTAAGCAGATGGCATCCTGGGATTTAGAAATATGGGTACAGGGTGAAAAAGCAAGGAAGTTGTGATGATTGTTCAGCCTCGATTAGCACAATGTCTCAATTGATTATGACTATTCCCACTAATCAGCATGTCTTTCCGACTGTGGGAGGAAACCGGAGCATCCAGAGGTAACCCACGCTGACAAGGGGAGAGTGTGAGGGTGAGAGGGTGCAGAGGAGATTTACAAGGATGTTGCCTGGATTGGGGGGCGTGCCTTATGAAGATAGGTTGAGAGAGCTAGGTCTCTTCTCCCTGGAGGGACGAAGGTTGAGAGACGACCTGATAGAGTTTTATAAGATGCTGAGAGGAATAGATAGAGTGGATTCTCGGAGGCTATTTCCCAGGGCTGAAATGGTCGCTACGAGAGGACACAGGTTTAAGGTGCTGGGGGGCAAGTTCAGAGGAGATGTTAGAGGTAAGTTTTTCACTCAGAGGGTGGTGAGTGAACAGAATCGGTTGCCGTCAGTGGTGATAGAGGCGAACTCGCTGGGGTCTTTTAAGAGACTTTTGGATGAGTACATGAGATTTAATGGGATTGGGAGTTACAGTTGGTTCTATGGCCTGGTAAGTATAGATATGATTGGCACAACTTGTGGGCCTAAGGGCCTGTTTGTGCTGTAGTGTTCTATGTTCTATGCTCTAATGTGTAAACTCCACACAGATGGTGACCCAAGCCAGGAATTAATCCACACCCCTGGCGCTGTGAGGCAGCAGTGCTAACTACTGTATCATGGAATCCAGGAATATGGCACAAGAGCTGAGACACGGGATTCACACGACTTTAGTCATTGTTATGTTGGTGAATTTTCAGAAGGTGCTCCATCCCCTATGGTGCAGGTGGGGGTCTGAAATTCTCAGACAGAGGAGTTATGGCTGTGAGTGCAGGGGAAGTGTTTTAATGCCATTCCACCCCTCCCACCCTGCTGCTAATGGCGCAAGTTGCTATTACCTCAGGCAAATCATATGCCTGGACTCCACAATGGCATGTTTCACATGGAGGCTTTTTTAGTATACTGAGTGTTGATGGATTGCGGCGTGGAGTACATGAAGGCCAATGTGGATCACTCCATTATTCTCACTTAGGGAGGAATGTTCAGAGGTTTTTTTCTCAGTGTCGAGCGGGTGTGAAACTGGGAGAGTTCCAGACCCATCTTTTAGATGCGTTCTCAGGCAAAATCACTCCATCTGCAAAATTTAGAACAAGTCAATTTCTGGCCAGGGGGGCTGTGAGTGGGGCTTAATGTGTCCAACAGTCTACAGAGGGAGATATTGCGCATGTGCAGACCTGTGATACTGCACATGTGCATTAATAGTAGCAGGGGTCTGACAGACCCAGAGAAAGCTGTCAGCTCCCTGCTGCTGCAGGCAGCTTCAAGCAATCACAGGGACCCACAGTCCAAGATGCAACCCCCCACTACCCCCACTGCCTCCCAGATCGATCGTGACCCATGCCCTCACCACTAAGCTAATTGTGGACCCTGCTCCCCCTGATCACGTAGAGCAGATCCCCTCCCTTCCCCATCAATCACATGTGCAGTGGCAGCAGGTCTGTCTCCCCCTACAGGTGCCACCCCAGGCATTGCCTCAAAAGGCCTTGCACCCTCTTGGCTCCACCCCAGGCGCCTTCCCCTTCATTGACCCCACCTCTGGGCCTCACAGGCCCCGCCTCGCCATTGGCCCAGCCATGGGACTGCCTTCCATTGACCCTGCTTCTGGTCCCACCCCCAATGACCACACCTCCTGGCACTGTCTGTTGGGAATTTCCCAGATGTCTGGTGGGCATCGCCCAGTGAATGGGGTGGTACTCCCAGTCTGGCATTGCCGAAAGGGCATCCCCTTGCTATTGTCCTCCGCAAGGGACCTCAATAGCGTCTGGTTCCACTGGCGAGGTCAACATGACTGTTCCCTGATCATGGGGAGCAGATGTTGGCATTGTCAAAGAGAACTGCCCCGGCGAGGCCATAATGGCAAAGCGAGCCATTGAGTGGTGGGTTTGCCGAACACATTGAAATGAACATTAAAATAAATTTAAATAAATTGAGCAGCCTGTCACCCATTTCCAGCGAGAGATTGACCATGCCGGAAATATGGTTGCTGTAAAATCCCGCCGGTTACGAAAAGCTGGGCGATTTGCACAAACCGCTTTGTGGATCATTTTACAGTATTTTCCCATCACCGAATGTGTGTAAAACAATGGTAAAATCCTGCCCTTAGACTGGAATGTTTGGCCCATAACACCCCATTACTTCTGCCGGAGAGAGTGGGGAATTCAGCATTCAGACAAATCTGCACTCACTGCAGTGGGACTGGAGAATTACTCTGGCGTGAACAGCTGGAGAATCCAGTCCTTAGAAACTTTATGGAACACTTCCTCCTGTCGGTTTGAGTGTGAGTTGTGGTGAGTTTATTATTTTGAATGTGAACTGTGGTGAGTTTATTATTGGGAAGTGAGTTCTGGTGAGTTTATTAGTCTGAATGTGAGTTGTACTGAGTTTATTATACTGAGTGTGAATTGTGGTGAGTTTATTATTGTGAGCATGAGTTGTGATAAGTTTATGATTGTGAGTGTGAGCTGTGATGAGTTTATGATTATGAGTGTGAGTTGTGGTGAGTTTATGATTGTGACTGTGAGTTGTGATAAGTTTATTATTGTGAATGTGATTTGTGATAAGTTTATTATTGTGAGTGTGAGTTGTGGTGAGTTTATTATTCTGAGGAAGTGTTGTGGTGAGTATTATTTTGTGGCTGTTTGATGTCGAGTTGACAGGACCCCCCAGGGATTGATTTGGAAACTGTTCATTTTTATGCATTTGAAATTATGCTTTGTCAGAGGAATTTCATGCTCATCTAATCAAATCCCATGCTTCACAATGGCTTTCGAGAGAATTTTCTGATGGAAATATTTATGGCATCTGCTTCCGTGGAATCACTAGTAAAACTAACGACGTGTCTCCATGGAAACACTTATAACTTCTTGAAGAGGCTGCAAGAGCTTATTAGTTACACTCATTCTGGGTGAAGATGATTAAGTGTGATGTTACCATTAGCCATGAGATACCATCTGCAAAATACTGACCCTCCCAGCCCAGATACTTTCCAAAGAAAGTTTCAAAGTTTTTAAGTTTAAAAGTTTATCAGTGTCACAAATAGGTTTACATTAACACTGCAATGGGTTAGCATGGCAGCACAGTGGTTAGCACTGCTACCTCACAGTGTTAGGGACCCGGTTTCAATTCTGGCCTTGAGTCACTGTCTGTGTGGAGTCTGCACATTCTCTCCATATCTGTGTGGGTTTCTTCTGGGTGCTCTGGTTTCCTCCCATCATCCAAAGATGTGTAGGTTAGATGCATTGGTCATGCTAAATAGGGATATGAGGGTAGGGCCTGGGTGAGATTGTGGTTAGTGCGGACTCGAATGGGCTGAATGGCCTCTTTCTGCACTGTAAGATTCTATGATTCTAAATTCTCCCTTGGTATACCCAAACTGCCGCAGTGTGACAACTAGAGAATTTTCACAGTAACTTCATTGCAGTCGAAAGTAAGCCTTCTCCTAACTAATAAATAAACTTTACTTTACGAAGTTACTGTGAAATATTTCTGTCCATCGAGAAATATACTATTTTTCACAATATCACCAAACAAAGTAGCACCCCGAATTCTATCAGATTAGTTTGGCCAGTTTGAGCCTCTGGGAGTGGGTAGCTCTTGCATTTCTGAATCAGAGGTTTGTCTGTTTAAGCTCCGCTGCAGGGAGTGGAGCAAATAAATCCATACTGACTACCCAGTGTTGACTGAAGGAATTAAACCAAAGCACCCAAGTGCTTTCAACAGTGAGTCTAAAAGATCCCACAGAATCACAGCAGCTTCAGACGGTCTGTATGGCATCCTGGCCCCCAATCAACAATGACTAAAACAGCCAGTAACGAAGCAAAATCCTGCCAATACCGGAACCAGAAAATCTCAGTGGATCTGGCAGTGTCAGTGCAAGAGAGAAACAGAGTTAAGGGGTAGAATTTTCCAGCTGTTCACACTGACTGTCTGGGATTTTCTGGTCCTGTTGCAGTGAGTGGACATCATAGAATCCCTACAGTGTTGAAGGAGGCCATTCGGCCTCCCCTTGGGACTGCCTGGTGCCCGGTGGGTAGTGTCAGGGTGCCAAGCTGGCGCTGCTAAATGGTACTACTCAGCCATGCCCCCAACCACATGGGGAACTTTATTGGCCTCTAGTTCCACTGGTGAACCATATGTGATCCTCACTAGTGAGAGAGAAAGTTCAAATCAGCCTGGGCAGTAGCATCTGGGACTTACTATATAAATACAATAATATTTAAATTAACTATGCATATTGAAATTGGATTTGTGCGTTTTATGGCCAGCTGAGTGCAAGTGGCTGATCCAGAAGGAATTTTTGGGTCACACTTTGTTTTGCAGTTTTCCCTAGCCTCTGCTTCCCTCCCGAATCTCACCACCTGTGGGGGATCTACAATGGTTGCTGGTGGGATGATTACAGCACACAATCCTCTCCACCATATCAGGGTGGTGATTTGCTTAAGTTTTAGCGCTCCCTCAATACTGACCCTCCAACAGTGCAGTCCACCTTCATTACCCCACTCTTACCCTGGATTTTATGCTCCAGAGCCACACTGAACTTTCTGACATGAAGTGTTTAACTGCGATACCATCTTTCTGCTGTGATGAAGGTAGAAGAACCTGTGGCATTCTTTGATGATAGGGGAGTACTCCCTGGTACCCTGGTTAGTATTTGTCACAGCTTGGTATAGCTCTTGCTCCAAGGAACAGCAAAGGATCATGAACATAGCCCCGTCCATCACTCAAACCAGCCTTTCATCCATTGACTCCATCTACATTTCCTGCTGCCTCGGAAAAGCAGCCAGCAGAATGAAGGACCCCTTGCACCCTGGACATTCTTCCTTCCACCTTCTCCTATCAGGGAAAAAGATACAAAAGTTTGAGGTCATGTACCAATCAGCTCAAGAACAGCTTCTTCCCTGCTGCTGTCAGACTTTTGAATGGACCTACCTCATATTAAGTTGACCTTTCTCTACACCCTAGCTATGACTGTAACACTATAGCTGGAATTTTACCACATTACCCACCTCAGAATCAGGATGGGCAAGACTTGTAGAACAGAAATCTCTATTGGAATCGGGGGTGGGGGGGGGTGATTTTACAGTCTCACCTGAGTGGGATCATAAAATCTCACCCAAAATTCTGCACCCTCTCCTTTCTTTCTCCTTTATGTACTCTATGAACAGTACGTTTTGTCTCTACAGCGTGCAAGAAATAATGTCTTTCACTGTATCCCAGTACATGTGACAATAATAAATCAAAACCAAATCAAATTTATCCCTCAACCAACCAGTCACAAATCTTATCCGGTTAACTGGCAGCACTGTTAGCAATGTAGGGACGCAGATTCAACTCTTGGCTTGATCACTGTGTGGAGTTTGCACATTCTCCCCGTATTTGCTTGGGTTTTCTCCAGGTGCTCCGGTTTCTTCCCACAGTCCAAAGGTGTACAGGGTTAAGTTGATTGGTCATGCCAAATTGAGTATCAGGCGATTAGCAAGATAAATATGTGGGGTTACAGGTAGGTGGGATTGAGGGTTGGTGCCATCTCAAGGGGCCGAATGGCCTCCTTCTGCACTGCAGGGGTTCTATGATTGCAATTCCTGGGCAATTGCTGAGTACAAATTCGCTTCCTATATTAAAGCTTCACTCGCACCTTAAGGTTGGCTGTGAAACACCTTGTGACTTTCTGAGATCCTGAAATATGCTAAAGAAATGCAAGATCTTTCTTCATTACTGTTCTGACTCAGAGGTCAGGCTGCTACCGCTGAGTGCTGGCACCTTCATTAAATGTACATTTAATACCATCTATGGTTCCCTCAGAGACAAAACAGATTCTCCTTTGCACAAAGAGTTATGTCTGACTGTCAGTTCATTCTGGATGATCCTTCACTTTGTTTTCCCTGTCACTGGGATTCCTCTGCTACTTGACATCTTTCTATTAATTGTACAATATTGATTGTGTAGACGGCCGGAGAATAAGGTCTCAAAGTAAAAAATGAATTTCAATTTTCTGCAGCAAAGAGTTTGTACATTCTAGGATCTTGCTAAGTAATTGTGTCAATAGCAAGTCGTGTCTGCCCAGGCTTTCTTTTAATAATACATCAGGAGTCAAGAAACAGCAGACACTGTATCCAGAGGGTGTCCAATGGGCAGAGTGAGACCATCTTTATATTTAGAATTCACCAATCTAGACCAACTACTAAATACACCTTCACCCCACTGTGTATAGCGGAATGGAAATATGGAACTCCATTCTCCTAAAGGCTGGGAGGTCTGAAGGTGTGGTCAGGGTTAGGAAGGGTGTTGGTTCAATTGAAACTGGAGTGGCACAGTGGCAAAGTGGTTAGCACCGCTATCTCACAGTGCCAGAGACCAGAGTTCGATTCCAGGTTTGGGTCACTGTCTGTGATGAGTCTGCACATTCTCCCCGTGTCGGTGTGAGTTTCCTCCAGGTACTCTGGTTTCCTCCCACAGTGCTGGGTAGGTGCATTGGTAGGTGCTAAATTCTCCCTCAGTGTACCCGAACAGGTGCCAGAGTGTGGCAACTAGAGAATTTTCACCATAACTTCATTGCAGTGTTAATGTAAACTTACCTGTGAATTTAACAACCTTGTTACAGCAGGGTGGAAAATGTGTTGAGCTGTTCAAAGATCCATTGAATTCAGTGGAACTGGACAACGCCGTTGGCAGTGAACATCATAAAATTCCTCCAATTGAAAACAGAAAGTACTGGAAAAAAATCAGATGTTGTAGCAGCATCTGTGGAAACAACAGGTGACCCTGGAGAAGAGTTCACTCAGCTTCTCTCTCCACAGACGCTGCCTGACCTACCGAGACCTTCTAGCAGTTTCTCTTTGTATTGCAGATTTTCAGCGTCTGCAGTATTTAGCTTTTATTCGGTAGATCTTTGGGGTTGGAAGGGAATCAGGGGATAGGCAATCATGTGGGAATGAGGCCGGATTGCGCTGAATGTTGAAGCAGACTTCAGGAGCCAAATTCTCCTGTCCCGTCCACCGTGGGACAGGAAATGCCGTGGACAGTTTAGAAGTCAATTTTTCTTGGGCAGGAACTCCGGGTCATCGGGCGCGTAGGGCTGGGGAATCCCACCCCAAAAATGTACAGTGTATTCCTGCTTTTCAATTTTTGTTTGGAATTTTACTGCGGGTTCGGTTCCCGCCTTGGGTCACTGTCTGTGTGGAATGTTCTCCCCGTGTCTGCGTGGCTTTCTTCCTGGTGCTCCAGTTTCCTCCTACAGTCAAAAGATGTGCAGGTTAAGCTCATTGGCCATGTTAAAGTTACCGCTGTGTGTGTCAGGATGTGTAGAGGGATTAGCGGGCTAAATATGTGAGAATATGGGAATAGGGCCTGGATGGGATTGTGGTCAATGCATGGGATGATGGCCTCCTTCTGCCCTGTAGGAATTCAGTGAACTATCTCGTCCACCTTTGCTCTTCTGCAAATCTTCCCCCTCCCTACCTGTCACCTACTCATCACTCCTCTCTCTGCCAGACCTTGTTCTCCACCTATTTGCCCTGCTGCCCCTCCAATACAACCTCTGCCTGTCCATCTACCCTCTACCCTCCTGCAACAGACCACGAGAAGATCTGTTGATCTCGGGCGGGATTTTATGACTTCACGATGAGAAAGGCCATAAAATTCCAGCCTATGTGTTGAAGGATACTTAATGCGCCCACAAGGAAGATGGATGAGAGTGGACAGAGGTAACAGCACATGGAGGAGCTGTGTGTAAAGTAGAAAGTCTGGCATGAACTGAATGACCCATTTGTCTACTTGTGTTGTGGACACAGCTTGCTGATGGACCTGACAACGGAAGTTAGCTACACTTCTTGCTGGTGACAACAGGTGGTGTAATGGGTTCCTTCTTCATGCAACACTGTGGCACAATGGTTAGCACTGCTGCCTCACAGCTCCAGAGACCTGGGTTCGATTCCCGCCTTGGGTCACTGTCTGTGTGGAATGTTCTCCCCGTGTCTGCGTGGCTTTCTTCCTGGTGCTCCAGTTTCCTCCTATAGTCAAAAGATGTGCAGGTTAAGCTCATTGGCCATGTTAAAATTACCGCTTTGTGTGTCAGGATGTGTAGAGGGATTAGCGGGCTAAATATGTGAGAATATGGGAATAGGGCCTGGATGGGATTGTGGTCAATGCATGGGATGATGGCCTCCTTCTGCCCTGTAGGAATTCAGTGAACTATCTCGTCCACCTTTGCTCTTCTGCAAATCTTTCCCCTCCCTACCTGTCACCTACTCATCACTCCTCTCTCCGCCAGACCTTGTTCTCCACCTATTTGCCCTGCTGCCCCTCCAATACAACCTCTGCCTGTCCATCTACCCTCTGCCCTCCTGCCTGTCTGTCCGCCCCATTCAAGATCCACTGAAACTCAGAATGAGTGTGTTGGCATTGTCGCCACGTTTGTGAATGTTGGGAATGATGGGCTGATCTTCAGTCAGTGTCTTTGACCTCTGCGAGTCCAGATGAAAAGGTCCCTCCGGCAAATGAACAAGCAGATTATTATTCCGGAGGTCAAATGGCTCATCCACAGTTTGTTAGAAGCTGGTTAATGCGGATAATTCTAAGCAGTTCTGAAGCACTGCCAAGGGATTTACTGTGACAGGGGAAGGGAAACTGACTGCATCTGTTCTTTGCAAATAAATCAGCCAATTTGTTGCCTCAAAGCCTCTAATCCGCAGCAGGTGAAAATGGAAGCACGCCTCGTGTACCATATTGCTACTTGTACCCAGCCATGGATTTTGTGACATCGCAGCGATGGGCAATTCTCACCTCCAGCAAAAAAAAACCCCACACAGCCAGCATCAAGGCCCCAATCTATCACATTTTCTTCCTCTGAGTGATGAGGAGCTTCAGGAGGCACTGAGGTGTTAAATGATTGAACAGCCGCTCAACACATGAGTTTTGACGAGATTTTCATGGCTTTCGAAGTGCATTTTGTGTGTGTGTGTGTATGTGTGTGTCTGTCTGTGTCTGTGTCTATGTGTCTGTGTGTATGTCAGTGTGTGTTTTAGCGTATGTGTGTGTGTGTATCAGTATGTGTGTGAGTGCGTGTGTATGTGTATATCAGTGCGTGCGTGTATGTGTGTGTTTGTGTGAGTGTGTGTGAGTCTGCATATGTGTGTATATGTCATGTGTGTGTGTGAGTGTGTCTGTGTGTGTATGTATATCAGCTGTATGCACCTGTATATCAGTGTGTGTGTATGTGTGTGTGTGCGTGTGTATGTGCATGTGTATGCGTGTGCGTGCGTGTGCGTGTGTGTGTGTGTGTGTGTGTGCATGTGTGTGTGTCAGTGTGTGTGTGTCAGTGTGTGTGTGTCAGTGTGTGTCGGTGTGTGAGAGTATGTGAGTGTGTGTGGTGTGAAACAAGAACAGCAGCAAGAAAAGGAAGTGAATTAGTGCCCAGAGCTCAGGCTGATTTCAGATTGCTGTCAGCTATTGTACAAGAGTCAGGGCAAATCCAAGATTGCATTAAAGGGTTGGATAAGGTCACACAATGTGACTTAGTGCTGTGGGACATGGGTTAATGATATTGCTCACTGTGGAATATCAGAATGTTACAGCAGAGGAGAACACCATTGGTGCTTTCTTCGAGCTTTTTGTGTCCAATCCTGCAATTTCCCTATAGCCCTGCAAATCTGTTTCGATCTAATCTCCTCTTGACAGGGGAGGCAATATCAATCCAGAAACTCAACTAATGTTTTGGGGACCTGGGTTCGAATCTCACAACAGCAACTATTGAAATTTGTGCTCACCAAAAAACAATCTGGAATTAAGAATCTACTGATAATCATGAAAGCATTGTCGATTGTCGGAAAAACCCACCTGGTTCGCTAATGTCTTCAGGGAAGGAAATCTGCCTTCCTTATGTGGTCTGGCCTACATGTGACTCCAGAGCCACAGTGATGTGGCTGACTCTCAGCTACCCTTGAGCAACTAGGGATGGGCAATAAATGCTGGCCAGCCAGTGACACCCAAGTCCCAGGAATGAATTTAAAAAAAAGGTAATATTAGATTGTCTTACCCCACCTTTTACAAGTAACGCATCCCAGATCATAACTCACACACACACACCCACACACACACACACACACACACACACACCCACACCCACACACACACCCACACACACACACACACACACACACACAAACACAGCCACACCCACGCACATATTCACACATACACACACGCATATACTCACCCTCCCTATCTCTCCTGCTATGATTCCCGTAGCAAGAGGGATGGGAAAATTCCCCTCCCCCTTCCCCCCACCGTGTCAATAGACTTTTCCTGCTCACTACTCTGGGGATTTTGCCGATTATCTTATACCTGTGACCTCCAGTTATTAACCCTTCCCAATACTGGAAACACAGCAACCCGACAAACCTCCTTCAGAGGTATGATCTCTGCCAGCTCGATGGACAAAGGCAGTAGATGTATGCCGACTCCATCACTTGCAGGTTCCCTCCTCAGTCAGGCACCACCTTAAAGTATAAACTGTCCCTTCACTGTCACTGCATCAAAACCGTGTACTTCCCACTCTAACAGCAGTATGGATGGACCTACAGTGCAGGAACTGCAGTGGGTTCAAGAAGGCGCCTCTGCCATCTTCTCAAGGGCAATAAATGCTCCAGCGCCATGCTCACCTTCAGGAATGAATAACAAAAAGCCTCCCTCTTTCCACTCAAGACTCCTTGTTATTATGAATGAGGTCACTGTCAGAATCCTCTTTCATAAAGGCTATTTTAAAGTTTATTTATCAGTGTCATAAGTAGACTTACTGCAATGAAGTTACTGTGAAAATTCCCCAGTCACCACACTCTGGCGCCAGTTTGGGTACACCGAGGGACAATTTAGCAAGGCCAATGCACCTAACCAGCACATCTTTCAGACTGTGGGAGGAAACCGGAGCACTCGGAGGAGACCCATGCAGACACAAAAAGAACACGCAGACTCCACACAGATAGTGACCTGAACAGGGAATCAAACCTGAGTCCTTGGTGCTGTGAGGCAGCGATGCTAACCACAAGCCACCCAATATTAAAGCAGTCAGTTTAACAACCAGAGTATAAAACAGTGGGCTGCCTTTTATGGCTGGACAGTCCATTAATAACAATTTAGATTGCTTTATGAATCATTTTGTACTACACATTGAAAACATTTGGCAACAATTAATGGAAACTTAAACCTAATGAACATTAAGTCTTATTAATATAAATATTCAGCAGGTGTTAACTTTTGCATTGCAGATACGAAGTACAGCTGCTACCACAGAATATGAAAGTACATAAACATGGACAAGTCATACAAGTTGCAGAAGGTTTGAATGATGTTCTTTCCTTACCCAGGAACCATTCCCTCTTCGAACCAACAAACACCGGATTCCACAATGTTTTTTCCACTTTGAACTGGCAGGAAGAAAATAAGAGGTAAAGGATAATGGACAAAAAGCTTGGCTGACCCAGGACAGATTGGGTCAATGTGATGATGAAATTGTGAATTGGTATAGGATAGACACAGAGATTGGAATTTTACCATCCCGCCAGCCACAGAAATCGGAGCGGGTGTGGGGCAGACCATGGAAAGGCCCGTAGACCTCAGGCGGGATTTTACGGTTTCAGGACGAGCAAGGCCATAAAATCCCATCCACTGCATCGCCTGCCAACACAAGATGGCCACACAAGATGGCCGCCAATATCAGTCTGCACGTGTGCACTTGTCCACACCTGTAGAGGAAAATAGTGACATTGTCTGCAGGAGACATTGCCAGTTGCTTCTTAATTAGGCCCTGAAGCCGTTCACCCACTTGCTGAATCCCAGGGTGAACAGACAGTCCAATGCACAGTCTCCCCACAAATTCCAGAAATTAGGATAGGGAGGGAGGGGAAGCATTTTGATCCATCTTGTTGATGACTGCGATTTCAGATTACAATCCATATATCAGCATTTTCAACTCCAGAGCTTCTTCCTGGAAAGTGTGAGGTAATACATTTTGGAACAAGTAATTTGACAAGGAAGTATTCAATGAATGGCAGGACATAGAAACATATAAAAAACTACAGCACAACACAGGCCCTTCAGCCCACAAAGTTGTGCTGAACATGTCCCTATCTTAGAGACTACTAGGTTTACCTACAATCCTCTTTCTTATTAAATTTTATGTACTTATCTAAAAGTCTTTTAAAAGACCCTATTGAATCTGCCTCCACTACCGTTGCCAGCAGCCCATTCCACACACCCACCCCTCTCTGAGTGAAAAACTTACCCCTAACATTTCCTCTGTACCTACTTCCCAGCACCCTAAACCTATATCCTCTTGTGGCAACCGTTTCAGCCCTGGAAAAAAGCCTCTAACTATCCACTCGATCAATACCTCTTAACATCTTATACACCTTTACCAGGTCACCCCTCATCCTTTGTCTCTCCAAGGAAAAAAGGCCAAGCTCCCTCAAACTATCCTCGTAAGGCATGCTCCCCAATCCAGGTGACATTCTTGTAAATCTCCTCTGCAGCCTTTCTATGGTTTCCACATCCTTCCTGTAATGAGGCGAGCAGAACTGAGCACAGTATTCCAAGTGGGGTCTGACCACAGTTCAGGGATCTGGACACTAGGAAGTTCTATGGAACAAAGGGACCTTGATATGTTTGGTCATAGATCTCTGAAAGCGGAAGGGCATGTTGGTAGGGTGGTGAAAGGGGTACTTGGGACATTTGTTATTGTCAATCAAGGCATAGATTAAAAAAGAGAAGTAATTTTGGAGTTGTATAAAACTTTGGTGAGGCCACAGCTAGAGTACTGTAGATAGTTCTGGTTACCACATTATCAGAAGAATGTGATTATATTGAAGGGTGTGCAGAGGAAATTTACCAGGATTTGGGATGGAACATTTAGATTGTAAAGAGAGATTGGATAAGCTTAGCTTGTTTTCATTGGAGCAGAGAAGACTGAGAGGCGACCTGATCGAGGTGTACAAGATTATGAGAGACATGGACAGAGTGGATAAGGAGCAGCTGTTCCCCTTAGTTGAAATATCAGTCATGAGGAGAAATGGTTCAAGGTGAGGGGCAGGAAGTTTAGGGGGAATGTGAGGAAAAACTTTTTTACCCAGAGGGTGGTGGCGGCCTAGAATGTGCTGCCTGGGAGGGTGATGGAGACAAGTTGCCTCATATCCTTTAAAAAGTATCTGGATGCGTATTTGGCACATCATAACATTCAGGACTATGGGCCAAGTGTTGGCAGGTGGGTTTAGGTGGGAGTTCAGGTGTTTCTAATATGTCCATATAGACTCAATGGGCCGAAGGGCCTCTTCTGCACTGTATGATTCTATAACAGGCAAGAGCTTAAGGAGACAAAGTGGGAGTAGAAGGATCTGAAACTGAGGGGAGGTCATGTCCACACCACAGGTCCCCGAAACTGAGGAAAGAACATAGAACATAGAACATAGAACAATGCAGCACAAACAGGCCCTTCGGCCCACGAGTTGCACTGATCACATCTACCAATCCACAGACCTATCTATAACCCCCTATCCTATTCTTTTCCAGATACTCATCCAGAAGTTTCTTAAAAGACCCCAGTGAGTTTGCCTCAACAACCTGCGACGGCAGTCGGTTCCATTCACTCACCACCCTCTGAGTGAAAAACCTACCCATGACATCTCCAAAGGCATTCAAGATTGGAGTAAGATCGGACTGGAAGAAGGCTGGAACTGCAAATGTGGAATATGGAGTTTGTAATCTGGAATTGCGGCCAGATTATGGGGGAGGGTCAGAAACTTCGCCTCCCTTCCCATCCCGATCTCCAGCTCCAGTTCATTTCTCCCTTCTCCTGCTGTACCAGCCTGGAGAAGGTGAGACTTTTTAATTACCGTCCTTCATAACTGTTTGCTAAGCATCTCTGCTCCCTTATCGCTCACATTGAAATCTCGGAGTAAAACAGCCTGCACAGCAAACACAGCTGAGAATATAAACTCCAGTGCCTGGGAAGGCCCTGATGAATCCTCAGAGTTAATGGCCCCTGTCCAATGAACTGTAGCTGTCTGATTGGTGAACAATCGATGGATTATGAATGAGGTGATTTACGTTTGACTGTCTGTCTGTTTTGTGTTGAAGCTGCTGTAATCACTGGGCTAAATCCGCTGAAATGAGATTCGTGAATGGGAAGAAATCTGATGTTAAATAAATAATCAATTATTTAAAATGATCCTTTTATTGATGCGGTTAACCATATTGGAAGCTAAAGCATGACATGTGAGTCCCAGGCTAGTGAACAGTACAGTCTGATTACCAGCGATCGTAGTGAGTAGATATGTCTCTGTGGCTGGTGTTCTCACATTCTGATCCTGCTTGGCTCATTAATCTTGCTAACTGGCCTATAATCTGGTACTTTATCAAATGTTTTCCAAACTCCATTTACACAACACCAACTGTACTCCCACTCTCTGTTACTTTACAGAGTGTGCAGATATTAACCTGGTATTGTGAGATTTCTGACTGTACTTCACACAGTGCCTCTCTTTACCCACTACCCAAGCACATTGTTTCGATTCAAACCTACTACAGACTAGAATGCCCTTGATTGCACCCGTCTCCATCTCACTTCCAGACAGTGCATTCTAGACCCCAACCACTCACAGTTTTTTTTTCACATTACGTTTGCCTCTTTTGCAAAATACTTAAAATCTGTGCTTCTTATTTTTGATCCCTTTTTTGAGGGAGAACAGTTTCTTCCTATTTATTTTGTCGAGGTCCCTTGACACCTCCATCAAATCTCCTCTGAGGTTACTATTTTCCAAGAGGAACAGCCCCAGCCTCTCCAATCTATCCTCATAACTGAAGTTTCTCACCCCTGCAACCATTCTTGCAAACCTCTCCTGCGCTCTCTCCGAGGCGTTCAGGCCCTTCCTGGAATTTGACACTAAGAACCGTTTCAGCACCAAAGATATTAATATGACATGCAACAAACAGAGCGTTCCTTTAACAAATCATTTATAAACTTGCACTCTGAGGGGATGGGGGGTCTTCTGATTGCTCCAAAAGCAGAAGATCCTACCCGAGGTCGGTGGGGCTGGGGGGGGGGGAGCCAGTGAAAAGCGGGATAGGAAAATACCCCCCTCTTAAGTTATCCTGAATTATTTTCCCTTTATTTTTATCCTATCTGATATCACTATTTCTCCCCCTTCACTGCTACTTTGGCAACATCCAATTCTCAAGTGAGGACAGATGGAAAATCCTCATCGAGTTTCTCAGCCAAGTCCTCTGCCGCTACAAGTAGATTTCCTCCGAATAAATGCAGAAGTTGCTACCTGCTCCTTGTTGCCATTCCTACCAAGTCTGCACAATATCGCTCACAGCTTGTCCCAATACCCCTGGTGCAAGAGACATATATTATAAAGCACTGTGTTACTGGGCAAGGTTAACTGTCCTTAAGTCGCGAATGGAATACATAGATGTTGCGAGTTTCAAAAGCTTACGCTGAATTTAAATGACAAGTATTAAATATTTGAGTTTGTTTCACAGGTTCTACCAGAATTAATCTGACTTGTTTTGGGAAATGAACTGTCAGCTGGACGGAAAATTGAATTTGTTCCTTCTCTCCTATTTCCACTCTCAGCGAGAAGCCCAGCGTTGTTCAGCTCTGCGGCCGTCAAGAGCTTGAGAATTGACAGGATTAGGATGCCCTCCTGCCGATGCTCTCACATGTCAGAGCTCAGGGCATAATCCCAACTTGGCTCAGTCCTTTGAGGGCTGTGTTCAGAATGAAATGGTTCTTTTCCTGTCCCTCTCAGAGAGAAAGAGATCACAGAGGCGGTGCCAGGGAACGTCATTTAAAATCTCAAACAATGACCAAGACTTGGATAATCTTTATCCGGAATGTGAATGGTGGATTATAGCAAATAGAAGACAGGGATTATCTTCACTCTTCAGAATAGAATCATAAAATATCCACAGTATATTCAGGCTATCGAGTCTGTACCAACCACAAACTCACCCAGGCCCTAACCCCGTAACCCCACACATTTACTTTGCTAATCCCCCTCACATTCGGGTCAATTTAGCATGGCCAATCAAACTAACCCGCACATCTTTGGACAATCTTGGACTCAAAATGATTCAAGAAAACAGCATGTAAAGAGTCTCCTGCATAGGGGGCAGTCTAGGAGCTAAATTAGATCTGGGCCTAATAATAGGCCTTTACAGGCAGCTAACACTATAAAAGAACCTAGTTCAAGCACCCTGAACCACAAGCAACCCTCAGAGATTTTTCCAGGAGGGCATTAGAGAGTGAGCAATTAATCAGCAGCATTGTGGAGTTGAGGGGTTTGGGAGCTCTCCTTGGTTCCACAGAAAAGTTTTCATTTCCTGTTTTGTTTCCTCGACACAGGGTGTCCAGGGCAGTTGGCCCACTCATTGGTAACTCATTTAATGTAACTCCTTCGTGCAGACACTAGAGTCCATCATTAATATATATCGAGGGCCTTGTGTCTATCTTAGGTGGGCACTTAGGACAATAACAAGTCCAGAAGTTAAAAACAGTTTGGGTCGGTACTCTTATTTCCCTGTTTTTTAGCTTCTGGGGGTCGAATAACAGGATTACAGCCTGCACAAATACACACATTCACAGAATCATAAAATCCCTATGAGAAGGAGGCCATTAGCCTATCAAGTCTGCACTGACCACAGTCCCACCTAGGCCTTATCCCTGTAATCCCGCACATTTACTCTGCCAATCCCCCTGACATTAAGGTCAATTTTAGCATGGCTAATCAACATAACCTGCACATCTTTGGGGAAACCGGAGCATCCAGAGGAAACTCACGCTGACACAGGGAGAACATGCAAACTGTACACAGACAGTGATCCGAGGCTGGAATTGGACTCGAGTTTCTGGCATTGTGAGACAGCAGTGCACTGTGCCACCATGCCACCCCATTACATAAACCCATAGCCCAGAATATCAACTCTCATCTAACTCACAGATTCACGTTATTAGCTCATATTCTTAATTTTTAATCTCAGACTCCTGAACATTAACTCCCACACATTAGTGTGAAATTAATCTAGTAGTTATGTGTTCAAATCCACTGAAACAACTCACATAGAACATAGAACACTACAGCACAAACAGGCCTTTCGGCCCACAAGTTGTACCGATCATATCTATGCTTACCAGGCCATAGAACTATCTGTAACTCCCAATCCCATTACATCCCATGTACTCATTCAGAAGTCTCTTAAAAAACCCCAGCGAGTTCGCCTCGACCACCGCTGATGGCAACTGATTCCATTCACTCACCACCCTCTGAGTGAAAAACTTACCTCTAATATCTCCTCTGTACTTGCCCCCCAGCTCTTAAACCAGTGTCTTCTTGTAGCGACCATTTCAGTCCTGGGAAAAAGCCTCCAAGAATCCACCCTATCTATTCCTCTCAACATCTTATAAACCTCTATCAGGTCACCTCTCAACCTTCATCTCTCCAGGGAGAAGGGACCTAGCTCTCTCAACCTATCTTCATAAGTCATGCCCCCCAATCCAGGCAACATCCTTGTAAATCTCCTCTGCACCCTATCAATAGCTTCCACATCCTTCCTACAGTGAGGCGATCAGAACTGCACACAGTACTCCAAGTCGGCTCTGACAAGGGTCTTATAAAGTTGCAGCATTACCTCCCGACTTCTAAACTCAATCCCTCGATTAATGAAGGCCAGTACACCATACGCCTACTTGACCACATCCTCCACTTGTGGGGCAGATTTAAGAGTCCTATGGACCCGGACCCCAAGATCCTTCTGCTCCTCAACGCTGCCAAGACTCCACCCTTGATATTATACTGCTTCATCCCATTGGTCCTGCCAAAATGGACCACCACGCACTTATCTGCATTGAAGTCCATCTGCCACTTCTCCGCCCAGTCTTGCATCCTATCTATGTCTCGCTGCAACTTCAGACATCCCTCCAAACTATCCACAACACCACCAACCTTCGTATCATCGGCGAACTTACTAACCCATCCCTCCACTTCCTCATCCAGGTCATTTATGAAAATGACAAACAGCAAGGGTCCTAGAACAGATCCCTGGGACACTCCACTGCTGACTGACCTCCATGCAGAAGAAGACCCATCCACAACTACTCTCTGCTTTCTGCAGGCAAACCAGTTCTGGATCCACAAGGCCAAAGCCCCTTGGATCCCATGCCCTCTCACCTTCTCAAGAAGGTGAGAGGGCATGGGATCCCATAACGTTACTTCACATCTTTTATTATTCATTCATTGACTGGATGTGGGAATCTCTGGCAAGGCCAGCAATGTTGTCCATCCCTAACTGCCCTTGGTTGAGCTGCCCTCTTGAGCCCCTGCAGTTTGTGTGTTGAAGGTAGTCCCATAATGTTGTGGAGCAGCATTCCATAAGTTCGTGATTCCAAATAAACCTGTTGGACTTTAATCTGGTGTTGTGAGATTTCTTACTGTGCCCACCCCAGTCTAACACCGGCATCTCCACATCACAGTGCTGTTAGTGAGGGAAGTCGAGGAGCCTGATCTGTTAATAATAATGGCTGATGTACATCCATCTCAAGGTGGTGCGTGATTTTGAAGGCAGTTTGGGGGATTTCTTTTTACTCATGGAAGGCCCACAGTGTAGAAAGAGACCATTTGGCCCATCAAGTCTGCACAGGCTCTCTGACAGAGCATCTTACCCAGTCCTTATTCCTGTAGCCCCCTGTATTTACTCTGCTAACCCCTTTAACTTTCACATCTTGGGAGACGAAGGGGAATTAAGCGTGGTCAATCCACCTAACTTGCACCTCTTTTGGACTGTGGGATGAAACTGGAGCACCCAGAGGTAACCCATCCAGGCAGGGGGAGAGTGTGCAGACTCCACAACAGACAGTGACCCAAGCTGGGAATCGAACCCTGGTCCCTGGCGCTGTGAGGCTGCAGAGCTAAGCTCTGTGCCACCCTGCTGCCCATCTTTTAATGCTGGATTTTATTCATTGAATTTAAATTCCACCAGCTGCCATAGTGGGATTTAGCCTGAGGCCTTTTGATGACCAATCCAATGGCCTTACCATGATGTGACCATCTGCAGTCCTTGTCCTTTAGAGGTTGTGGCTTGTGAGAGGTGCTATGAAAAGGGGCTTAGTGAATGGCAGCTCTGCATCTTGTCGATTACACACACTGCAGACACAATGGGCTGATATTGTAGGGAGTGAGTGTTTAAGCTTATAGCATTAACTCACATCTCATAGCAATAATATCCAATAGCACTAAATCTCATCCAATTTAACTAATCTCGGACAGAGACAGCCTTATGCCTCGATGTAGTTTCTCAAGTAGAAACGTGAGATGGGATAAAAGAAGCATCTGAGCAGCAATGAGCTTTTCTAGTCACTCTTGAGAAGATAAAAATGGTTCCAGATCCCTTCAATTTTGAGGACGTGCGGTACCCACTAGGAATAATCAATGGGAGACCTTCGATATATTTTTATCTCCATTTTATAGGGCATCTGGTAAATCCATGTGCCTACCATATGTTGCGATAAAAATTACACACCGACCTTTCTTAGTGTCGTATGTTTAGTATCGTCGAAGAACAATCTCCTCATTCCAGTTGGAAACAAATTGACTTTCCGTATTTACAAGTTTACAATTAAATTCATCATTAAAGCTGATTAAATGCACTGTTTTAGTAGCCATTTGAGTATTGGGATGGATTTATATATGTCTGGACCAGTGCTCCAAAACCAGGTATCTTTGTGTCCTTGAATGCAGTGTTTACCTGACTGCTGCTGTCGTGTTTGGCTCTGGGATGTAGTTAGAGGCACTGTGTTCTAGCCACCGCCTGCAGCGGAGCCCATTTGCTCCACACAACAGCATTGTTTGCTATAGGTACTGCAGGGACAGGCTTGCGTTCATTTACAGCAATGTCACACCAGTGTACTTACCAGTCAAACTCACACAAAGGATGAGGGAAGAAGTTTATTTCCTTTATTCTTTCATGGAATGCACACGTTGCTGGCAAGATCAGCATTCATTGCCCATCTCTCATTGTCCTTGATCAGAATAAGTAACTTCACCACCTCAGAGGACAGTTGGACACCTCAGAATGCAGTTGGACACCCCAAAAGGAGCTGGATAACTATCTAGACTTATCAGAAATAAATGCAAAAACCTGTCCCTGATCTGGACAAGGGTAAAAAGCACTCACCAGCTTTTCACCAGTCACTTTGGCTTTCTTACTTCCTGACTCTCCAATTGAGGCCTACTCTCGGACAGCGCCTGTGTTCAAATCTCCTGTCACTCTTCTGCTCCACCCCTGAATTTTCTAGGGTCCAATCTCCCTTACTTCTGAGGTCTCCAATTGAAGACAGGCCTGTGCGGCCTGTGAAAAACCACCATGAGGGGAAAACCTACTTCGCTGCATTCTCATCAACCTACCCATCGATGCATCTGCCTCTGACAGACTGCACCAGAATCATACTCAACATCCTTGTGCGTTGGTTTGCTAATGCTTCTGGGAGGAGTTTAAACCCATCCAGCCGGGGCAAAGGATGCAGAGAGTTAGTTACATAGAGACACATCATGCTATAGTAAAGGAGGTGAGTCAGAGTGAGTTCAGCTACATGAATGTTAAGGTAGAGAGAGAGAGAGAGAGAAAGAGACAAGGCGGGGTGGTCTATACAATAAAAGCAAATTACTGCGGATGCTGGGATCTGAAACCAAAAGAGAAAATGCTGGAAAATCTCAGCAGGTCAGGCAGCATCTGTGGGGAGAGCTGACGTTTTGATGACATTTGTCAAAGCTAGATTGGATGGTCTATATTTTAATGTTAGGAACATAATAGGTAAGACTGATGAATTAAGGGCATTGAATAACACATGGAAGTGTGATATTGTTACCGTCACAGACACATGGAAAGGGCAGGACTGGCAGCTCAACATTCCGGGCTGTAGGATCCTTATAGAGGAGGGTGTACAAAGGGAAGCGGTGTTGCACTATTAATTAAGGAATAAATCATTGTAATGCGGAAGGGCAATATCTTGGAAGGAATTTCAAACAAGACTTTGTGGGTAAAACTCAGGAATGTTAAGGGGGCAGCCTCATTACTGGGAGGGTATTATCGACCTTTAAAGAGTCAACGGGAAATTGAACAGCAGATATTTCCATCGGGAAAAAAAGATACAAAAGTCTGAAGTCATTTACCAACCGACGAACAGCTTCTTCTCTGCTGCTGTCAGATAGTTGAATGGACTTACCTTGCACTAAGTTGAACTTTCTCTACACCATTGCTATGACTGTAACACTATACTCTGCACTCTCTCATTTTTTTTCTCCATGAAAGGTATGTTTTGTCTGTGTAGCGTACAAGAAACAACACTTCACTGTATGTTAATACATGTGATAATAATAAATCAAATCAAAGATATGTGGACAATCCACTGAGATGTGTTAGTACACAAATTGGATAAGTATAATAGGGGAATACAATTTCCACAACATAAATTGGGATAATCAGAGTATATAGGGTTTAGAGGGGACAGATTTCTTGAAATGTATCGAGGGTAGTTTTTCTATCAATATGTGGAAAGCACAAGGAATAGAACAGAGCTGGATCTGTGCCTGGAGAATGGATCCAGACAAGTGTTCAATGTGGCAATGGGGGAACATTTTAGCAATAGCAACCATGATACAGTACAGTTTAAGTTTGTTATGACAAGGAAGAAGATGACTTACATAAAACAACTTTGGACTGGGGGAAGGCAGGTTTTGTTAAAATAAAGTAGAGTCTGACCAAAGTTGACTGGGAACAGCTCCTTGTGGATAAGTCTACAGCAGAGCATTGGGGGCATTCAGAAAGGAGCCTGGGAGAGTGCAGCTCCAGCATGTACCATTTAGGGGAAAATGGAGGAGAAATAAGTTCAGGGGATCCTGGATGTCTAGAACAATTCAGGACTGGATGAGGAAGAGGAAAAAGGCTTTTAGCAAGTCGAACAGGAGCAATTCAGTTGTGCTTTTCAGGAAGTGCAAGAAGGAACTTAAGAAAACAGTTAAAACAGCAAAAAGGGTGCATGAGAAAGGACTTGCAAAAAGGCTTAGAAAGAATCCTAACATATTCTGTAAACACAATAAGGGAAAGAGGTTAACCAGTGAAAGATAGGGCCCGTTAGAGACCAAGGAGGAAATCTGTGTGAAGCCACATTGGAAAGATCTGTCAGTAAAGCATTTAGGAGAGCATGCTCAGATCACCACCTGGAATGCATAAAAATGAAATGTCAACTTGGTGAAGCATCAAGACATTGTAGCAAAACAGCACAAGGCACATGTTGCAGATGGAACAAAGTGATCACAGATCAAAACTCTACCATCCTGTTGCATCCAGTTGGAAATGGCAGTGGACAATTAAACAACTAAATGGAAGAGGAGGCTCCATGAACAATTTTGTCTTCAATGATGGATCTGCGGAAAAAGGAAGACTGAAGTGCTCATGATTATCTTGGAGTCCCGATGTTGCTTTTGCAGGTTGGATCAGCAAACGTTTCCTGCTTTTGAGTTTCAAAATGATACTCGAGTGATGTGACCTCTTTCCTCCACAATGGTTTCATAAGAGATGCTGAACCAGTGTCTGGATCCAGCTAATATTTTATGGCCAGTAATATCCAAATCAGTAGCCTCTGAAAGAGCCATCATCTATACTGATGACCTTTTTCCAGGTTCTATTATCTTGGACTCTCAGACTCTGCTACAGGGGTAAATTTATAAAGATATAAATGACATCTATTTCCTTCCAATAGTCTTTTTTGAAATGAACTTTGACAAACCCAGGTGTGAAATCTTAAGCGTATCCCATGTCAGGGCATGTCTCCAGTGTAATCTATAGTGGTCACCAAGAATTCCAGGCATCGTGTGACTTGTGGCAGGCATCTTTGGTTCCACAAACTTCATTTTTACATAAGCATAAAGGAATAAAGTTTGATTTACATTATAATTGATTTTATGTCTTAAGGACATGTCATCTTGTAAAGTTGAAGTCAGTTGGAATCAGGGGAAATCTCTTCACTGGCTGGAGTTGTACGTAGTACAAAGGAAGGTGGCTGGATCACAATCATCTCAGCCCCAGGACATCACCACAGGAGTTCCTGAGCCGCAGTAACTGTCAGATTCTTTGTCAATGATTTTCCCTCTGTGACAAGATCAGAGGCCGAAATGTTTTCTGATGATTAAACAATGGTCAATTCCATTAGAAACTCCTCAAATACTGAAGCATCCTGTCCCCAAAGACCTGGCATCATAGATAAATAGAATAGAATAGATAAATCATTCTGACTTGGAGTGATAAAAGCAAATAACATTCACCACAAAGTATCAAGCACTGTCCAACTCTAACCAAAGAGAATTTAACCATCTCTCCTTGACATTCAGTGACATTACCTTTGCTGAATCCCCCACTATCAGCATCCTGGGGTTACCATTCAGCAGAAACTGAACTAACTACCATATAAATATTATGGCAACAAGAGCAAGTCAGAGGCTGGGAATTCTGTGATGAGTAACTCACATCATGTCTGCCCAAAGCCTATCCACCATCTACAAGACGCAAGTCAGCAGTGTGACGGAATACTCTCCACTGGCCTGGAGGGGTGTGGCTTGAACAACACTCAAGAAGTTCAA
Organism: Sphyrna mokarran; assembly: GCA_024679065.1. Classification (NCBI taxonomy): domain Eukaryota; kingdom Metazoa; phylum Chordata; class Chondrichthyes; order Carcharhiniformes; family Carcharhinidae; genus Sphyrna; species Sphyrna mokarran. The sequence goes on along the minus strand of JAGIQG010000014.1, from coordinate 69,619,923 downwards.
CACCATTCAGGACAACGCAGACTATCGGATTGGCGCCACATCCATCACTTTAAACATTCACTCTTATTCAGTGGTGCACAGTGGCAGCAGTGTACCATTTACAAGATGTACTGCAGCAGTTTAACAAGGTTCCTTTGATAGCACCTCTGACCCTGACAATCTAAAAGGACAAGGACAACCAGCGCATGGGAACATCGTCACCTGCAAAAGTTCCCTTCAAAGTTGTATGTTATCCTGACTCGGGAATTTCTCAACATTCCTTCACTATCTGAAGTCACATACCAACCGACACAAGAACTGCTTTTTCTCCTGGTGCCATCAGACTTTTTGAGAGGACCTACCTCACACTACGTTGACTTTCCTCTATACCCTAGCTGTGACTGTAACATTCTATGGTCCTTCCTTTCCTTCTCTGTGAACAGTATGCTTTGCTTGTATAGTGTGCAAGAAGCAATACTTTTCATGATACTAATGTGGCAACAATAAATCTAATAAATCAAATCAAATCCATGGCTGAAGGAAATTTGTCCTCATCTCGTTCCTAAACAGACTACCCTGTATCCACAGACTGTGATCCCTGGTTCCGGACACCCCGCCCAACATTAGGAATATCCTTCCTGCATCTACCCAGTCTTGTCCTGTTATTATCTTGAAAGTTTTGAACAGAACCCCCCCCCCCCCCGCGCCGTTCTTCTGAATTCCAGTGAACATACTCCTTCTTAACTGGTTCAATCTCACTTCACAAGTCAGTCCTTGCATCCCAAGCATTAGTATAGTAAACCTTTTCCACAAAAACACCCTTCCTTAGATAAGGAGACCAAGACAGCCCACAATGTTCCAAATATTGGTTCTTTGTTGTCTGTTTTGTCACTTTTTCTATTCCTGCTTTCCAGATTTGCCCAACTAATTTTCTGTCATCTAATTTCCAGCTTTATTCCATTTTCTTCCGAATCTATGCTCAGGCTCTCACTTCCTCTGCCAAAGTAGCTCAAACCAACCCTAACAGCATGAGAGAACCTCCCTGCTGTGATATTTATCCCAACACTGTTGATTTGCAAATTGTAAAGATTGTACATGTCTCAACTCCCCTAGAACTGTTCCCAAAGCTCCACCCTTCTAAACCCTTCCATCCTGCACCTTTTCACCATGCTTGTATTCATCTGCACTATCCTCCTTTCTCCAGACTCACTTGTGTACGTCACTGGAGATTATATTTTAAAGTCAGATTTAAGGGGCGGGATTTTCCAATCTCATCCATAAACATCCGCTGCCGGTAAGAATGGAGGATTTGACAGTGGGCCAAATCTCCATTCCCTGCTGGGACTGGAGAATTCACAGCCAGGGGTTTGTGGTCTATGTCATTACTAATAACATAAACATAAAGAGGAGTGCGGTCCTGCAAACAGATTGAACACTGCTCGATGGAGCAAAGTGGAAGAGAGAATGCATAAGGTGTGTGAGGTCCTTAGTTATGCTGGCTGCTTCTCCGAGGCAGCGGGAAGTGTAGGCAGAATCAATGGGTAGGAGGCTGGTTTGCGTGATTGATTCGGCTACATTCATGACCTTTTGTAATTTCTTGCAGTCTTGGGTAGAGCAGGAAGCATAGCAAGCTGTGATACAACCAGAAAGAATGTATAATCAGAAAGAAATATAAAGAGTAGTCAGTCTGTGAAATTCACTACCACAGAAAGCAGTTGAGGCCAAAACATTATTTTCAAGAAGTTAGATGTAGCACTTGGGGTAAAGGGGATGGAGGGGGAGGGGGGGTAGGCGGAGTCAGGCTACCAAGCTGGTAATCAGCCATGGTCATAATGAACGGTGGAACAGACTCAAAGGGCCAAACGATCTCCTCTTGCTCCTAGTTACTATGTTTCTTTACAATATAAGGAGTCTAGTAAATAAGGCAGATGAGCTGAGGGAACAGATAGACATTTAAAAGTGTGTTATCGTAAGTATTTTTTTAAACATGGATTAGAGAAAGGTGCAACGATACCTCACAATATTCCTGTTTACAGACATGGTGAAGAAAACAGAAAGAAACAATTAAAATAATGGGAGAGATTGCAATATTGCTATAAAAAAAGCTCATACTGGTGAGGTGGGACGATATTCTCAAAGGATCATTAAATGAGGCCAATATGTTCGGAGCTGATGAAGAAGTGGGCAATCACACTGCTGGGAGTATACTCCAGACTGCCGAACGTTCAGACGAAAAGAGAGGAGCAAGTATGCGAGCAAACTGCTGGGGAATGGAAGAACAGTAGAGCAATAATATTTGGGGGATTTTAATTACTCTACTATCAGCTGCAATAAAGATTTATACAGGATGCAGAAATACTAAAATAAATTCAGGAGAATTTTTTTTGCTAATGAGTAAGAAAAGAACAATTCTGGCCCTATTTTTGGAGAATGATGATAGAGTGAAGGAAGAGGGAGGACCTGTTCCTGTTAGTTGAGATGTTGCTAACCAGGTGGAGTAGATTTAAGCACCATCATTCTCCCATCCCGCTCACCATGGAATCGGAACGGGCGAGGACAATGGAAATGTTCGTTGACTTCAGGTGGGATTTTCCAGTCCGGGCGAGCAAGGTGTAAAATCCCTCCCAGTATCTGGGTTGCGTCAGCACTTTACTAAGTGACAGTTGAGAGTGTGTAGGCCTGTAGGCCAGACCTGGTTAGGATGGCAGATTTCCTTTCCTTAAAGGACATTAATTAGTTGGAAGGACTCAGAGCAATTTTTCAGCCAGAGGATGGATGCTGTCCCATAACTCCCTGTCTAAATGGATGATAATGGCAGAAACCCTTATCATATTTAAAAAAAACATTTGGACATGCACTCAAGATGCTAGAATCTACAAAGTTTTCAACCAAGAATGGGAAAATGGGTTAAGTTGGGTAGCTCTTTTTCAATTGGTGCAGACACAAAGGGCTGAATGGCCTTCTTCTGAGGTGTACATTGTGAATGATTTGATTGTTCGAGAGAGGAGGAATGGTAGAGGATAGGATGAAGATGCTACAGAGATTGTCCCATGCCAGGACTTGTGTGAAATTATTTTAAGTACAAAGCAGCCAAGTAAGGTCTCTGTTACATTAGTTTGCTGATAGTCATTTGATGGCACAGAGCATGAATATTACTAAAAAGAGAGCTGTGCTGTTGAAGCTTTTTGACTTGCACTCATCAGGACAAACCACGTTGGTTGTTGAAGATTCAAACATAGTTCATTTATGCTTGCTACAAGGGCTGTGCATTCTTCCTGAAGGATCTTTGCAGCATATTCTACAGGTAGGCCATTTGGCCCTTTGAAACAGCTCCAGCTTTCAATAAGATCATGACTGATTTTTTTTTATTTATTTGTGAGCTGTGGGTGTCGCTGGTTAAGCCAGAATTTTTTGCCCATCCCCAGTCCAAAGATGTGGGGGTTAGGTTAATTGGCCTTGCTAAATTGATCCTATTGTCAAGAGGATTAGCAGGGTAGATATGTGGGTAATAGGACATGGGTGGAACTGTGGCAGGCACAACCTGGATGGGCTGAATGGCCTTCTTCTACACTATAGGGATTCTATGATTCTATGATAGCTGTCCTTGAGAAGATAGTAGTGAGCTGCCTTATTAAACCACTACAGTCCCTGAGGTGTAGCTTTATCCACAGTGCTGTTAGACAGGGAGTTTAGGATTTTGACGCGGCAACAGTTAAGTAATGACAATATATTTCCAAATCAGGAATCTTGGATAGAAACTTCCAAGCGGTGCTGTTTCCATGTGTTTGCTGCCCTTCTAGATGGGACTGGTCACTGGAAGGGATTGCCTGAGGAATACAGTTGAGTCCTGCTGTGCGTCCTGTAGATGATATACACTGCTGCTACTTTTGTTATGATCTCAGCTCCACTCTCCCTGCTGAATCCCGTAATCCCCTATTCCCTGTTTAACAAAAATCTGTCTAACTTTAAAAAACTCAAAGACTCAGTCTACTTTTTGATTGGGGAGAACATCACAACAGTACCGAGAGGGGATATTTCTGAGAATTCGTCACTGCATCTGTCTGGGTAGAACTGAGAAATAAGAAGGAGGAGATCACTTTGATAGGATTGTATTATAGGCCCCCAGATAGTCAGTAGGAAATTGAGGAGCAAATATGTAAAGAAATTACAGATAGCTCAATTACAGATTCCTCAAACTGTGGCCTCTAGTTCTGGACTCCTCCACCATTGGAGGCAATTCTTCCAAAGGTGCTGAATTGGTGGGAAAACTCTTCTAAATCACAATGTTTCTCTCAGCACAGCTTCAGACCTGAATCTCTGTGCGCTGCGGAGGTCACATCGTGAGGGGCGAGGGTAGTGCCTATTTGTACCAGAATCTGACAGTCCCAGAACTCTGCGCAGTGGTCCCGCTCTCTCTGCCTCCCTGTTTGCCGGCCAGCTCGATTGCTGGCCAACCTGGGACCCCCACAGTGCTGTCCCTCCAGCCCCCTACCCACGACCTAATTGCAGCCTCCACAACAATTCCTGGGCCAAATCCGATCCTTCCCCACCCTGGAGTGCACTGATGTCCAGCCCGTCCCCTCCAGCAGTGGCAATCCTCTCACCCCCATCATCCCCACAGAACACCCTGCTCACCGCACCCCTCGGGAGGCAGACCCCCTGGAAGACCAGTCCTCCCAATTGTTGCCCTCCCTCCAGCCTAAACCGATCCCAGCAGGACCCTCCAACCCCACCAATTGCCCCTATGCCCTGCCCATATAAGTCCTACCTCCTTGGCGCTGCTCCATGCCTGGTGGCAATCAAGGTATCCCTGGTTGTGGGCACTTTGCCCCTTGAGCACTGTCAGGGGCACAGGCTGGCACTGCCAGTCTGTACCATCCCCCACCACCTGATCCCCTGAGGAGATCCCAATTTTCCCCTTCATTCAGGCGGGCTCTCCTGCTAGTTTCCAGAATGTGAGGAGCTGGCCGGAATCTTACCAGGATGAAGTACTCCTGGTAGGATGGGAGATGCTATCAGGCCTGGCAAGTTCCCGTGCTGGGCCTGATAATTACATATTTAAAATACACTAAAGATTCAAATGTCTTAACTCTCTTCCTGCCAATTTCTAGCACGGGCTTGACCGCGACTCTTCTCTGACTCTGGGAGATGCACGTGCGTTCCCAGTACATGAGTAAATGTTGCAAAATGGCCAACACGCAATTCTCTGGACTGGACCCACCAGAAAAGTTGCAGGTCGCAGTCGGAGAATCGGGCCCATTCTTTCCAATCTAACCCCATTAGAAAATTATACATTTCTATGAGCTCCCATCTCACTCTCCTAAACTCCAGCTCATTTGTCAAATTTACCCCCGTGAAAAGGATTGTGGCAATCAGCCCGTCCTCCATCCTGGTCAGTTGCTCCACTGACCCTCGGATCATATTCTAGCCCGCTTTTCCTTGCACTGCTTTGTGGCGCTATCCGATATTCCCAGATTCGAGTCAGAGGTGTATGTGGAGACTGCCCATGTGTATTCCAGTTGGCATCCACCAATGCCCAGTGCGGCACCGCATGGCTAACACAGCGCAACTGGTGCCAATGATTAAAATGGTCCATTTGCTTATCATTTGGTCCTGAGGGAACATTCTGAAGCGGCTGTGGATAGAGTCACTATCTGCAAGCGGGCACAATGCATTTTAATATTCCAAGCATGGTTGATTGACAGAAAACCTTGGCAGCTCCAGATATATCAGAGGCACCGGCTAATTCTGCCATCTTTGCCAGTGCATAATATATGAGATAAGACAGCCCTAATCCTCTCAACAGTGCCTGGTTCCAAACTTACAGACGCTGTGTTAATCTTCTGCTCAATAATTTTAAAAATCTCTCTCTTGGATCAAGGAAGTCATTCATCATTGTTCGGGAGGTATTGACAAGGGTAAAACCCGCACAGATGACTATACTGAGCATTGTCCAACAATTTGCTGCTGATGAATGATTTTCTGGCAGCTTTGAATGGATTAATGGAAATGTGGAAGAGGTAAATCTTCAGATAAAAGGGGTGATATCATCTCATCTTGTCTCATGCTCGGGGTTAATTCTGTCCTTTGCTGAATTGAACAGGAAGTTGTGGAGTTTAAATAACTATCCATTAACTTATTGAGATGCACTTAACAGAACGCTGACTTTATCAACCCCACACCAGCAGCAGATCAGGGATGACAGTGGAATATCAATGTCTCCGGAACACAACACAGCAATGTCTACTCAACGTCATCAGTCAATTTTCTTTTCAAATGTCAGAATTATATGCAGAGGGAATATTCTTCATTTTGAAGTATTTTGGAGGTATTCATCATATGGCAAGGGCCAATAAACTATTCCATCCTCAGGTGCACGTGGAAAAACCTTCAACTGAACCCAAAAAAAATGATTCAATTTGTTTCAAAATCAATAATGCAGCCCGGCATACAACAGAGGGAAAATAAGAACAAGATATGTATGACAAAATATTGAAATAACTTTGGGTGAAAGGAAACATCCCTCAGTGATTTCATATTCGATGACAATGGGATGTTGAGCCCTATTATCCATCCTGGAGGTTAGCATTTACCAGAAACTTAATTGGACCAAGCTTATAATTATTGTGGCTGAAGAGCAAGTCAGATGGTACAGTGGTTAGCACTACTGCCTCACAGCGCCAGGGACCCGGGTTCGATTCCTGGCTTGGGTCCCTCTCTGTATAGCATCTGCACATTCTCCTAGTCTCTGAGTGGGTTTCCTCCTGGTGCTACAGTTTCCTCCCACAGTCCAAAAATGTGTGGGTTAGATAGATTTGCCCTGCTAAATTGCCCCTTATTATCAGGGGGATTAGCTTGGGGTTATGGGAATAGGGCCTGTGCCTGGTGTAGACCTGATAGGCCAAGTAACCTCCTGTTGCACTGCAATGATTCTATGTCTAGGAATTCTGTGGTGAGTAACCCACATCCCAACTCAGCCTATCCACCATCTATAAGGCACAAGCCAGGAATGTGATGGAATACTCCCCATTTGCCTGGATGAGTGCAAGTCCAACCTCAATACCGTCCAGGATAAAGCAGCCATCCCTGCACACAATGTGGGCGTACCTATACCAGCTGGACTGCAGTGGCTCAAGCAGGTGGCTCACCACTACCATGGAATGGCAACAAAAACAATGGCCTAGCCAATGATGCCTAATTTCATAAAACCAGTTTGACTGGCACCTCATCCACCATCTAAAAAATTCACTCCCTCCACCAGTGGCAGTAAGATGCACTGCACTAACTCACCAAGTCTTCTTCAACATCACCTTCCAAATTCATGACTTCTTCCCCTTAGAAGAACAAGAGCAGCAGGTGCATGAGTACATCGTCAACTACAGGTTCCCCTCCAAGCCACTTGCCATCCTGACTTGGAAATATATCGCTGTTCCTTCACTGAGTCAAAATCCTGGAACTCCTTTCCTAACAGCTCTGTGGATGCACCTATACCACATGGACTGCAGTGGTTCAAGAAGGCAGCTCATCACCACCTTCTCAATTGGCAGTTAGAGTTCGGCAATAAATTCCAACCTTGACAACGAGGTTCTCATTCCAGAATGATTTTTTTTTTGAGGACATTGCCAGTCAGGGACCGTAATGGTCAAACTGCATATTGTTGCAGTGGGACAGCACCTTAAACATCCACCTCAGTTCTACGTTTCTTCAGCCAGAGGATAGCGAATCTGTGGAACTCTTTGCCGCAGAAAGCCAATGGAGGCCAGGTCATTGAATGTCTTTAAGATAGAGATAGATAGAATCTTGATCAATAAGGGGATCAAGGATCAAAGGGAGAAGGCAGGAGAATGGGAATGAGAATAATATCAGCTAAGATTGAATGATGGAGCAGACTCAACGGGCTTAATGGCTTAATTCAACTCTTAAATCTTATGGTCACCAATAAACATTCAAGATCATGAGGCAGAGCAGAGAAATATCCACAAACTCTGGGAAAGGCCAGAGAGATTTGGGCTTGTAAACCTTTGAAAGGAAGGGTTTGAGACGAAATCATGGAGATGGATGTAAGATTAATCGGGAAGAGAAACAGTTAATCCACAAAGCAATCTTGAACTGGGGGAAGTAGAAGAAATGGACAGAGCCAGTTTGGAGTTAATAACAGGAAATTCTTCATCACACAAATTAATACATTCTCAGCCCGGGGAGTTGAAGCAAATACCCCAGAAGCAATTGGACATTTCAATGGCCAGATGGTAAGATCTCACTGAACAGAGAAATGGAAGGAAGCAAATGACCTATGCCAGCGGAATTATCTTGTGATATGATTGTAGATGCTGTCCTGGTCTTTTACATCTGCTCTTCCTTGTTGTTGGGAAGGGAGGCTGCCATCACATTTCTGCTCCCTGCGCCAGCACTCTGGGGAGACAGCTGCGATCATTTTTCAACTGAGGCTCACGCATTGCACTCATTAGCAAGGGGCATTTACAACGTGGCTAGATTTACAACGTGGCTCTTAACTTGCTGCTAATTAATTTGGTGATAACTAATAACCAGCTGCTGCTTATCAGCAAGAAGCTGGCTGTTTGTCTGCAATTGGATTCAAGAAGGCAATTGTTTGCTGTGCGACCCTCCCAGCTACAACCGTCAACGATAAGCAGATGGCGCAGAATTATCAGGGTGGGGGTTTTAAACTAGGAACCATGTGAATAGAAATAAAAATTACATTTTTGTGTCAAAGTTGGCATATTGTTCCCATGTTTAATATCCCACTATTATGCTACTTAAGAATTTCTTTCTTGGCATTAAATTTCTCCCTAGCTTCATAAATTTTTCATTAAAATATTGTTTCTTGTCCATAAGGAGTGGCAGTGAATTATTGATTCCCAGAGGAAACAGGTCACAAGTCAGGAATTGCTAACCCAAAGCAGAATTAATCCACCTTTACTTCGACTCATTAAAAACACAATGGATGGGGGATAATTTTTGATTTGATTTATTATTGTCACATGCATTGGGATACAGTGAAAAGTATTGTTTCTTGCATGCTGTACAGACAAAGCATACCATTCATAGAGAAGAAAGGGAGACAGTGCAGAATATAGTATAATAGTCATAGCTAGGGTGTGGAGAACGATCGACTGAATGTGAGGTAGATCCATTCAAAAGTCTGACAGTAGCAGGGAAGAAGCTGTTCTTGAGTCGGACGGTATGTGACTTCAGACTTTTGCATCTTTTTCCTGATGGAAGAAGGTGGAAGAGAGAATGTCTTGGATACATGGGGTTCTTGATTTTACCGCTGCTTTACCAAGGCAGTGGAAACTGTAGACAGAGTCAGTGGATGGAAGGCTGGTTTGTGTGATGGACTTGGGTTCCATTCACAACCTTTTGTAGTTTCTTGTGGTCTTGGGCAGAGCAGGAGCCATACAAAGCTGTGATACATCCAGAAAGACTGCTTTCTATAGTGCACCTATAAAGTTTGGTGAGGAATTCATCCCATTTTAGCTCAAGCAGGCAGTTAGAATAACCTGGGTTACCCATTCACCCTGATCTATCAGGGTCCCACTCATTACAATTTTAACCTGCCACCTCAACCAGGAAACAGGGATGTCTGCTCAAAGTGGGTGGAGTCATTCTTTACATAGCAGGGTTCCACTGACATCAGCAGGACCGAACTCTGACTGTAGATTCAGGGACCCAGATAACAGGCTCAGGCTCAGAGTTAGCAGACATGGTAATGGCAGAAGTAGCAAGCTATTGGTGATGGTGGTTGAACAGCTGGATTGTCAAGGGACGTCTTCTGACAGGTGGAGAAGGTCCCTTTTGGAAGAGGACATGTGCTTCTGCAAAATCCCCATGAGAAGGGCAGCAGGAAACCAGATAATGTATTCTTTTCCCAAATTATTGCTCACTGGCTTTGAAAACAAGAGATGGCCTGAGGGTGGAACTGAAGAAGGAGGGCACATGGCTGCAGGATGCAGAGAAATGTATCTATGCTGTTTGAAATGGATGAGGAAGCTATTGACAGGATGCAGAGGAGATTTACAAGGATGTTACCTGGATTAGGAAGCATGCCTTATGAAGACAGGTTGAGGGAGTTAGGTCTTTTCTCCCTGGAGAGACAAAGTTTGAGAGACGACCTGATAGAGGTTTATAAAATGTTGAGAGGAATAGATAGGGTGGATTCTCGGAGGCTATTTCCCAGGGCTGAAATGGTTGCTACAAGAGGACACAGGTTTAAGGTGCTGGAGAGTAGGTACAGAGGAGATGTTAAGGGTAAGTTTTTCACTCAGAGGATGATGAGTGAGTGGAATTGGCTGCCATCAGTGGTGGCGGAGGCAAACTCGTTGGGGTCTTTTAAGAGACTTCTGGATGAGTACATGGGATTTAATGGGATTGAGAGTTATAGGTAGGCTTAGTAGGTATGGATTTGAATGGCGCAACTTGTGGGCCGAAGGGCCTGTTTGTGCTGTAGTGTTCTATGTTCTTTGTTTGATGAAATCCGGGGGCAGGGCCTATTCCCACCTGAGAAGTTGGCAGTATAATACCGAATGGGTCAATGTGCATGTACTGATCTATCAGTGCTGAGATCAGTCCATACGCAGTGGGCCCACACTGATGGCCTTCCAATTACTGGCCAGCTTAATTGCTGGCTAGCCTTGCACCCACCCACAATTCCAGTGCTCTGCACATCACCCCCAATTACCTGGTGACCGGCTCCCTACCATTCCTGGGCCTAGGCTCATCCTCGACATCTCCCTCCCGATGCACCCTGAACTCAGGTTCCCCCTCACCGATTTCATCTGCTCTCCGACAATTACCCACCTTTCAGTGCCAACCACCCACAACCCCAGCTGGTTGACTGCACACCCCAACCCTACTCCATTCCCCCACCCCCAAGCCAGCATTGATTGCTGGCCTCCCTTCTTTCCCCACCAATCCCTGTGCAGAGTGGCAGTGGGACATCCCACTGATTGCCCCCTTGTACTCACCTCACATCAGGTCCTGTCCCCAATAGGCTCTGCCCCCCAAAAATTCCACATCCTTGGCCGAACCCATGCCTGGTGGCAGTGCCAAGGTGCCCCTTGCATTGGTGCTTTGCCCCTTGGATTGTGCCAGGGGCACTGGCTAGCACTGCCAGGGTGCCCAAGCCAGGCAACAACCCCTGCTGCCCAACCCTCTTGGGGGGATGCTAATTTCTTCTCCCCTTCATTCCAGTGGGCCAAGGTCACTATCATCAAAAGTGGCTGAGGCCAAAACATTGTGTGATTTCAAGAAGAAACTAGATATCGCTCTTGGGGCTAAAGGGATCGGGGATACGGAAGGAAAGCGGGATATTGAATTCCATGATCATCTGTGGTCAAAATGAATGGCAGAGCAGGCTTGATGGGCTGAATGGCCTACTCTTGCTTCTAGTTTCTATGTTTCTGGGTGGACAAATCTTTAAAATTTCTTTCCAAAAGATTGCACAGTTGTCCAATAGTACCTACTCAAGGCTTGTTAATGCCGAATACTAAACTAACTGGTCGCCTGTTCTTCATTTTGCCATTTTTTTGTAAACTGTTGGCACAGCACTGACCCTGTCTCCATTTCTGGGCAATAACAGACTGCGACTCAGTGACTGGCATAACACAGTGCTCATTTCCCGTGAACCCTGGCACGAATCCCATCAGGGACAGCACTCCCATCTGTCCAAAGAGTTCCAATGTTCACAAAGAACAATTTTGCATTAAGTTAACACATTCAGTTTTGATGTCAGATCAATCTCTCAGCACTACTAATGCAGCAGCATCCCTCACTAGCAGAAACAACAGTAGCTTCAACCAGTGGATTATTCCATCCAGAAATGTTTGATTCATAGATTCAGAGAACCCCTAAGTGGAGAAGGAGGCCCTTAGGCCTATTGGGCCTGCCACAATCCCACCCAGACCCTATCCCTATAACCTTATGTATTTACCCTAGCTAGTTGCCCATGACACTAAGGCACTGACAACAATCTCACAAAGATCCTTTTCTGTAACCTCACGTACTTACCTTACTAGTCCTCCTAACACTAAGCGGCAATTAAGCGTGGCCAATCAACTTAACCTCTTTAAAGTATAGGAGAAACCAGAGCACCCAGAGGAACCCAAACTGACACGGGGAAAATGTTCAAACTCCACACAGTGACCCAAGGTTGGAATTGAACTCGCGTCCCAAGCACTGTTAGACAGCAATGCCACCATGGCATTGGCCACACCATGGCAGTGGCACCACAGTGCCACCATGCCACCCATAAAAAAAATGATAGAATCATAGAACCCTACAGTGCAGAAAGAGGCCCTTTGGCCCATCGAGTCTGCACCAATCATAATCCCCACCACGCCCTACCCCCATATTCCTACACATTTACCTGCTAATCCTTCTAACCTACGCATCCCGGGACACTAAGGGGCAATCTTAGCTTAGCCAATTAACCTAACCCGCACATCTTTGGACTGTGGGAGGAAACCAGAGAACCTGGAGGAAACCCACGCAGACATGAGGAGAATGTGCAAACTCCACACTAACAGTGACCCGAGCCAGGAATCGAACCCAGGTCCCTAAAGCTGTGAAGTAACCACTGTGCTACCTTGCAGCCAAAATAAATAAATATCTACTCTATTGTACTTAAAGAGAAAAGACAATGTTTTCGAGGATGCAAGGTGATGCATTTTGGTAGATTGAACCAGAGCAGGACTTGCTTAGTTAATTGGGGAGAGTTACAGAGTAAAGAGTCTAGGGGTACAGGTTCATAGCTCCTTGAAAGTCGAGTCACAGGTAGACAGAATGGTGAAGAAGGCATTCAGTATACTTGGCTTCATTTGTCAGAACATTGAATACAGGAATTGGGATGTATTGTTGATGCTACACAAGACATTGGTAAGACCACACTTGGAATACTGTATACTGTTCTTTCACCCTGTTATAGAAAGGGTATTATTAAACCAGAAAGCACGCAGAAGAGATTTACTAGGATGCTACTGGGACTTGATAGTTTGGGTTATGAGGACAGGATGGATAGACCAGGATTTTTTCCTCTGGAGCATAGAAGGCTGAGGGGTGATCTTATAGAGGTTTATAAAATAATGAAGGGCACAGATCAGCTCGATAGTCAGTATCTTTTCCCAAAAGTAGGAGAGTCAAAAATTAAAGGGCATAGGTTTAAGATGAGAGGGGAGAGATACAAAAGGGTCCAGAGGGGCAATGTTTTCACAGAGGGTGGTGAGTGTCTGAAATGAGCTGCCAGAAGTAGTAGTGGAGGTGGATACAACTTTGTCTTTTAAAAAATATTTAGACAGTTGGGTAAGATGGAATTAGAGGGATATGGACCAAATGTAGCTTAAGGATTTTTAAAAAAGGACAGCATAGATAAGTTGGGCTGAAGGGCTTGTGTCCATGTTGTAAACCTCTATGACTCCGTGATGAGGTTAGTTCATAAAGTGACATCAAAAAACAAAGAACAAAGAAAATTACAGCACAGAAACAGGTCCTTCGACACCAACCATGCTGTCCGAGTTAAATAAAACCCCTTAACCTTCTGGGGATCATATCTCTCCATTCCCATCTCATTCATGTATTTGCCAAGACGCCACTTAAAAGTCACTACCATATTCACTACCTCCCCCAGCAACGAATTCCAGGCACCCAGTAGTCTCTGTGTAAAAAATCTGGCTCGTACACTTCTTTTAAACCTTATCCCTCGCACCTTAATCTGTGCCTTCTCATGACTGACCCTTCCAGCCTGGGAAAAAGCTTCTGACTGTCCATACTATCATTCCTCTCATAATCAGGTCGTCCCCTCAACCTCCATCATTCCAATGAGAACAAATCAATTAGTTTGTGCTGTGTTAAACTTGTGAAAATGACCTTATGTCTATGGGATTGGTTTGATTGGACATTATAGTTATCTTTGTTAAGGATTGTACATTATCATGACTGTTTGTTTCTTGTTTATAATTTTTAAACTCGGCTGATAAAGGCAAGCATGCTGTATGCCTTTCTGACTACCTTCTTCACTTGCATTGCCACTTTCAGTAACCTGTGTACCTGTACACCCAGATCCCTTTGCCTATCAATACTCTTGAGTTCTGCCATTTACTGTATATTTTCTGTCTGTATTAGACCTTCCAAAATGCATTACTGGCATTTGTCCAAATTAAACTCCATCTGCCATCTCTCCATCCAAGTCTCCAACAGATCCATATTGTGCTGTATCCTCTGATGATCCTCATCACTATCTGCAAATCCATCAACCTTTGTGTCGTCCACAAACTTACTAATGAAACCAGTTATGTTTTCCTCCAAATCATTTACATATGTTACAAACAGCAAAGGTCCCACCACTGATTCCTGAGGAATGCTACTTGTCACAGCCCTCCATTCAGAAATGCACCTTTCCACTGCTACCCTCTGTCTTTGACTGAGCCAGTTTTGTATCCACTTTGCCCACTCACCTGTGATCTCATGCAACTTCACCTTCTGTACCAGTCTGCCATGAGGGACCTTGTCAAAGGCCTTACTGAGGTCCATGTATACTACATCCACTTTCCTACCCTCATCTATCATCTTCGTCACTTCCTTGAAAAACTCAACCAAGTTCATGAGACACGACGTCCCTTCTCAAAACTATGTTGCTTCTCACTAATATGTCCACTTATTTCCAAGTGGGAATAAATCCTGTCTCGAAGCATCCTTTCCAATAATTTCCCTACCACCAATGTTACATTGTTGTAACATGGTGGCACATGGTTAGCCTCACAGCTCCATGGACAGGCGTTCGATTCCTGGCTTGGGTCACTGTCATTGTGGAGTTTGCACGTTCTCCTCATGTCTGCGTGGGTTTCCTCTGGGTGCTCCGATTTCCTCCCACAGTCCAAAGACATGTAAGTTGGGTGCATTGGCCATGCTAAATTGTCGCTTCTTACCCAAGATGTGTGGAATAATAGGATTAGAGGGATAAATGTGTGGGTATAGGGATAGGGTGGGCCTGAATGAGGTGCTCTGTCAGAGAGCCAGTAGTCCTCTGCACTGTAGAGATTCTATAATTCTATGATAATACCATTGATCAATAAGTTTCTAACCATGATTTTTTTTTCTGTTCCAACCAAATAATTTTGCAACCATGCTAATGAAATCCCAGTAAGAAAGAACTTGTTTTATTTAGAACACCTCTCACAGCCTCAGAATGTCCCAGAAACACTCCCCAGCCAATGAAAATAACTTTGGAAGTGTTCTAATGTGAGGAAGGTGGCAGTTAGTTAGCACATAGAGAGTTCCCACACCCAGCAATGTGATCACGGCCACATCATCTGCTTTAGTGATGTTGTCCAATGGATGAATATGTTCAGTACCAGCAGAATAGTGATAAAGGTTCTGAACTTAAAATCCAGAAGTCCAGACTAAAATCTAGAGGAATGAGTTCAAATTCTAATGGGATAAATTGGGGAATTTAAATTCAATTGATGAAAGAAATCTGAAATGAAAGCTATTCTCATTAATGGTGATCATGAAACTACTGGCTTGTTTTTTAGAATCCTTCTAGTTCATGAATGTCTTTCAGGGTAGAAGTTTTGCTGCATTTAGCCAAACTGGCTCATATGTGATTCCAGACCCACAGCAGTGTGTTTTTTATGATTCAGATCAAAAACCCCAAAGTGTTTTATTGATCCAGTCTGTCTGGATCATAAGTCTTGCATCGTGAATTTGGCTAGGGTAAGCACAAAATGTTTCACTTCAGGTATGATTCAACTGACCCATGGGAGCTTTTATCAAACAAAGTTTATTTAAGAATATGGTTAACATGTATAGAAAGAAAATTAACAACTTTTATCAATTATAAACAAGAAACAAACAGTCATGATAATGTACAACCCTTAACAAAGATAACTATAATGTTCCAATCAAACCAATCTCACAGACATAAGGTCATTTTCACAAGTTTGACACAGCACAAACTAATGCTCACGTGATACTGGAAATTGAGTCCTTTGGTTGAAGTCTGCAGTTCACTGGATTCACTTTGAACAGTTTAAAGGTAAGACAGCTTCCCAAAACACCAGAGAGACTCTGGTCAGCCCCCACAACAACAGATTTCCACCTTTCAGGAAAACAAGATCTTGTTTTCAGCTAACCAAAAGAATTGTCAAAACAACAGGAAGAGAGGGAAAGCACCTCTTTTTAGCTGGCTGTCCCTTCTGAAATCCAACTCAGAATTGAAAATGAAACTTTAATATCACTGGGAAAAAACCTGTCCAAAAAAAAAATGACTGTCCTCCCAACAATGAAAGGATTGTAAAACTAACCTCAAACTAAACACGTATAATCTCATTTAACATACTTAAGTAGCAATGAGTAGCAACAAGTCGTAGTCAGCCCAGCAAAATTATGGCATCAGCTAGGGCTGTGAGCTTTGAAACACTGATTGAGCAATGCAGAGATCATGGTTTAAAAAAAATCTCTTAAAGGTGCATTCACATCACAGGTTGGCAAACCTATTTTCTGAAACCCTTCTCCTCCTATCCTGCAATGAAAATACGCAAGGAGCTAAAGTAATTCTTTGACATGAAAATCAAGATGATTCAATCAGTTGTCTTTGCCACATTTCTCTTTCCACTAGTCCACTGAGAGCTACATTTCATCTCCAGTCTCTCTCCTGTCTCGCCTCATTCTGTCTCAGAATTCATCTTGTCTGTGAGATCCACCTCTTGCTCCCTTCATCCTACTAAATTGATGATCACTTAGTTTCCTTCACTGGCTCCTATTTTAAGAATTCTCTTCACACCTTGTCCATCTATTCTGTAAATCACCTCTCCCATAAAATAGAAGACCACATTTTCACTTTAAATTAAAATCACAGGATGAATTTTTATGTCCTGCCCAATATGGGAAGCATAGCTGGCGGCGGGACGGGAGGTGGGGTTGGGGAGGGGAGTAATGGTGATGTGGGGGGGGTGGAATTGGATCATGCAAATTTTGGGCCCAATATGGCTTGAAAATCCCACCTCACTTCTCCAATCTACTTCCCTTGTCACAGTGTTAAAGTGGCTCTTATCAAAGTCACAAGAAACAATCTATGTGGCTGTGAAACCAGACATAAACCATCCATTCTCATTCTTCTCAATCTGTCAGCAGCCTAGTTGATCAACCTTTCTTCCTCCAACTGCTGAGGGGGGCCTGTCACACTTGGTTCTCTTCTTTTCTATCTAATCATGGCCAGTGTATCAATTGCATTGGCCTCTCTTCCTGCACCATTACTTCTGGTCTCCCGCAAGGACCTATCCTCGGAGCCTCCCTATTTCCTATTAGTATGCCATCCCAAGGCAATATCATCGGAAAACACAGCATTAGTTTTCATTTGTGCGCTGCCAAAGTCGAGCTCCTCCTCACCATCACAGCTGTATCTTGCAGAATAAAAGAATGTGAAGCTCTAGCACATGGGCTGATTGCAAATAACAAGCAGGTTTATTCAACAGATGTGAACTGTACAAAGTCTTGATCTAGGCAAAAACCTAGCAGGTGGCACAGTGGCACAGTGGTTAGCGCTGCTGCCTCACAGGGCCAGGGACCTGGTTTGGGTCACTGCCTGTGCAGAGTCTACACATTCTCCCTGTGTCTGTGTGGGTTTCCTCCAGGTGCTTTGGTTTCCTCCGAAAGACATTGGGTTAGTGCATCTACCGTGCTAAATTTTCCCTCACTGTATCTGAACAGGAGCTGGAGTATGGAGACCACGGGATCTTCACAGTAACTTCATTGCAGTGTTAATGTAAGCCTACTTGTGACAGTAATAATTTTTTTTACTTTTTAAAAGCCCACAAAACAGTCACAGTCTATCATGTAACTTGATTCTTAAAGTGATCATTCAATAGCTGAACAACACACGATATATCTGATCTCTTCCCCTTTATGCCTAAGATCCAACAATAACAAATAACCTTTTTTTTAGATAATTATTAAACTATACATCCAAGGGCAAGCAATTAATCATTACACAGTAATAATCCAGATAATAGGAAAGATGGGCATTTATTCTGCACCCCTACCTTGCACATTTCAATGGTTTTGAGGTATTTTGAGGTTTTTTTAGAAGATGTCTCTACCTTGGAAGGCACAACCATTTCTTTTACAGAAGAAAGACAAATGGTGAAAGGGGATATTTTGGCAATCTCAGTTTCTGCAGATTGATCATAATTCAGTCACAATCTCTGGTAGTATGGATGGTTTATCCTGAGGTAATTCTAGCACTTGTTACTGGTACATTGATGCACATAGCTAATAGCTGCTCTGTGTATCCTCTCCACACTAGTTCATCTTAAATTTGTACTGTATGTGAAATAGAGCCAGTTTGAGCCAATACAGTTGCAGGAACCCATTTCGCGCCAGTGATGTGCCAAAATTTGCTCTCTTTGTTAAGCAAGCATCTTCTGAAATTACTTTCATTTCTCATAACTTGCAACTGCCACAATCGTGTTCTACTATCTTGAACATCTCCTCAAGTAAGAGTAAATTAAAGGCCATTCTTGCCTTTCTTTTCAGTCGTAGTAAAGTTAGGGAATTCTGATTTGTCACATGTATGATGTTGCGGTATGTTGGCAAGAAACTATTTAGATGGCAATTTAATGGACTTTGGTCCTTGGAGGCTGTCACTGCATTCTTCCTGGATTGGTCGAATCATTTAGCAAAATCATTGTTCAAAGGGTGATGTAGTATTTTTACATGTTGGATGCTACTTAGCTATAGGTAACCCTTAAATTCCTAAACCATTTTGTTCAGTTACCAATCTCCTCTGAATGGCTTCACTCCTCAACCCGCAAACCAAACGATTACAAATCGTATCATCTAGAGAATCACCAAATTCACAAATGAGATGCTTTAAGGTTATATCAAACTTTGTGATATTTTCTCTTTCTGGTTGATTCCTTTTATGAAATCAAAACCATTCTGCTATTATTAATGATTTGGACGCATAATGATTTTGCAGTATTTTCTTGATAAATTTAACTACTGAATTTCTCAGGCTGGACCAGACTTCTGAATAAATTGAGAGTTTTACAGCCAATGATGCTAAGGAACACAAGGATTGCAATATCCTCCGAAATCTTGTTAGTTAGGACATAATAATGAAAACTTTCAGCATAAGACTTACAAAGATCTTCAAATGGACCAATAGTGCCAAATTTTCCTGCCATTTTGCTTAGCGATATTGGTATCCATTTGCATTTAGGGGCTTTCTTTATATAAACGGTTTAGTTTATAATGTTAATAAGGAAACTAATAGTAGGTTACAATGCAAAAGTTATTTTCTCTGCCCATCAAATGTCTTACTCTACTGCACATGAAAGCTCTGCAGCCTGAACTCTTCGAAGTGCCAGCTTTAATTTAAGGTTTGATCCTTTTTAAATTTTCTGCCCAACAATCTTATCAGCCCGAATCCAGGTATGATCACTAATCTATTGTTGTTTTGCCTCAATGTCAAATATTGAAAGCTTCGATTGTTTTTCTTGCTGAAAATAATTTTTGATCTGCTCCTCATGGCCAGTTTTCTGTTCATCCTGTAGTATCTTGCGAGATTAAAGAATGTGGAGCTGCAGCATGTGGGTTGATTACGAGTAGCAAACAAGTTTATTCGAGATATATAAACAGTATAAAGACTTGACCTAGAGTAGGCAAAGGTCCGTGAAGTAGTTGATAATGTCACGAGCTATCATGCGACTCAACACTTAAAGTGACTATGCATTAACATAATGGCAATCTACGTATATCAGATCCCTCTACTTTTAAGGTTCCACAAGAACAAGTGGGTTCTTGTTCCACAAGAACAATCAGTTGGCATGTCTTATGGAGATAGGTTGAGGGAGCTAGGTCTTTTCTCCCTGAGAGGTGAAGGATGAGAGATGACCTGATAGAAGTTTATAATATGTTGAGAGGTATAGATAGGGTGGACTCTCAGAGGCTATTTCCCCGGGCTGAAATGGTCGCTAGAAGAGGACACAGGTTTAAGGTGCTGGGGAGTAGGTATAGAGAAAATGTCAGGGGTAAGTTTTTCACTCAGAGGATGGTGGGTAAGTGGAATCGGCTGCCATCGGTAGTGGTGGAGGCAAACTCATTGTGGTCTTTTAAGAGACCTCTAAATGAGTACATGGGATTTAATGGGATTGAGAGTTATAGTTAGGCCTGGTAGGTAGGGATATGATCAGCACAACTTGTGGGCCAAAGGGCTTGTTTGTGCTGTAGTGTTCTATATTCTAAATGACTGTATATTTTTTCAAAAATTGTCATTAAAAGTTACCATTAATTACCACATACAGAACACCACCTCTCTTTCCTCCTCCACTGTTGCTAAATTATCAGACTGCTTATCAACATCCAGTACGGGATGATCAGAAATTTTCTCCAATTAAATATTGGGAAAACTGATCCCATTGTTTGTTCCATTTTCTACGCCCTCACCCCGTTTCCATCCTTCTCTCTTTCAACAATCTGAGATTTAACTAGTCAGAAACTTGACTGTTATATTTGACCATAGAATGAGCTTCTGACCACTTATTCACACTCCAAAACATTTTCCCAATTCAGCCATCACAGCTCAACTGCTGCTGAAATCCTCATTCTTGTCTTTTTTTAATCTTTAGCTACAACTATTCCAATGCACCCTTGGCTGATTTCCCATATTCCATTTACTGTTAACTTAGGATCGCACACAATTTTGCTGTCACACCAAGTTCCATTCCTCTTTCATCTCTGTGGCCCACACTGGCTCCCAGTCAAGCAACATCTTGATGTTGAACCCTCTCCCTGTTTTCAAATTCCTCCATTGCTTTGCTTCCCCTTATCTCTGTATTCTCCTCTAGCCCTTCAAGATCTCTGCCTGATGTAATTCTTGTTTCTCTGAGCATCTTTGATTTTAACCACTCCACAATTGCTGGCCATGGCTTCAGTTATGTGGGTCCCAACCTCTGGCATTCCCTCCCTATCCCTCTCTGCCTCTTTATCTCACTTTCCCCCTTGAACATACTTTGGAAAATCTACCTCTTCGGCCAAGCTTTTGTTCATCTGACTAAATATCTTCTACAGTTCAGTATCTTCCTTTGCTTTATGTTGTTCTTGTCAAACGCCTTAGGACATTGTATTACAGCAGAGATGCTGCAATCATTTAATTTGTTGTTGTCAATTCTGAGCTGACCTCTAAAACGGCCCAGCAAGCCTCTCAGTTGTAACAAACTGCAAAGGAAAATCTGTGTGAGGATAAGACAGAATGGACCAGCCTGACAATGACTTAGTACAGCACATGATAACAAAAGGAAAAGATAACTATTGACTGGGCCTTGTTCTCAGCAATCTACCTGCTGTCAATCTGTACATTGATGGCAGCATTGATAAGTATGGCCACTACACAATCCTTGTGGAGATGAAGCCCCAACTTCACTCTGAAAACTATCTCCATCTTGTGTGGCGTTGCCGCCTGGTAAACACGATAGATTCGAAAAAAGCTCTAGCCATTCAGAACTGGGCATCCATCGAGGAACAGCAGAAGCACAATTATATTCAACTATAATACACAATCTCAAGGATTACATATCCAATAAGGTTTATTTATTATTGTCACAAGTAGGCCTACATTAACACTGCAATAAAGTTACTGTGAAAATTCCCTAGTCACCACACTCCAGATCCTGTTCGGGTACACTGAGGGAGAATTTAGCACGGCCAACGCACCTGACCAGCACGTCTTTCAAACTGTGGGAGGAAACCGGAGCACCCGGAGGAAACTCACACAGACACAGGGAGACTCCATACACTCAGTCACTCAAGCTGTGATTTGAATCCTGATCCCAGCATTGGGAGGCAGCAGTGCTAACCATGGTGCCATCCTGCCTCCATTTCCCTCACCATTTCATTATGATCAGGTCAGGGGGTGACTCCTGATTCAATGAGAAGTGTTGAAGAGCATGTCAGGAGCTGCACATGCCCTATAAATGGGGTGCCAACCTGATAAAGTTACAACACTGAACTACTTACTTACTAAATAATGGGGGAACCATGCAATCGACAGAACTAAATGACCCCACAAACCTGCATCTTGTCACATCCAGACTGAATGGTGGTGTGCAATGAAGCAACTGACCAGAGGAGAAGTCTCCACAAATCATCCCATCTTCAATTGCCAATACATCAGGCAAAAGTCAAGACGAAGGCATTGGCAGCTATCTTCAGCAGGAGTGCAGGGTTGTTGATCCATCTTGATCTGCTCCTGAGATCACCAGAGTCACAGCTGCCAATCTTCAGCCAACTTGATCGATCTGGAAATGCCTGAGCACACTGGACAAAACAAGGGCTAAAGGCCTGACCACATCCTGGCTGCAGCGCTGAAGACTTGTGCTCCAGAAGAAGCTATGCCTCAAGGTTAGTCTACCCTCTACCTGACAAAGTGCAAAAGTATTACAACATTAGGTAGACTTGAGAGAAGTTCGGGAATTCATTTATTAGTGTCAGAAGTAGGCTTACATTAACACTGCACTGAAGTTACTGTGAAAATCTCCGAGTCGCTATACTTCAGCACCTGCTTGGGTAAACTGAGCATGGACAATGCACATCTTTCAGACTGTGGAGGGAAACCGGGGCACCTGGACAAAACCCATGCAGACACGGGGAGAATGTGCAAACTTCACACATTCAACGACTCAAGCTGGGAATCGAACCCGGGTCCTTGACACTGTGAGGTAGCAGTCCTAACCACTGTTCAGTCTCTGTATTTTGGATGCAATCTGTAAGAGACGATGAACATATGCTGCAGAGAGAAAGACTCAGAGGTAACATAATCCTTTAAATTGGATGATATTGATTTAATTAAGCAATTAGACCTGGACAATGATTGCAGACTAGAAAACATAAACAGTGTGTTATGAAAGCTCATAACTCTGCTGGGTCTTGGATGTTTGCTCAGACACTGGTCAGGTTTCAGGAGTGGGACTGGACATGTGATGAATTGTTCGATGTGTCTTTTCAGATGAGACAAAGAAGCCCCCAATGAATGCTGTAGATTTAAACTGTTCAAATGCTGCTGAAAACACCACGACAGAATGCAACAGTCCCCAACAGCACAAAGAAATGAATAGACAGGGAAATATATGTCAAAATATAACTCAATAAATGTTAGCCTATAAATTAATCACCAGAAAAAGTGTAAAACCATGAGCACTTTTCAACTCAAACGTTAATAATTGTCACACACAAAAAAACAGAAAATACTGGAAAATCTCAGCAGGTCTGACAGCATCTGTGGGGGAGGGAATGACGCCAACATTCAAATCTAGATAACCCTTTCTTTCTCTCTATCACTGTCTCCCTCTCTGTATGTAATATTTTTCCATCTATTGATACTTCTTTGCCCATCATTTATTTCTTTGTCTATGAGCTATCTCAACCTTTGTCTATCCATTGTTCCGTGTATCTCTCACAATGATTAAGTATATGGATGCCAGTTATTAAATAAGAAAATGGAACTGTCATTAAAAGGTTATTACCTTAAATAGGCAAAAGATGGAATAAGGATCAGTGCTAGGATCATTGTTGTTCACAAGTTACAATGGCATTGAGTCAGGAAATGGAAATACACTCTCAAAATTTGCAAGTGAGACCAAGTTGGGGATATCCTCAACACAAAGGGAGAATGACACGAGAGACCATCAAGGATGTATAACTGATGATATAATTGAGATGGTGTCTTTAGTTATGGCAAATTAAGGAGGTGACATATGGCGGGGGGAAATGAGTCTAAATGGAGTAGTAGAGTTATAGGGATTTGGGGTACACACACACAAATAACTAAGAATAACAATGCAGGTTAATTGGACGATAAAACAAAACAAACAATACCCAGGGGATCATTTCTAGAGGATTAGAACTGGAAAGAATAAAAGTTATCCTGAAGTTATATAAAGAACTTTAGTTAGACTACACTTTCAGTATTGTGAATAGTTCTGATGGAAAACAATAACTAGAATGATATCCAAACTGAAAAATAGCATCTATCAATTGGCCAAAGATCCTTATTCAGCATCGTTCAAACCCACGATCACTTCCATTGCAAAGGGGAAGAATGGCAGATACATGGGAACACCATCATCTGCAAGTTCCCCTCCAAGCCACTCAATATCCTGACTTGGAAATATATCGCCGTTCCTTCGCAACCTTGGATTTCCTTCACTAAGGGCATTGTGGGTCAACCTACAGCAAGAGGACTGCAACAATTAAAGAAGGCAGCTCATCACCACCTTCTCAAGGGCAACTAGGGATGGGCAATAAATGCTGGCTAGCCAGCGATGCCCATGTCCCACGAATAAATGAAAAAAAGATTTGAGTTTATGAGGAGCGATTACATAAACTAGGATTGCATATCCTGGAAAATAGAAAGCCAAGGGATGATTTAATCAAAGCTTTCAAAAAATTAATGGGAACAGATGGAAGCCAAGATTTTCCAGCCCCGTCCTCTTCCGCACCAGTGGAGGCCTCTTGTCATTGGCTGCTAGCAGATATTCCAGTCTCGCCAAGGTCCATAGCTTTTTGCCTACCTCACCTACCCCAAGGCTGGATGATCTCCTGAAGGGATTTACCTTCAACAGGACAGGAAGATCTCACCAGCAGGAAGGGCTGGAAAAATCCCACCCAGATGAAACAAGGAGAAAACTTTTCACATCCCAACCACTCTCTGAGTGAAGAATCTACCATGGACATCCCTCCTGTATCTCTCACCATGAACTTTATAATTATGCTCTTTAGTAACAGCTACATGCAACTGAGCAAATAGTCTCTGAATGCCTATTCTATCTATCCCCCTCATCATCTTATAAACCTTTATTAAGTCACCTCTCATTCTCCTCCGTTCTAAAAAGAAAAGCCCTATCTTCTTCAACCTTTCCTCATAAGACCTACCCTCCAAACCGGACAGCATCCTTGTAAATCCCCTCTGCACTCTCTCCAATGCTTCCACGTCCTTCTTATAGTGAGGTGACCAGCACTGCATATAATATTCCAAATGTTGTCTCACCAAGGCCCTGTATAGTTGTAGCATAATCCCACAGCTCTTACACTCAAACACACTAACACACTATAAGCCTTCTTCATGGCTCTACCAATTGAGTGGTAACCTTCAGAGATCTATGGATAGGAACCGCAAGATCTCTCTGCTCCTCCAGATTCCTCAGAACCCTGCTGTTGCCCTTATAATCTGCATTCAAGTTTGTCCTACCAAAATGAATCACCTCGCACTTATCAGGGTTAAACTTCATCTGCCACTTTTTGGCCCAGCTCTGCATTCTATCAGTGTTTCTTTGCAGCCTACAAGAGCCATCCATCTTATCCACTACTCCAACAATCTTGGTGTCATCAGCAAATTCACCCTTCAGCCCTTTCCTGCACACATAAATAAAAATCACAAATAGCAGAGGACAAGCAAGGATCCCTGTGGCACACCGCTGGTAACTCCAGTCTGAAAATTTTCCATCCACTACCAGCCTCCATCTTCTATAAGATAGTCAGTAAAGTTTTACAACACCAATTTTAAATCCAACCAATTTATTTGATAGTAAATCCGCGAGCTTTCGACACTATGTGCTTTCGTCAGGCAAATGCAGTGTTCTGATCTGCAGAGGCACTCATATCCACACAGACAGTTACAGATTGCTGATTAGAATGCGAATCCTTACATCTAACCTGCTATTCAAGTGTTAAAGTGGCTAACAATGTGTGTGAAGGGAATCCTGAGCATTGGTTAGAAAATTGTGTATTTTCTCCAGACAGCACAGTAAGTGAGGTTTTTTGCTAATCCAGGCAAGTTACGGGGGTTACAGATAGTGTGACATGAAGCCAAGATCCCTGTTAAGACCGTCCTCATGTGTGCGGAACTTGGCTATCAGTCTCTGCTCAGCAACTCTGCGCTGTTGTGTGTCACGAAGGCCCCCTTGAAGAACATTTACCCGCAGGTCGGAGGCCGAATGCCCATGACTGCTGAAGTGTTCGCCCACAGGAAGGGAACTGTTTTGCCTGGCGATTGTTGAGCGATGCTCATTCATCCGCTGTCGTAGTGTCTGCATGGTCTCCCCAATGTACCATGCTTCGGGACATTCTTTCTTGCAACGTATTAGGTAGACAATGTTGGCCGAGTTGCAAGAGTATGTACCGTGTACATGGTGAATGGTATCCTCATGTTTGATGATGCCGTCCATGTCTATGATCTGGCATGTCTTGCAGAGGTTGCTGTGGCAGGGTTGTGTGGTATTGTGGTCACTGTTCTCCTGAAGGTTGGGTAGTTTGCTGCGAACAATGATCTGTTTAAGGTTGTGCGGTTGTCTGAAAGCAAGAAGTGGGGGGGTGGGGATGGCCCTAGCGAGATGTTCATCGTCATCAATGACATGTTGAAGACTCCGGAGAAGATGTCGTAGCTTCTCTGCTCCAGGGAAGTACTGGACAACAAAGGGTACTCTGTCCACCTTGTCCCGTGTTCGTCTTCTGAGGAGGTCAGTGCGGTTTATCGCTGTGGCACGTTGGAACTGTCAATCGATGAGTCGAGCGCCATATCCTGTTCTCACGAGGGCATCCTTCAGCATCTGGAGGTGTCTGTCACAATCCTCCTCATCTGAGCAAATTCTGTGTATACGGAGGGCTTGTCCATAGGGAATGGCTTCTTTAACGTGTCTAGGGTGGAAGCTGGAGAAGTGGAGCATTGTGAGGTTGTCTGTCGGTTTTCGGTACAGTGAGGTGCTGAGGTGACCGTCCTTGATGGAGATGCGTGTGTCCAAGAATGCAACTGATTCTGGAGAATAGTCCATGGTGAGTCTGATGGTAGGATGGAACTTGTTGATAGCCAGCTACTTATCCAATCGGACTAATTTCCCTCTATCTCACACCTCCTTACTTTCTTCATGAAGTGACTATGGGAATCTTATCAAATGCTTTACTAAAATCAATGTATATGACATGAACTGCTCTACCTTCATCCACATACTTAGTTATCTCCTCAAAAAATTCAATCAAATTCGTGAGAAAAGAATTACTCTTCATAAATTCGTGTTGACTATCCCGATTAAGTTGCATCTTTTCAAATGGTTATAAAACCTAACCCTCAGGACCTTTTCCATTAACTTATTGACCACTAAAGTAAGACTACCGGCCTCTAATTACCAGGGTCATTTTTATTTCCTTTCTTGAACAGAGGAACAACATTCGCCACTCTCCAGTCCTCTGGCACTATCCTCGCGGACAGTGAGAACCCAGAGATCAAAGCCAAAGACCCTGCAATCCCCGCCATTGCTTCCAAAGAATCCCATCTGGCCCAGGGACTCATCAACCTTTAGGTTCTTCAAAATTGCTGATATATCTTTCCTCAGAACATCTATCTCCTCCAGCCTATCAGCCTTTATCACACCCTCATCCTCAAAAACATGGTGCCTCTCCTTGGTGAACACTGAAGAAAAGTATTCAATCATCACCTCCCCTATCTCTTCTGACTCCACGCACAAGTTCCCATTACTATCCTTGACCAGCCCTAACCTCACCTTGATCATTCCTTTATTTCTCACATAAGAGTAAAAAGCCTTGGGGTTTTCCTTGATCCGACCTGCCAAGAACATCTCATGTCCCTTCCTAGCTCTCCAAAGCTCTTTATTTTAGCTCATTCCTTGCTGCCATGTAACCCTCAAGCAACTCAACTGAGCCTTGTTTTCTCATCCCTACATACGCTTCCTTTTCCCTCTTGACAAGACATCCTACCTCCTTTGTGATTCCCTCACTCGGCCATTTACTCCCTGCCTGTCAAGGACATACTTATCAAGGACACGCAGTGTTTGTTCCTTGAACAAGCTCCACTTTTTATTTGTGCCTTCCCCTGACAGTTCCTGTTCCTATCTTATGCTCCCTAATTGTTGCCTAATCGCATCATAATTACCCCTGCTCCGATCATAAACCTCCTACCTCCTGCGCCTCCACTCTCCCCAATAAAAAATGGACAATCCCACAAACCAGTGACAGTCTGATATTGCTACAAAAGTACAAGGAAAAGATATTCAAATGGGTGAAGGTTTTTGATTTTCTTTCTGGTACAAGAGAAGCAGGATTTGGATCTTGGTAATGACATACTATTCATCATAGAATTAGAAAAAAATCGACTGAATTGGCAAATTTAATTGTGACAGAAGATTGCAATCTGTTCTTTATATTAATGGTGTGAAGTTAGTCACAGATTTCAAGCTTTAAAACAAAATGTGTCACTGATTTAATTAATAAGACAAAAAGAGAAGGAGGAATATGGAATTAACTGGAACTGATGGATGATGTTAATGTTTGGATACCATCGACCTTCATGAACA
The DNA here is from genome assembly GCA_024679065.1 of Sphyrna mokarran. Taxonomy (NCBI): domain Eukaryota; kingdom Metazoa; phylum Chordata; class Chondrichthyes; order Carcharhiniformes; family Carcharhinidae; genus Sphyrna; species Sphyrna mokarran. Next base: position 69,591,571 of record JAGIQG010000014.1, on the reverse strand, counting down.
GCTGATACTTATTTTAGAATGGTCTCATCAGAATTAAACTTACAAGGTACAGAATCCATTACAAGCACATTACTGAATTCCTTCGGTTACCCTCCATCCGAGGCAATGGGCAGTGGGATTGCGGCAGTGAGCAGTGAGTTTCCACCTCCCCCAGGGACTCTCCCCCCTCCACCCCAGGGACAATGGGCAGTGAGACTCCTCCCCCAACGGGTGCAATGGGCAGTGAGATTCCACCCCCTCCCCCCCAGGGGCAATGAGCAGTGAGACTCCTGCCTCCCCTCCCCAGGTGCAATAGGCAGTGAGATTCCAGCCCCCTCTCCCTGAGGGCAATAGGCAGTAAGACTCTGGCCCCCTCTCTCAGGGGCAATGGACAGTGACACTCTGCCCCCACCCTGGGGCAATTGACAGTGAGACTTTGGCCCCCCCCCCCCCCCCCGGGGCAATGGGCAGTGAGACACTGATCCCCACCCCCCCGAGGCAATGGGCAGTGAGACACTGGCCCCCTCAGGGACAATGGGCAGTGTGTCAAAATTCACAAATGACACTAAGATGGGTGGAAGAGCAAAATGTGCAGAAAGTTTGCAAAGGGATGTAGATAATCTGAGTGGGCGAGTGTTTGGTAAGTACAATATTGGTAAGAATAACAGCAAAATGATCTATTATTTAGATGGTTAAAAATTTGCAGCATGCTGCTGTGTAAAGGGACCTGGGTGTTCTTGTGCAGATGCAGCGGGTAATTAAGGCAAATGGAATTTTGCCCTTCATTGCTAGAAGGATGGAATTTAAAAACAGGGAGGTTTTGTTGCATCTGTATAAGATACTGGTGAGGCCACACTTGGAGTACGTGCACAGTTTTTGTCTCCTTATTTGAGAAAGAATATATTGGCACTAGAGAGGGTGCAGAGGAGTTTCACTAGGTTGATTCCGGAGTCGAGAGGGTTGGCTAATGAGGAGAGACTGAGTAGACTGCTATACCCATTGGAATTCAGAAGAATGAGGGGAAATCTTATAGAAACATATAAGATTATGAAGGGAATAGGTAAGATAGAAGCAGGGAAATTGTTTCCATTGACGAGTGAAACTAGAACTTAGGGGCATAACCTCAAAATAAGAGGAAGCAGATTTAAGTTTGAGTTAAGGAGGAACTTTTTTATACAAAGGGTTGTGAATCTGTGGAATTCCCTGCCCAGTGAAGCAGTTGAGGTTGCTCCATTGAGGCAAAGATAGATGAATTTTTGAACAGTAAAGGAATTAAGAGTTATGGTGAGCAGGGAGCTAAGTGGAGCTGAGTCCATGAAAAGATCAGCCATGATCTTATTGAAGTAGGCTCAAGGGAACCGAAGGCCTACTCCTAATTCTTATGTCCTGATATAGAAATCTTCGTTGATGTTGGGCAGGAATTTCTGGTCTCTCTTGTGCGAGGCCATAAAATCCCGCCCACAGGCTCCATGTCAGCTTCTCCATATGAATGGTCTGCACTGAAAGCTGCACTGCATGGATCATTAAACACATGTTCACAATCTCCCAGAGAGCCAAACTAATTCTTGGCTGCAACTGCATAAATCAACAAATGCTAAATGTTATTCAAACAGTATGCTCAAGGATATCAGCACTAAGTGTGAGATGAAAATTTAATAGCTTGAAAATTCAAATGAATATTTTTAAAGGCAACAGTCAAATGAGTATTAAAAACCTTTATGAAGTGACTTATTGATTTCAAAGTCTGCATCACCAATGGAATCGCTTAGAAATGCTGTCACTTTGTGGCATTGGGAATGCAGCAATTTTTATGCAGTGTGATCACACACACTTGCACACACGTGTGGGCATGCACACACGCACAAACACACAGAGGGGAATCGTAGAGGGCGGACGATGACCTGTGGAGGGATTGTCAGATTTGGGGGTAAGTCTGGCTGGCAAATCCTACCCATGCGGTAATTGGGATAAGAGATCACATGATCCATTTCCATGAAGTTGAAGCTGGGGATAAATATTGGCCAAGGCAGCATCTTTGCCAATCTTTGAAAGGATGTTGTTCACCTGAAGATCAACTCAACACTGCATCTCTCCCTCAGCGCTGCCTCGCAAATAGTGCAACATTACTCAGTAATGTTCACCCAGTGGTGCAGGGTTCCCTCATTGCATCTCCTTTGACTGTGCAGCATTCCTTCAGTGCTTACCAGTAGCTGTGCAGCACTCCCTCAATATTCCATTTGGATTATCAGCCTGGAATTTGAGATCAGAGATACGAGAGCTGTGCATTGAGCCTACAACTGCTCCTATTCCCATATAGCAAAATCCACAGGGACCAGACAGTGTCCAGAGGAATGTATGGATTATTGGTTGACAGGTCCTCCGTTTCTAAACTGTGTGTTGCAAAGTAGGACAGAATCGGGCAGAATTTTCAGCTATCTGATTTGATTTGTTATTGTCACATATATTAACATACAGTGAAAAGTATCTTTTCTTGCACACTATATAGGCAAAGCATACCATTCATAGAGAACAAAAAGAGATGGTGCAGAATGTAATGTTGCAGTCAAAGCTAGGATGTAGAGAAAGATCAGCTTAGTGCAAGGTAGGTCCATTCAAAAGTCTGATACCAGCAGGGAAGAAGCTGCTCGGTTGGGTATAAGACCTCAGATCTTCGTACCTTTTTCCCTGACAGAAGAAAGTGGAAGAGAATATGTCTGTGGTGTGTGGAATTCTTAATTATGTTGGCTGCTTTTCCGAGGCAGTAAGAAATATAGACAGAATCAGTGGACGGGAGGTTGGTTTGTGTGATAGATTGCTACATTTACAACCCTTTGTGGTTCCTTGAGGTCTTGGACAGAACAGGAGCCATACCAAGCTGGGAGACAACCAGAAACAATGCTTTCTATGGTGCATCTGTAAAAATTGGTGAAAGTTGTAACTGACATGCCAAATTTCCTTAGTCATCTGAGAAAGCAGAGGCAGTGGTGGACTTTCTTAACTATAGCGTTGGCATGCAGGAGGCCAGGACAGATTGTTGGTGATGTGGACATCTAAAAATTGAAGCCCTCGATTATTTCTACCATTTGGATGTAGATGAGGTCAGAGAGATTCAGACACAATAGAAAGGAAATTAGGTCCTCAGGAATAAGGAAGTAACATTTCACCTTCTGCAAATCATTAGTTGTACCAGAACTTGGCCACCTTATTTTCAGGGAAGACGAGAAAAGTTTTGGCACTGTTGCCAAGCTGGTGTGGCAACAAGTCCGGGTGGTGGAGAGCACAAGTCCACAGGAGATGGCACCATTTTCCAGTGTCTCGAGCTCCGAGGTGCTTCAATCAATATGTAGGCCCTTCATGTCAGGCATCCTTAAAGCAGAACTTTGAGCTCCTTCTGGCTCTGGGCCTGGAACCCAACAGAAAGGCCTTCAGCTTCCATCCTGTCAAGGATGTCAAAGGCCTTGGAGCAAACACTGAGATTGACCAGGAAGACACCAACTTTGAGGGGCTTTAGGTATGTGTGATATGAGGTGTTTGGAGAAACTGGGATTGTTTTTCTTAGAGCAGCAAAGGTGAAGAGAAACTCAAATTGAGTTGTTCACAAATTTAAAAGGCTCGAGGAGTGGATAGCAGAGGAACAAGCGTGGCCATTCAACTCCTTGAGCCTGATAAGTCATTCAATGAATTCATGGCTGATCTGCATTTTATTCCATCTGCCCACCTTGATTCTATAACACTGAATACCCTTAGACAACAAACATTTAACAATTCAGTTGTGACATTTTCCACTAATTCTCAGTCTCAACAGGTGGTGAGGTTTCCATATTTTCACCTTCGTTTTGTGTGAAGAAATGTTTCCCAATATCACCCACAAATTCTATAAGCTCCAGTTGAAAGATTCTGCCTCTTTGTTCCTTTCTCATCTACCAGAAAAAATAGTTTCTCCACATTTAACATTTACCATCTTAAACAATATGAGTAAAACATCCATAATCTTCTAAACTCAAGAGGACATAGACCTATACAACGCAACTTTTCCTGGTGTTTTAATCTTTAATAGATAAGGTAGGAGGAAATGGTAGGTAGGTGGGTAGAGCTCATTCTGCCAAGGAACCAGTACAGCAGTGATGGGTAGAATGGTCTTCGTCTGCTCAGTAAAATTCTTGGACTTAATGAAAATTATGGCAGGCAGATAGAGTAGTTTTTATAACTGAACTGAACTGTGAGATCTTGCTGTGTACAAAATGGGCATGATGTGGAAATGCTGGCATTGGACTGGGATAAACACAGTAAGAAGTCTCACAACACCAGGTTAAAGTCCAACGGGTTTATTTGGTAGCAAAAACCACCAGCTTTCGGGCCTCTGACCCTTCTTCGGATGAGTGGAGAGTTCTGATCACAAGCAGGGGATATAAAGATACACACAGTTTACAGAATACTGAGTAGAATGCAAGTTTGTGCAGCTAATCAAGTCTTAAAGGTGCAGACAATGTAAGTAGAGATAGCATTAAGCAGAGGTTAAAGAGATATGTATTGTCTCCAGCGTTCGGCCTCTGATCTTTGGGTAAGAGTTCTCCAAGACGGCCTTCACGACACATGACAACACAGAGTCACTGAGCGGAAACTGATAGCCAAGTTCCACACACATGAGGATGGCCTCAACCAGGATCCTGGGTTCATGTCACACTATTTGTAATCCCCATGACTTGCCTGGGCTTGCAAAATCTCACGTACTGTCCTGTCTGGAGACAAAGAACAAAGAACAAAGAACAAAACAGCATGGGAAACAGGCCCTTCGGCCCAACGAGCCCGTGCCACCACCTCGATGTTCCCACTTCTACACGAGATCCCTGTCCATGTTTATAGATCTATGGATTAAAAAACAAATTTAAGACAATTTAGGGAGAATTTGTTTTGCCAATTAGCCTAAGAGCACATCTTTGGGATATGGGAGGAAACCAGAGCTCCCGGAGAAAACCCACGCAAGCACAGGGAGAATGTGCAAACTCACACAGACACAGGCCCAAATCCATGTATCTGCACAGCACAGCGATAGTCACTGCGCTGTCATGTTGTCCATCAGATGGTCCAGGTCAAGTATACACTAACGATGTGAAGCAGTAGGATACTCTCAAAAAAGGTCAAGAGCAGTCCTCTCACGACCCATCGCGTGTATGTCCCTCATTAGACAACAAGGTGGACCAAAGCACCTGTAGGATAAAAACAAGTACATCAATATCATCATCTATTTACACACTTCCCAGGGACTCCCAAGGCTCATGATCCCTATTTTAAATCAGACAATACACATCTCTTTAACCTTTGCTTAATGCTTTCTCCATTCACATCGTTGTACCTTTAAGACTTGATTAGCTGTAAAAACTCGCATTCTAATCACTATTCTGTAAACTGAGTGTGTGTCTTTACATCCCCTGTTTGTAATCAGAATTCTTCACTCACCTGTAATCAGAGGTCCAAAAGCTAGTGGCTTTTGATACAAATAAACCTGTTGGACTTTAACCTGGTGCTGTGAGACTTCTTACTACAAAATGGGCAACATGGTGGCACGGTGGTTAGCATGCTCATCACAATGCCAGGGACCCAGGTTCAATTCCGGCCTTGGGTGACTGTTTGTGTGGAGTTTGCACATTGTCTTCATGTCTGTGTGTGTTTCCTCCGGATGCTCCAGTTTCCTCACACAATTCAAAGCTGTGCGGGTTAGATAGATAGATTGGCCATGCTAAATTGCCCTTTACTATCCAGAGATGTGTAGGTTAAGTGGATTAGCCATGGTAACAGCGCAGGTTTACTGAGATAGAGCAGAGGGTGGGCTTGGGTAAAATTCCCTTTTGGCAAGTTGGTGCAGATTCAATGGGCTGAATAGCCACTCCTTCTGTACATTAGGGATTCTACGATTGCCTCATGTTCCAATCCAACAATGATTACACTTTGGGATATTTTAGGGATGTGAAGTAACTAACATAAAAATTTTTTTTAACCTAAACTTCTCTTTAATCTTTTGAACCTTGCTGAATTCTGAAGAGCTGCCCATGTCCCAAGGCACACGTTAAAATTTAACATTTGCTGATCCCAACCTGAAATAATTTGAGCAGTACTTACTGCTCCCAGTTTAATAATAACCAACGTGGCTAATTGCTTTCCGGTATGTCATTTACGTATAGGATTCTGATCAGTCCTCACTTAGAATTCAAGTAAATAGAGCAAAAATAAGCATAGTCATCCAATTTGAGGAGAATTTGCCAAGTTACACAGTGAGTGATTGAATTAACAAGCCACTGAATGTAATTTACTTGATATTGGAACAGAGCTGGACTGATATTGTATCCTACAGGGCAAACAACACTTAGTAATGCACCAAAAGTAGTGCACAGGTTGGATCACATTACACCAACCTGGGACTGGCCCCAGTGCAAAAACTCAACCTCAGAAAAATCAAGTAGAAGATTATCACTGAAAAAAATGCACATATTGTTGAAGCTTTTCATCTTATACTCAACAGTATATTCACAAGAATACTAAATGTAAGGGGAGCAACAATTTATACTTCATGGAAAAGGAGTGCTGATTGGTTGACAAGTGGTCTCTGATTGGCAGGGACTTTGCCATGGAGAATGCACCAGTTAACTGACCACTGACAGTTAACTGCCAATTAAATCTCAAATTCAATATCAGGCTCACTTTGATTGATCAAGGTACTGCCCGAAGGAAAGAACCAGAGAACAGCTTAATCTGATAAGTAGCAACAAGCACAAGTGCCATTGACCACCTCAAACAAAGGAGAGTGTTACCACCTCTCCAAAATATTTAATAGCATTACCAATGTCAAATCCCCCATAATCAACAACAAAGGCATCATCATTGTCACAATACTGTACCTTTAAATCGTGTTTCTTTTATGGGGTATGTTTAAAGTTCAGATCTGTTTTGCAGGGTCCAATTTGTCTAGCAAAATCTTTAAATTGGCAGCTGGGATAAGTATTGGTTTTAGACTGAAGTATTTAATTTAAGCTGAGCTAGCGCATTTGTGTTAACTTGATGCCCCTAGGGGCATCAAGGAGTAGAGTTTTGATTAGGTTGATTGACAGGGACATAGTTATGTGCTTCATGGGAGGAGTTAAGTTTACAGGGAAAGCACAATTTCTGTTTCATTTTTAAAACAAGCTGTTACTGCCTGGTTCTGACAGAAACAAGACATGCCTCTTTGTCTTTCTTTCTCTTGGGGCTATCTGAAAGCTCCAAAACTGGCAATTTAAGTATAAGCAAGTATGCCTGTGTTTTGCTAACTAATTTTAATAAAGAGCTTTAAGTTTATAACAGAAATATTGCTTGAATATTATATAACCTCATATAGTGAGAGGTTAGAAGTTAAGAATCGTATCTTGTCTTGTTTAAGTATTGTTCACCGGTTAAAAGTTGGGCTAATTCATTTGTCATAGTCAAACTGTGTTAAATCTGTTTTGATAAACACTTCCCAGTAGAATTGTGCTTGGAATGAAAGATCATGTCCAGAATTCTCTCAAAAAATTCTAAGTGTTGAACTGGAGTAAATCATACTATTTGTTTCAGTGGGAGTTCAGAGAAGAATTTCCTACACTCTGTGTACTGCAGAGTGCACCAGCATAAATCACATAAAAAAAATCAGGACCTAGCCCCACGGAAGAGGCTGGCAGCATAGCGCTGAGTGGGTCACAGTGCATACGCCAATCTCTCAGTGCCGAGATTAGCGCATGCGCATTAGCCCCTTTGTGCCAGACTCCTGATTACCAACTAGGGCTTTCCACATCGTTACCTCTCCCATCCCCCTCCCCATGGTCATATCTCTGTCCCCCAAAACATGCCTGGGCCCAGTCCCTGCCTTCCAGCAGCCCCAATTGCCACCTACCTTCGGCAGCCCCAATCCCCCACCCCGATACCCAACTTCCCTCCTTCTGGTAATGATCAGAAAGTGCAGAGTGGCAGTGGGAACACCCACCCCTACCAATCCCCCTAGTAGGCTTTGCCACCATCAAACGCTGCTCCCTCATCAGGCCCTACCACTATTCGGCCATTGCTTGGCACTGCTTCCATCAGACCTTGCCCCTTGGCACTGCCCCATGCCTTCCTGGGCATTGACACTTTGATCCTCGGGCAGTACCAGGGGGCCAGGCAGGGAACTTAACTGGGCCAGCCCTATAAATAGCCTGGCTACTAGAACAGTTGAGGGGCTGTGCATTCTGTGGTGAGTAACTCACCTCCTGATTCCCCAAAATCTTTTTACCATCTTAACCTGCAAGCTAAGAGTGTGATGGAATTTTCTCCACCCACCCAGTGTACAACAAAATCCAGGATAAAGCACCTAGCTTGATTAACAACTGTTCCAACCTTTAAACGTTCACTCCCTCTGCTATTGGCTAGCCAAGTTCACAGCGTGTATCATTTATAAGTTGGAGTAATTTGTTAAGTCACTCAACAGTACCTTAGAAGCCCTTGACCTCTTGCAGCTAGAAGTTTCAAGATTAGTGGACGCATGGGAACACCATCACCTGGGCACTACACACCATGCCACTTGGAAATGTACCAGCCATTCTATCTCTGCTGCCAGGTCATAGAATCCCTACAGCACAGAAGGGGCCCATTCAGCCCATTGAGTTTGCTCCGACCACAATCCCACCCAGTCTCTATTCCCGTAACCCCACATATTTACCCTGCTGATCCCCTGACACTAGGGTCAATTTATCATGGCCAATCAACCTAATTGCACATCTTTAATCCAAATCCTGGAACTGCCACTCAAACTACACAATGGATGCCACTTGAGCAGCAGTGATTCAAAGAAGCAGCTCATTTTCTCAAGGAAATGGGCAATAAATACCAGTCTTGCCAGCGATGTACATGTCCTCGAAAATCATTTCTTTTCAAATTGCGTATTTCTAAGCCTTCTCATTATAAATAGGAAAGTTGGATTCCACCAGGCCTGACATTCAATTCGTGATATGCATGAGAATATATGAAGCACTATTTAATCCTTTATCCCAGTCAGAGAACTCTGTCAACAACTTACATTAATATTGTCTTTTTAATATTGTGCAACACTCCAAGATGCTTCACAGGAACATTGTTGAAATAATTCAAATTGGCAGGGCATACTGCAACTTTACAAAACCTTAGTTAGGCCTCATTTGGAATATTCTGTTCAATTCTGGTCACCACACTACCAGAAGGATGTTGATGCTTTGGAGAGGGTACAAAAAAAGTTTACTAGGATGTAGTCTGGTCTAGAAGGTATTAGCTATGGGAAGCAATTGAATAAACTTGATTTATTCTCACTGGAACGACAGCAGTTGAGGGGCAATAGGCTGCACCTCCATCAGGTATAGTAGAGGTTTACAAGATTATATGTGGCATGGACAGGTGGATAGTCAGATGCTCTTTCCAAGGGTAGAAAAGTCAAGTAGTAGGGGACATAGGTTTGAAGTGTCTGCAAAAAAGTTTAGAGAAGATGTCCAAAACAAGTTTTTTATAAGAGGGTAGTGAATATCTGGAATACGCTGCTGGGGGAGGTGGTTGGAGCAGGTACGATAACGGCATTTAAGGGGCATCCAAATAAATACATGAACAGAAATCAAAAGAGAAAATGCTGGAAACTCTCAGCAGGTCTGGCAGCATCTGATGTTCTAAAACATCAGAAAAAAAGCTGACGTTTCGAGTCCAGATAACCCTTTGTCAAAGTTGGAAATCCTGGAGGTACCTGTATGGGAATGGAAAGATAGAGGTTCCAAGCGCACACGATTTTAGTTTAGACAGCTATCATTATCGGTGCAGGCTTGAAGAGCTGAAGGGCCTGTTCTGTGCTGTACTGTTCTTAGTTCTTCATTCTTTTTTAGTTCCTCAGGAGCTGGTGTTCCTTCACCAGATTCCTTTTGTTTACAAACTTGTCTCCACTCCTAGGAGTGCTTCAGCTACAGACTCTGAATCCAGAGTGTCAGTAGACCTGACGTTCCTCAATATATATCCATAGGGAGACTTCCTGATTGGATAGGCAATTATTATCTCAATCAGGAAGCTCATACTCCAAAAGGCCAAACTCATGCTCCTCGATGGGTCATTACAGTTGTCACCAAAGTTTGATTCCAGACAATATAAAGTGATGGCAGGATAGTTGTCCAAAAGCTTGATAAGAAGGTAGCTTTTAAGAAATGCTGGGTGGCATGGTAGCACAGTGGTTAGCACTGCTGCTTCACAGCTCCAGGGACCTGGGTTCGATTCCTGCCTTGGGTCAGTGTCTGTGTGGAGTTTGCATCATCTCTTCTGATGAAGTACTTCAAACTGAGGATGCACAGAGTTGCAGCAACAAAGAGAGAAAGGTAAGAATCGAGTGAGTGCCAACCAGCATTAATGGGAAGAGCAGGAGGGGGAGATGGAAATTGGAAGGGACATTCAAATATTGAATCTTTTATCCCTGAGGTCATTGTAACTGACTTGCAGTGCAGAAGGGATGGAATGAGGGTTTGACAACAGGAGTGGACAATTTTCTTCTCTGGCACAACAGTGAAGGATCCCTGCCTGTACTGAAGCTTGAGTAATGTTAACCTTAACTCAACCTATAACCTGAGGTAATAAACATAAAATACTGTGGATGCTGAAAATCTGAAATGAAATCAGAAAATGTGCATAAAGTCAGCACGAGAGGCAGAATCTCTGTGGACAGAGGAACAGAGTTAACATTTCAAGACTGTATGATTCTAAAGAGTGGAAAAGGGCTAGAAATGTGATGGATTATACAGCTGGAGTGGGGAATGGAGAAAGTAGAGCACAGTAAAAGATCAGGGATAGGTCAGAGCTAAGGAGAGATTGACACAAGATCATGGACACAAGATAAAGCGAGTGTTGATGGCAATACTAAGGACTAAAGGTGCCTATAGTGGAATAACCTGTGGTATGCTTCAATCGTTCATTGACACCTTACAACATTTGTGGAGGTCACTCACCTTGGGTATCAGGGAGGGTTATTGTGATAGCGGCTGTCCCATGGAAAGATAGGAAAGATATTGCAATGATCCAATCTCAAGGTGTCATGATCTTAGAGGTATGCCATACAGGAGCAGAATCAGAGAGCACTTTTTCATGCAAATGGTAGCAGAGCTCTTACAGTCCAGTCTTTCACTCAAGTTTTGGGGATGCTGTGAGATGACTTTTGAGTCTAATGCTGAGGAGGGTAATAATGATGAGTTATAGATCAGCCATAATTGAATTGATTGGGGAAATATGCTCAATGGGCTTCTGCTCCCATGTTTCTGAAAAGATAAATTGTGACTCATTGTCAACTGATGCGGGCCATGTAACATGGAAAGCCTGAAATGTTACCATCATTCTGAGACCATAAGTCACTGAGGTGTATCACCCACTGTGCTATGTTCAGGGAGCTCTCTTTAAAGATTCAGTCCCACCTAGCCTAACAGTCAGCCAAGGTAAAGAGGACAGGTGGGGGAACACAGCCTTTGTCTCTGTCACATGCCCATGGCTAGGTGCAATGCCCTGTGTTAACCCCTGCAGAATAGTCCTACAGAATCCCTACGGGATGCTCCTTCCCACCCGTCTCTGGCATTGACTCCCACTTAATTCAGTGAGGAGCTGAGCCAATCAGAGCAACCAAATCGCAGGTTGTATTGCCAAGTCGCTGGGACAGTGATTGGTGAGGTGGAGCGAGGTGGCGGGGAGCAGCTTGAAGCTCACAGGTCTGGGAGAGAAAGACGTCATCCTCACTTCTGTGTCACCGTTGAGCAAACATTGTTGGAATTAAACACCTGGATATCAGGGGATCCAAATCCGTGTGAGTGTGAACCAGCTTGCATTTCACACTGATGGTACCTGGAGGTGCGGGAAATTCTGTTTATTTGCATTAACAGCTGGGATCACGTCCTGTTCCCAAAAAGTTGGTGCTCAGAGTTAGTACGCTACCTTAACGATGATGAGCTTTAAGTACTTGTTAAGCAGCAATTAACAAGTTGTTTGATTTGCACATCACATTAACATAGCTTGATCCAAACTGGTGAAGAGTGTTATTAGGGTGAGAAGGATGACCAGGATTGAAGAAAACCTGCAGCTTAATTTGAGGAAGATAAAAACCGAGTGCACCTTTCGACGCTGGTGCAGTGGTTAGTACTGTTACCTCACAGTCCTGGGACCCGGGTTTGATTCCTGGCAGCACGATGGCACAGTGGTTAGCACTGCTACCTCACACACCAGGGATCTGGGTTCAATTCTTGGCTTGGGTCACTGTCTAAGTGGAGTTTGCACATTCTCCCCACGAGTGCGTGGGTTTCCTCCAGTGCTCCGGTTTCCTCCCACAGTCCAAAAACATGTGGGTTATGTGTATTGGCTTTCTTAATTTGCTCCCTATTGCCCCAGGATGCCTGATTTAGAAGGATTAGTGAGGTTAGCAGGGATAGGGCCTAGGTGGGATTATTATTGGGATAGGGTCAATGGGCCAATTGACCTCCTTTTGCACTGTAGAGTTTCTATGATTCAAAGAACAAAAAACAAAGAAAATTACAGCACAGGAATAGGCCCTTTGGCTGTCCAAGCTTGCACCAACCATGCTACATGACTTAACTAAAACCCTCTACTCTTCCTGGCACTATATCCCTCCATTCCCATCGTCTTTGTGTACATGTCAAGACACCCCTTAAAGTCATAATCTTTTACACCTTGATTAGGTCACCCCTCAGAAATCTCTGTTCCAGCAAAAACAACCCAAGCCTATCCAATCTCTTTTCATAATTTAAATATTCCATTCCAGGCAGCATCCTAATCACCTCCGCACCCCCTCCAGTGCAATCACATCCTTCTAATAATGTGGCAACCAGAACTGCATACAGTATTCTAGCTGGGGCCTCACCAAAGTTCTATACAACTCCAATATGACTTCCCTGCTTTTGTAATCTGCACCCTGATTGATAAAGATGTGATCTCTATGCCTTTTTCATCACCCCACTAACATGCCCTTTTGTTTTCAGAGATGTGTGGACAAAAATGCCAAGATCCCTTTCTTCCACAATGTCTTACCGTTCATTGAATACTTTCTTGTCAAATTACTCCTTCCAAAGTGTTTCACCTCACATTTTTCAGGATTGAATTCCATCTGCCATTTAACTGCCCATTTAACCATCCTGTCTATATCTCCTTAAAGCCCAAAACGTTCCACTTCACTGTGGACCCGCCTGGCCAATCCTTATGCCATCCACAAACTTGCTCATCCTACCCCCAACATAGTCATCTGTGGTAGTCTCTGTATTACACCACTGGACACTGGCTTCCAGTCGCTAACGCAGCCTTCAATCGGCACCCTCTATCTCTTCTAACTGAACCAATTTTGAATCCACTTTATCAAATTATCTTGTGTCCCATGTGAATTTACCTTCTTTACAAGTCTCCCATGTAGGATCTTTTCAAAGCCTTTGCTGAAATAAACTACATCAACTGCATTACTCTCAACAACATACCTGGTCACTTCCTCAAAAAATTCAAACACATTTGTTAGACATGACCTTCCTCTGACAAAGCCACGTTGACTGTCCCTGATCAAGCTTTGCCTCTCCGCCTGGAGACAGATGCTTTCCTTCAAAAATTTCTCTAATAGTTTCCCTACCACTGACATGAGACTCACTAGTCTGTAGTTCTGTGGTTTATCTGTACAATCCTTTTTAAATAGCAGAACAACATTAGCTGTTCTCCAGATGTCTGAAAATTTGGGTCAGAGACCCTGCGATTTTCTCCCTTGCCTCCCACAGCAGCCTAGGGCACAAGTCATCTGGACCTGGATATTGATCCACTGTTAATACTGCCAACACCTGCATATCACTTCCCATGTCAATTTGCTCAAGAACCTCACAACCCTTCTCCTTGAATTCCATTCCATTGTCCTCATTCTCTTGGATGAAGTATGTATCTGCAAAGCAGGATTGATGCACCAGAGGAGTGGCAGCAAAGTTGGGAGGGAGTTACCCCAGGGAGCCTTTAACATTGACCCAATGAGTCTGAATATGGCAAAAGAAACCTTCTGCTGGTTAACATGTATTGTCGCACTCCCGCTCAATCCTCCACTCTATAGCTAATGAATCTCTACTCCTCCATGGTAAATTCCACTTGGAAGAAGTTCTGAGAGTGATGAGGGCACAAACCGTACTCTGGGTGGGAAACTTCAATGTCCGTCACCAAGAGAAGTTTGGTACCATCATCACTGATGGAGATGGCTGAATCTTGTTGGATATAACTGATGGACCAGGTCTTTAGCAGGTGGTGAGAGAAAAGCATACTCGATTTCATCTTCATCAATGTGCCTAATGTAGGTACATTATTAGTCAGAGTGATTACTGTACAGTCCTTGTGGAAACAAAACCCCATCTTTACACTAATGATAGACTCCATTGTGGCACTACCCTCTCACTAGTTTTGGAAAGATTTTGAACAGATTAAGCAATTCAAGACTGGGCATCTATGAGGAACTGTCAGCCATCAGCAGAAGCAGAATTACAGTCTGTAACCTCATAGTCTGGCACATCCTCAACTTAACCATTACCATTTAACTAAGGGATCAATCCTGGTTTAATGGAGAGTGCAGGAGGACATGCCAGGAGCAACAGTAGGCATCCCTAAAAATGAGATATAAACCTGGTGAAACTACAAAACAGAATTATTTGTGTGCCGAACAGCATAAGCAGCATGCAAAAGACATCGTTAAGTCATCCCATTGATCAGGTCTAAGCTCTGCGGTCCTGTCACACCCAGTTGTGAATGGTGGTGGACAATTAAGCAACTCACTGGAGGAATAAACTTCACAAATATCCGCATCCTCAATGATGGAGGAGCCCAGCACAACAATTCAAAAGACATTGTCAAACCAACAATCCTCAGCTAGAAATGTTGAATGTATGCTTCATCTCGGCCTCCTCCTGAGGTTCTCAATAGATTCCAGTCTTCACCAATTCACTTCATGTGAAACTAAGTAATAGCTGAGGGCACTGGATGCTGAAACTACAATAGGCCATGACAACATTCCAACAAAATCTACATTACCTGGACTGCGGTAGTTCAAGAAGGCAGCTCACCATCACCTTCTCAAGTGCAATTAGGGATGGGAAATCAATGCTGGCCTAGCCCGAATCCTGCAAATTATTATTTTTTTTCCCACTGAGAGCCCGTGCTCTAGAATTTGGCATTCCCCCAGTCAAGCTGTTCCAGTACAGACACACTTCTGGCAACTACCCGACAATGTGGAAAATTGCCCAGCTTGGTCCTGCACACAAGGAACAGGACAAATCCAATCCAACCAATTATCATCCCATCAGTCTACTCTCGAGCCTCCGAAAAGTGATGGAAGGGGTCATCGATAATGCTACCATGTGGCAGTTACTCAATGACACTCAGTTTGGGTTCTATTGGAACTATTCAGTTATGGCTTTGGTTCACACATGGACTAAAAATCTTAACTCAAGAGAGGAGGTGAACTTACTGCTCTTAGTATCAAGACAGCACTTGTCCAAGTCTGACAAGATGGAGCCCTCAGAATACTGGAACCAATGGGAATAAGGAGAAAATCTCTCTGTTGGTTGGAGTCATACCTGGCACAAAGAAGGATGGTTGTGGCTGTTCGAGGTCAGTCTGTGGGCATCACTGCCGGAGTTCCTCAAAGTCATATCCACAGCCAAACCATCTTCAGTTGCTTTGTCAATGACCAGATCTACTCATAACTCACAGATACCAAAACAGTTTGTGCCTTTACCTCAAGATCTGGATAACATTCAACATTCGCGCTGCTAAGTGGCAAGAATATTTGTATCACACAAGTGCCAGGCAATGACCATCTCTGACAAGAGAGAATCCACCACCTCTTCTCAATATTCAACGGCATTATGACTACTGAACCTTAAGGCAATACAGCACTAACTCCCTCTCAGACAGTGCAGCACTCCCTCAGTACTGACCCTCTGATAGTGCAGCACTCCCTCAGTACTGACCATCTGACAGTGCGGCACTCCCTCAGTACTGACCATCTGACAGTGCGGCACTCCCTCAGTACTGACCATCTGACAGTGCGGCACTCCCTCAGTACTGACCATCTGGCAGTGCGGCACTCCCTCAGTCCTGACCATCTGGCAGTGCGGCACTCCCTCAGTCCTGACCATCTGGCAGTGCGGCACTCCCTCTGTACTGACCCTCTGACAGGGCGGCACTCACTCAGTACTGACAGTGCGGCACTCCCTCAGTACTGACCATCTGACAGTGCAGCACCCTCAGCACTGCCCCTCTGACAGGCAGCACTCCCTCAGCACTGCCCCTCTGACAGTGCAGCACTCCCTCAGCACTGCCCCTCTGACAGTGCAGCACTCCCTCAGCACTGCCCCTCTGACAGTGCAGCACTCCCTCAGCACTGCCTCCTCTGATGGATCTGCACTCCCTCAGCACTGACCCTCTGACAGTGCAGCACTCCCTCAGTACTGACCCTCTGACAGTGCAGCACTCCCTCAGCACTGACCCTCTGATACTGTGGCACTTCCTCATTACTGTAATGGATTATCAGACTTGATTCTGTGCTTGAGTCTCTGGAGTGGGATTTGAACTCACAGCGTGCTGACTCACAGGCGAGCTTGGCTCACACTGAATCATTATTTGCTGATAATTATTCAGAGGTACAATGAGTAGTGAACTTCCTCACCCAAGTCCACGGCTCAATCCTTTGCCAACACCGGATGGATTTACCGTGAAGCAACTGAAGACGTTCCCTTCTTCCGCCTGTGATGAGAGCAGAATAATATCATGTTTTATTCAGAACAGCAAAAGAAAACAATGCTGGGGGCTGATGGAGAGATTGAGTGATGTTGGCTATGATTTTTAATGCAGCATATCATTTACATTCCCAAGTTTTACACAGCATCAAAACGAAAATAGAATAGAATGGAATGAGCTAAATCTCCAGAACATTGCGGACGCTCCTGTCCCACCTGATGTCTCTGGGTAAATATTCATCCATAACCACATCATATTAATCTGTCTGATCAAATTGAAAGTCATGCTTATTATAAAAACTCATCTACTGAAATCAATAAAAGGAAAATCAACCTGGTTCTGTAAAGGCCGCAACGTCAGCTCCACCAGAGCACAGGCCATGTGAAGATACAGAAATTTACTTCTTGCTAAAGAATAATAGAGTAGAAAATATCATCAATGTAACAGTCACCAACCCTCAGATACCTGTCTTATATCAGTCATTCCCCTCAGATCCCCACAGCAGACACCATTTCCCTGGCCCTGCACACAACTCTGGAACGCCAAGATAATGAGGACATCTATGTCAGACTCCTATTTATTGACTACATTTCAGCCTTCAAAACTATTATTCCCATGAAACTCATCTCCAAGCTCCGTGGCCTGTGCCTCGCCATCTCCCTCCTCGGCTGGATCCTGAACTTCTTAGCCCTCAGTCAGTAAGGCAATAGGCAAGAACACCTCCTCCAAAATCATCTTCAAAATCAATGCCCCACAAGGCTGTGTTCTCTGTCCCCTACAATATGCCTTATACACCTATGAAGATATGGCCAAATTCCTCTCCAACTCAATTTTCAAGTTTGCTGATGACACCACCATAGTGGATCAGATCACAGACAATGACGAGACAGAGTATAGGAATGAGATAGAGAATCTGGTGAACTGGTGCGGCAACAATAATCTCTTCCTCATCATCAACAAATCAAAGGAGATTGTCATTGATTTTAGGAAGCATAAAGGAGAATATGCCCCTGTCTACATCAACGGGAACGCAGTAGAAAGGGTCAAGTGCTTTAAGTTTTTAGGTATCCAGATCACCAACAACCTGTCCTCATCTCTCCATGTTGATACTATAGTTAAGAAAGCCCACTAACACTTTTATTTTCTCAGGAGACTAAGGAAATTTGGCATGTCAGCTACAACTCCCACCAACTTTTATAGGTGTACCATAGAAAGTATTTTTTTCTGGCTGTATGAAAGCTTGGTGTGGTTCCTGCTCTGCCCAAGACTGCAAGGAACTATAAAAGATTGTGAATGTAGCCCAATCCATCATGCAAACCAGCCTCCCATCCATTGATTCTGTCTACACTTCCTACTGCCTCGGCAAAGCAGCCAGCGTAATTAAGAATCCTACTCATCCCGGACATTCCCTCTTCCATCTTCTTCTTTCGGGAAAAGATACAAAAGTCTGAGGTCGTATACCAACCGACTCAAGAACAGCTTCTTCCCTGCTGCTGTCAGTCTTTTGAATGGACTTACCTTGCATTAAGTTGATCTTTCTCTACACCCTAACTATGATTGTAACACTACATTCTGCACTCTCTCGTTTCCTTCTGTATGAATGGTATGTTTTATCTGTATGGCGCGCAAGAAACAATACTTTTCACTGTATATTAATACATTTGACAATAATAAATCAAATCAAATCAATAGTGGTTCTGTATCAGTCATTCCCCTTCCATCCTGTATCAATCATTCTCCCTCAGATACCTGTTCTGTTCCAATCATTTTCCCTCAAGTATCTCTCCTATAGTAACCATTCTCCCTCAGATACCTGTCCTGTATCAGTCAGTCTCCCTCAGATACCTATCCTGTATCTGCCGTTCACCCTCAGATACCTATCCTGTGTCAGTCATTCACCCTTAGATACCTATCCTGTGTCAGTCATTCACCCTTAGATACCTATCCCGTATCAGTCATTCCCCCTCAGATACCTGTCCTGTATCAATCATTCCACTCAGACATCTGTCCTCTTTTAGTCATTCTCCCTCAGATACCTGTCCTGTATCAGTCATTCTCCCTCAGATACCTGCTCTGTATCAGTCATTCTCCCTCAGATACCTGCTCTGTATCAGTCATTCTCCCTCAGATACCTGCTCTGTATCAGTCATTCTCCCTCAGATACCTGCTCTGTATCAGTCATTCTCCCTCAGATACCTGCTCTGTATCAGTCATTCTCCCTCAGATACCTGTCCTGTATCAGTCATTCCACTCAGATACCTGCTCTGTATCAGTCATTCCCCCTCAGATACCTGCTCTGTATCAGTCATTCCCCCTCAGATACCTGCTCTGTATCAGTCATTCTCCCTCAGATATCTGCTCTGTATCAGTCATTCTCCCTCAGATACCTGCTCTGTATCAGTCATTCTCCCTCAGATACCTGCTCTGTATCAGTCATTCCCCCTCAGATACCTGCTCTGTATCAGTCATTCTCCCTCAGATATCTGCTCTGTATCAGTCATTCTCCCTCAGATACCTGTCCTGTATCAGTCATTCTCCCTCAGATACCTGTCCTGTATCAGTCATTCCACTCAGATACCTGCTTTGTATCAGTCATTCCCCCTCAGATACCTGCTCTGTATCAGTCATTCTCCCTCAGATATCTGCTCTGTATCAGTCATTCTCCCTCAGATACCTGTCCTGTATCAGTCATTCCACTCAGATACCTATCCTGTATCAGTCATTCCACTCAGACACCTATCCTATGTCAGCCATTCCCCCTCAGATACCTATCCTGTGTCAGTCATTCCCCCTCAGATACCTGTCCTGTATCAGTCATTCCACTCAGATACCTATCCTGTGTCAGTCATTCCACTCAGATACCTATCCTGTGTCAGTGATTCCACTCAGATACCTATCCTGTGTCAGTCATTCCCCCTCAGATACCTGTCCTGTATCAGTCATTCCACTCAGATATCTGTCCTGAATCTCTCCTTCAATACTCCATTTTATTTGTATTATGTTCCTGAAGCACTGAACTGAGAACTGACATTAACTTAGCGAGCATGGCTACACTCTAACAAATGATTTCCTTCTGTGCCTCATATCCTTTTGTGTTTCTACATTCCAGTGAATCAGATGAGTGGGACTTCAAAGAATATTGGGGAGATACCCAGGTGGACTGCTGAATGTGCAGGATGACTACTTCTTGCTGGCTTTGAACTTGGATACAGAAATCAGAGAGCATCACAATTTCTTGCTTTATAATACAGACCCAAAAAGTGGCAAATAATCCAGAATTAAACTTCTCCTTTGCTAGTGAATCCATGAATCTCTTCGGCTCTCACTGGTTATTGCAATTATTTTTACCCATCAGAGTACTTAAATTGTCCACGTTGTAAATGTGAATAAATAGGCTGTGTGAGTTGCAATAAATGTAATTAGATGGCACAGTGAGTGAGCATTTCGCAGGTCACAGCACAGCATATCCCACAGGAGCTGACACTGACATCAAAGAATCTGAACATTGACAATCAGCGCATTAGTCTGAGTTAGGAGCTACAGACGGACAATTTGGAACACAAAGGGGAGGTAACAGTTGTCTAGAGGTGCATTCAGACTCCGTCTAGAGTATCTGGAGTTCTGTTTTCACCTCAGGAAAGATATATAGAATAGAATTATAGGATCCCTACAGTCCAAAAGGAGGCCATTTAGCCCATCGAGCATGTGCCGTCAATAATTCCATCTAGGTCCTAGCCCCTTAATTTCACCTATTTACCCTAACTAGTCCTCTTGACACTAAAAGGCAATATGGTCAATCAACCTAACCTACATGAGTTCAAAGCCAGCTTCTGTGGGATATGCTGTGCTGTGACCTGCTACATGCTCACTCACTCTGCCACCTAATTACATTTATTGCAACTCAGACAGCCTATCCATTCACACTTACAATGTGGACAATTTAAGTACACTGATAGGTAAAAATAATTGCAATATCCAGTGAAAGCCAAAGAGATTCATGGATTCATTAGCGAAACAGAAGGTTAATTTTATTTATCACTCTTTTTCCTGCAAATACATGGTATGTGAGGTTGGTCTGAATTACAAAGCAAGGAATCATGATGTCCTCTGATTCCTGTACTCAAATGTGAGTTCAAAGCCAGCAAGAAGCAGTCATACTGGCATAACAGTTAGCACTGATACCTCACAGCACCAGGGACCCAGGTTCGGTTCCTGGCTTAGGCACTGTCTGTGAGGAGTTTGCATGTTCTCCCCATGTCTGCGTGGGTTTCCTCTGGATGCTCCGTTTTCCTCCCACAGTCTGAAAGACTGGTTGATTAGATGCACTGACCTGAACAGGTGCCGGAGTGTGGCAGCTAGGGGAGTTTCACAGTAACTTCATTGCAGTGTTAATGTAAGCCTTACTTGTGACTAATAA
Source organism: Sphyrna mokarran (assembly GCA_024679065.1). NCBI lineage: Eukaryota > Metazoa > Chordata > Chondrichthyes > Carcharhiniformes > Carcharhinidae > Sphyrna > Sphyrna mokarran. The sequence goes on along the minus strand of JAGIQG010000014.1, from coordinate 69,570,393 downwards.
AATAAACATTAACTTTTAAACTTTACCTTTGGACACTCAGGGGGAATTTAGCATGGCCAATCAATGAAATTAAACGTCTCTGGACATGAAGGTGCAATTTAGCATGATCAATCCACCTAATCTGCATATCACTGGATTGTGGGAGGAAACTGAAGACCCAGAGGAGACCCATTGGGGATTGAATTTCGGAGCCGCAACGTCATGTCGCAACTGTACAAAACTCTAGTGCGACCGCACTTGGAGTATTGTGTACAGTTCTGGTCCCCGCATTATAAGAAAGATGTGGAGGCATTGGAGAGGGTACAGAGGAGGTTTACCAGGATGTTGCCTGGTATGGAAGGCAGGTCTTATGAAGAGAGGCTGAGGGATTTGAGGTTGTTTTCGTTAGAAAGAAGGCGGCTAAGAGGAGACCTTATTGAAACATATAAGATGATTAGAGGTTTAGATAGGGTGGACAGTGATAGCCTTTTTCCTAGGATGGAGAAAGCTAGCACGAGGGGACATAGCTTTAAATTAAGGGGTGGTGGTTTTAGGACAGGTGTCAGAGGTAGGTTCTTTACCCAGAGGGTGGTAAGGATATGGAATGCCTTGCCTGCATCAGTTGTAGATGCACCAAGTTTGGTGGCGTTTAAGAGGTTAGTAGATAAGTTTATGGACGAAAAGGGAATGGTTTAGGTTAGAGGGTCACCGCTTGTTCCTAATTAGTCGGCGCAACATCGAAGGCCGAAGGGCCTGTTCTGCGCTGTAATGTTCTATGTTCTATGTTCATGCAGACATGGGGAGAATCTGCAAACTCCGCGCAGGCAATGACCCAAGGCCGGAATTGAATTATTACAATGATAATGTAGATACTATATTGAATTTGCAGCACAGAAACAAGCCCAACATTCCAATTGCTCTATTCTGGTATTTGTAATTATCCTTCAATAAATCCCACTGGAGTATCTTTCTATTCTTTTCTCTTTTTCTCCACTGTGCTTATCCAGTTTCCCCTCAACTCCATCAATGCTCTCCACCTCAATTATCGTGTGTGATAGTGAGTTCCACATTCTCACCACACGCTGGTTTCTGATTTCTTGGTCAATTCATTGATAGCTGTGTGAATTTCTGGTCCTGCTGGATATCTGAGTGAAGGATCTCTTTCCAATGCTTGGTTCGCAGAATCATAGAATCATTACGGTGCAGAAGGTGGCCATTCGGCCCATTGTGTCTACACCAGCTCTCCAAATGAGCATTATGGCTTGGTGCCAATACCATGCCTTGGCCTAGTTCTCCTGGTTGATCTGTGTTAGCCATGCTCAATGTTTAACATGGGGAAATCAGATCACAGAATCCATGCAGCTCAGCCTCTTTCTGGCAAACTCAGCCTGCATCTCCTTCCCACGGAACATGGGTGGCACGGTAACACAGTGGTTAACACTGCTGCCTCACAGTGGTTAATACTGCTGCCTCACAGAACCAGGGACCCGAGTTTAATTCTTGGTTTGGGTCACTGTCTGTGTGGAGTCTGCACATTCTCCCTGTGTCTGAATGGGTTTCCTCCAGGTGCTCTGGTTTTCTCCCACAGTCCAAGGATGCACAATTTAAATGAATTGGCCATGCTAAATTCTCTCTCAGTGTACACACAGTCTGAAAGATGTACTGGTTATGTGTATTGGCCCAAACACGCGCTGGAGTGTGGCGACTAGATTTTCACAGTAACTTCATTACAGTGTGAATGTAAGCCTATTTGTGACTAACAAATAAACTTTATTTTAGGGGGACTAGCCAGATAAATAGGTGGGGCTAAGGGGTTAGGGGCTGGGTGGGATTGTTGCTGGCACAGACAATGGGCCCAATAGCCTCCTTCTGCTCTGTAGGGATTCTCTGAAAGTGGTAAGGAAGAGCTGATGGATTGTAGACTGGGCAGTTTCCATTAAAAATGTAAACAGGCCCCCACTCTGCAGGTAGATTGGATTTGGGTGTATGGATAACTGGGAGAAAATATTGAAATTAAATCGCCAGTTCAGTTTTTTTCTGAAGCCGAGAGTGCATTACTGAATTCCCAGTTTAATTTAGTTATTTCTTCAAAGCTTGTCCTTGAGAAATGCAGACAGAAGGCAAAGCCAGACAATATTCAGAAAAAGTATACAAGTTAACAGCACATCTGTGGCAGAGTTAGGCAAAACACTGAGATGGGGTAAGAGCAAATGTGTCTGTCAATGAGCTAACAAAGGGAGAAGGCCATGTAGGAGATGGGAGCAAGAAAGGGCCCACTTCTTTGAAAAATGCACAAACTATTGCTTCACAACAATAGCAAGAGGAAATTCCAGAATTTGGGCCCAGTGACATTGAAGGAACGGCCAATATATTTCCAAGTCAGGATGATGAGTGACTTCGAGGAGAATTTGCAGATGGCGGTGTTTCTATGTATTTGCTTCCTTTGTCCTTCTAAAGACCATGAGTTTGGAAGGTGCCATTGGAGGGGCCTTGATGAGTTGCAGCGGTGTGTCTTGTAGATGGTATGCAGTGCTGCCACAGTGTGTCAGTGTAGAGGGAGTAAATGTTTCAGATGCTAATTGGCGTGTTGATCAAGCAGGCTGCTTTGTTTAAAATGGTGCTGAGTTTCTTGAGTGTTGTTGGAGTCACACTCACCCAGGCAAGTGGGAAGCATTCCATTGCACTCCTAACTTGTGCCTTGGTGGGCAGGCTTTCGGGATTCAGAAGGTGAGTTACTTTCCATGGAATTCCTAGCCTCTGACCTGCGCTTGTGGCTACAGTATTTATATGTCTGGTGCACAGCAAGTCCCAAGATGTTAATAGAGGGAGATTTAGCGATGGTAATATTATTGAATATTAAATGGAAGTAGTTAGATTCTGCCATGTTGGAGATGGTCATTTCCCAGCACTTGTGTAAAACATACATCAGTCCAAGTCTGAATGTTGTCCAGATCTTGATGCATAAACACATAGACTGCTTCAGTAATTAATCAATGGTGTTCATGACTCTCATTGTATGATAGTATCATTGGGGCAGATTCATAGATTTACAAGCTCAAAACTGGGCATCAATGAGGCACCTGAGGCTACCAACAGCAACAACATTGTATTCAACCTTAATCTGTAACTTCATTATCCGGCACATCCTCCAAGCTACCATTACCCATCAAACCAGCCCTGGTCAGCAGGAGAGCATGCCAGGAACAGCACCAACCATGCATACAGTGAGAAGCCAGACTGTTGAAGCTACAATATGGACTAAACGCATGCCAAACATTGGAAGCAACATGCTACAGACAGGGCAAGCAATCCCACAAACAATAGGTCACAAATCCTGCTATATCCGGTAGTGAATCATAAAGTCTCCACATTGCAGCATTGCAGAAGGAGGCCACTCAGCCCATTGAGTTTAACTAACCACAATTCCACTCAGTCCCTCTCCCTGTAGTCCCACGTATTTATCCTGAAAGTCCCCCTGACACTAAGGGGCAATTTAGCATGGCCAATCCACCAAACCTGTACATCTTTGGACTGACAGAGGAAACTGGACCACCCGGAGGAAACACATGCAGACCAAGGGGAGAACGTGCAAACTTCACATAGATAGTGAACCGAGCTGGGAATTGAACCTGGGTCTCTGATGCTGTGAGGCCGCAGCGCTAACCACTGTGCCGTGAATGTTGGTGGACAATTAAATATCTATCCAGAGGAAGAGGTTTCTCAAGAATCTTCATCCTCAATGATGGGGCATTGAAAAAGCCAAGGCTGGGACATTTACATCAAGCTTCAGTTTGTAGTGTCGATGGGATGACTCACCACGCCCCCCTACTCAGCATCCCCCATTAAGGAAGCCAGCCTTCAGCCAATTGGATTCAATCTGAAAGTCATTAAGAAATGGTTGTGTACACTGGATACAGCAAGGACTATGGGCCCTGATAATATCCCAGTGATACTAAAGACTTCCACTCCATAACTAGCTCCTCCTCAAGATAAATTATTCAAGTCCAATTACGGTTCTGGTATTGGTGAAGCAAAGATGAAAACTGCTCAGTTCTACCAGGTTCCACAATAATACAGAACAGATCCAAATGGGCAATTACTCTGGCCTACCAATCTGGTCTCAATCACCAGCAAAATAATGGAAGGTCTCACCAGCAGTGTCTTCAAGTGGCACCTAGTCAGCAATAAGCTGCTCTCCGCTACTCAGCTTTTGTTCTTCCACAGACCAGTTTGCTCCATTCAGCCTTGTGCAAACATATATAACAAAAGGGTTGAATTTCAGAGGTGACTTTAAAGTGTCTGCCCTTGATATCAAGGCAGCATCTAACCGAATGTGCTTTCAAAGAAACTATAGAAAAACTGAAATCAAGGGGAATGAGGGAGAAAACTCTCCACTGATTGGAATCATATCAGACAGAAAGAAAAGTTGCTTTGTTTGACAATTCACATACACGGTGACACAATCTCAGAATATGGATCACACTAAAATTGGTAGAGTTGCAGTTAGTGAAAAGAATTTGTCAGGGAATGCAGCAAGATATAGACCGATTGGAGACTTGAGTGGAGCAATGGCAGGAGGAGTTTAAGTATGAGGTAATGCAGTTTGGAGACTCCAAAGTGTGTAGAAATTATACAATAAATGGTAGAACTCTTCAGAGTATTTACAGGCAGGGAGATCTGCGAGTACATGTCCACCGATCACTGAAAGTGGCAGATAAAATAAAGGAAGTGGTGGATAAAGTAATCAAGAAGGCCTATGGCATGCTTACCTTCATTGGTCAGGGCATTGAATATAAAAATTCACAGGTCATGCTGCCGCTATACAGACCTTAGCTCAATCTCATTTACTGTGTACAATATTGTGTACAATTCTGTTCGCCACACTATCAGGAGGATGTCGATGTTTTGGAGAGGATACAGCCAAGATGTAGCCTGGTTTGGAGGGTATTAGCTATGAGGAGATGTTGGATAAACTTGGTTCATTCTCACTGAAATGACAAAGGTCGAGGGGTGACTTAATATAGGTTTACAAGATTATGAGTGGCATGGACAGAGTGGGTAGTCAGATGTACTTTCCTAGAAGAGAAAAGTTTAGTACTTGGGGACATAGGTTTAAGGTGCACAGGAAAAAGCTTACAAGAGATGTGTGAGGCAAGTTTTTTTACACAGAGGTTGGTGAATATCTGGAATGCGCTGCCTGAGGAAGTGATGGGAACACGTAACAATAGTAGCATTTAAGGGGCTACTCGATGAATACACGAATCGGATGGGAATGGAAGGATACGGTCTCCATAAGTGCATACGGTTTTAGTTTAAGCAGGCGTCATGGTCAGTGCAGGCTTGGAGGGCCGAAAGGCCTGTTCCTGCTGTACTTTATTCTTTGTACTTTGATCATTTAAGACTGAGATGAAGAAGAATTTTTCCTGTTAAAATGTTATGGATTTCTATCCCAGAGGTTATAGCTGCTCCATTGGTAGCTATATTTAGGGCTGAGATAGACTGTGATTCTCAGTTATTGAAGGAATATGAGGAGCATGCAGAAAAGTAGGGTTGAAGCCCATTCATATGGAATGGTATAGCAGGCTTGCTGAGCCATATGGTCTACTCCTGCTCCTATCCCTTCTATTCTTGTGTTGTTGGACATGAAACATCTGAGCCTCAGGACATCACTGCAGGAGTTCCTTAGGATGGGTCTTATAACCAATCATCTTTAACTACTTCATCAATAACCATCCCTCCATAAGGTAAGAGTGGGATCAACCACTGATAACTGCATAACATCAGTAACATTCATAGCCCTCTGATAATGAAATAGTTACTCTTTATCTACATCAGGTCACTCACATCCCTATGCCTGCTTAGTATCCCTCTATCCATTCCATTGCCCATTACCTCTGTGTCAGCTTACTGCAAGTCACAACAATGCATGCCCTAACCCACCACCCTTTGCCCTTACCCCTTCATGCCAACTCACCTAGTATTCTTGGACAGTTCCTTGACAATGTTGACACTTCTGGGTAGTTTTGACAGGGTGAATACTTGCTGGAATTTTTTGGCTGCTTTGACAGATAGAAAGTTCCTTGATAGCTGCACAATTTTTTGATAACTAAATAGCTCCTCAACAGCTAGAAAGTTCTTTTACTTTACCTCTCTCACCTTGAACCTTGTAATTAACTCTTCCACCTTGGAAAAAGCCTCTGACTTTCCACCCTGTCTATGCCTCTTATAATTTTGTAGATCTCTCTTAGGTCTCCCTAATCCTCTGTTTTTCCAGTGAAAACAATCCTAGTTTATTCAATTTCTCCACCTAACCAGCACCTTTGAGATCAGGTAACATCTTGGTAAACTTTCTTTGCCCTTTCTCCAAAGCTTTACATCCTTCTGGTAGTATGGTGACCAGAACTGCACGCAATATTCCAAATGCATCCTAAGTAAGGTTTTATATAACTACAATATGATTTCCCAATTCTTGTACCTGGCTGATGGAGGCAAACATGCCATATACTTTCTTAATCATCTTGGCGACCTGTGTTGCCACTTTTAGGTAACTATGGACCTGCATGCCCAGATCCCTCTGTATGTTAATGCTTCTAAAGTTTCTGCCATTTACACTTTAATTCACACCTGAATTTGATCCTCCAAAATGCATCATCTCGCATTTGTCCGGATTAAATTCCATCTGCCATTCCTGTGCCCAACTCTGCATTGTATTTATATCCTGCTATATCCTCTGATAATTCCCGGCACTATCAGCAACTCCGCCAATTTTCGTATCATCCACAAATTTACTAATCAAACCAGCCTACATTTTCCTCCAGATCATTTATACATACTACAGACCACAGAGGTCCTAGTGATGATCCCTGCAGAACACCACTGGCTACAGATCTCCATTCTGAAAACCATCCTTCCACTGTTACTCCATCTTCTATAACTAAGCCAGTTCTGTATCCATCTAGCCAGCACACCCTGGAATCCCAGTGATTTTAATTTTTGTATATGTCTGTCATGTGGAACCCTGTCAAATGCCTTACTAAAGTCGATATAAACTACATCCACAGCCCTTCCCTCTTCAATTATCTTTGTCACCGCTTCAAAAATCTCAATCAAATTGGTGAGACATGACCTTCCTCATACAAAACCATCCGGCCTGTCACTAACTAGTCCATTTTCCTCCAAATGTGCATGTATTCTGAGCCTTAGCATCCCCACCACATGACATCAGGCTCACCGGCCTATAATTTTATGGATAATCCCTCCTTCCTTTCTTAAATGAGGGAATAACATTGTTGCGTTTGTGGACAGGACTTAGAATTTACAGCAATTTATGGGAATTTTGCAAAAGAGAGCTTTGAAAGAAATTACTAATGGTAGGTGAGTGTAATGACTTGAATCAGGCAATTGAGGTGAGCTTCTTAGAATAGGAGCTCTTTGATTAAGGGCACATTTTAATTTGATGTTTTAAGTTTCCTTTCCACTTTGTGTTTTATTTGGGGTGGTTCCCCGCCTTTTAGGGAGCTAATCTTTTTGAACTGTTCTTAAGTCAGTTTGATTTTCTTTATTTGGTTCAACATAAAAGATACCCTTGATTAGGGGCCCCCTAAGTTAATTTGATTTTGTTTATTTGTTAGACAACAAAAGATGTCCCTGATCAAGGGTCAAATTGATGGATCAATCATGGGGCCTCTTGCTTTGTACTTACCAGGTGGGTCAGTTCTTCTGGGACTCCTGGAGTAGATTGCTAACAGTACGCTGTTGCCAGGCTTGTAAATAAAGGGATTTTAGTGAGGGGACTTATTGCAATAAGAAATTGAAGGGTTAATTCTCATTTTGTGGTTCCCACTCGATATCAGGAAAGGGAATTTTTCTGCGTCCACTAGTTATGTTTGGTTTTGTTTGGAGCCTGTAATTAGCTGCGATTGCTTTGATTGAGTATTGGCTGAGATGGAATTCCTGAATACCTGATGATTTTCAGTTGAAAGAACCTCATTTCTGTTAGTTTTTGTTCAAAGAGGAGTCATTGAATTTTTAATAAAAGGAATTGCACTCCTTTCAATTCGCTCCTTAGTGCTTGAACAATACCTACTTTTACAGCCTCTTTAGAAGGCCTATTTTACAGAAACATATCAAGTGCCCCCTAGTCTCTGATCAAAGTCTGTAGCTCTTCCTCCTTGCCATGGCTATGCCCATGCAGGCAGCTTCCAATAGCTTGATGTGAGAATGGGTGATATGTCCACAAGCCAAACCCTGCAGCAGTTTTCACTTGTGAATGATCTTTGTAAGCCAGCCTTTGTGATACATCAATGCAGCATGATTAAGCAGAATAAATTCCATCGCCCCTTACTCCAGGAATGTGCAGAATCTCTGAAGCAATCCCCCTTTTATAAAAAGAAAATGCAGATTTGCATTTATTTAGCATCTTTCACACCAAAGAACATCCCAAATCCTTTTACAGGTAATAAAATACTTTTAAATTGTAGTCACTGTTGCAATGTAGCTTCAATTTGTGCACAGCAAGCTCCCATAAACAGCAATGTGAGCAGATAATCTATTCTTATCCATTGACTCTATCCATACTTCCTGCTGCTTCAGAAAAGCAGCCAGCATAATCAAGGAGCCCATGCATGCCAAACATTCTCTTTTCCACCTTCATCCGTCTGGAAAAAAATACAAAAGCCTAAGGTCATTACCAACTGATTCAAGAACAACTTCTTCCCTGCTGCTATCAGGCTTTTGAATGGGTCCACCATATATTAAGTTGATCTTTCTCTACACCCTAGCTATGATTGCAATACTCGATCCTGCACTCTCTCCTTTCCTTCTCTATGAACGGTACGTTTTGTCCGTATAGTGCGCAAGAAACAATGCTTTTCATTGTGTGTTAATACATGTGACAATAATAAATTAAATCAAATCAAATCAAAATCCAATTATTCAATAAAGTACTGAAGTCTTCCCTTCTTTCTGACATTTTAATGGCTGCTTCTTTAATTGATAAATTTGTTTCATATTAAAAATCTTGGAGAGCTGGATTCTCAATTAATACTCACACTCACACACACACACATACTCACTCACACACATACACACACACGCACTCACATGCTCACACTCATACACTCAAAGACTCATACACGTACTTTCACCTGGTTTCTGCTCTCACACATGCCTCTGCCTACCTCACTCCACCACCAATCGCCTTCACTCTTGCCCTTCCTGGGACATGGAGACTCACTTTGCAGCTATTTCTATCTTGTCCTATCAGAGACCAGTTTTTCAGTGCATTGACTGGTGATAGGCTGACAAGTGTGGCTATCAGTAGCCAACATAGTATGAAAGTCACCTGTGATTGGACAAGCTGGAAGGACAGATTTTTTTCCAAACTTACATCAGCTGGAGCTGCCGATGTTCCAAACAAATAATGATAGCCTCATGATCACCATTACCGAGAGGAGCTTCCAATTCAAGCACAGTTTTAAAATGGAACTTAAATTCCACCAGCTGCCATGGTGGGATTTGAAACAATGTCCCTGGAACATTAGTAAGAACATCTGGAGCACTAGCCCAGTGACAGGACTACAACTTCACCACTTACTCTCAAGAGTTAGGGACTAAAATCAGGAATTGACCAGAGGCCAGATCTGGAGGAATACAGTGACCTCAAGAGGATGGTAGGGTTAGAGGAGGTTATTGAGGTAGGGAGAGATAATGCTATGATTTGAAGACAAGAATTATTGCCAGACTGTGAGCCAATCAGAGACCAGAAGGGTAATAGCTGAATGTGATTTGTCCTAGGTAGCGTATGAGCAGATTTGGATGTGTCCAAGTTAATGGTGGATGGAAGGTGGGAGGCCAATTGGGAATGAATTGGATTATTGAGTTTCAAGGTGAGGATTTCAACAGAAAATGAGTTGAGGGATACCAGGTGGAGAAGAGTGTTACTTAAATATACAAGTTTCTCTGAGACTGAATAATAAATGTCAGCTGTTCAGTCTGGATGCCAGTGCCGAGGAAGAATTTATTGATTAGACGTCAACCAGTCTGTTTTCTAAAGAGACCAATACTATTGCTGGAGTTCAGAGGAAGGAACCTCATAGAGACTTATAAAATTCTAACAGGACGAGACAAGACAAATGCAGGGAGGATATTCCAGATGGTGGAAAGGTCCAGAGTCAGCGGTCACAGCCTGAGCATTTAGGACGGAGGTGAGGAGATATTTCTTCACCCAAAGAGTGGTGAAGCTGTGGAATTTATTACCACAGGAAGTAGTCGATGCCAAAACATTGAATCTATTGAAGAGGCAGCTATATATAGCACTTGGGGCAAATGGGATCAAAGTTTATGGGGAGAAAGGAGGGTTAAGCTATTGAGTTGGGGGATTAGCCACAATCATGATGAATGGTGAGCAAGCTCAAAGGGCAAAATGGCCTCCTCCTGCTCCTATCTTCTATGTCTGTATGCTTCTGTCCTCCCTTCGTGGGGAAAGGTTCATGCACATGAACTGATAAAAACCAGTTGTCAAGTGTTAGAAACATTGCCAACTACAAACCCAACAACATGAATCTATTCAGTAGCTGGCTATGTAATGTTGTTATTATGTCAGATACTAACGAGCCAAGTTTTCAATTAATTTCACCAATTTATATCAATCTTCAGACACTGGTATCTATTGTAAATTCATTATTACCAAGGAGTTACAACTGGAGTAGTCTGAAACTTTGTAGCACCTGTTATCTACTTCACCAATTCACTAGGAAAAGAAGTTTATGGTGACAGAGTTGGATTGGTTAGCATGGCAGGAGGTTTGTAGGAGCAATGGTGGTGCAGTGGCTGGTATTACTGGATAATAATTATGAGGTTCAGACTCATGTTCTTAGGAGTTACGGTTCAAATCTCAACACAGCAATTAATGGAATTTAAATTCAGTTCATAATTTGGGATTGAAAAACAAATCCCAGCAATGCTGACCACTGTTAAAAATCCATCTGGTTCACTAATTTCCCTTTAGGAAAGGAAATCTGTCGTCCTTACCTGGTCTAGCTTACATGTGACTCCAGACCCACGGCAATGTGGCTGATTCTTGAATGGTCTTTCTGAAATCGCAAGGGCAATAAGACATGTGCAACAAATGCTGGTCCACCCAGCAATTCCCACGTTCTATGAATGAATAAAACCAGTGTTAATTCTGTCTTTCCCTCCAGATCCTGCCACAAGAGATATGATGAAGGTTTGTAAAGCACTATTCCAGCTACACATAGGTTATTGCTTGTCACTATTTTTTGGGAAGGGTGTAAATGTCGTGGAGAGAATGAACAACGGATCTATTAGGATGCTTCCAGGGATCTTGGAATCGTAGAATGGCTACAACGTAGAAGGAGGATTGGCCCCTCACACAAATGTGTGCCCACTGAAGGAGCAATTCACCCAGCACCTATCTTTCCCCCATAGCCCAGCAATGAATGTCATGATTTAATTTTCCTCCACAATGCTCTCAAGGCAGCACATTCCAGATTCTAATCACACACTGTGTGGAAATGTTTTCCTCATGGCATCATTGCTTCTTTTGCCAATAACCTTCAATCTGTGTCCTCTAGCTCTTGGTCTCTCTGCCAAATGGAACGCTTCATTCCTATCTTTTCTGCCCCGATCTTTCATGATTTTCTAGAATCCCAAAATGCAGAAGGAGGCCATGTGGCCCATCAAGCCTGTGCCATCAACAAATCCACCCTATCCCTGTAACAACACATTTTTACCCTGCTAATCCCCCGACGCTCAGGCCAACCAACCTAATTTTTGGAATGTGGAAGGAAACCAGAGCACCCAGAGGAAACCCATGCAGACACGAAGAAAATGTGCAAACTCCACACAGATAGTGATCCGAGGCCAGAATTGAACCCAAGTTACTGGAGCTATGAAGCAGTAGTGCTAACCACCACCATGATGGCCACTACCTCTATCAAATCTCCTCTCAATCTTCTCTTCTCCATCTATATGATGAAAGTTCCTCAATCCTGAAGCCATTTTCCGGAAGCTATAGCTACAAGGTTGGTGAAGCTAGTGTTCTCCCTGAAGCAAAGGTAATTGTTTGGGAATTAGAGCTATACAAGATTATGATAAATTCGGATAAGATAGACAAAGAAAAACTCTTCCCATTGGCTGTTGGTAGGAGGCCAAAAGAACACACATTTTGAGAAAGGGATGAAGATGGGGGAATGTGACAAAGCAACTTTTATTATCCAGCAAGTGCTAATGAGCTGGAACTCATTGCCTAAGGGGGGTGGAAGTGGAGATGATCAATTAAATCAAAACAAAATTGGGTATTTCTTGAGGGGAATAAATTTGGCAGGTTAGAAGGATAGAGAAGGAATGGAACTCATTGGATTGCTCCACAGAGAGGTACCCTGGACCTGAGGGATAAAATAGGCCTCTGATGTGCCGTAATAAATTGATAGCTGTAAGAGGGAAAGGAGATATATAAATAAATATGTTATATATAGGGAGATTAATAAAATATTCAATAATCTCTGTGGGGATGCATATTGTTCATTACTGGAAGATCCTGCCATCTGTTATTTGAATGAAAAATTGTGTTCAGTAATTATCATATAACATTTACAAAATGAATCAGACCAGAAAAAGGTGCAAAGGTCCGTAGAGAATCTGACTGATTATCATCATAGCACAGCTTCCCAAGCCCTGATTGCGATTTGTTCAGAATGACGCAAGGAAACGGTCTCTGTTCTTTCAACTGTCCAATTTTCCATTCATCCTCTGCCCTGTAATTGAAATGAGCAGAAAAGATATTTGGGGCTGAACATATCCATCAAGAGACAAAAGCTTCACTTCATTTTATCAATGGGTCTGAATCCTGTCTCTGGGATGTGAAATGACTCACCCAGCTCTGTTGTAGATGCCTCCACATTTCAGCAAGGCTCACTGAGTTGTCTGCAGATTATTCCTTGCTCCAGATACGTTGATTGATGTAAACTATTGGATTCGATCTTGCTGTGATGCATTGGCCACTATCATTTACTCGTGCCTCTCGGCCTTTTGGCTAAAATCAAGTGTAGTTTCACTGTCCTGCATTTGGTCAAAGTCATGAGATTGTACTGAGGTTTCATTTGAAGCAATTCTTTAAAAGCAGCATCTTAGTCTTTTGGCTGAGATACAAATGAGATCAAGCCTTGGAGAAGGTGCAATGTCTGCCGCAATCAGCTTGGATCATGTACGCCAAGCCCAAGACAGGAAAAGGCTTGTCAGTTTGCCAGCTTGGATCTGGAATGTCTCACTTGTTGAAACTTTGAATTGAACCTTGATTGGATATAAGCAAGAAAATATTAATTCTTGATTGGGATTCATCCAGCCCAAGCTTTAAATTTAAACATCACAAAGCACAGAACAATGCAGCACAGAAACAGATCATGCAGTCTATGATTCAGCATTTTACAATTCATTCAATTCCAACGGCTCACTCCCTCCTCACCCACCCCATACCCAACTCCTGCCACTAAATACAAAACCATTTTCAAGACTTTCAAAATTCTTTTCTGTGATATGGACATCACCGATTGGGCCAGTATTTGTTACCTTTCCCAGTTGGTGGTATGGTGGCACCATGGGTTAGCACTGTTGCCTCATGGCAACAAGGACCCAGGTTCAATTCCAACCTTGGGTGATTGTTGACCCAGTGTCTGTGTGGGTTTCCTCTGAGTGCTTGGTTTCCTCCCACAGTCCAAAGATATGCAAGTTAGATGGATTGGCCATGCTAAATTGACCCTTTGTCCCAGGATGTGTAGGTTAGATGGATTAGATATGGGAAATGTGTGGGGTTACCAGGATAGATTGGGAGTGAGGGCCTAGATAAGACACTCTGTCAGACTCGATGGGCCAAATGGACTCTTCTGCACTGTAGGGATTCTATAAATTACCCTTGTTGTGGGTCTGGAATCACATGTAAACCAGACCAGGTAAGGACGGCAGATTTCCTTCTTTAAAGGGTATTAATGAACCAAATAGGTTTTTACAATAATTAGTGATGGTTGTCAAGATGATCATTACAAAGACAAGCTTTACATTCTAGATTTTATTAATTGGCTTGAAATTTCACCAATTGTCCTGGTGGGATTTGAACCTGAGCATTCACCCGCAGCCTCTCGATTCCAAATTATTTACTCACAATATAGTTCCAGGTCAGGATAGTGTGTGCCTTGCAGTGCAATGCACAGAATGGTTGTGCATACACTGCAGTTACTGGGTACCTTTGGTGGAGGGAGTTAATGTTTAAGGTAGTGTATGGGTGTGCCAATCAAATTGGCTATTTTGTTCTGAATTGTATCAAGCTGTTGAGTTTTGTTGGAGCTGTACTCATCCACGCAACTGTGAGCCTTGGAGGTGGTGGACAGGCTTTGTGGAGTCAGGAGGTAAATCATTCAGCGCGAATTCCCAATCTGGCATGGTAGCAGTGTGGTTAGCACTGCTGCCTCACAGCTCCAGGGACCTGGGTTTGATTCCTTGTTTGGATCACAGTCTGTGAGGAGTTTGCACATTTTCCCCATGTCTGTGTGGGATTCCTCTGGGTGCTCTGGTTTTCTCCCATAGTCCAAAGATGTGTGGGTTAAGTAGATTGGCCCTGCTAAATTGCCCCTTAGCATCATAGTGACTAGCTATGGTAAATACATGGGGTTATGGGGATAGGGCCTGGGTGGGATTGTGGTTGGTACAGACTTGATGGGCTGAATGGCTTCCTTCTGCACTGTAAGGTCCTTTGATCTCCGATCTGCTCTCGTGGCTACAGCATTTATATGGCTGACCCAATTAGATTTTTGATAAATGGTAACATCCAGGATGTTTCTGGTGGGGGATTCAGCAATGGTAATACCATTGAATGTCAAAGGGAGGTTCCCTCTTGTTGGAGGTGGTCACTGCCTGGAACATTCATGTTTGTTGCCACTTATCAGCCCAAACTTTAATGTGTTCCAGGTGCTTCTGCATACAAAGATGACTCCTTCAGTCTGTGAAGAGCTATGAATGATACTGAACACTGCAATCATCAACAAATGTCCCCACTTCTGACTGGATGACGGAGGGGAGGTGAGTGCTGAAGCAGCTGGAGATGGCTCAGCCTAGGATACTGCTGAGAAAAAAAAGACATCTCTACATCTCTGGTTCTGTGACAATTCTTTTCAATCCTTGTCCTTGGTTACCTGCCACCCACTCAGCAGAGACAGCTTCCTTTTATTTACTCTCTCAAAAAGCCTTTCATGATTTTGTACAGTTCTACCAAATCCCTAATTAACATCTCCAGTCTGCGGAGAACAATCCCAGTTTTATTCCATTCTCTTAACAAAAACTTGAAATCCCCTTCTAGTCAATCCTGTGCTTGAAATCCTTCTGAAAGTTTGTGCTCAGATCCCACAATAAAGGATTCTGCATAACTTCCTTGCTTTTGTAATTTATACCTACATTAATATTGTTTAAAAAGCCAAGTATCTCGCATCCTTTTTTTTTGAAACAGCCTTTTCACTCGAACTGTCACACTCAGAGAACTGTATACACACATCCCCAGGTTTCTCTCATTTTGTACCTTTGTTAAAATTGTACCTCTTTTATTGACTTTCTTCATTCTTTCCACCAAAATGTATCATCTGACACCTCTCAGCTATAGAGAGTCTTAGGAATTAAGCATCCTTTCTGATTGCATCACAGCTTGGTAAAATTCCTACTTTGCCCAAGACCACAAGGAATTACAAAAGGTTGTGAATGTAGCCCAATCCATCACACAAACCAATCTTCCATCCATTGACTCTGTCTACACTTCCCACTGCCTTGCAAAACAACCAGCATAATAAAGGACCCTATGCACCCGGAAATTCTCTCTTCCACCTTCTTCTGTTAGGAGAAAGATACAGAAGTGTGAGGTCTCATACCAACTGACTCAAGAACAGCTTCTTCCCTGTTGCTGTCAGACTTTGGAATGGACTTACCTCATGTGAAGTTGACCTTTCTCTGCATCCTAGCTATGACTGTAACACTACATTCTGCACTCTCTCATTTCCTTCTCTATGAGCAGTATGCTTTGTCTGTATAGCTTGCAAGAAACAACAATTTTCACTGTATGTTAGTATATGTGATAATAATAAATCAACAAAAAAAGGATGTTACTCGCCATATGTCTGGTCATTTCACCAATCTATCCACATTCTCCTGATATCTGTTACCTCCTCAGTCTTCACCGCAGTTCCAAGTTTCTTGTCATCTGCAAACTCTGACATTCAGCGATGTGCACCCAAGTCCAGGTTATTAATATGTATTAAAAGGACCAGCAATGCTAATGCTGGCCCCTTGGAGGAAATACCACTGGTCTCCAGCCTGGAAAACAACCCTTCATCACGGCTTTACAGGAGGTGACATTTCAGAGAAGCTTCAAAGCTTCTGACTTTTTCAGAATAGTTGAGAGCAGAAGAACTAGGAGCAGGATTAGGCCATCTGGCCCCTCAAGCCTGTTCTGCCATTCAATAAGCTTATGGTTGATCTTTTCGTGGACTCAGCTCCACTTACCTGCCCGCTCACCATAACCCTTAATTCCTTTACTGTTCAAAAATGTATCTGTCCTTGCCTAAAAGCATTCAATGAGGTAGCTTCAATTGCTTCACAGGGCAGGAATTCCACAGATTCACAACCGTTTGTGTGAAGAAGTTTCTCCTCAACTGAGTCCTAAGTCTGCTTCCCCTTATTTTGAGGCTATGTCTCTAGTTCTAGTTTCACTCGCCAGTGGAACTAACTTCCCTGCTTCTATCTTATCAATTTCCTTCATAATCTTATATGTTTCTACAATATCACTCCTCATTCTTCTGAATTCCAATAAGTATAGCTCCATTCTACTCAGTCTCTCCTCACAAGTCAATTCTCCAACTCTGGAATCAACCTAGTGAATCTCCACTGCACCCCCTCCAGTGCCAGTATATCCTTTCTCAAATAAGGAGATCAAAACTGTACACAGTACTCCAGATGTGGCTTCATCAGCACCTTATACAGCTACAACATAACCTCACTGTTTTTAAACTCCGTATCTCTTGCAATGCAAGACAAAATTCCATTTACCTTCTTAATTACTTGCTGCACTTCCAACAAGTTCCTTGAGATTCCTGCACAAGGACACCAAGGTCTCTCTGCACAGCAGCATGCTGCAATTTTTTACCATTTAAATAATAGTCCATTTTGCTGTTTTCCTGTCAAAATGGATGACCTCACATTTACCAGCATTGTACTCCATCAGCCAGACCCTCGCTCACTCACTTTGATTATCTATATCCTTTTGCAGACTTTCAGTGTCCTCTGCACACTTTGTTCTTCCACTCATCTTAGTGTTGTCTACAAATTTGGATTTGGTCCCCAATTCCAAATCATCTTTGTAAATCGTAAACAATTGCAGTCCGATACTGATCCCTAAGGCACACCACTAGTCACTGATCACCAACCAGAAAACACCCTCCACTCTTGCCTTCTGTTAGTTAATGAAATCTCTATCTGTGTTAATACATTACCAATAACACTGTGCACCTTTACCTTATGTAGCCATCTTTGGTGCGGCACTTTGTCAAATGCTTTCTGGAAAACCAGATACACCACATCCACATGTTCCTCATTACTCAAAGCACATGTAATGTTCTCAAAGAATTCCACCAAATTAGTCAAACATGTCCTGCCTTTTATGAATCCATGCTGTGTCTTACCAATGGGACAATTTATGTGGCAGATGTCTCGCTATTTCTTCCTTGAAGATAGATTCAAGCGTTTCCTCTACTGTGGAAATTAAATTAACCGAAATGGTAAGAGGTGACCAAATTAAGGTTTAAAGAACATTACAATTACAATCAGTAAACAGCTGAAGGAATGGTAATGGATGAGGAATGGATGGGATATTGTGGGGGGGGGGGGGGGGGGGGGGGGGGGGGGGGGGGGCGGGGGGGAGGGGGGGATATGAGTGGTGTCGGTGGGGGTGGGGGGGGGGTGGGGGGGGGGGGGGACGATATTTAAAGTACCATGGGTGGGATTTTCAGGCCCGTCATCCCAGCACGACTTTCCAGTCCTGCCAAAGACTGCCCCGCTTCTCTGACACCAAAGCTGATAAAAATGAGGATCCTCTGAAAAACTCATCTCTGAAGCAAGTCCTTAAATGTTGCTAAAAGAGATCCCAATATTGAGTTGAAAAAGGAATATTTAAGAACATGCAGTGTACCAGAGTGTGTCATTAGATTGAATGGAATATTAAAGGGCGTGGGATGGAGTTGGTGTGAGACAGTAAGTGAGATTAGACTGTGGGATATCAAAGAGCGTGGCATGGAGTTGGGTGAGAGGATGAATGAGATTAGATTGGGTGGGATATTAAAGTGTGGGATGGAGTTGGGGTGAGGGAGTGAGTGGGATATTAAAGTGGGTGGGATATTGGGTGCAATATTAAAGTGTGTGGAGTGGTGTTGGAGTGAGTGGGTGAGTGAGATTAGACTGACTGGGACATTAAAGGGTGTGGAGTGACAGGGTGAATGTGATTAGACTTGGTGGAATATTAAAGGATGTGGGTGAGGTTGGTGTGAGAAGGCGAGTGTGATTGGGCTGGGTGGGATATTAAAGGTGTGGGGTGGAGCTAGTGTGAGAAAATGAGCGAAACTAAATTAGGTGGGATATTAATCGGTGTGGGGTGGTGTTGGGGTGAGACAGTGAGTGAGATTAGACTGGGTGGGATATTAAAAGGTGTGGGGTGGTGTTAGGGTGAGAGAGTGAGTCAGATTAGACTGGGTGGAATATTAAAATGTGCAGGATGGGTTTGGGACGAGAGGGTGAGTGAGATTAGACTAGGTGGAGTATTAAAGGGTATTGGCTTGGGTTGGGATGAGAGTGTGAGTGAGATTAGGTTGGCTGGGATATTAAAGGATGTGGGATGTAATTGGGATGAGAGGGTGAATCTGACTGGATTGAGTGGGATATTAAAGCGTGTGAGAAGTGAGTAGAAGAGTGGATTTAGACTGGTTGCTCATGTGAGGAAGATGTGCAGCACAGATTTAATTAAGCAAATGGACTGTTCTGTTGTTTTAGAAAATTCTATAATTGCGTTTTTAATCTCTTTTGCAAATTTAATTCACTTAATGTACACTAATAACACATATTTTTGAGCAATATTCAGTTTAACTTATTATTTCTCTACTCAATTAGCAGAAGCACGCTAAAATCCATTTCGGTCTCTCACTGGGGATCTGCAGTCCGTGTATTATTTCATGTATATATTAGTGTTGTTTGCTCTGGAATTTCAAAGGTCAAGGGGTGATTTCAATCAAATTTTTAGGCTATTAAAGGGAAACAGACAGTTTGGAGAGTCAGGGAGTGGGAGGCAAAATAGAGGCAGGTCTTCTAGGAGTGAAATGAGGAAAAAGATCTACAAAATATGATAAATGTTTGGAACTCTCCTCCACATATGGTAATCAATGTACAACCACTTGTAAATTTTAAGCTGATGCTTTTCTGTTAACCAAGGGTATTACAGGATATCGGACAAGTATATGGAGTTAGGGTGGTAGATCAGCTATGATCTTGTTGAATAGTGGAACAGCTTCAAGAGGTTGAATGACATCCTCTTGTTCCTTTCTTCCTTTGTTCCTGCTCTTTGCCCAAGCCTCATATGCTACCATTTGATTCCACTGCCTTCTAGTGAGGCACCTAGTTGAAACTTCTCTTCAATTTCAAATAAGTGACCTACTTTAATCATAATGTCCTCAAGAAAGTCAAGAATGTTGGCTTGATAGATGGGAAAAATGTTGACTATCTAACTGATCCATTATAGACCTCTATAACCCCTCAGTCTCCTACACTCCAGGGAAAAAAGTGCCAGTGTATCCAATCTCGATTTATAATTGAAACCATCAAGTCCCAGTAGCATCCTTGTAAACCTTTTCTGTACAATTTCTAGTTTAATAATATCCTTTCTATAATAGAGGGACTAAAACTGTGCACAGTATTCCAAGTGTGGCCTTACCAATGTCTTGTAGAACTTCAACAAGATGTCTCAACTCCTGTATTCAATGTTCTGACGAAGCATGCCGAATGCCTTCTTCACCACTCTGTCCATCTGTAACTCAATTTTCAATGAGCTATGAACATGTATGCCTAGATCTCTTTGTTCTGTAACTCTCCACAACACCCTACCATTAACTGAGTAAATTAAACTCCTGCCATTCGTCAGCCCACTGGCCCAATTGATCAAGAAATAATGTCCTTTATGGAAGGAAATCTGTCATCCTTACCTGGTCTGGCCTACAGGTGACAGTAATGAGATTGACTCTCAACTATCTTCTGAAATGGCCCTGTAAACCATTCCCTCTCAGGGGCAATAAGGGATGGGCAATAAATGCTGGCCAGCCAGTGACAGTCATGTCCTACTAATGAATTTTTTAAAAAATTCTTCTAAACTTCTCAATACCCCCCATTTATTGTGTAATCCTTTACCTTGTTTGACCTGCCCAATACGCCACCTCACACTTCTCTGGATTGAATTCCCTTTGACACTTTTCTGCCCATCTGACCAGTCCAGCTTGTATAGGGCTCAAGTCACTTGTGATATAACACTAATGATATAACACTGATGTAGATGTTCTGGTCTATACAAACCTGTCCATAGGGTCCTACAGTTTGCACGTGTGGGATTTATTTCCCAGAGATACATTTTCAGTGGGTAGAACTTTTCTCATGACTATAAGGATTTTGAGAGCAGGATTCTGAGCGGTAGAGGGTCAAAGAATCCGGAGTGTGAAGAGAGCTTATACGTTTACAATTGGTTGCCAAGGGATTCTAACCCTATGACTACATTTTAATAAGATGCCGCAGTGCTGGGCAGGCAGCTCCAGAGAGTGCCTGTAAATTCTATTTCACTGTTAGCGAAACAATAATAAGATATTGGGGTCGAACTAATTGGCTCCACAGTGGGTCATCTGAAGACTGGATTAGCGGCCAGACCCAGACATCATTGACACTCACTATCTTTAATAATGGGAATTGTACAGAGGTCAAGTCGTTATATACCGGGGGAACAAACAAATTCAAGCAAATGGCGTTATAAAATCAGCAGCCATAAAGCAGCCAAGCTGTTTCATTCCAAAGGAAAGCAGCAAAGTTAGATAACAAA
The DNA here is from genome assembly GCA_024679065.1 of Sphyrna mokarran. NCBI lineage: Eukaryota > Metazoa > Chordata > Chondrichthyes > Carcharhiniformes > Carcharhinidae > Sphyrna > Sphyrna mokarran. The sequence continues at coordinate 69,549,242 of JAGIQG010000014.1, read as the reverse complement.
GGGCAGTGATTCTTACCACAGAATCCTTATGTAAGAGTGCCGAGCAACACTTCAAATCATGTTGCCATGGTACCAACTGTTTTGTACTCAAGGAAAATCACTGAATAGAAAGCTCTGGAACAGAGCCAAGCATACAAAAGGGTACTTTTTATAAATATATATATATTATGTATACACTAAATTTAAAGGCTTTTCAATTGCAGGCATTAATCTTCAGGAGAGTGCTTTGGAAACCAGATCACGCACAGCCGCTGGTTTTAACGCTATCCTGGCTGAGTGTGACTAATGTGGGATATGGGTAACATGCCAACTGATATGGTCGCTCCCCTGAACTGTGGACAAATGCCCCAGTGCAACCATTCCGACAAACCCATTCATGGGATCTTGCTGTGTGCAAAATGGCTGCCCTGCCTCGCTGCCAACGTGCGCTTGAAGCCTGGAGCGATGCTTAAGAGCTAGTGTGAGGTGTGGTGTACAGCTTGATCTTGGGGTTTGTAGACTGATGGGAACTATGGTACATACTATCTGTCATGAGCAGATATATTCATAGATTCCCAACAGTGCAGATAGAGGTCATTCAGCCCTTTAAATCTGCACTGATCTCACCTTACCCAGGCCCTATTCCCATTTCCCCCCCCTTCCCCCCCACATATTTACCCTCTAATCCCCCTGACACTAGGGTTAATTTAGCATGGCCAATCCACCTAACCCGCACATCTTTGGACTGTGGGAGGAAAACAGAGTATCCGGAGAAAACCTACACAGACACGGGGAGAAGCACAGACTCCATACAGATAATGTCTCAAAGCCGGAGTAGAACCTGGATCTCTGGCGCTGAGAGGCAGCAGTGCTGTCCACTGTGCCACCCTTAAGCCTATTGCACCTGGTATTCCCAGGCAGTCTCCCATCCAAGTACTAACCAGGCCTGAATCTGCTTAGCTTCCAAGATCAGGGGTTTTCAGACAAGTATGAGACGTTTAAGTGGTGCTGGATCTCTGCCTCGATCCTGTTTGGATTAGAAAAGGCAGCCTCTTGCCACTGTTTGAAGTATGCTACAGCGTGAGGGACTCTGCGCGTAATCTTGCCCAGGGGAACAATGATTGCGGAAGTCCAATCTGTAGCAGATGTCAGGAGCTCGATCCTTTCTCAGAATCATTTGTCACCAATCATCACCGATTTGTAAGAGGATTTAAAATCAGCTACTGCTGGGAAACCCTGTCCTAAACACAGAACCCAGAGGATTATTGACACTTTACAAAGTCCATTTGAAGAATTTACAGTTTAAAGTCACATTCGTAGAGTGTTATACTTTGTAGAAGTATATTCTAGAGAGGCAGGGCAATCCTGCAGAATCTAGCAGCCCAGAGGGCAGATAATCCTCCCTCCTCTGCAGTAGGAGACATGGTTATTGCTAGCTGATAATTCATAGAAACATAGAATCAGAAGCAGGAGTAGGCCATTCGGCCCTTCATGCCTGCTCTGCCATTCACCTTGATCATGGCTGATCATCAAATCCAATATCCAGATTTTCCCCCTTCCTCCCTTTACCCCTTTATCCCCAAGAGCTATATTTAACGTTTTCCTGAAATCACACAATGTTTTGGCCTCAACCATGTTCCGTTGTAGTGGAGTCCACACATTCACCAGTCCCTGCTGAAGAAATTTCTCTTCACCTCAGTTGGAAAAGATTTACCCCTTATTCTCAAACTATGATCCCCTAGTATTGGATTCCCTCACAATTGGGAACATTCTTTCTGAATATACTCTATTTTAACCTGGTTAGAATTTTATAAGTTTCTATGAGACTCCCTCTCATTCTTCTAAACTCTGGCAAATGTAATCTTAACTGGCTTAATCTCTCTTCATATGATAGACCTGTCATCCCAGGAATCAGCCTGGTAAACCTTCACTGTACTCCCTCTACAGCAAGGAAATCCTTTCTCAGATAAGGACACTAAAACTGCGCACAGTCTACAGATGGAGCCTCACCAAAACTCTGTACAATTGCAGCAAAACATCTGTGTCCCTCTACTCAAATCCTCTCACTATAAGGACCAACGTACCATTTGCCTTCTTTACTGCTTGTACCTGTATGCTTATTTTCAGTGACTGATGCACAAGGGCTCCAAGGTCTTGTTGAGTATCCGACTCTCTCAATTTACCTCCATTCAATGAGATCATGGCTGACCAATAAGCTAACTTCATGCATCCACTTTGACTCCATCCCCGGAATTCTATCACCCTGCCCACCATGGAATTGGAGCAGGTGAAGGTTGGACAATGGAAATATTCTTTGACCGCAGGCGGGATTTTTGAGTCTTGGGTTGACTAGGCTGTAAAATTCCATCCCATATTCCTTAATCATAGCGAGCAAAAATCCATCAATTTATTGTTTAACATGAGCTCAAAATTATAGCTTGCTACACCAGGCATTTTCTGTCTTTTCAGTGATGAACTGTTTCCTAACTTCTCCCCTGAATGCTCCCATTTTAATTTTGCTGCTGTTTTCCATTGTCCTAGACCTTCCGAGCAGCAATGAAAAAGTTTTGTTACACGCCTGCCAAATCCAAGCACCCCGGGCTAAAGGGGAAAGGTTACAGCCAATCCTCTAGGTCACCATCCAATGATTCTCCCCAGAAAGCACACATGAAGGGAGGTGAGATAAGGGGTGACAATGGGCTCAGTGTTAATGGTGGGACAAAGAACAAGAACAAAACAAATTACAGCACAGGAATAGGCCCTTTGCCCTCCAAGCCTACACTGACCATGCTGCCTGTTCAAACTAAAATCCTCTACCCTTCTGGGGCCAAAAATCTGTATTACATCCTATTTATATATTTACCAAGATGCCCTCTAAAAGATACTGTCATATCTGCTTCCACTATTTCTCCCAGCAATGAGTTCCAGGTACCCATCACCTCTGTGTAAAAAACTTGCCTTGTTCATCTCCTTTAAACCCTGCCCCTTGCACCTTAAACCTGTGCCCCCTTGTCATTGATTTCCACCCTGGGAAAATGTTTCTGACTGTCCACTATATCCATGCCCCTCACAATCTTGTAGATTTCTATCAGGTCACCCCTCAACCTTCATTGTTCCAGTGAGAACAAATCCAGTTTCTCCAACCTCTCCCCATAATTAATGACCTCCATACGAGGCAGCATCCTGGTAAATCTTTTCTGTAGCTTCTCCAAAGCCTCTACATCCTTCTGATAGTATGGTGACCAGAACACTATATTCCAAGTTCAAACCACACTGTCTCCAGGGAGAGGAAAATAATCCCAGCAAAAGATGATGGAGGAATAAGGAAGATAATAATGTGACGTTAAAGCCTCTTGGACTTTCCCTTGTGGTTCATTTGATCATATACATGGATCACATGATCCACTCACACATACAGATTGCATGATAACTGTCCAGTGGATCATATGATTCCAACATGTATTACGTGATTTCCCTTCTAGCCCAACACACACACAGACTAGGTGACCCCACATAGAACATAGAACATAGAACATTACAGTGTAGAACAGGCCCTTCGGCCTTCGATGTTGCGCCGACCAATTAAGAAAAAGCAATGACCCTCTAACCTAAACCATTCCCTTTTCATCATAAACTTATCTACTAACCTCTTAAACGCCACCAAACTTGGCGCATCTACAACTGCAGCAGGCAGGGCATTCCATACCCTTACCACCCTCTGGGTAAAGAACCTACCTCTGACATCCGTCCTGTAACTACCACCCCTTAATTTAAAGCTATGTCCCCTCGTGCTAGCTTTCTCCATCCTGGGAAAAAGGCTAGATCATAGATCTTTGATACCAGCAGTATAGGTTGCTGTTGTGTTTGTAACTTTCCATCAAGGACACTGAGTGCAGATTGTAGGCAGCTTTGAAGACAGTTTATTAAGAACTTAAGTAAAATACACAACCAGATGCAACAGATCCCCATTAATCAGAACAAAACACCGGCCAACGTCATATAGATTGTTACAATATAAGGGGCAATTAACCACATGGTAAAGACTCTCAAAGTGATATCTTTTCGCACAATTCTCTCCTACCAAATCTAAAGTCATCTTCAATACAAATCCATGTGTCTATTATATCATTTGCATTCTGCTATTAAAACCAGTAATAAAGAAAGCTTTACAGAAGCCAAGATAAAAATAATTCTCCCAATCTCCATTAACAACATTGAAATGATTACATGTAATTATATAACAAAATTGTTTATGCATCTGAAATTTTGTTTATAAAGACAGTCTAACAGGGGGTTGTCTTTTCCTATTAGATCTTTTGGCCAACCTAGGAGACTCAGTGATGGGTGAATCCCGTCTCATCTCTCTCCTATCCTGTTCCTCTTGACTCCTTAATAGCTCTCCCTCATCCAGAACTTGAGTTGACTCATTGATAACAAACTCTGGACTCTTATCGGATAAGAAAGTACGAATAGAAGTAATCAGTGTCTCTCTGGGACAATTAAACTTTTACTATTGATTGGTGTGTCAAAAACTGAGGAAATAAAAGTTCAACTTCATTCATTGGTATGAGTTCTGATTCCTTTCATCTTTCTGACTTTGTTGACATTCTAGATATCTTAAGTAAGATTTGTTCTATATGACGTTTCCATTTTGCTATTTGTATTTGAACCTTATCATTAAATGAACCTTCCCACCAAATATGGCTCATGGCATCTTGTTCTGTTTGTCTAGGTAATTTCTAACAAGCACCACAGAACATTGTCGGTTTGCCAACTCTGTTGTGCTTATCTCAATCGCATGTGTACTTGTACGTTTGCTCTTTATACCTAATATTAATGTTTGGTTGTATAGAACATAGAACATAGAACACTACAGCACAAACAGGCCCTTCGGCCCACAAGTTGTGCCGATCATATCTATACTTAACAGGCCATAGAACTATCTGTAACTCCCAATCCCATTAACTCCCATGTACTCATCCAGAAGTCTCTTAAAAGACCCCAGCGACTTTGCCTCTACCACCACTGATGGCAATAGATTCCATTCACTCACCACCCTCTGAGTGAAAAACTTACCTCTAACATCTCCTCTGTACTTGTTCCCCAGCACCTTAAACCTGTGTCCTCTCGTAGTGACCATTTCAGCCCTGGGAAATAGCCTCCGAGAATCCACTCTATCTATTCCTCTCAACATCTTATAAACCTCTATCAGGTCACCTCTCAACCTTCGTATCTCCAGGAGAAGAGACCTAGCTCTCTCAACCTATCTTCATAAGGCATGCCCCCAAATCAGGCAACATCCTTGTAAATCTCCTCTGCACCCTATCAATAGCTTCCACATCCTTCCTATAGTGAGGTGACCAGAACTGCACACAATACTCCAAGTGGGGTCTGACAAGGGTCTTATAAAGTTGCAGCATTATCTCCCGACTCCTAAACTTAATTCCTCTGTTAATGAAGGCCAGTACACCATATGCTTTCTTGACCACATCCTCCACTTGTGGGGCAGATTTAAGAGTCCTATGGACCCGGACCCCAAGGTCCTTCTGCTCCTCAACGCTGCCAAGACTCCTACCCTTGATATTATACTGCTTCATCCCATTGGTCCTGCTAAAATGGACCACCACACATTTATCCGCGTTGAAGTCCATCTGCCACTTCTCCGCCCAGTCTTGCATCCTATCTATGTCTCGCTGCAACTTCAGACATCCCTCCATACATTCACAACACCACCAACCTTCGTATCATCGGCGAACTTACTAACCCATCCCTCCACTTCCTCATCCAGGTCATTTATGAAAATGACAAACAGCTAGGGTCCTAGGACAGATCCCTGGGGAACTCCACTGGTGACTAACCTCCATGCAGAAGAAGACCTATCCACAACTACTCTCTGCCTTCTGCAGGCAAGCCTGTTCTGAATCCACAAGGCCAAAGCCCCTTGGATCCCATGCCCTCTCACCTTCTCAAGAAGTCTTGCATAGGGGACCTTATCAAACACCTTGCTGAAGTCCATGTACACCACGTCCACTACTCTTCCTTCGTCAATGTGTTCAGTCACATTTTCGAAGAATTCAACTAGGCTTGTAAGGCACGATCTGCCCTTAACAAAGCCGTGTTGACTATTCCTGATCATATTGAATTTCTCTAAATGTATGCTCGGAAAATCATAGAATTCCGACAGTGCAGAAAGCCATTCAGGTTGACACCAACAACAATCCCACCTGGGCCCAATACCCACATATTTATCCCACTAATCCCTCCAGCCAATATATCCTTGGACACTAAAGGGCAATTTAACACGGCCAATGCTCCTAACGTGCACATTTTTGGAGTGTGGGAGGAAACTGGAGCATCCGGGGAAAACTCACACAGACATGGGGAGAACGTGCAAACTCCGCATAGACAGTGACCCAAGCTGGGAATCGAACCCAGGTCACTGGAGTAGTGAGGCAGTGCTAACCACTGTGCCACTGTACCACTCATATTCTTAATAATAAATGTGTGGGTGTATGTGCAGGGATCTGTCCATGAACAATATGGACGGAGACTCCCTGAAAAAGAATGAGTAATATATATATAAGACTCTATAGTAGTACATCTCTACATGAACAAGAGCCTGTTTACAATCATCTAGATTGAGCCCCTGTCTCGGGGTAGCTGTTCACACCAGCTTTTTCAACGCTTAAACAAAATGGTCTACTTGTCCAGGCTTGGATTTCACAGGACATTGCAGGTGAAGAACAATTTCCCTGCTGTCATTTAACAGGTTTGAAAGGCAGAGGTGGGGGCAGGGAAAGGGGCACTGTTGTGGCTGATTGTCTCCATGGACACAGGGAACCTGCAAAGCAACACCCTTGCCCAACACCAGCTCGAGCTCAAGCTGCAGGGCTATCCACTTGGTGTGGGCATGGGTAAAATGTGGGAGGGATGAGGCCTACAAATGGCCATTAATTGGCCCAAGGGTTGGTGGAACACCCAGTACCCCCACCAACCCACAAATTTTCATGCAGGTCAGGGATGGGTGATTTCGCTGTGGGATGGCCATGCACTGGAGTTTAAGATTCATCATCCCCCCGTACCTCCCTCCATCCAGCACACCCCCATCCTCCCCCAACCAACCTTCAAACCTGCCTGTCAGGAAGGGTAAAATCCAGCCTTGTTGGATGCTATAGTACATGATTTTAATGTTTTATATGTATGAGCTGCTGAAATTCTTCCAACATGAATGACTATAGCTTTAAGGCACTAAAATCTGAGCTAGTCCATATCTACTGAAGAGACTACACAATGTAGCAATGGTGTGCGCTGCTGTCAAACTCTTCACAGTAACCACTCAGAAAAAGAATGGATAAGACACCTTCAAGCAGAAAAATCAACATGTATCTGTTTATAAGATTTGAGATCAGGTATCTGAGGGTGTAAGCATTGCTGAGAAGGATGTGTGAAGTGGGTTGCATCTCAAATAATAGAATACACTAATGAGATAGGGAATCTGGTGAACTGGTGAGGTGACAATAATCTCTCCCTTAATGTCAGTAAAATGAAGGAGATTGTCATCGTCTTCAGGAAGCGTAGTGGAGAACATGCCTCTGTTTACATCTGTGACGACAAAGTAGAAATGGTCGAGAGCTTCAAGTTTTTGGGTGTCCAGAAGTTTTGACTGTCAGTCTGTTCTGATCCCTTTATTCCAACACTATAGTTAAGGAAGCTCACCAATGCCTCTACCTTCTGAGAAGACTAAGAAAATTTGGCACGTCAGCTATGGCTCTCACCAGCTTTTACAGATGCACTCTGGAAAGCATTCTTTCTAGTTGTATCACAGCTTGGTATGGCTCCTGCTTTGCCCCAGACCACTAAAAACAGCAAAAGCTGGTAAATGTAGCATAATCTATCATGTAAACCAGCCTCCCATTCATCGAATCTGTCCACATTTCCCATTGCCTCAGAAAAGCAGCCAGCATAATCATAATAAAAAGTAGCCATGCACCCCAGATATTCTGTCTTCCACTTTCTTCCATCGGGAAAAAAATATAAAAGTCTGAGGTCAAATAGCAACTGACCCAAGAATAACTTCTTCCCTGCCGTCATCAGACTTTTGAAAGACCTACTTCTTATTAAAGTGATCTTTCTCTGCACCCTAGCTATGACTGTAACATTTGAGGAGAGCTAAGAGGGGACACGAGAAGATGTTGGCTGATAGGATTAAGGAGAATCCTAAAGCTTTCTTTCGATATGTTAAGAATAGAAGATTGGTTAGGGCAAGATTAGGGCCAGTCATAGACAGCAGTGGGAAGCTGTGCGTGAAGCCTGAAGAGATTGGTGAGGCACTGAATAAATATTTCTCTTCGGTATTCACGCAGAGTGCTGGAAATGTAGCTGTGGAGAGCACTGAGGTACAGGGTTGCATATTGGGGAGTATTGTAGTAGATAGGGAGGATGTGTTAGAAATTCTCGAGGGTTTGAAGTTGGATAAGTCCCCTGGGCCGGACGGGATTTAACCTAGGATTCTCTGGGAGGCAAGAGAGGAGATTGCAGAGCCTCTGGCTCTGATCTTCAGGTCCTCGTTGGTTACGGGTGTGGTTCCGGAGGACTGGAGGATAGCGAATGTGGTTCCATTGTTTAAGAAGGGAAGAGAGACCTTCCAGGGAATTATAGGCCAGTGAGTCTTACTTCTGTTGTGGGCAAGGTATTGGAGAGAATTATTAGGGATAGGATTTATAGTTATTTAGAGAGAAATGAATTGATTGGGGATAGTCAGCATGGTTTCGTGAAGGGTAGGTCATGCCTGACTAACCTCATTGAGTTTTTTGAGAAAGTGACCAGAGAGGTGGATGGGGGTAAGGCGGTTGATGTAGGATATATGGACTTTAGTAAGGCTTTTGATAAGGTGGCCCATGGAAGACTTCTACAGAAAATGCAGATGTGTGGAATAGAGGGTGATTTAGCTAATTGGATTAGAAATTGGCTGGCAGATAGAAGACAGAGGGTGGTGGTTGATGGGAGATTTTCATCGTGTAGTTCGGTGACGAGTGGTGTGCCTCAGGGGTCTGTTTTGGGGCCCCTGCTGTTTGTAATTTTTATAAATGATCTGTATGAGGGTATTGAGGGATGGATCAGTAAATTTGCAGATGATACTAAAGTTGGTGGTGTGGTAGATAGTGAAGAGGGGTGTTTTAGTTTACAGAGGGACTTGGACAAGTTGCAGAGCTGGGCCGAGAGGTGGCAAATGGAGTTTAATGTGGAAAAGTGTGAGGTAAGGCACTTTGGCAGGAACAATAAATGTGTAGAGTATAGGGCTAATGGTAGGGCTCTTAATAGTGTTGAGGAACAGAAGGATCTTGGTGTATGTGTCAATAGATCCCTGAAAGTAGGCAGTCAAGTGGATAAAGTTGTTAAGAAGGCATATGGAGTCTTAGCTTTTATTGGTAGGGGGATTGCATTTAGGAGCCGCAGCATCATGTTGCAGCTGTACAAAACTCTAGTGCGGCCGCACTTGGAGTATTGTGTGCAGTTCTGGTCGCCACATTATAAGAAAGATGTGGAGGCATTGGAGAGGGTACAGAGGAGGTTTACCAGGATGTTGCATGGTATGGAGGGCAGGTCCTATGAAGAGAGGTTGAAGGATTTGAGGGTGTTTTCGTTAGAAAGGAGGCGGCTAAGAGGGGATCTTATTGAAGCATATAAGATGATTAGAGGTTTAGATAGGGTGGACAGTGATAGCCTTTTTCCTAGGATGGAGAAAGCTAGAACGAGGGGACACAACTTTAAATTAAGGGGTATGAGTTATAGGACGGATATCAGAGGTAGGTTCTTTACTCAAAGAGTGATTAGGGAGTGGAATGCCATGCCTGCAGCTGTTGTAGATGCGCCAAGTTTGGTGGCGTTTAAGAGGTTAATTGATAAGTATATGGAGGAGAAGGGAATGGTTTAGTTAGGAGGGGCATTGCTTTTTATTTTGGTCGGCACAACATCGAAGGCCGAAGGGCCTGTTCTGTGCTGTATTGTTCTATGTTCTATTACATTCTGCACTCTCTCCTTTCCTTCCCTATGAACGGTATGCCTTGTCTGTATAGTGCACAAGAAACAATACTTTTCAGTGTACGCTATTACATGTGACAATAATAAAATCAAAAATCGAATTTAAAAAAATCAGAATATGACATGATCCACATGTGTACGACCACAGTGCACATCATCCATATGTGGCTAACAAACATAATTTCTTGTGACAGATTTCACCTTTATGATTTCCATTGGCTTTCACGGAGCTCCGTTAGAACAGGCCTGTTTGAGTGGAATACTAATCCTCATACTCCACATAAGAATTCCATATCCAATTTTTCTCACGATTGTGGAAAGGTTTCACATTCCTTTCATGTTCCAAAAGCTTGTTTGGCCATCCTTTCAAGACATTGTCATACCCAGTGCAGTCAACTTTCAGTCAATATGTTGACAAGCTGTAGCCAAACATTCAAAATGTCTGCCGCAAATCTTGTGAGTTTTGGCATTTAGGCTGGACAATATCAAGCCTCCGATGAATGCCTAATTAAGTATGAATGTATGTGAGGGCACTTCACAGCTATTTGTGGAATTCACACATCTCATTGGATGGATCAACATCTAAAGACTGCCCATTTCAACATTGGTGGATATACATTAATATCAACATTAAATGGCCCTATTAACTTCCTATTTTCTTGCAATGACCTCCTCCCTCCAAAATGGACTGGCTAGTTCACAGAAGTATTAACCCAGTGGTTATGTAGTGTCCACGCTTTTTATCCCAGTGCCCAATAGATCCGTCATCAGACATTTAGCCACATGGCCTAGATTCTTGAAGGATACACAATTGCAGAACTCCTCCCTCCGGAGATTAACAAATATGTGGCTTGTGTAACAGACGCCTGATTTGCGTTTAATATCAGTGTGCAGCTCAATACATAGCCAAATGGACGCCCAGTTAGTGCGAAGATCTGTACACTAACCCAGCTATGTGTTTATACCAGCAACACTTTCCAAGAACAGCTGGATAATTACACAGCCTGCCTACGGCACTCTCCGCTAACTTGCTTTCTGTGTGTAATATGATCAGCTTCGTTTATAAACGCTGATTACTTTTCTGTTGTGAAAACAAAGCATTGGAATTGGGCCTTGGGGGGATGGGGCGGGGGAGGGGAGGTAATGAATATCACATCTACAATCTGTACAGGGATGAGCATCAGGCCCATTAATAAGGTCAGAAATAGGAATACTTGCCACTGGAATAGATGTCTTTTTGCATCTGCATATGTGAAATTGTTATTTAGCATAATGAGGTTCACAAAAAGAAATATGAACATTATGAACAGTGATATTAATGATCTCAGCAACACACTGGAAATTCCCTTACGGATATTCAGAGGAAACAGAGCGATCATTTTAGAATTACATTAAAATGCACAGTTTGTCTAGCTCACTCTCAGATTGGTTTTACTGCTAAAACATGTAGGAGAGGGGAGAGTGTTGCTCTTTTATCGCCACTCGGTCACTGGTTTGGGTAATATTTCTTGCAAGTGAGAGTGATTCATCACCTTACGAAGGTTATTACTATTCCAATGAGTGATCGAACCCTCACCCCACCGCTGCTCCCCACCCCCCACCCCCACCCCCCACCACTCTCCGCAGTGGTTGCTAAGCTGATGACTATCTGGGTGTATCAACTCTCCAGGGGAATAATGAGGGTGATTCCGGAAATGGACAAAATTTTAGCTGAACCCAACACTTCTCTGCAGTAAAAGATTTGATTATCTGTAAATGCAAATCAGAAATAAGAAAGTTACAATCACAGAGCAAGTAAACAGGCCATTCGGCCCAGCTGGTCTATGCTGGCATTTATATTCCACACAAATCTCCGCCTTCTCTTCATAAGACCATAAGATACAGAAACAGACTTAGGCCATTCAGCCCATCAAATCTACTCCGCCATTCATTCATGGTTGATATGATTCTCATCTCCAATCTCCTGCCTTCTCCCCATAACCCTTGATCCCCTTATTGAACAAGAACTTAACTATCTCTGTCTTAAAGACACTCAATGATCTGCTCTCCACAGCCTTCTGTGGCAAAGAGTTCCACACAGTCACCGCTCTCAGGCTGAGCAATTCCTCCTCCCCTCAGTTTTAAAGGAGCATTCCCTCACTCTGAGGTTGTGCCCTCGAGTTCAAGTCTCTCCCACTAATGAATACATCCTCTCCACATCCACCCTATCTAGGTCCCTCAGTCTCCTGTAAGTTTTAATTAGATCCCCCTCATCCTTCTAAACTCTATCAGGTGTAGACCCAAACTCCTCAACCACTCCTCAAATGACAAACGCTTCATCCTGGGATCATTTCTTGTGAACCTCCTCTGGACCCCCTTCAAGGCCAGCACATTCTTCCTCAGGCATGGGGCCCAAAACCACTCATAATATTTCAAATGGGGTCTAACCAGAATCTCACCCTTTCTAATAATTTCTAATGCAAATCTTTATCCAGCTTCTCATCAGTATTATTAGCCTGAACTGCTTCATATTTAAGTATGCTTACCACTCCCACAGTAAGAAATTTTACTCTGAATTCCCCAGCAGATTTATTTTAGACTATCTCATATTTATACCCGTTGTTCTAGTGTTACCAGAAGTGAATTCCTATTGAAAGCATGCTTTTGTTTTAATCATTCTTCGACAGTCGGGTCACTTGTTTAATCTCAGATTTAGAAATTTATGTGCCACCATCACATGGTAGCCACAAAAAAAAACACTTAAATGCCCCAATTTCCAGGCAAAGTGCTACTAAATCTATGGGAATGTCAGTCATATCAAGACAAGTTTTTTTTTATTTATTAGTGTCACAAGTAGACTCACATTAACACTGCTGCGAAGTTACTGTGAAAATCTCCTAGTCACCACGCTCTGGCATCTGTTCAGATACACTGAGAGAGAATTTAGCACAGCCAATGCATCTAAACAATGCGTCTTTTGGACTGTGGGAGAAAACCAGAGCACCCGGAGGAAACCCACTCAGACACGGAGAGAATGTGCAGACTCCGCACAGACAGTGGCCCAAGCTGGAAATCGAACCCAGGTCCCTGCACTGTGAGGCAGCAGTGCTAACCACTGTGCCACTGAGACAACATGCAGGGGCAGAGGAAGCACGAATACCTCAGGCTGTGGTAAGCTCCATGTCTCACCCATTCACAGCTGGAGGTGATAGCAGATCTGAAGCAAGTTCAGGCGTCTGGAAACACTCAAATGTGCACATGATGGATGTGGAAATAGAAATTGATGCTATTGAGCTGGAAAATCAATAGTTGTATTCTGTCAGAGAGCAAGAAAAACAGCAGCTGAAAGATGAGAGTAGAAGCGCTGAAATTCAAATTCCAGCACCCACAGTCGAAATATACGTTGGAATTTGCAACTTATTGTCATTCCCGATTCAATTTCAGCAGTGCTTATTATCACGGCAGGAGGGTACAAGGAGTCCCAAAGTCACATTCCCTTGCACAAAACTAGTGTGAAGTGGACTGTTTAATAACAGTATTCCATGTAAGGTGAAGTTTGTGCTAGAGTGAAATAAGATGATGCATCCTGTTACTTACTTAGTAATAGGAAGGACAGAGCTTCCCTCAGAGGGAGAAATTGCCTTAAACAGGACCAAGTTATGTAAGTGCTGGTTGTGTCATAGCTTGGTATGGCTCCTGCCCTGCCCAAGACCGCAAGAAACTACAAAAGGTCGTGAATGTAGCCCAATCCATTATGCAAACCAGTCTCTTATCCATTGAATCTGTCTACGCTTCCCACTGCCTCGGCAAAGCAGCTAGTATAATTAAGGGCCCCACACATCCCAGACACTCTCTCTTCCATCATATTCTGTCGGGAAAAAGATACAAAAGTCCAAGGTCACATACCAATGATCCCTGCCAATACTGGCTGTACAGCAATTATTGAGAGGAGGCGGTAGCACGGTGATATTGTCACCGGTTGAGTGAACCAAGGATGCAGGATACTGATGGGCAGTAATTGGCCAAATAGGATTTGTCTGGCATATTTTGGACAGGACCTGGCTGATTTCCCACATTTCCACATTTTGATGCAGTTGTACTGGAACAGCTAGGCTAGATCTGTAATTAATTCTGAAGCACGAGTCTGCCATATTACTGGCTGGCTGCTTTCAAGGCTCAATCATAGCCTTTGCAGAGCTGTTGAATTACAATGCTTAATATTGTATTGATATCTAATTTAATCATTTGTTCCTCCTCATCCAAAGATCTCTGAAAAGCAGCCAACATAATTGAGGACCTCACATATCCCAAATATTCTCTCTTCCGCCTTCTCCCCTTGGGAAAAAGATACAAAGATCTAAGGCCACGTACCAACAGTATCTTCCCTGCTGCCAGCTTACATTAAGTTGGTCTTTCTCTACACACTAACTGTGACTGTAACATTACGTTCTGCACTCTGTCCTTTCTTCCTCTATGAACAGTATGCTTTGTCTGTATAGCGCACAAGAAACAATACTTTTCACTGCATACTAATACGTGAGAATAATAAATTAAAATAAAAATAAAACAAGGCGTATTCCTGTTCCCATAGTGTTTCTTATATTCTATCCCCCACTATTCCATCTGTTTAGCCCTTCACATACTAATTATTGCAATAATGTTCTCCTGGAATGTAAGAACTCAGTAAGAATTTAGCAACACCAATTTTTAATCCAACCGATTTATTTGATAGTAAATTTTATTTGCCTGAGGAAGACACGGAGTGTTGAAAGCTCGCACTTTTACTATCAAATAAATCGGTTGGATTAAAAATTGGTGTTGCTAAATTCTTACTGAGTTCTTACCACCCCAATCCAACGCCGGCATCTTTACATCACTCCTGGAATGTAACATGGCAGCAAAGTTTTCATTGTCTGTGGGGGAGATCAACAATTTAAATGGAATTTCACCTCTAATTAAGTGTGAGACAGGATTCTGATATAATGACATTATTTGCCTCTGATTTGCATGTTAATTCATCTCTTTGTTTTGACCAAGCCTCAGGCAGTTAAGAAATTGGTTTCTCTCATTGTGAGCATTAAAAAGATCAACATTATAACTGCAGATTGTGAGAAAGCAACACACCCTTGAGAATTCATCCATTAACTTACTGCGGTTAAGACATCCATCAGTTAATTAGCATGGAGCCATTAGTTGGCTCTTTGGGAATTAACCAGGCTAATTCTACTTAGTCAAATGATTGTTAACCAGCTTACCAGCACTGAAGTGTGTCAGTGTGACAAGGTGAAGGGCCAAGGGTCAGAGTGGAGGATAGGAAAAAGTTTAAAATCAGCCAACCTGAGGGTGTGTGACCTTAAAGGCAGCAATTGTGGAAAAGCAAAATGAGCTAAGTCACCAACTGAAGCCTGCCTGCCACACTGTACACAGAGACTGGAACTTGGTAAAACTGCTTGAGCTGCATGTTTGACATGGAATGCATATTGTAAATGTCATGTCTAATTGAAGCTGTACTGAGGCACCTCAGAGCGAAACATGCTGTGTGGCAAAAAAATGAATTGCTTAGCAACTTCTTGCGATGTCCAATTTGAAATGTTATGGAATGTGTTCTTTACAGATTTTATACTGAAAATATATTTTAGAAAAAGAATTGCATGGCGAGAATTGCAATTTTTAGCTTTAGAAGTGAGAAGTTTATCATAGAATCAGCGAATATTTACAACACAGAAGGAAGCCATTCAGCTCTTTGTGTTCTATGCCTGCTCTCTGCAAGGACAAGTCAACTGGACTAACTCCCATAGACTCAGTAAGAGGTCTGACAATACCAATTTTAAATCTAACCAATTTATTTGAGAGTAAACTTGCTAGCTTTTGGCCTTGTAGCCTTCGTCAGGCAAATGTGGTGTTCACCAGAGAACCATAGAACACTACAGCACAGAAACAGGCCTTTTGGCCCTTCTTGGCTATGCCAAACCATTTTTCTGCCTAGTCCCATTTACCTGCACCTGGGTAATACCCCTCCATACCCCTTTCATCCATGTACTTATCCAAATTTTTCTTAAATGTTAAAAGTGAGCCCGTATTTACCACTTCATCTGGCAGCTCATTCCACACTCCCACCACTCTTTGTGTGAGGAAGCCCTCCCACCCCCCCAATATTCCCTTTAAACTTTTCCCCCTTCACTCTTAACCTACGTCTTCTAGCTTTTTTCTCCCCTAGCCTCAGTAGAAAAAGGCTACTTGCATCCACTCTATCTATACCCATCATGATTTTATACACCTCTATTAAATCTCCCCTCATTCTTCTATGCTCCAGGGAATAAAGTCCTAACCTATTCAACATTCTCTGTGATTTAGTTTCTCAAGTCCCAGCAACATCCTTGTAAACTTTCTCTGCACTCTTTCAACCTTATTAATATCCTTCCTGTAATTAGATGACCAAAACTGCACACAATACTCTAAATTCAGCCTCATAATGTTTTATACAATCTCACCATAACATTCTAACTCTTATACTCAATACTTTGATTTATAAAGGCTGATGTTCCAAAAGCACTCTTTACGATCCCATTTACCTGTGATGCCACTTTTAGGAAATTATGCGTCTGTACTCCCAGATCCTTCTGTTCTACTACACTCTTCAGTGTCCTCCCATTTACCTTGTATGTTCTACCTTGGTTTGTCCTTCCAAAGTGCAATATCTCACACTCCCCTGTCATCTCCCCATTTAAAAGGTTTGCAGGTTCTTTAAAACTATCACATGATTTGATAGTGATATCATTAGAGTTTTTCAGAGATAGGTGTTTGTACTTTGTGCAGAGAACAACTCTTTCAATAAGACCAGTTGTGTGTTAATTTGAATCTGTGCGCAAACCATGTTGTTTTCTTTCTGTTAAAACTCACAACCTCTAAGATAGAACACTATACCATAGCCCTGCAAATATTTTCTCTATGGACAATTGGATAATTATTGGGACAGCACAGTGGCACAGTGGTCAGCACTGCTGCCCCACACTGTCAGGGAACTGGGTTCGATTCCTGGCTTGCGTCATTGTCTATGTGAAGTTTGCATGTTCTCCCCATGACTGCATGGGTGTGCTCTGATTTCCCCCAATAGTCTGAAGACATGCTGGTTAGGTGCCATGCTAAATTCTCCCTCAGTGTACCTAAACAGGTGCCAGAGTGTGGCTACTGGGAGATTTTCACAGTAACTTCATTGCAGTGTTAATGTAAGTCTATTTGTGACTAATAAATTAAGTTTAACTTTCAATTATCCAATTCCTTTTGAAAACCACCATGGAATCTGATTCCACCACGCTCTCAGGCAGTATATTCCAAATCCTAACCACTTGCTGCATCAAAGAAACTTTGCCTCATGTCACCTTTAGTTCTTCTGCCATTCGCCTTAAATTGATGTCCTCTATTTCTTGAAATGTTCACCAATAAGAACGGTTTCTCCATCTACTTTTGTCCCAAGCCTTTGTAGTTTTGAACACCTCCACCAAATTTCCTCACAACCAACTCCTCTCTAAATAGTTCATCCCCCAGCATCACCAACCTATACCCCTAACTGAAATCCTTCATGCCTGGAACCACTCTGGTTAATATTTCTTGCACCCTCTCTGAAGCCTTTGCATCCTTTCCCAAGCAGGGACCCAGAATTGGACAGCACACTTCAATTGAGTTAGCATCAGAGTTTTATAAATGTCCATAGTAATGTCCTTGCCCCCAGTGGGAGGAAAATAGGGAGTGAGTATAAAAGATTTCTTCTGGGCTGCTTTCACCCACTGACATAACTTGACTGGAATGGAATCGCAGAAACAAGTTCTCTGAAGCTACAATAAGGAGCAGGAATAATTCCAAGAAAATTCAATGCCTTTCTCTCAACAGAGACAATGCGCATTCAGAGACCAGCAAGGGTGAAGTAAGGCTGACAATGGTGGTGTCAACAAAATAGATAAAAGAACATTCCAGTGAAGTAAGAGAAAAAGAAGAC
Source organism: Sphyrna mokarran (assembly GCA_024679065.1). Classification (NCBI taxonomy): domain Eukaryota; kingdom Metazoa; phylum Chordata; class Chondrichthyes; order Carcharhiniformes; family Carcharhinidae; genus Sphyrna; species Sphyrna mokarran. The sequence goes on along the minus strand of JAGIQG010000014.1, from coordinate 69,531,250 downwards.
ACTCATCTTGTAGTGTGGGAGCCATTAAAATATCATTGTGAAAATTGGAGCAGGTTTGTTCCTGTGTTTTATGAAGAGCAAGGATTTGTTGTATAGGATGAAAGCATCATGTAGATATCAAAACGTGGGATTAACTGCACTCATCCAAACACACCTTCCTCTTACCTAAAGACTTATGGTATGTATGTGAAGATGAGTCATTCGTAGGCCTGGATCTCAAAGCCTTGTTGAGGGGCCTCAGAGATAATGGTACTTCATCAATACCTGGAAAGGATGATTGGGTTTTCTCTTGCTTCGAATTGCCACTGTCTCACATTTATGGGAATGACTGTTACTTTGGCCAAGGCTTGCTTTTAACAAAGTAATGGTAGAGATTGATTAAAGGTAACGTTGTTCTCCTTGGAGTGATGTTGTTTAAAGATAAATTTAATGATAAGCTTACCAGATTTGGTAAGGTTTGGATAAGGTGGACCTGAAGATATTCCAGACTGGATTATTGTTTGGATTATTCCAGACTGGAAGTCTTCTAAGAGACTTCTGGATGAGTACATGGGACTTAGTAGGATTGAGAGTTATTGATAAGCCTAGTAGGTAGAGGTAAGATCAGCGCAACTTGTGGGCTGAAGGGCCTGTTTGTGCTGCAGTTTTTCTATGACCCTATATAGATTCAAGGCTTTAGGAATGAAATGCAGGGGGGAACGTGAGGGAGATTTGTTTTTTACACAGCAAATGGTAAAGAACTGGAATTTGCTGCCCATGAGGGTGATGGAACTGGAGATGACTGATGACTTCAATGGAAATTGGATGGGTATTTGAAGGAATTGAACTTGCAGAGTTACGGAACAGTGCAAGGCTGACTGGAATTCTCATGGAAAATTGGCATGGGCATGCCAGGCTGAATGGACGTCACCTGTGCTGTAAGTAATATGGCAAAATGAGGGGCAATAACTGGCGACCTTTTTAGTGACACCTACACAACGGATAATCAATTTAAAAAAAACTTCACACGGGCCGAGTTTGACCTTTAGTATGGAAACTGAATTGATGGCTTGGTACAGGTCCATGTTATGTACTCACTCCCAGTGGCAGTAGACATAAGGGCACAAGGGTCCAAATGGGCTCCTTCTGTGCTGATTCTATAACAGCACCAACATAACAGGGTGACTTCCCTCGGAGGAATCTGTGTGTTGGGTAGTTCAGTTATCCAGAGAATCACTGTCATCATTGGCAAATAGAGGGAAGAATATCGGTTTCCATGGCAACGCTATAAGTAATTTGCATCATGTTTGCTCTGTCGACTCTGAATTTTCCCATGTCAGCTCAAAACTATTGTTTTTTGTTGAAATGAACAGAGGATGTGATGCCAGTGAAAGGATTTCACCTTGCCATCAACACAACCAAGATTTTGAACTCACAAGCGAGATGTGGGATAGAAAACCTTCAATCGGCTTTTCAGTCATCACAGTACACTTTTAAATAAAAGCAGAATTTACTCACTTGTTTTCCGTGCAAAAATTCATGTTCAGCTTTCAGTAGCAAACCGTATTAATAATAGACAAAAACCTTCAGTTCTGCCATCTATATTCTTTGGGAGATTGAGAATAAATGGAGGGTTTCCAATGATTGTGAGAGGCTGGTTCTGATGTGCATCTCCAAATAATCAGACAACACTGTCAAAGGATTTAATAGGAATAAGCAGAAGTCTTGTAGCCTCAGGCAAAGTATACAGCTGTTTATGTATTTCAGAAAACTCTCAGAATTAAGTCTTTCTCTGGAAACAAATAACCGACTTTCCCAAACAAAATATTCCCAAAACCAGGACCATATGTGGAGTTGCTTGTGTGTAAATTGACTGCCATAGTTCCTACATTGCATCCATATGTAGACTTCAAAACAAACAATAGGATGAAGTATTGGAACAGCTATAAAAGTTTAAGAGCAGTTCATGAGAAAAGCTTTATCTTTCTAAAGGACTTCTGGGTGCAGCCCCGAAGTAGCCATGGCTTTGGGTATTGGGCTCATGCTTTATCCTCCACTATTTCTGTAGTGAATTCTTGCTCTCCAGAACCTCTTTTACATCCCATCTGTTGACTCTGTCAACACTTCCCCCTGCCTTGGAAAAACAGCCAGCATAATCAAGACACTACACATCCTCGACCTACTCTCTTCCATCTTATTCTTTTGGGAAAAAGACACAAAGTCTGAGGACACGTACCAATCGACTCAAGAAACAGCTTCTTCCCTGTTGCCATCAGGTTTTTGAATGGATCTTCCATATATTGAGCTGATCTCTTTCTATGCTGTAGCTATGACTGTAACACTACATTCTGCACACTCTCCTTTCCTTCTCTATATGTAGTAAGAAGTCTCAAAACGCCAACGTAAGAGTCCAACAGATTTATTTGGAATCACAAGCTTTCAGGTGAGTGGAGAGTTGGGTTCACAAACAAGGCATATATAGATAGAGACGCAATTGAAGGATAATGGTTGAATTGCAAATCTTTACAGGCAGTCAGACTTTACAGGTACAGAGAGTGCAATTGGAGACAGGGATAATCACAGGTTAAAGAGGTGTGAATTGTCTCAAATCAGGACAGTTAGTAGGATTTTGCCAGCCCAGGCAAAATGGTGGGGGTTACACATAGTGCGACATGAACCCAAGATCCTGGTTGGCTATCAGTTGGCTGCAGAGCAGAAACTGATGGCTAAGCTCCTCATGCATGAGGTAAGTCTCAACTGGAAAATAGCCACACCTTTCATTTGGAGACAGTGAGGTGAATTAAAGGAGAAATCGTTGAGTGAGAGAACCAGTTCAACCAAATGGAGGAGAGTGGTTGTGGATGGAGATTGTTCAAATGTATGCCTTTACTTTGCACCTTTAGACGCCCCACTGAGAGGAAGAATTTGGTCATGTTGATGGCAGGATTAAATCTTTTCGCTGGCATCGCATCCCGATGTTCATTTTCACAAAAACCAATGTTTTTGAACTGGCATCAGAATTTTCAGAGTTCTCAGAGCAAACATGATGCAAATTACTTCTAGCGTTGTCGTGGAAACCAATGTTCTTCCCGCTATTTGCCAATGATGATAGTGAATCTCTGTACACAGCACACAGATTCCTTTGAGGGAAGTCACCCCCTCATGTTGGTGTTGTTACAGAGCCAGTATAGCACAGGAGGAGGCTGTTGGAGCCATTATCTGTGCCTAGTGCCACTGAATTATTGGGAGTGGGTAGCTAACACAGGCCTGCACCAAACCATCAATTAAGTTTCTGTACCAGGGATCCAACTCAGTCCATGCAAAACTGCTTTTTTAATTTATACTCAAACACAGAAACATAGAGAATAGGAGTAGGAGGGGGCCATTTGGCCCTTCGAGTCTGTTCTGCATCACAATCATGGCTGATCATCCAACTCAATAGCTTATTCTTGCTTTCTCCCCATAATCTTTGATCCCACTCGCCCTAAATTCTGTATCTAGCCACCTCTTGTATATATGCAATAAGACGATAAGACCACAAGAAATAGGAGCAGAATTAGGCCACTCGGCCCATCGAGTCTGTTCCGCCATTCAATCACGGCTGATCTTTTTTTCTCATCCCGATTCTCCTGCTTTTTCCCCATAACTCCTGATCCCCTTATTAATCAAGAACCTATATGTCACTGTCTTAAAGACATTCAGTGATCTGGTCTCCACAGCCTTCTGCAGCAAAGACTTACAGAGATTCACCACTCTTTGGCTGAAGAAATTCCTCCTCATCCCTGTCCCCTTCATCTGAGGTTGTGCCCTCTGGTTCCAGTTTTTCCTACAAGTGGAAACATCTTCTCCACGTTCACTCTATCCAGGCCTTGCAGTGTCCTGTAAGTTTCAATAAGTTTTCACCTCTTATTCCTAAACTCCAACGAGTACAGACCTTGACTCCTCAACTGTTTCTCATACGACAAGCTCTTCATTCCAGGGATCATTCTTGTGAATCTTCTCTGGACCTTTCCTAAGGCCAGCACATCCTTCCTTAGATATGGGGCCCATAATAGCTCTCAATATTCCAAATGGGGTCTGACCAAAGCCTTATACTGTCTCAGAAGTACATCCCTGCTCTTATATTCTGGCCCCCTCGACATGATTTGGCATCAACTACTTCCTGTGGTAATGAATTCCACAGGCTCAACAATCTTTGGGTGAAGAAATGTCTCCTCATCTCCATCCTAAATGGTCTACCCCAAATCCTCAGACTGTGACCCTCGTTCTGGACTCCTCCACCATCAGGAATATCCTTCCTGCATCTACCCTGTCTCATCCTGTTAGAATTTTATAAGTTTCTATAAGATCCCCCTTATTCATCTGAACTCCAGAGAAATCAGTACTAACCTAGTCAATCTCTTCTTATACATCAGTCCCATCATCCCTGGAAAGATGAGGATGAAGCTGAGGAGGCATTTACTGCTCACTCTAGTTGCCTAAGAATGGGGTCATAGTGTTTGAAAATACCCTTGTGTTACTGATTATTTGAAAATTCACATTAAAACTTAGACCCCCTGAATGGCTTTGAACCCAGATATATCCAATATCTCGTAAAAAATGTAAGTAGATCTGATGTATGGAGTCCAGGAGAGAATACAAACTCTTACTTGTATTTATTCGCTTTGTGTCTCCTTGGTTTTAAAATGCGGTAGTATTGGCTAGTCTACAGAATGGGATTTTTACAAGTAGCAAAGAGAATCACAGTCTGAGGATTCAAGATAGAATCTACAGCATCTCAACAAATTAGAGAGACATTTGGAGAATATCTCTCCCTCAAATAGGGAAATAAACATCTATCTTAATCCAGCAACTTCAGCATTGAAAAACATCCCATTCAGAAGAACGATTATCAGAAAATAATTGACATCAAATGAAACATTAATGCTGGTGACCAAAAGTCAAGAACTTAAGAATCACAAAATGATAGAGTGGAGAAGGAGGTTATTTTGTCCCAAGGTAAATGTGACAATTTTGAAAGATCTATCTGGTTAGTCCCACTCCCCTGTTCTCTTCCCAAAGCTTCAGTTCATTTACAAGTATCTCACATTGATCCCCCTATCCATGGAGCTCTTTCCAGGCTGCCTCTGGCTTCACTTACGTTGGTGAATTGTTGGAGCACAGAGGTTTTATTTTAAGTTGTAATTTATTTAAAGCTTTATTTAATATGAAGTTTTATTTATTTAAATGTGGAGGTGGAAGAGAGATACTTGGGGATTGGTGAAATCTTGTGAGAGGTCAATATTAAGGAAAATCTCCCATTAATTCACCCCATGTCTGCAGGTTTTCCTCCAGGTGCTCCGGTTTCTTCCCATACCCTACCTGGTTTGGCCAGGCTAAATTGTAAAGTTTATCTATTAGTTACCAGCAGGCTTACATTAACACTGCAATGAAGTTACTGTGAACATCCCCTAGTCGCCACACTCCAGCACCTGTTCGGGTACACTGAGGGAGGATTTAGCGTGGCCAATATACCTAGCCAGCTGGGTCTTTCAACTGTGGGAGTAAGCCAGAGCACCCTAAGGAAACCCATGCAGACATGTGGAGAAGGTGCAGACTAAATACAGACAGTGACCTAAGCCGGGAATTAAACATGGGTCCCTGACATTTTAAGGCAGCAGTGCTAACCACTGTGCCATTGTGTGCCAAGTAGTTATCACTTTTCTTAACTGAAAAAGGAATAAGATTAAGTGTAATCCTTCCTTTTCTTTTGTGGATATTTCTCCCTTAACCTATTACCGAATAAAACACGGCTGTAATTCAGATGGATGATCCCACAGTACAGACTTGCCAAATTGGATCCAAGCAGGGTACAAGACTGAGGGCATCATCCAGGGGACTTTGTGTTTGCAACTATCATTAATGTGGGATAATAATTACACTTTGCAAATTCTTGTTATAAAATATTTAAAAACAAATGTTTGCTTATTTGCTGCTAATGAGTAAATTATGGTGACTACAGTTTAATGGATCTCAGCACTGTTCCTTGTAACTGTTCCTTGCCAGCACATTCCTCTAAAAGAGTATTTATTTTCTCTCCAAGGACTGGGAGAACTCGTGACTGCAGACAGTAATCACCATCTGTACCAACATACCCAGGTTAGAGCCAAGTCTATAGAGGTGGTGAACTCCTCCACTGTGCCAGTCGCTTGAGCATCTTTCGCCATGGCAGTGAACTAGTTGTCCGGATAAGATGGTGTGATTCCACTCAGTTCACCGCCTCAGTGTCTGACAAGCATTTCAATGTTCCCTGAACCTCATATCTTTCACCACAATCAGGAATATGGGAATATAAACCTCGTGTAAATTGAAATAAAAATGGAAAATGCTGGATAAACTCAGCAGATCTGGCAGCATCTGTGAAGAAAGAAAATAGAGTTCTCATTTCGAGATGAAATGAACTTTCACAGAACTTTGAATACGTTTTAATGTATGAGCGGATTATTTTTTTCTTTATTCATTCTTGGGATGTGGGCATCACTGGCTGGGTCAGCATAAGTTCATAACAAACAGGAACAGAATTAAGCCACTCTGCCCATCAAGTCCACTCTGCCATTCAATCATGGTTAATAAGTTCCTCATCCCCATTTTCCTGCCTTCTCCCCATAACCCTTCAATCCATTACCAATTAAAAATCTGTGTAATTCCTCCTTAAATTTGCTCCAACATCCACTGCACTTTGGGTGAGCGAATTCCACAGATGCACAATGCTTTGGGAGAAATAGAATCTCCTCAACTCTGTTTTAAATTTGCTACCCGTTACCCTAAGACTATGACCTCTTGTCTTAGAATGCAACAAGACGAAGCATCCACTCTACTCTATCCATACCTTTTATCATCTTGTATACTTCAATTTGATCTCCCCTCATTCTTCTAAATGCCAAAAAGTATAGGCTTAAACTGTTCAATCTCTCTTCATATGACAAACCCCTCATCTCTGGAATTAATCTAATTATTTTGTTTTTTATTCAGTCCTTGAAGTTACAACGTCAGTGCTCAGAGTGGACTAGGCAAACCCGAATCTATTCCTTGCTTGCTCCAAAAACCAAATTCAAAATCCAACTGAATCACTAGCGAACAACTAATGTCTTTTTAATGGCGCCCATTTTTCAGACAAGTTTGCAGTTCCACGTTATTTTTTCCATTCACTGAACTTAAATCCTACCAGCTGCCGCAGTGGGATTTGAACCAGGTTTGGACCATTAGCCTGGGGTCTCTGTGACATAACCGTTAGCCACACCACATTTATCACTGCATTGTTACATTGTGAGTACATCACCACGTCAGTCACATGTGCATTTTTCTCAACATGAGTTAATTGCGTGTGCTTTATCATGTCAGTACTCACTCATACATATGCCAATGCCAACATGTCTGTTTCACCATGGCAGTGAGGGGGTAAATGTTTCATTATTAATTGCCCATTTTGCACCATGTCACTCGCACATGCTCGGGGATATTATACAATTCTACAGCACCCCCTCACCTTCCGCTGTCCCCCCACCACCCAGCCCCCATCAATGCACTTAAAGGCAGGGAGAGCTTTATTAATAAGGACATCAAGTATATGATCATGATATTATACTGAACTTATACAAGACACTATTTAGACTTTAGCTGAAATATTGTGGACAGTTCTTGGCACCACCCCATAGGAAATTTGTGAACAGATTGGGGGGAGAGAGAGAGAGAGAGAGAGCAAAAGAAAATAATATGGTTCCAGGGATGAGAAACTTCAGTTATGAGGATAAATTGGAGAAGTTGGGAATGTTCTTCTTGGAGAGAAGGCAGCTAAGAGGAGATTTGATAGAAATGTTCAAAATCATGAGGGGATTGGACAGAGTAGACAGGGTTAAACTGTTCCTCCTCTTAAAAAGATTACAAACAAGAGGCACAAATTTAAAGCAATTTGCAAAAGAAGCAAGTGTGATGTGAGAAAAACTTTATCACACAGTGAATGGTTGGGGGTCTGGATTGCACTGCATGAAAGTGAAGTGGAAGCAGGTTCAATTGAGGCATTCAAGGGGGCATTGGGTGGCTATTTGAATAGAAACAATGTGTAAAGGTAGGGGGAAAAGGCAGGAAAATGGTAGTAAGTCATAATACTCGTCAAAGAATTGGTGCAGACACAATGTGCCAAATGGCCTCTTTCTGCATCATTACAAATAGGTGACCAGCCTATCGCCTTCCCACTCAACCCCAATTGTCCCAAATATTACAGGCTGGGGGTATGGCATCGGGCAGGCTACTTACCTTTGGACCTATTGTAGCCCTGAAGTTGCCAATTAAAGGCCAGTGAAGGATCTTATGAAGGTCATTGTGGGGGGTCAAAGAAAGGAGGGCAGCACTCAATTTTAACATGTCAAGCTAAAATCTGGGAAGGAAGGTGACAATTTATCTCCCCCCACCCAAGAACTAAAGTGGCGCCTGCTTTGTGCCTCCTACCTTCAGCAGCCATACACTGACCTCCCCCAAACCTTCCTCTCCTACCCCCACACTCCATTGCTCTCGATAAGTCTGGCATCCATTATCTTGTCCTCTCCAGAGTCTGTAGGTTCCAGTGGCCAATACTTAACTCTGGATTTGCTGTGACTACAAGAACTGCCATTCTGATTGGCTAGCAGCTCAAGGGGATATCATTTCCTGCCCCTGGGGAGGTGTAAATCCCATTCTCGCCTTGCTCCATTCTACTATTGCCACAGGTGAGCCCGCTTTATAATCGGCAAGGTTACACTGGTAAGTCAACAGGGATGAGGGGTTAGTGAGGAACTTAAAATTCACCCAGTTTCAAGAGAACGGTATCTGGTAACTTCACCATTAATCTCCATGACAGCAAGTATTGAATCCATGGACAAACCCCAACAGCAACAAGAGATCGTAGAATCAATGAATCTTACGGTAGAGAAGAAGTCCATTTGAACCATTGACTCTGCATTGAAAAGAAAATCCCACGTTGGCCTTATCTCCATAACCTCACATATTTACCTTGTTAATCCCTCTAACCGCTCCGTCCTGGGACACTAAGGGGCAATTGAGCATGGCCACTGCATCTAACCCACACATCTTTGGAGTGTGAGAGAAAACTGGAGCACCCTCAGAAAACCCACGCAGACACGGGGAGAAAGTGCAAACTCCACACAGATAGCACCCCGAGCAGGGAATTGAACCCTTGTCCCTGATGCTGGGAGGCAGCAGTGCTAACCATTGTATCGCCGTACCACCCAGATAAACTCAGCATGATGCAATACCATGTGTCCGTTTGAATTTTTAACGTGTATTTTTTATTACTGGAAACAGCAGCGTGGAGGATTTTAAAAAGTGGTTTGCAAGGGTAAGATTTGTAGAGAAATGATTGAATTAATCTATATCGAGTCAAGCATGCAAAAGGATGCCTATTAATAGACTGATCCACAGAAGCCTTGCTGCTCATGTCCTGTTCCAGTTGATTTATTTGGATTGATAATTGGGTCACAAGCATTTAGACTATGAGGTGCCTCCGCAGCTTACGGAGAATGGTAATCGGATTTGGATGCACAAACATTCCAGGTAATAGATAGTCTATTGATCGTAAGAGTTGCAGTTTGCAGCCATCTGTTTGCCTGAGTGTAACTTCAAAAGGGGATACTAGTTCACAAGTTTCAGGGTAATATCATTCTTGTGCTGATTTGGTTAAAAAGAATATTTAAAAGAATAGAAAGAACAAAGAAGAGTACCATAGAATCGTAGAATCCCTACAGTGCAAAAGGAGGCCATTTGGCCCATCAAGTCTGTACAGACCGCAATCGCATCCAGTTACAGCCTTACAGGCCTCCAAGCCCAATCACCATGTTCTAACTAAACTAAACAAAAAAAATTCTGTCCTTACTTTATCCGTATCCCTCTATCCCCTCCCTATTCATTGACCCATAAAGGTGCTGCTTAAATGTTGCTAATGTGCCCACTTCCTTAAGCAGCGCATTCAAGGCACCTACCACTCTCTGTGTAAAAAGCTTCGCTTCCCGCACATTTCCTTAAATTTTCCCCCTCTCACCTTGAATCTGTGCCCCCTTGTAATTAACACTTCCATCCTTGGAAAAAGCCCCTAACTATACACCCTATCTGTGCCTTTCAGAATTTTGCAGACTTTTATCAGGTCTCCCCTCAGTCTCTGTCTTTTCAGTGAAAACAATCTTAGTTTATTCAACCTCTCCTCCTACTCAACACCCTTGAGACCAGGCAGCCAAATTGGGGAGGATAGTGAAGTGCCTTACTCACCATTTTAAAGGTGTACTATTCAATTGTCAACTTATTATTTCTTTTAACATATCTTTCACCATTAAATGTGTGGGTTTACAGCCTGAGAATTGATAGAATATGTACACAGTTCATGTTTCAGAAAGGAGCATTATTTGCCAGCACATTATAATTCCGTAATGATATAGGGTAAGGAATGTTTCTCCAATCTTCACTGCAACATTGGTCAGGAAATGGGAGACTCCAGATCATAAAGGACACAAGGAATGCTTACAAAGATGGGGGGAAGCTCAGAAAGCAGGAAACTATCTCATACAAAAGTCCCAAAACATAGTAAAAATAATCAAAAACATTTCTGCCTCAAAGAGGAAAACACGGAATGTAGGAATCCAGAGCGGATCAGTGAAGTTTGAAATTTCCAATGGGAGTCATCTCCATCAGAACAGTTGTTTAGTTTATTTATTAGTGTCACAAGTAGGCTTATTGCAATTAAGTTACTGTGAAAATCCCCCAGTCGCTACACTCCAGCGCCTGTTCAGGAAACTAAAGAGGAATTTAGCATGGTCAATGCACCTAACCAGCACGTCTTTTGGACTTTGGGAAGAAATCAGGGCACCTGGAGGAAACCCACGCAAACATGGGGAGAACGCGCAAACTCCACACAGTAATCCAAGTTTGGAATTGAACCCGGGTCGCTGGCGCTATGAGGCAACAATGCTAACCACTGTACAACTGTGCTATCCTAATGTGTGGGTCACAGCACTGAAAGTGATAGAGCAAGGCATGAGATATTATCTCTCTCTCTCCCAAAGTTCAGCCCGACTTTGGAGCTGCTCCTTAACCATCGATTTTTATAGCACAGAAAGAGGCAATTTGGTTCATCGGTATATGGTAGCTGGTAGAGTTACCCAAGCTACCCCTACTTCCACTTTCTTTTCCAATAATCCTTCAAATTGTTCCCTTCAGGTATTTACTCATTCCCTTTTGAGTGTTAGTTTTGAACCTGCTTCCCACACCCTTTCAGGAAGTGAATTGCAGATTGTGACAGTCTGCTGTGTGAAAAAAAAAAGATTCTCATGTTACCTCTGCTTTTTCTGTCCAGTAAACTTATTACTCACTAACCTTCCTGTGGAAACAACTTCTCCCTATTTACTCGACACTGTCAACTTCCTGAGGGTTACCACTGACCAAAAACTGAACTGGATGATCCATTTAAATGCTGTGGATACAAGAGCAGGTCCAGAGGCTAGGGATCCTGCAGTGAGTCACTCACCTCCTGACTGCCCAAAGCCTGTCCATCATCTATAAGGCACAAGTCAGGAGTGTGATGGAATACTCTCCCCACTTGTTTGGGTGGTTGCAGCTCCAACAACATGCAAGAAGCTCGACACCATTCAGGATAAAAAAGCCCATTTGATCGGCACCCCTTCCACAAACATTGACTCCCTCCACCACAGATGCCCAGTGGCAGCAGCGCGTACTATCTATACTATAGGAACTCACTAGGTTCCTTAAACAGCACCTTTAAAACCCACAACCTTGACTTGTCTACAAGAACAAGGGCAGTAGAAACACCACCATCTAGAGGTTCCCTTCCAAGTCACACACCATCCTGACTTGAAATATGTTGCTTTTCCTTTATTGGGGAAGCATGGTGGCACAATGATCAACACTGCTGCCTCAGAGCATCAGGGACACAAGTTCGATTCCTGGTTTGGGTCACTGCTGTGCGAAGTCTGCATGGATTTCTTCTGGATGCTCCGGTTTCCTCCCACAGTCCGAAAATGCAAAGATTAGGTACATTGGCCACGCTAAATTCTCCCTCAGTCTACCCCAACAGAGTGTGGCAACTTGGGGAATTTCACAGTAACTTCATTGCAGTATTAATGTAAGTGCCATCAATAAATTTTAAACGGTCACTGAGGCAAAATCTTGGAACAGCCTCCCTAACAGCACTGTGGGTGTGCCTACTCCTTTTGGACTGCAGCAGCTCAAGATGGCAGCTCACCACCTCCTTGTCAAAGACAGTTAGGGATGGGTAATAAATGCTGTCCTAATCCATATCTCTTAAATGAATAGTGAATTAAAGAAAGGATAGATGTTCTCCTACAGAGAACATGCTGAATTCTATAAGGATGTTGCCAAGATGGAAAAATTTAAGCCATGAAGAGAGTATGGATTGACTGGGGTGGTTTTGTTTGGAACAGAGAAGGCTGAAGGGAGAGTATTTTAAGCTACATAAAATTACAAAGTGCTAAACAAAGTGAGTAGGAAGGACCGATTTTCCCTTAGCAGAGAATTCAATAATCAAGAATCTTAGATTTGAAGTGATTGGCTGTAAGAATAAAGAGGACTTGAGGAGAAATGTTTTCACCCAGAGGGTGGTCAGGTCTGGAATTCACTGAAAGGATGGCAAAGGCAGAAATTCTCATCGCATTTAAAAGCTTTAAGTTTATTCATTAATGTGACAAGTAGGCCTACATTAACACTGCAATGAAGTTACTGTGAAAACTCTTCAGTCACCACCTGTTTGAGTACATTGAGGAAGAATTTAGCATGGTCAATGCACCTAACCAGTATGTCTTTCAGATTCTGGAAGGAAACCAGAGTACCCGGAGGAAACCCATGCAGACACAGGGAGAACTTGCAGACTCCACACAGACAGTGACCCAAGCCGGGAATCGAACCCAGGTCCATGGCGCTGTGAGACAGTAGTGCAAACCCATTGTGTCACCATGCGATATACGTATAAAATGTTGTAAACTACACACCAAAACATGTAAAGTGAGGCCAGGCTGGTTGCTAGTTTATTTAACTGCACAGATGTTATGGATGGAATGATTGTTGTTCTAACCCAGGTTCAAGTTTGACTTCTCTACTTTTGAACCCCAGTGTCTGGTCTTTTTTTTAATGACCTTATGTAAGTGCTGCTGCTTTCTGTATCCCGTGTCTCAGTGTTGACAGATCCTTTTGTTCTTCTGTCCCATTTCGATTCTTAACTTTCATATCATTCATACTTTTCTTTCCAAAATGAAATGACCTACACTTATCCCTGCAGAAATTCAATTACCAATTGTTTATTAATATGCTCCTGTAATGCACTGCAGCCATCTTGTGTTAAATGTACCCCACCATCTCACCCATCCCACCCACACTACCACCCTACCCACCTCACCTACCCCATCCACCTCACCACCCCACCTGTCCCACCAGCCCCATCCACCCCACCCATCCCACACACCCCAACCAACCCACCCACCCCCATGCCAATCATTTCATCCATCTCCCCCACCCCAACCATCCTATCACCCCACCCACTCCCCTAACTCCACCTCATCCACTCCACCCACCCCCCCTCCCACTATCCCACCCGCTGTCCCAACCACCCAGCCCACCCAGCTCACCCATCCCCTGCCTCTCCATCCCATCCACTCCACCTACCCCACCAGCCCCATCCACCCCACCCATCCCACCCACCCCAACCAACTCACCCACCCCCATCCCAATCATCTCGTCCACCTTCCTCACCCCAATCATCCCACCACCCCACCCACTCCCTTAACTCCATCTCATCCACTCCACCCAGCCCCCATCCCACCATCCCACCCACTAGTCCAATCCACTCAGCTGATCCATCCCTCCCCTTCCCATCCCACCCACTCCACCCACCACACTAACCTTCATACCACCCAGCCCACCCAGTTCACACCCATCCCCCACCTCCCCCCTGGCTACCCCACCCACTCCAACCTTCGCACCCATCCACACCAACCATCTCATCTACCCCACTCACCCCACCCACCCCCCATCTCAACCATCCCATCCACACCCCCACCTTTATCTCACCCACCCCACCCATCTCACCATCACTTCCCACAACCTGCTAGCGCAAACAGAAATTGTGTTTCTTATTCCAGTGTCTATATCATTGATTTAAAGGAAAGCAGTGGTCTCAGTGCTGTTAATGATTCCCTTTGCACTACCCTCCACATACCCCTCTTCTTCCCACCCACACCTCCCACTGCCACTTCCAACGTGTCCCAACAGCAGTTAGCACTGCTGCCTCACAGCACCAGGGGTCTGGGTTCAAGTCCAGCCTTGGGTCGCTGGCTGAGCAGAGTTTGCAAGTTTTCCCCGTGTCTCTGTGGGTTTCCTTTGGGTGCTCCGGTTTCCTCCCACAGTTCAAAGAGGCGTAGGTTAGGTTGATTGGCCATGCTAAAATTGTCCCTCAGTATTAGAGGATTAACAGGGTAAATGTGTGGGACGTGGGTGGGATTGTGGTCAGCGCAGACTTGATAGGGTGAATGGCCTTCTTCTGCTCTGTAGCAATTCTATGATTCTGAATAGTTACCCTTTACTCTCGCTCTCTGCTTTCTGCCTTGCTGCCAGCTTGGTGCCAATGCTGTTTATTTGCTTTGGCAGAGTTCAGGATTGCCTATCAATGCATCTATGATCTGAACCACAAAGATCAGGAGACTGCATCAGAGTGACTGCTCTCACATTCATCACTCTCCCTTAACAATTAAAAGATTGGAGAGTTCTTTAATGTTAACTGACAAACCCAGAGTTATCGAGAAAAAAACAAGCTGTCCTTTCCTGTGAGTGCAGTTTTCTCTTTCCTGTAAGTGTAGTTCATAGAAAGACTGACAAATTATTGGGACTTTGCTGGTTCTGCATTGCCTGAGCTTTACTCAATATTGACCCATTACCAGCTTCCAGCATCTCTCGGGAGAAGCTAGCCTCCACCCCCACACCAGTTAATTAAATTTTAGCTGAGCCTCTGAGCTTCCATAATTCAACATTGAAAATAATTTGCAGTGAGATCTGAGGTGGCCTAGAATGAAGTCCATGGGAGCTGGGCAAGCAAGCAAACATGCGAATTAGGAGCTGTTTAGGGAAATGTGACACTTGGAACTGTCAGAAACATGCAAATGCAGTGAGGCTATGGGGAAGGAGCAGCTAACTAGATAAATAGATGGCTCTTTCAAAGAGGCAGTACAATCACAATAGGCCAAATGGACTCCCGCCATGTTGTAAGATTCTATGGCTAATAATTGAATAAAGCTCATTAACAGACACAGGGATCTCAATCTGTGATTAGCCCATTGGAAGCAATACAGGCAGGACTCAAACTGCTTATGTCCATGTTTGCCATGTGTAGGGCCTAGGTTCATGTAAGGCTGGCACCACATAAATCAAGCCTGCAATTCTTACAGTCAGCATGTATCTATTAGAAGTGAGGTGCATTGTAGCAGTTGTAGCTCTGTGAGCTGCCTGGAACAAACTCGAGGAATAGGGCAGAGAGAGAGTTGCGGTCTTCTCGAATACTGAAGGCCTTGGTGTGGGGGATTCAAAAGATAAAAGAAGGGGGGGAGGCACAGTGGCAGAGTGGTTAGCACAGCTGCCTCATAGAGCCAGGGACCCAGGTTCAATTTCCGGCTTGGGTCACTGCCTGTGCAGAGTCTGCGTGTTCTCCCCGTGTCTGCGTGAGCTTCCTCTGGGTGCTCTGGTTTCCTCCCACAGTCCAAAAGACATGCTGGTTAGGTGCATTGACCATACTAGATTCTCCCTCAGTGTACCTGAACAATAAAGAAAGTGTTCTATCAGCAGGGGCTAGGAGGACCTCTGGGACAAACACTTGTTACGATATCCATGGAGGCTGGCTGTGAGGATATGGATGGAAACTCTATAAAATATTCATTGGCAAGTGATTAGGATCAATGAATGCACCATTAAATTTCAGATCCCAGTGATATATAAACACTTCACTGCACTGTAGGCCCATCACTCACCCATCAGCATCCTCCAGCACTCAGCACTCAATCTAACATTCACGGGCTCCCCACTCACTCCCACACACTTAGCATTGCTGCAAACTCACACCCAAACCCTGATATTCAGCAAGAGTAGATAAATCAGCTCAACACACTGAGACACACTCAGTAACACTCTGAGACTGACACTCTTACTCTCTTTGCAGGACAAGTTAACAGCCAAGAGGAAAGGGATTGGGAGGATTGCATTTACTCACTTCCTTGGAGGGGATGTTGCTCAGTATTATTAGTGTTGCCATTACTGAGGTGTAGTGAATGGCATTGCTGAAGTTCTTTAGGTCGGTAGTGTGTTCATTGCACCTTAAGATTCTATTTCACACCCACCCCTCACTACCCCATAATCTGGTATGATGTACCAGCTGCAGGTGGTCTCCCCGTGGTTTTTGTGCTTTGAATCATAGAATCCCTAACGTGTAGAAGGCAGCCATTCGGCCCATCAAGTCTGCAGCAACCACAATCCCACCAAGGCCCTATCCCCGAAACCTAATGTATTTATCCTGCTAATCCCTCTGACACTAAGAGGTAATTTAGCATGGCCAGTCAACCAAACCTGCACATCTTTGAACTGTGCGAGAAAACTGGAGTACCTGGAAAAAAGACACAGGGAGAGGGTGCAGATTCCACACGGATAGTGACCCCAAGGCAGGAATCGAACCCGGGTCCCTGGCGCTGTGAGGTTCCAATGCTAACCACTGTGCTGCTCTGCTGTCTCCATTGCCCTTTCCTCTTCCCTTCCCTTTGTGCGGTTTTGCATTCAGATCCACAAGAAGTTTATTCAGGCCAGCCAGTGGTAGCTGAGGATGAAGGACACTAGCAGGAGCAGATCTTTGAAGAAGAAGCTGTCACTTGATCTGACCCCCTGCAGCCACCAGTTCAGACATTGGCTCTGCGGGCACTTTGGAGGCTTGTATTGAAGCAGGAACAGGAGCTGGTCAGACAGCGGCCTGCAGGAAGGAAAGGTCGTATACGTGAAAATCATCTGCTGGAAGGAATCAGGGGAAGGTGCTGATGAGATTTTCCCGGTGTCCGGGAAAAAACTGATGAGCGTGTACACCAAAAGGCTAGGTGCATTGACAGGACTGTCACAGAGCCCATAATCAGGAGCATGGAGGGGTCTGACTCCAGCTTGACACAGAGCTGGAGCTCATCCACTGCAAAGTGGCCAACTCCATGGGAACACTTGCAAACCCAGCCCTGATGGCGATATCTCAGCTCCCACCGCAGCAGCAGCAGAAGCCACCCACCGTCTCACACTGAGGTCAAGCCTAACCTGGTGCCACGCAGGCTCAGATTGCTGTCACCATGACTGTGTGTGCCAGAGTTCAAAGGGCAAATGGATTTACAGGCTCTTATGACAGTCCAGCAATCTGACAGTCCTGCATGGATGCAATTAAAGACAAGACAATGAATTCCTGTCATTTTATACCCATAGCCTTGGTGACGTTTTGCTGCAGCAATAGACACCAAACTATGATATGTTGGCAATGTCACTGGATTTGCTGGTGTAGAAACCGTGAGTTACAATGTTAGGAAATGGAAGTAGCTGAAGTAATTTGTATTTGCATTGTGCACGTTAGGAATAAGGTATAACTTTAAAGCTGTATTCCTGTGCTTGCGTGCTAAGAGAAGGTTAAAACTTCAGTTTAGTTTGATGTTAAAAAAAAGGCCTGCAAGTCTCTCAGCATAGCTTAATTTTAAGCTTTGCCTGTCAAGAGCAGGTGATCCTGTTGATCTTAACCAACTCTTGAAAGCGATGGAGGTCAGAAATTAGGCACTTATCACAGATAACAAGCAATCAAAGGAAAACTTGATTAATGTAAAAAAGCAACTTTCACTTATAAAAAAAGAAAACAGAGAATTAGTGCAAACAATTGAGAATCAATTGGGGTAACTGGAGGACCTGAATTGTCTAAATCATAAAATTATAAAAACAAACTTAAACAAAGGTTGAACTTTGGTTAACACTTCATAAATTTCAAGCATCAGACGTCTTCATGAATTATCGGGGAAAATGATTTGAACAGAGAAAGGATTTGTTGATAACTCAAAATAATTGGTTGACTGAAGAATTAAAAAGCAAAACTAACGAAATGTTAGAACCTTGTTAGCACAAGAGCAATGCAACTCTTGAATTACAATGCAGACTGGGGAAATATGATGTGGTATGGAGTACCACAATTATAAGATGTTCCTGTGAATAAAAATACATTGCCAAGTTGTGATCCAGTTGAGTAGATAACTGGTCCAAGTAACATTTCTATTGTATCAACCTCAGTGTTGACAATAAGAAAATAAATGAAGTGCCTGCAAAATTGAAAATTAAGAATTATGAATGCTTTGATGTTCAGCCTTTTAATTGATTACAACTTTGTTCTCTTCTAGTAACCAGACCAAGTCACAGAGTTTGCTCAATAGCTGTTTTAATATAAGCTATAGCAATGATCCTGAAAAGTTACAGGTCACTGTCTGTAATTAGCCAGAGTGCAGAATTCAGGATTACACAGCAGATATAGTTTCAAATTCGATTACAAGTAATTAACATTCAACATTAAGGTATAGGAGTTTTCTCTATTCATTCTTCATTACAACTATTGATGAAGGTTACATCATGCATAAAATGTTAAACACCAATCTACAACTTGCTTTTGCTCCTTTTGCCAATTGTGTGCCCTCTCACTCTCCATCCTTTCATGAACAGGAACAGCTTCTCCCCATTTACTTTATCCAAACTTCTCATGATTTTGAACATCTCTATCAAATCTCTATCCTCATCCATATAGCCATTCTCATGAATCTTTTCTGCTCTCTCTCTCCAATGTTTTCACATCCTTCCTAAAGTGCACTCCCAGAATTGCACTCAATGTTCCAGCTAAGGCCAAACTATTATTTCATACATATTCACTAAAACCTTTTAACTTGTATATTCTATGCCCCAGTGAATAAAATCCAGGATGCTTTATGCTTTATAACCAATCTCTCCACCTGTTTAGCCACATTCAAAAATCTGTACACGTATACATCCAAACCCTGCTGCTCCTGCAACCCTTTTAGAATTGTGGTCCTTTATTTTATATTGTCTCCATATTCTTCCTACAAAAATGAATCCGTTCACATTTCTCTGCAATGAACTTCATCTGCCATCTCTCCACTCATTCTACCAACTTATCTATGTCTTTTTGAAGTTCTGCACTGTCCTCCTCAAAGTTCATAATGCTTCCAAGTTTTGTATCATTGACAAATTTTGAAATTGTTCCCTGAACACCAAGATCTCAAGTCATTAACACATATCAGAACATGGGTCCAAACACTAACCCCAGGGGAATTCCATTACCAACATTCCTCCACCATATAAAAAAAATGCATTAACCAACATGGGGTTGGCATCATGGCACAGTGGTTAGCATTGCTGCCTCACAGCTCCAGGGATCCAGGTTCAATTCCCAGCTTGGTTCACTATCTATGTGGACTCTGCATGTTCTCCCCGTGTCTGCATGTGTTTCCTCCAGATGCCTCGGTTCAGATATTGGCACTACTCCTGAAAGACTTGCTGGTTAGGTGTATTGGCCGTGCTAAATTCTCCCTCAGTGCATCCAAACAGACGCCAGAATGTGGTGACTAGGGGATTTTCACAGTTACTTCATTTACATTAACGTAAGCCTACTCTTGACACAAATAAATAAACTTTAAACAACATTCTCTGTCCTCTATTACTCAGCCAATTTTGCATCCACATTGCTATTATTATCCCTTTTATTTCATGAGCTGTAAATTTCATGAGAGTAGCATTCTCTCAGTACTGGCCCTCAGACAGCGCAGCACTCCCTCAGTACTGACCTTCTGACAGCGCAGCACTCCCTCAGTACTGACCCTCTGACAGTGCAGCACTCCCTCAGCACTGACCTTCTGACAGCGCAGCACTCCCTCAGTACTGACCCTCTGACAGTGCAGCACTCCCTTACTTCTGAGCCTCTGACTGTGCAGCACTCCTTCAGTACTGATCCCCTGACAAAGCAGCACTCCCTCAGTACTGACAGTGCAACATTCCCTCAGTGCCGAGCCTCTGGCAGTGGGCCACTCCCACAGTACTGATCCTCTGATAGTGTAGCACTCCCTCAGTAGTCACAAGTCTGTTGTTCAACACAGTACTCACAAGTCTGTTGTCCAACACAGTATCAAGTGTGTTTTGGATACTGTGGAACTTGTATTTGCAATTAGCGTCAACCTCTCTCATAATGCAGAGCACAGTGCTTCCAATACTAGTGGCAGCAAAAGTCAAAGCACCTCACCTGGATATTGGATTATAGCAAAATCCTCGGGTTGTCCCTTGCCTGCACCTGACAGGTTAACAGGAGCAATGGAAGCTGAAAATGAAAGCTTGTGTCAAATCAGCATTAGAACCGATATCACAATCTGCTGGCTTTGCATACTCCGATGCATGCACAGGGAGATCCCACTGTTACCCTTCAAAACAAACTGATAGTGCAGGCCCTAATGGATATCATTGCACAGTAACTACTGGTGTTGGGGAGCCCAATGCTGCAGCTTCTGAAACTGCATGAAAGCAGAGATATCAATAACATTAAAACCCAACTGGAAATGTCATTCAACCAAAGCTTTTCTTGTCTTTGCTGCTTTTAACAAGAGCCTCCTGAAATCCTCTCTATTGAAAAAGGAAAGACTTCAACCTGCAGATCTCAAAGTACTTTGCAGCCAGTCAGGTCCTTTAGAATTGGAATACAAGAGATATTCCAGCCAATTTGTACATAACAGACTGCAGTGCTATGATGCTCAGATAATCTGTTTTTGGCAATGTTTTTGCAATTTAAGAAAGGGAACAGGGATAGTCCAGGAAATTAACGACCGGTGAGTTTGACTTCAGTGGTTAGTAAGTTGATGGAGAGGCTTCTGAGGGATAAGATATATGAACATTTGGAGAAGTTTGGACTGATTAGAAATAGTCAGCATGGTTTTGTCAAGTGCAGGTCATGCCTTACGAGCCTAGTTGAGTTCTTCGAAAATGTGACTGAACACATTGACGAAGGAAGGGCGGTGGACGTAGTGTACATGGACTTTAGGAAGGCGTTTGATAAGGTCCCACATGCAAGGCTTCTGGAGAAGGTGAGAGGGCATGGGATCCAAGGGGTTTTGGCCTCGTGGATCCAGAACTGGCTTGCCGGCAGAAGGCAGAGAGTGGTTGTGGATGGGTCTTGTTCTGCATGGAGGCCGGTAACCAGTGGAGTGCCCCAGGGATCTGTTCTGGGACCCCTGCTGTTTGTCATTTTCATAAATGACCTGGATGAGGAAGTGGAGGGATGGGTTAGCAAGTTCGCCGACGATACAAAGATCGGTGGTGTTGTGGATAGTCTGGAGGGATGCCAAATGTTGCAGCGGGACATGGGCAGGATGCAAGACTGGGCGGAGAAGTGGCAGATGGACTTCAATGCAGATAAATGTGTAGTGGTCCATTTTGGCAGGAATAATGGGATGAAGGAGTACACTATAAGGGGTAGGAGTCTTAGCTGTGTTGTAGAGCAGAAGGATCTCGGGATCCGGGTCCACAGGACTCTTAAATCGGCCTCGCAGGTGGAGGAAGTGGTCAAGAAGGCGTATGGTGTACTGGCCTTCATTAATCGAGGAATAGAGTTTAGGAGTCAGGAGGTAATGATGCAGCTCTATAAGACTCTTGTCAGACCCCACTTGGAGTAAATTACGCAGTTCTGGTCGCCTCATTATAGGAAGGATGTAGAGGCGATTGAGAGGGTTCAGAGGAGATTTACAAGGATGCTGCCTGGATTGGGAGGCAGGCCTTATGAAGATAGGTTGAGGGAGCTGGGACTCTTCTCACTGGAGAGACGTAGGTTGAGAGGCAACGTGATAGAGGTTTATAAAATGTTGAGAGGAATAGATAGGATGGACTCTCAGAGACTATTTCCCCGAGCTGAAATGGTCACTACGAGAGTACACAGATTTAAGGTGCAGGGAAGCAAATACAAAGGAGATGTCAGGGGTAGGTTTTTCACTCAGAGGGTGGTGAGTGAATGGAACCGACTGCGTCGGAGGTTGTTGAGGCAAACTCACTGGGGTCTTTTAAGAGACTTCTGGATGAGTATATGGAAAAGAATAGGATAGGGGGGTATAGATAGGTCTGTGGATTGGTAGATGTGATCGGTGCAACTCGTGGGCCGAAGAGCCTGTTTGTGCTGTATTGTTCTATGTTCTATGTTCTATGTTAATTGAGGGATAAATATTGGCCAGGATATTTTAGATAACTCCTTTGCTCTCCTTTGAAATATTGGGTATCAGACATTTTGCATCCATGTGAGTAAGCAAGGAGGACTTTACTTAAAGACTCATCCAAAAGATACAATGCAGCACTGTCTCAGTACTGTCCCTCTGATAGTGTATCACTCCCTCAGTACTGTCCCTCTGATAGTGTATCACTCCTTCAATACTGTTCCTCTGATACAGCAGCACTCCTTCAATATTCCCCTCGGATAGAGTAGCACTCTCTCAATATTGTCCCTCAGACAGTGCAGCACTCCCTCAGTACTGACCATCTGACAGTGCACCACTCCCTCAGTACTGACCTTCTGACAGTGCAGCACTCCCTCAGTACTGACAGTGCAACACTCCCTCAGTACTGACCCTCTGACGTGCAGCATTCCCTCAGTACTGCCCCTCTGACAGTGCAGCATTCCATCAGTACTGACCCTCTGACAGTGCAGCATTCCCTCAATACTGACCCTCTGACAGTGCAGCACTCCCTCAGTACTGCCCCTCTGACAGTGCAGCATTCCATCAGTACTGACCCTCTGACAGTGCAGCATTCCCTCAATACTGACCCTCTGACAGTGCAGCACTCCCTCAGTACTGCCCCTCTGACAGTGCAGCATTCCCTCAGTACTGCCCCTCTGACTGTGTAGCACTCCCTCAGTACTGCCCCACTGACAGTGTGGCATTCCCTCAGTACTGCCCCTCTGACTGTGTAGCACTCCCTCAGTACTGCCCCACTGACAGTGTGGCATTCCCTCAGTACTGACCCTTTGACAGTGTTTCCACCCCCCCCCCCCAAATCTTATTTTTGTGCTCAATTTGTAGATATTGTAGAAGAAATGCCTGAATCCCTTGGCATTGAGGTAAACTATGACTGAATCGTGCTTGATGCAGTCAGAAGCCTTTCCCCATTTTGTTCCTGAACTGGTTAACCAGTACGAAACTCTGAATAGAGATTTCGCAAGCGCAGCAGGAGCCTCTGTCTCCAGCCTTTGTCAGGGAGTTCCAAAACCATCCGTGCCAGCAACAAATGAACACTGATTAAAATAAATGCCATGGCAACACAGTGCAGCTTTAGAAATGCCATGGCAACACACAGTCTCAAAAAAATGAAAGAAGAAACATATACTGGACATTCCAGCTTGATGTTGTGGTTAGGATGTGGTTAGACACACTCTTGTAGCAACTAATACATTCTTAACATCACATACATCTGCAACGGGATGCAATGCAGTCGGTGCCGAAAGATAAATTACTTCTCCCAATTCCATCACTCACTTTACAAAAGTTCACGTGTCGGCATCAGGTTCCTGCATGTGCTGCCTATATAAAAACTTCAATACTTTAACTCAAAAATGAATAACAGCCCAACAGGTTAACACAAGGGGTTAATGATAATAGAAACAGCAAACACAACATCTTAACAACATCCCAAAGGCTTAACACAATTTATATAATCCAGCATCTAAGAACTGCTGCCTCACAGTGCCTGGGACTCGGGTTCAATCCCCGGCCTCAGGTCACTGTCTGTGCGGAGTCTGCACATTCTCCCTGTGTCTGCATGGGATACCTCCAGGTGCATTGATTTCCTCCACAGTTTGAAAGATATGCTGGTTAGGTACATTGGCCATGCTAAATTCTCCCTCAGTGTACACTTTGATTTTGATTTGATTTGATTTATTGTTACATATATTGGTATACAGTGAAAAGTATTGTTTCTTATCCAGACAAAGCACACCACTCATAGTGAAGGAAAGGAAGGAGTGCAGAATGTAATGTAACATTTATGGCTAGGGTGTAGAGGAAGATCAAGTTATTGTGAGTTGATCTTTCTCTGCACCCTAACTATTACCTGACAGGCACCAGAGTGTGGCAACTAGGGGATTTTCACAGTAACTTCATTGCAGTGTTCATGTAAGCCTCCTTGTTGGCTTATAATAAATAAATATTAAATAAATAAACTTTTCAACTGAACCATCTGACATTATCAAAATAGTGAAATGTAGGACTTTAGCACATATGTGTTAGAGTGATGTGAGAAAGAGAGACAGAACAGCCAGATAAAGTTAAGTGGTGGAGAGAGGGAGATGTAATGGCAAGAAATAAATGGAAGAGTTCTGAGAAAAGTTGGGGAGAAAAATAAGGAGAAATGCAGAAAAAAGAGACAAAATAGGGCGGAAAGAAAACGGGAGAGAGAGGAGAGCTTTGACATAGGGTGATCTGGAGTTCGCTCTTTTCTCTCCTTACAGATGCTGCCAGACCTGCTGAGATTTTCCAGCGTTTTCTCTCTTCACATCCTTCCAACAATGTGGCGACCAGAACTGCACATAGTACTCTAGCTGTGGCCTCACCAAAGTTCTATACAATTCCAACATGACTTGCCTGCTTTTGTACTCGATGCCTCAATTTATAAAGGCAAGTGTTCCATATGCCTTTTTCACTTTCCTGTTAACATGCCCTTCCTCCTGCAGAGATCTGCAGACAAACACACCAAAGTCCCTTTGTTCCAAGTAACATTTTAGTGTTCTGCCATTCATTGAGAACTTTCTTGTCAAATTATTCTTTCCAAAGTGTATCATCTCACACTTTTCAGGATTAAATTCCATTTGACATTCATCTGCCAATTTGACTATTCCATCTATGTCTTCTTGTAGCCCAAGACACTCTGCCTCACTGTTGGCCAACCATTCAATCTTTATGTCATCCGCAACCTTACTAATCCTAGTCCTCACATAGTCATTAATGTAATTTTTATAAATGATGAATAAAAGGGGACCCAATACAGATCCCTCTGGTACAACTCTGGATATTGGCTTCCAGTCACTAAAACAGTCTTCTGTCATCATCCTCTGTCTCTGACAACTGAGCCAAATTTGAATCCACTTTATCAAATTACCCTGTATCTCATGTGAATGTATCTTCTTTATAAGCCTCCCATGTGGAATCTTGTCAAAGATTTTGCTGAAATCCATATAAACTACATTGGCTGCTCTACCCTCATCAATACAGTGGTCACCTTCTCAAAAAATTCAATCAAATTTGTTAGGCATGACCTCCCTTTGACAAAGCCATATTGACTATCCCTCATCAAGCTTTGACTCTCCAAGTGGAGATTGAAGCTTTCCTTCAGAAATTTCTCAAATAGTTTCCCTACCGCTGACATGAGACTCACTGGTTTGTAGTTCTGTGGTATATCACTACAATCTTTTTTAAATAGTGGAACAACATTAGCTGTTTTCCAGCCATCTGGAACCTTCCCCATGGCCAGAGAGGAATTGAAAATTCGGGTCAGAGTTCCTGTAATCTCCTCCTCCCCTCTCTCCCACAGCAGCTTAAGGCACAATTCATCTGGGCCTGGAGATTTATCCATGGTTAATGCTACCAACGTCTTGTTCTTCCCTATGTCAATTTGCTCAAGAACCTCATAATCTCTTTCTCTCTGAATTCCATCCTCATTCTCTTGAGTGAAGATGAATATGAAGTATTCATTCAAAGCTCTGCCAATGTCCTCTGACTCCACCCACAGATTGCTCTCTTGGTCTTAATAGGTCCTATTCTTTCCCTGGTTATCCTCTTCCCATTTATATACTTATAGAATACCTTAAATTTTTCCCTACTTATACCAGCCAGAGCTTTCTCATCTGTCCTCTTTGCTTTCCCAATTGCTTTCTTAAGCTCCACCCTGCATTTTCTGTATCTTACTAATGCCTCCACTGATTTATCCCTTGTACTTTTTAAAAGCCTTTCTTTTCCTTCTCAGCGTATCCACAATATCTCTGATCACCTGTTCTCTGTTATTCCTATCTATCATCCTAGACTGAAAATGCTGGACTTGCACCTTTCCCATTTTCATTTTGAATGCATTCCTCCCCGCCCCTTCCACTGCGCTTCTGTTGATTTTCCCGTTAACAGCTGTTCACAACCTATTTTGGCCAGATCCTATTTTAATTTACCAAAATCCACTTTCCCTCAATCCAACACTTTTTTTTGCAGTTTGTCTATTTCCTTGTCCATACAGGCTTAAATTGTACCATGTTGTGATCTTTATCACTGGAATGCTCCCCCACCACCTGACCTGCTTCATTCCCCAGAATCAGATCCAGCACAGTTGGATTCTGAGCAAATTGACATCAGGGAAGAAAGGTATTGGAGATATCCCTTGTTGGACCTTCCATATACTGATTTAAAATGTTCCCCTGTCCACATTTCAAAAAATCTACTCCATCCAAGTTCTTAACATTATATATACCGGAGTTAGTGTTGGGAAAGTTGAAATAACCTAATACAATAACCGTACCGTTATTGTTTTACACAGTGAATTGAACACATATTTGCTTCTCAGTATCCCCCTGACTATCTGTGGATCTATAATAAATACCTAACAATGTGGCTGCCCCTTGCGAATTCCTAAGCTCTATCAACAAAGCTTGTGGATGCCCCCTCCAAGATATCATCTCTCCTTACTGCAGTAACTGACTCTTTTATTAATAATGTAACGTCTCTTCCTCTTTTACCTTCGCCCCGTCTCACCTGAAGATTCTGTACCCCAGAATATTGAGTTGCTAATCATATCCTTCCTTTAAACATGTCTCTGCGATAGCTATTGTGCCACACTACCAATTGTCAATCATCACCCTTAACCCATCCATTTTATCTACGAAGGGAAAAGAGAAAGTGCAAGAAGACAGGTTGGCTAAAGCAGATTGGTAATTAAGACTAAAAAGGTACAATAGTGAAATATCAATGGCAAACATTTGAAGAAATGTTTTTAATTTTCATTGAAGATACGCACCGTTGAGAAATAGAAATTATGCAGGGTGAGGGGTAGTGGATAATCAAAGAGGATAAGGAAAATATTCAATAAAGCAGAGTTTTAAGAAAATCTAGAGGCAAAGAATATTGCCTCTACTCAATATGGATTTCAAAAGGAAAATTTTACCAACCTTTCTGAGGTAGATTCTTTACTTAGAGAGTGGCTGGGGTGTGAATAGACTATCTGCTGTGATAGTGAAGTTGGAAACTTTAGGAACTTTCAAGTGATTATTGGATAGGCATACGGAGCACTCCAGAATTATAGAGAGGGGATAGCTTGATCTTGGGAATGGACACAGCTCAGCACAACATTGAGGGCCCAAGGCCTGTACTGTGTTGTAACGTTCTTTAAAAACTTTATTGTATTCAGTGTAATGGAGAGTGTAGACAAAGGGGATGCAGTAGATGTAATTTATCTGGATTTTCAAAAGGCCTATTTGACATGATATATGTGGGACGGCTGGTTGGAGGTCTCAGGAATCATAGTTGCAGAAGAGGATGGTGGTGATTTCAGACTCAAACGAAAAGAGTTTTCATCACTCAGAAGATTGTAAATCGTTGGAATTCTCTAGATGGTTCTGAATGTTCAGTTGTTGAGTATATTCAAGATGTGGATCATTAGAGTTTTACATTTGACAGATTCATGTCATATGGGGTTGGGGCAGGTTGAGATCAAAGATCAGTCATCCTTCTTTTGGATGGCAGGACATGGGGCCATATGGTTCCTGCTGCTATTTTTTCTGTTATTTTGTATTCACAAGTAGTTGCAGCAAGTAGCATAGATGCAGTTAAGGAGAAACTGGATTATGCATAAGGGAGAAAGGAATAGAACGTTATGATAACGAGGTTTGTTGAAGTGAGATGGGAAGAGGTTTGTGCAGAGGATTAGCAGCGCCAATTCCACTGAACGGGCTATTTGTAAACTTGATGTAACGCTGATGGAGAAAGAAAGAGAGTTACATAAACACAAAGACACAGGGAAAGGAGAAGAGAGGCACAAATACAAGAGAGGCACTGTGTCTGGAATACAATATATACACATGCAGTGACAAGAAGAATCTGCCTTTGATACAGTAAAATGCCTTAAGGTGCTTCACAGAACATTTACTAAAGCAAATTTGACACTAAAACATGTAAAGAGATATTAAGCAAATAACCAAAAGCTTGTTTAAAACATACATTTGAAGGAGCATATCTAACATTACAGACATAACTGCACTTGAAAAGTACATCAGAAGCTATAAACCACTTTGGGATATCTTGACTTGATGGAAGGTGTGTTACTATCCTTGGTCAGACACTCGAATTGATGGTATGAACTGGTTAGGAAGCCATAATGTTTCATCTAACGTAAGCAATCTTTGAGATTCAACACACTTACTGAATGAATAAAGCCACAAAACTCTATGGGTTTGGAACAAAATAAAAATAGACACAACCATACAAGGTCAGAAAGATAGAACGTAATTTACAATATCTATCTTATACTCGAACATTCAGGGTAAATATGAAGTACACGTGAATTTACAAGCAAAGTCTGGCTCAACACAAAAGATAAAATCCTAAATTAGGACAATTCTAATTTTAATGGCATCAGGCAGGAACTTTCAACAGTGAATTGAGGGGGTCTGTGGGAAGGCAAAGGGACATCTGGTGAGTGGAAAGCTTTCAAAAGTGTGTTAACCAGGGTTCAGGGTAAACACGTTCCTCTTAGAGTGAAGGGCAAGGCTGGTAGGGAATCCTAGATGACTCAGGATACTGAGGCCCTATCAAGAAGAAGAAGGAGGCATATGACATGCATAGGCAACTGGGATCAAGTGGATCTCCTGAAGAGTATAAAGAGTGTAGGAGTAAAGTTAAGAGAAAACTCAGGAAGGCAGAAAGGGGACACAAGATTGTTTTGGCAGATAAGGCAAAGGAGAATCCAAAAAGCTTCTACTAATATATAAACGTGAAAAGAGAACTAAGGAGAGAGAAAGACCTCTTAAGGATCAACAAGATTACCTATGTGGATCCACAACAATGAGTGAGAACTTAAATGAATATTTCTCATCAGTATTCACTGTTGAGAAAAGCATGAATGTTAAGGAACTAGGGGAAATAAATAGTGATGTCAATAACAAAGAAGGAAGTGCTGGAAGTCTTAAAGCTATCAAAGTAGATACATCCCCAGGCCCCGATGAAGTGTATCCCAGAACACTGTGGGAGGCTAGGGAGGAAATTGTGGACCCCCTAGCAGAGATATTTGTATCGATAGTCACAGGTGAGGTGCCTGAAGATTGAACGGTGGCAAATATTGTGCCTTTGTTTAAAAAGGTCTGCAGGAGAAAAGCCTGGGAACTACAGGTGAGCCTTCATCTGTAGTGGGTAAGTTATTAGAATGTATTTTGAGAAACAGGATCTACAGGCATTTAGAATGCAAGGATTGATTAGGGACAGCTAACGTGGCTTTGTGAGTGGAAAATCATGTCTCACAAATTTGACAGAGTTTTTTGAAGGTGTAACCAAGAAAATAGATGAGGGCAGTGCAGTTGATGTTGTCTACATGGACTTTAGCAAGGCCTTTGACAAGGTGCCACATAGTCAGTTGTTGCATAAGGTTAAATCTCAGGGTAAGATTGCTAAACGAGAATAAATTGGCATGATGACAGAAGACAGGGGGTGGTTGTAGAGAGTTATTTTTCAAACTGGAGATCCGTGACCAGCAATGTCCTCAGGGATTGGTACTGGTCCACTGTTATTTGTCATTCATATTAATGATTTGGATGAGAATTTAGAAGGCATGGTTAATAAGTTTGCAGCTGACACCAAGTTTGGTGGCATAGTGGACAGTGAGAAAAGGTCGTCTAGGATTGCAATGGGATTTTGATCAATTGGGCCAGTGGGCTGATGAATGGCAGATGGAGTTTAATTTAGATAAATGTGAGGTGATGCATTTTGATAGATTGAACCAGGGCAGGATTTACTAAGTTAATGGTTGGGCACTGAGGAGAATTATAGAACAAACAGGACTAAAGGTTCTTGCTTCGTGAATGTGGAGTCACAGGTGAAAGAATGGTGATGAAGGCATTTAACATGCTTAGTTTCATTGGTCAGAACAGTGAAAGAGGAATTTGGGACATTTTGTTGAAGTTGCACAAGACATTGGTAAGGTCACACTTGGAATACTGTGAACAGTTCTGGTCACCCTATTATAGAAAGAATGTTATTAAACTAGAAATAGTGCAGAAAAGATTTGCTAGGATGCTACCGGGATTTGTTGGTTTGAGTTATATGGAGAAGCTGGATAGACTGGGATTTTTTTTTCTCTGAAGGCTTTAGCGGTGATGTTATAGAGATCTACAAAATAATGAGGGGCATAGATCAGTTAAGTAACCTTTTCCCAAAGTTAGGGGAATCTAAAACTAGAGGGCACAGGTTTAAGGTGAGAGGGGAGAGATGCAAAAGGGTCCAGATGCATTTTTTTTTCACACAGAGGGTGGTGAGTATTTGGGACAAGCTGCCAGAGGTAGTAGTAGAGGCGGGTACAATTTTGTCTTTTAAAAAACATTTGGACAGTTACATGGGTAAGATAAATATAGAGGAATATGGGCCAAATGTGGGCAATTGGGACCAGTTTATGGGTTTAAAAAGGGCAACATGGACAATTTGAGCCAAAGGGCTTGTTTCTGTGCTGTAAACCTTCGTGACTCTAAGACTTTATAACACATCACAATGCACAATAAATGCCAAATGTGAACAAAACAGATTCCATGGATCTCCCAGCACCTTACCCAAATGTCATTAACATTGCAACTTAACCAATCTCTCTGAAACTCCATCTTTCTCACAAGAGATTCCAATCTCCATCCTTGAAGCTCTGGGCCTGCAATTCCCTCCAACTTGGTTCCAACATTGGCCCACAGCACAAGGCTTCAATTTTGTTTCCTGAGATTCCATTCTCCTGGATTCCCCTGAGTGTGCACTTAAGTCCCAACTCACAAATACAACTTCAAATCTTTGGGGTGCTAAGCAGAGCACCACTGCTCCAAAGGGGTGACTTTGCCTAAACTGCCCACAGAAAAGTCACCATTGTCTATTGGCATCTTCATTTGATTCCTCTTCAATTACCACTTGGATGGTATCACCAATAGCCCATCCATTGCAGAATTTCAATCCCCTCTCCCAAGCCAGTGATTCACATTACTGCTTCACAGTGCCAGGAACCTGGCTTTGGGTGACTGTGCGGAGTTTGCATGCTCTCCCCATGTCTGCGTGGGTTGCTTCCAGGTGCTTCAGTTTCCTCCCAGATTGGTTGGCCATGCTGAACTTTCTCTCAGTGTCAGGGAGATTAGCAAGGTAAATAATGAGGTTATGTGGTAGTGCTTGTTGTCAGTGCTGGCTCAATGGGCTGAATGGTATCCTTCTGCACTGTAGAGATTCTATGGTTCTATGAAACCCACTTCATTTAGTCTGCTACCCACAGTCATTTCTCTAACCAAAGTCTCTTTCTGTGCTCCTATTCTTTAACTTAACTGGGATTTGTTCCTGTTCTCTGTCTTTGTCCCTTAGCTTGGATCTCCTTTTGGCACTTCTCTCTATCCAATCTTCCTTGTCCCCTGTGTGGATCATTTGCTGGCTAAGGAAACTGGTCATCCAACCCAGGATGCCTCGCTGTTTTCCCTTCCTCTGTCTATATGAACAGGCACACTGGGGCTGTCCTGGGCCTGAAGAGTATACAAATTGCCCAGTCCCAGCCTGAAACTCCAAGGCCCGTCAGAAGTTGAAGCTCAACATTAAGCATAGTTGCAATTGGAAACTGAGACGGTCCTGCTAAAACACATCCCTAGTCATGGTCCAATCTTCCAATGTTCTCTTGATTCAGCTGCCATCTTTTTCATTATGAAAATTGTACATTTCACTCTGCTACTTAGAAAAGGTTAGAGAGGGGAACTAGGGAATTATAGACCAGTTAGCCTAACATTTGGAGTCAAGAAATTACTGGAGTTATACTTGAGGATTAATTGACAGAATTCCTTCAATGTTTTCCAATAATCAGAAAGCCCCAGTGCGGATTTGTGAAGGAGAGGTTCTACCTGATGAATCTGATTCTTTTTATTTTTGAAGAGCTGACTAAAGTAGGAATCAAGGGACTTTCAGAAT
The DNA here is from genome assembly GCA_024679065.1 of Sphyrna mokarran. Classification (NCBI taxonomy): domain Eukaryota; kingdom Metazoa; phylum Chordata; class Chondrichthyes; order Carcharhiniformes; family Carcharhinidae; genus Sphyrna; species Sphyrna mokarran. The sequence goes on along the minus strand of JAGIQG010000014.1, from coordinate 69,498,938 downwards.
GTATTTGATATAATTTCTTACAAGAGATGATGAGTTAACATTAAAGATCAAGGAACTGAAGGCAAATTATCATTCCGGTTAAGGAATTGGCAGAGTGGCCAGAGATGAGGCTAAGCATAATGGGCAGATAATCTAAGAGTTAAAATATGATGAGTGGTATTCCAGAAGGATCTGTGTCGGGTTTTCAACTACTTGCTGTATTTATTGACCAGTTAGACAATGGCGTAGAAAGTCAAGTATCAACATTTGCCAGTGTCTCCAGCATTATGAGGAGTGTAGATGGAAGCATACATTTACAAGAGCTATTGAAAGATTAAATGAAAGGCCGACTGATTTTGTTGCAGGCACAAAGTGAGGTCATTCACTTTGAACCTAAGAAGGATAGAACAGAATCTACAATGTTCAAAGCTAAAAACAGCAAAAGCTCAGAGAAACTCGATGGTGGGGCAGAGTTGCATAGGTAGAATATTAAAATGTTATGAAGAAACACAGGAAATAATCAAAAAGATTATTAGAATACAGGCCTTTGTAGTGAGAGGACTAGGATCCACAGGAGTAGTTTCAGCTACAGACAGCATTCATCAGGCCATCTGGAAGGACAGGGAATGGCAGTGGGACATCACCCTTTTGCAAAAGTAGATTGATCTCGGAGTGAGTGATACCCCAGCTTCAAGGGCTGTCGCCACAACAGGTCCACAGCAGACACCATTTTCCTGGCCCTACACTCAACCCTGGAAAACCTAGGTAACAAAGGCACCTATGTTAAACTCTTGTTTATTGACTACAATTCAGCCTTCAACACCATTATTCCTATAAAACTCATCTGCAAATTGCATGGCTTGGGGTCCTTCCTCTGTGACTGTATCCAGAATTTTCTAACACACAGAGCATAGGCAGTAAGGATAGACAAAAACATCTTCTCCATGATCATCCTCAACACCAGTGACCCCCAAGGCTGTGTTCTCAGCCCCTACTGTACTCCTTATACATCTATGACTGTGTGGCCAAATTCCCCCCAACTTGATTTACATACAAAATCAAGTTGGAATGGCACCACTGTATAGGTCAGATGTCAAACAATTATGATGTAGAGATGCCAGCATTGGACTGGGGTAAACTCAGTAAGAGGTCTGACAACACCAATTTTAAATCCAACTGATTTATCTGATAGTAAACTTGCTAGCTTTCGGCCTTTGTAGCCTTCGTCAGGCGAATGACAAATTCACCTAACGAAGGCTACAAAAGCCAAAAGCTAGCAAGTTTACTATCAAATAAATCTGTTGGATTTAAAATTGATGTTGTCAGACCTCTTATTAAACAATTATGAGACAGAGTACAGGAATGAGATGGAGAATCTGGTGAACTGATGCTTGAACAATAATCTCTCCCTCAATGTCAACAAAATGATAGTCAACTTCAGGAAGCGTAGTGGAGAACGTGCCCTGTCTACATCAATGGGGACAGAGTGGAAATGGCCAAGAGCTTCAAGTTTCTCGATGTCCACATCACTATCAACCTGTCCTGGTCCTCCATGTGACAGTATCATTAAGAAAGTCCATGAACAGTTCTACTTTCTCAGGAGGCTAAGGAAATCTGCCATATCCTCTATAAATTTTACCAACTTTTACAGATGCACCATAGAAAACATTCTCTCTGACTGTATCACAGATTTGTATGACTCGTGCTCTGCCCAAGGCCGCAAAAAACTACAAAGGGTCATGAACAAAGTCCAATTCATCATGTAAACTAGCCTCCTATCCATTGACTCTGTCTACACTTCCCACTGCCTCAGAAAAGTGGCCATCATAATCAGAGGCTCCACACACATCAGACATACTGTCTTCCACCTTCTTCCACTGGGAAAAAGGTATAAAAGTCTGAGGACACATATCAACCATCTCAAGAACAGCTTTTTTTCTGCCGTTGTCAGATTTTTGAATGGACTTACTCATATTAAGTTGATCTTTCACTATACCCTAGCTATGACTGTAATACTACATTCTGCATTCTCTTCTTTCCTCCTCTATGAACAGTATGCTTTGCCTGTTGAATGCACAAGAAACAATACTTTTCACTGTATGCTAATATATGTGACGACAATAAATCAAATCAAATGGACTATGTATGGAAGAGTGGTTAAACAAACTAGGGCTGGAATTTAGAAAGGTAACGGCTGATTTGATTTAATTTTTCAAGATAAAGAGGGTCGGGTAAAGCAAGGGCAAAATATGTCTTCTGTTGAAAGTTTAGGACAAGGGACCACAGCCTAAAAAATAAAGCCACACCATTTGAGAGTGAAACTACAAACTCTTGAATATTGTAAAACTACTGGGTACTAGGGAACACATAGCGACTGTGATTAGCACTGCTGCCTCACAGCGCCACAGACCCGGGTTCGATTCCTGCCTCAGGTGACTGTCTATGTGGAGTTTGCACGTTCTTCCCGTGTCTGCGTGGTTTCCTCCACAGTACAAGATATGCAGGATAGATGGATTGGCCATGGTAAATGTATGGAGTACAAGGATAGGGTTGGAAACATAGGTATATAAGAATTAGGAGTGAGAGAAGGCAATCAACCCTTTGAGCTCACTCTACCATTCTATATGATCACAGCTGATCTCCACCTTATCCTAACTCCACTTCCCTGCCTTTTCCCCATCGCCCTTTATCCCACTTTTAATCAAATATTTATCTGTCTCTTTCATGAATCCATTGATTGATTCTGCATTCACTGCTCTCTGGGGCAATGAGTTCCATAGACTCACAACCCTCCGTGAGAAGTAGCTTTTCCTAATTTCTGAGTTGAACCTCCTCCCTCTTACTCTACAAACATGACCTCTTGTCTTAGACTGTTCTGGAAGGGGGAACATTTGGTTCACATTTACTTTATCAATCCCCTGGAGTATTTTATATCCCTCAATCAAATCCTCCCTCATTCTCCTGTACTCCAGTGAATACAAGTCCAAGCTACTCAAGCACTCCTCATTTGACAGCCTGGAATCAATCTAATGAACCTCTTCTGAACTGCTTTCAGTGCCACCACATCCTTCTTCAAAGAAGGTGACCAAAACTGAACACAATACTCTAAGTGTGGTCTCACCAATGCCTTATACAATTGTAACAGCACTCCTTTACTTTTATACTAGGGAGAGGCCTTGGTTAAGATATTCTGTCAGAGAGTCAATATGAACTCAGAGGACTGAATAGCCTCCTTCTGCATTGTAGGGATGCTATGATTCTACTTCATAAATGGAATATCTCCTGGATTGTATGTTTGAAAATGCATGATCCATGGGGAATGATGAAGATTTCAGCTGAGGATTGCTCCCCACCCAGCCATTTGCTGATTGTTAAACATCACTTTATGGGTCAGTGACAGTACCGTCAATATAGCGGATCGCAGCCCTAGCATTCTCCCTTCAGAACAAAAGTAATGGAACAAAAGTATAGCAAATAAAAATGTTGAAATAAGAATCCTGTAAACCTTTCCACTAGCAAGTTACATTGCAACCCTAGATTCTGAGTTCAAATTTCACAATTATGCAAACAGAATTCAGCAAAGAACAAAGAACAGTACAGCACAGAAACAGGTCCTTTGGCCCACCAAGTCTGCACCAAGACATTCCTGTGGAATTGTCGACCACAGAAAGCTGAAAGCTGTTCCTGCTAGTATTTTTTAATAGTTTAGTTCATTTATTAGTGTCACAAGTAGGCTTATGTTAACACTGCAATGAAGTTTTCTCCGGTTTCCTCCTATACTGCAAAGATGTGCAGGTTAGGCGGATTGGCTATGTTATATTGACTTTAGTGTCAAGTGATTAGCAGAGTAAATACGTGGGGATAAAGGAATAGGGCTTGGGAGGGATTGTGGCTGGTAGAGACTTGATGGACCGAATGGCCTTCTTCTGCACTGTAGGGAGTTAATGAACAAAAACAAAGAACGAAACAGAATGGGAAACAGGCCTTTCGGCCCAACGAGCCAACGCCGCAGTAATTCTAAAGGTACTGTGAAAATGCCCCAGTAACACACTATGGCGCCTGTTCGGGCACACTGATGGATTCGCATAGCCAATGTGACCAGCCAGCACATTTTTTGGTCTGTGGGAGGAAATTGGAAATTGGAGAAACCCATGCAGGCACGAGGACAATATACAAACTCCACACAAGTAGTGACCAAAGCTTTGATACAAATAGTATCAAACCTGGTCCCTAGCGCTGCGAGGGTGCTAACCACTGTGCAATCATGCTGCCCAGTTTGTTAAATATGTTCAAGAGGGAGCTGAACATGGGCCTTGTGGCTGAAAGGATCAAGGAGTATGGAGAGGAGTGGGATTCTGAAATTGCATGATCAGATTTGACCGCACTGAATGGTGGTGCAGGCTCTAAGCAGTAGAATGGTCTACTCCTGCACCTATTTTCTATGCTTCTGTGACTCCTTACTAAATCTGCCTCTATGCAGTCCCGTCTCCCTCTATTCCCTGTCTATTCATATATCTGTCAAGATGTCTTTTAAATGTTGCTGCTGTATCTACTTCTACCACCTCCTCTGGCAGCACATTCCAGAAACTTAACCACCCTCTGTGTAAAAATACACGTGATTTGGTTCAAATTTAATGATTATGAATATAGTTGTGAAAGTCTCCATCAAAACAGGTGTTGGTGTTCCAGCAGAGAGCAGTTGCAAGATCCTGTACAAGGAACCCTGGTGAGACACAAGTCTGGATAGGCATTCAAAGCCTTCGCTGATAAGTTTGGAGGCAGATATATCAAGCACTATGGAAAATGAACTAATGGAAGGGCTAATGGAAGGGACAGCGGTGTCTGGATAAAGTAACTGGGAAAGAAATAACTTGCATTTCTTCAATGCCTTTCATAACCCTAAATTGCTTTACAGACAATAAGGTATTTTGGTTTGTGGAAAAGGCAGCAGCTAATTTGCACAACACCACAGCAGCAAAGTGATAATGACTAGCCAATCCATTTTATAACAATAGGCAATGTTTTCATGGTCATCATTTGATTTTTAATTCCAGTTTTGGTTGATTGAGTTCAAATTTCACCATCTGCCATGGTGGGATTTGAACCCACATCCACAGAGCATTGCTCCGGGTCTCAGCATTACAATACCATTATGCCACTGCCTCCCCTGGTTGAATTAACTGAGGGATAAATGTTAACCCCAGGATTCTGGGAGAACTCTTCTGTTTTATTTTGAAATGGTGGACTTGCAATTTTTTACATCCACCTGAGACTGTGTTGAGATATTAACATCTCATCCAAATGATGGGCAGATCCAAATACAACACTGCCTCAGTCCTGTCCCTCTGACAGTGCGGCACTCCCTCAATGCTGCCCCTCTGACAGTGTGGCACTCCTTCAGTGCTGCCCCTCTGACAGTGCAGCACTCCCTCAGTACTGACACTCTGACAGTGCAACACACCTTCAGTATTTGTCCTCTGACAGTGCAACATTCCCTCAGTTCTGCCCCTTTGAGGTACAATACTGCCTCAGTTTGCCCCTCTGACACACTCCTCACACAGACAGCGATCGGGATCTGGATACATCCCTCATAAAGGGATGTCAGTGATTGAGTGAGTGACATTTCACACAAGCCAAGAGGAGCCTGCAGTGACAGTGCCCATCCCAATCTGTCAGTCTAGCAGACTACAGACTGCATCCTGTAATTTAGCAGCCACTGCTCAATAGCTACATTACATTCAGAACAGCATGTAGAAAGTAACAGTCATAGATCTCACATTGTCCCAGATATGTTAACGGTCCCTGAGCCTGGAATAGTCCCAGTTTACTGCAACAGGCTTATTGTTCTCTTTGAGGTGGCATTGTGTGGATAGGTGTAGCAGTGTGACAGCGAATCTGCAGAGATAGATATTGCAGCGGAAAGACTCTCCAGGCAATGGGGAAAGGAAGTAGAAACCGTGAGAGAAGAGGAGTGAAAGCTGAGAGAGGATATTGGATAGAGTGATGGAAGAGACTGAATGAAGGAGGAGGAGAGAGAGAGAGGCCAGCCAGAGAGAGAGAAGCGGAGAGAGTTTAGATGAAGGAGAGCATCAAAGGGTGAGGGAGTGGTGAGGGGACATCGAGGGATGGTGACGGGAGAAAAAGTGAGTGGGGGAGAAGAAGGGGGAGGGAATATTGGGAGGAGAGGGAGAGTGAGTGGTGAACATGAGGAAGAAGTGTCGAGTGGAGAGGGACGGAATAGGGAAGTGAGAGGAGGAAGTGGTGAGGGAAGAGGGAGGGCTGGCAAGGAGAAGGGGAGTGAGTGATGAGGGGGAGGGAGAGAGTGATAAGGGAAGGAGTGGTGAGAGGGAGAATGGGGATAGAGAGGGAACAGAAAGGAGTGGGAAGGCAGAGGTAAGACATGTAGAGGGAGAGGGGGAGCAAGTGGTGACAGAGAGAGAGGGAGTGGGGAGGGAGAGATGAGGGGAGGATGGGAGTGGGGAAGGAGAGAGGGAGGAATTGGAGAGGCAGAGAGAGGGATTGAGTGGGAAGAGAGAGGTGAGGAAAAGGTGAGAGAGTGGGAGAGAGAGGGGAAGCAGAGTGAGGGAAAGGGGAGACAGAGGGAGGGAGAGGGGATTGAGGGGGGAGGGAGGGTGAGGGGAAGGACGGGAGGGGTGAGAGGTGAGAGAGAGAAATTGAACAGACCGATTGGGATTGCTTGCGAATTCCTGATGCTGTGTGAAATATTCAGAATCGTCGCTGCAGAAATTCGGGAGATTTCTGGCTCGTTATTGCCCTCGTCACAACCTTTTTACAGATTGAAGTAAAAAAGCAGAAATGAAAATGAATCTGATTGATTGTAGTCCCACGTAGCAACATGCAAACTCTCTCTCTTGCCATCCCACAGTCGCTGCTGTGCTAACCCACTCACTCCCACGTAACAACCTCACTTCCCACCACACTGAATTAATCTATCAGCAAGTGAAATTACCAGCTAGCTGCCTGCAAACGGCCAGTGTGAAAGCTGCACTTCTGCTGGAAACTATTCTATTCCAATGTTGGAGTGTGAAACTTCCTGCCGTGCTTCTGGACATCATTAGGTCCTTCTGTGGAATTTGGTAAACCAGTGGAATATTTCTCAATTGAACACTGAGCTGCAAAATTGCCCTTTGTGATGCCATGGGGAGATTAATATGCAGAAATTCTAAAAGAGACATGGCCTGAGTGTTATACTGCCCCGCTGGCAGGGTTTTAGACTTTGGGGGGGTGGGGGGGTAACTGTGGAAAAATTTCTGGAATGGGCTTCCTGTTGGTTTCCTCTCTTTCCCCACCTCTCCAGCTTCCACTGAGCGAGCAAAACTTTAGGCCTTTCCCTGATCGAGGTCCCTATTAGATTAATTCTAATCCTACAGTGCAGAAAAAGACTATTTGGCCCATCGAGTCTGCACCAACCATACTCCCACCCAGACTCTATTCCCAAAACCCCACGCATTTATCCCTAGCTAGTCCCCCCGACACTAAGGGGCAAATTAACATGGTCAATGCACCTAACCCACACATTTTTGGATTGTGGGTAAAAACCAGAGTGCCCAAAGGAAACCCACACAGACATGGAGAGAATGTGCAGATTCCACAGCGACAGAGACCCAAGTCAGAGATCGAACCCTGGCCCTGTGAAGCAGCAGTGCTAACCACTGTGCCAACTGTGTCACCAATTATTAACAACTTAATTTTTTTGCTAGTGCGAGGATTTCCCAGGAATGGGGAAAGCCTGAAAATAATCCGGTTCAGGCCTCAGGCATGAGAAGGTTGGGGAATGGGGTCACCTCCATCAGCAGCCCCCTTTTTAACTTCAAGCACCCCTACACCAGCACCTTTAAGGTCTGGTAAACTCAGGACCTCCTTCCTCTCCAATCACTCCAATCCCCCCACTGTCACCAGGCCTCTCCCACCTTTCCCACCTTTAACTTGGGAAGGCAATGGTCTAGTGGCATTATCGCTAGACTATTAATTCAGAAACTCAGCAAATGTTCTGGGAACCCGAGTTTGAATCTCACCACGGCAGAAGGTGAAATTTGAATTCAATCCTAAAAATCTGGAATCAGAATCTACTGATGACCATGAAACCATCCTTGACTGTTGGAAAAACCCATCTGGTTGACTAATGTCTTTAGGGAAGGAAATCTGCTGTCCTTACCTGGTCTGATCTACATGTGACTCCAAAGCCACAGCAATGTGGCTGATTCGCAACTGTCCTCGGGCAACCAGGGATGGGCAATAAATCCTGGCCAGCCAGCATCATCCATGCCCCATAAATGAATAAAAAAACTTGATCTGCGTGGCCACTGCTCAAATTCCTTTTGGGCGGATTATGTCTCAAGAACATCCTGACCCCTTGCATTAAAATGGTTCCTCTCCTCTTTTACGCTAGTCCTGGCTACGATGTCCGGAGCTGCATTGGAGAAACCCAGATCCCTCCCTCTGACCCATTGCTTCTTGTGTCCTCCTTATCCCTGGTTAAATACACTCTCTGAGACAGTGCCAAATCCTTCTTCAGCTAGCACATCTCCCCTTTCAGATAGCTGCCTTTTAAGAAGTGCGGGCTAGCTAGCTAACCCTGGAGCTCCCAGCTGAGTGTGCAGCCATTCACCACCATGTTCAGCATGGATGCCACACACCTGGAGGTAAGTATGGCAGCGGCACAAAGCTTTGCCTAATGCCCCGCATTACCTTGAAAGAGAGAAAGGTAATCTCTCATTGCCATCTTTATATCCACAGAATGATCACAATCAAGAGGTTTTAGACTCCACTACCTCTGTCAAACATACACAGGATAAAAAGCAGAGGCAATTTTTTCTACATGAAAAGCGAGAAAAGAGAAACAAATTGCAGGGTTGCATAGAAATATGGAACATAGAAGATAGGAGCAAGAGGAGGCCATTCAGCCCTTCGAGCCTGTTCCACCATTCATCACGATCATGGCTGATCATCTAACTCAATATCCTAATCCTGCTTTCTCCCCATAATCCCGTTTATCCAGCCATCTTTTGAATACATTCAATGTTTTGCTATCAACTTCTTCCTGTGGTAATGAATTCTACAGGTTCACCACTCTTTGGGTGAAGAGGTGTCTTCTCATCTTCATCCTAAATGTTCTACCTCAAATCCTCAGTCTGTGACCTCTAGTTCTGGACTCCCGATCATCAGGAAATCCTCCCTGCATTTACACTGTCTAGTCCTATCAGGATTTTGTAAGTGTGAGATCCCCCTCATTCGTGTGAAGTCCAGCGAAAACAATTCTAATCTAGTCAATCTCTCCTCATACATCAGTCCTAGTACCCCGGAAACTGCCTGCTAAATCTTCACTGCACTCCCTCGAGAGCAGGAGACCAAATCTGCAGACATTATTCTTTGTGTGGCCTCATCAAGGCCCTGTATAACTGAAACAACACATCGTAAGACTTTATCAAATGCTTTCTGAAATTCCAAATATACTACATCAACTGGTTCTCCCTGTCAACTATACTAGTTATATCTTAAAAGAATTTGAATGTTGTGGAGGGAGAACATGGGAATGGGATTAATGGATAGCTTTTTCAAAGGACTGGCACAGGCACAATGGGCCCAATGGCCTCCCTCTATGCCATTATAGCATTATATCTATTTTATGATTCTCAATCAGAGTTAGCTGACCTTCAATCAGTCTAGTGAGATTCGAACTGGGCTGTTCCGATTTTAACCTAGAGGAAGTTCTTTGCACAAACAGTAGTAGAAATCTCAAACTCACTCTCCCTCAAGAGGACTATGTCATGCGTCCATGCCCCTTATTTTTTGAAAATATGATTTTACAACTGGCTGGAAGTTGTACAATTTGAACTGAGGCAGAGCAAACTGCTTAAAAATGCTAGGCCACATTTCAAGGTAAAGGTGAGAAGGAAGCAAATCACCCTCAGGGGAATGTGTCGAGAGAGGCATTTCCTACAGCTCAGACAGCCATCGAAACTCAAGGAAGAGTCATTAAAGTGCAAATTAATTTTGTACACTGTTTTAATATTAAAATAATGGCTGCCACTGACAGACACATCTAAAATCTCTTAGAAATACACAATGTATTTCAAGGCAAAGTGACCCAGCCACTAAAGAGAGATTGCAAGTGACTTTGGTGGTATCAAGAAAGGAGGAAACAGGCTGAGGGTTGTTCTCTCACCCTTTCTCTCTCTTTTGTAATAATGTGTCATCCAGTTTGAGAAGTCAACTATACCAGAAATCTGCAAACGAATCAAGATCTTATTATAATTGCAACATCTAAATCTGATTGCATCCAATAAAACAATTAACCTAAATCAGTTTCAGTGTTTAACCTCAAGAACACTTAACTATATTTTCTATACCTTTGTTTTTATTGGGCTTCCCTTAACACCCCTTATTTCTGACACCTGTAAGTGGGTAAGCATACACACGCTTACACAGTGTGTAAGCGTGTGTATGTATGTCAGTTTATGCATCTATCTGCATCTGTGTGTGCATCTGTGTGTTTGTGTATGTGTGTGTGTGTGTGTGTGTTTCTGTGTGCATATGTCTATGCGTTTGTGTCTGTGTACCAATGTATGTATATATGTGTTTGTGTCTGTATGTCATGTCTCCGCATGTGTATGTGTGAGTATGTTTGTGCAGAATGTATGTGTGCGTATCTGTATGCCAATGTCTGTATGTGTGTGTGTGCCTGTGGGTGAGTGTATCTGTGTGGGAGTCTGTGTGTATGTCTGTATGTGTATGAGTGTGCAATTATCTGCCTTTGTGTGTATGGACATGTGTTTGTATGTGTGTGTGTGTGTGGGGGGGGGGGATGGTGGGGGAAATGACAGCTTGAGGGCTGAATGTGAAACGTTGTGCTTTAATTGGCTCCTTATTGCTCACAGCTTAAATAATTAAATCCATCCTGATTTGGCAAATGCCATATCCTCGGAGAAATAAACATTCTGACTGACCGTGAAGGTGGCATAGAGGGGAGCCAGTTCACCTACTCTCACCTGGTCATAGCAACTGCGAATGCTGGGGTTCAGCCGCTTTCCAGGCTGATATCGATACATCTGTGTTGGGTTAACGTATCGACAGATGTGGATCAAACTGGGGATAAATGGAACTAGAAATTCAGACCAGCCGGACTCATATTAAATGAAGGAGCGAGCTTGAGAGACCGAGTTGCTTCTGTCTCTGCCTTTGGAGTCAGAAGCTGGTGGATTGGAAGGAACTGGAAATGATGATATCCAGCAAAGGACTGCAGCTGCACTGTTATCCCTAACCCCTGTACAACATCGAGTTGTTAAGTGCCAAGAAAAACCCAGTGGATGATTTAACTGAAGCAGCCAAGTGAAGTGAAGGAAGATGAGCTTGGATCAATCCCAGACTTTGCTTGGTGTTTAATCTGTCACTGGTAGAGTGATGAGGAAATGATTTGTCTGAAGATGCTGTTCATTGCCTTCCTCCAGCGCTGTTTGAAATTCAGCACATTGTAACATGGAACAGTGACCGCCTCACTGGCACAAACAGCAGGCAGCAAATGGTATGTGAGCCTGCCTGAGCTGTCTTTGCTGAGAGCGAATATAGTGACTCCCGCCAGGGGAATATAATCTTAAAGAGCTTCTTAGTGCAGGATTACAGGGGTGCAAAGCAGCGCTTCACCGTCAGATAAACACAAAAGGATGAAGTTAACCTTCTTCTTTTTCTCCAGAGTTTACCGAGATGCATGGTTAAAACTTGGTCAGAACTGAGTGAACTTCTCCACAATCCCTGTATTAATCCAGAAAGCCTGTTTTACCGACTAATGCTTCAGTGATCTCCCTTTCTCACACAATACACGACTTTACTGACAGTTTCAAAGACATATTATCACTGTGTAGAAGATACAATTTTGAAGTTTGCCACTAGTGCAAGACTTGTCAAGTTTGCACGTTGTCAACAGGATAATAACAGACCTGAAGAAAGTATAGACAGGCTGATGTACGCTGGAATTTCACTGCCCCACCCCTCATGGGAAGCAAAGTAGGCGAAGGCTGGGGAATGGGCTGGCCCATTGATTTTAAGCACGATTTTCCAGTCTAGGGTCGAGCAAGGCCATTAAACCCAGTCCATAGAATCATAGAATCTCTACAGGAGGAGGCCATTTGGTCCATCGAGCCTGCACCAACAACAATCCCACCCAGGCCCTATCCTCGTAACCTCATGTACGCTGCTAGTCCCCCTGACACTAAGGATTAACTTAACATGGCCAATCCATCTAACCTGCATATCTTTGGATGGCCGATATAATATGACACGGATAAGATTAAAATGCTTCACTTGACTGAATCAACAGAGAGAGGCAGCATGTTTTATTGTGATGGGGTTCAAGTGCACAGGAATTTGGGGTACATGTTCCTTGATGATGGCTGACTAGGATGAAAAGACAATTAAGAATCTGTTTGGGATACCTGATTTTGTCAATAAGGCATTGAATAAAAACACAAAGAACTCATGACCAAACTTTACAAATCACTGGTTGGGGCTCAGCTGGAGTTTTTAAAATGAGTTCGCAGGATGTGGGTATCACTAGCGAGGTCAGCATTCATTGCCCATCCCTACTTGACTTTCAGAAGGCAGCGAATCATTGCAGGTCATATTGTGTAAGTACATTCACAGTGCCGTTAGGGAGGGGGTTCCAGAATTTTGACTCAGCAACAGAGAAGGAACAGATATATATTTCCAAGTCAGGATGGTGTGTGACATGGAGGGGAACTTCCAGATGGTGATGCTCTCACACGTATGCTGCCTATGTCCTTTGGCAGTCGTGGGTTTGGAAGGTGCTGCCTATGGGATCTTAGTGACTTCTTGCAGTGCATCTTGTAGACGGTACACACAGATGGTGGTAGAGGAGGTTGATGTTTGTGGATGAGGTGCCAGTCAAGCCGGCTGCGTTGTCTTGGATTGTATCAAACTTGCTGAGTGTTGATGGCGCAGCACCCATCCAGGCAAGTGAGGAGTATTCCATCACACTCCTGACTTCTCCTTGTGAATGTTGGACAGGCTTTGCGTAGTTAGCACATGAGCTACTCAGCGCAGGATTCCCAGCCTTTGACCTGTTTTTGTAGCCTCAATGTTTATATGGGTACCCCAGTTCAGTTTCTGGTTAGTGATAACCTCTCGGATGTTGATAGTGGAGAATTCAGCAGTGTCAAAGGGTGATGATAAGATTTTCTCATGTAGAGATAGTCATTGCCAGGCACTTGTGTGGCATGAATGTCACTTGCTTCTTGTCAGCCCTACCCAGGATATTTTCCACATCTTGTTCCATTTTGAGCACAGACTGCTTCAGTATCTGGAAAGTTGCGAATGGTGCTGAACATTGTGCAGTTATCAGCAAACGTGTTCACTTCTCACCTTATCGTGTACGATTCTGGGTATCGCATTTTAGACAGGCTTGGATTTAGAAAATACAGAAGGGGTTCACTGTGATACCAGGGATGGAGGAGTTCAGTTATGTGGAAAATTGGAGACATTGGGATTGTTTCCCTTGGAACAGAGGAAATGAAGAGAAATACCCAGCAGAGCTACTAACAAATTATGAGAGGTTTGGTGGAACAAGTGGAGAGAAGTAGTTTCCTTTGGTAAGTGGACAAAGAACCAAAGCTATAGCTTCAAAATAATTGGCAGGAGTATTCCAGAAGAAGTAAGAACAAATCTCTTCATGTATTGGGTTATTAGGATCTGGAATGTACTGCCTGACAGTGTGGTGGAGTTAATTCCATTGTTCTTGATCGTTCCCACACTTTGGTACTTGTCCCATCCCTTCCATCCCTCTGAATTGTTCCACTGTGAGGTGATGATGGCGTTGTGATAATGGCACTAAGTTAATAATCCAGAGCCCAGCCTGGGAGGTGAGGTTCGAAACCCATCAAGGCAGTTGGTAGAACTTAAATTTGATATTTTAAAAAATCTAGAATTGAAAATTGGTCTCAGTCATGGTGGCCATGAAACTACCATTGATTATCATTTTAAATAATCTGGTTCACTGATGTCCTGTCGACAATGATATTTGACATCTTTACCTGCTCTGCCTCTGACTTAATCCCACAGCAACATAGTTGATTCTTAACTGCTCAAACGACGTGGCAAAAAATATCTTAACTCTTCCAGCAACTTCCACATCCAACAAACAAAGTGAAATCCCATAAATTTAAAAAGCCTTCCAGTTCACCGGTCCTCACTTCAATGGATTGTTCTCTGCCGTTTCTATCCCCAGTGTGACACAGGCACCAGGCACATCTTCCCATCCCCTTTCAATATGCCTAAGGGCACTTGTATCTGGCTCATTTCTCAATTACCCTTTTGCTCATCACATTTCTACATAAGCTCCTCCTGTCTCACCCTCCGAGGCTCAGACACTCCTTCTGTTGTGACAATGATTTCTTTTAACTTAGTATTCTAATGATATGGTGTCCTGTACACTGGGTGGTAATTTTGGATTATATTGTCTCACATTTAGTTCTTTATCTGTCCCAATACCACCTCCTTTTTGCTGGCAGATTCATTCCTCTGTCATTTAATCTTCCTGTTTTCCAGCCTATCTCAAACTTGCCTTTCAAAGCCTTTCCAACCTTCTCTCCTTCTGTCCTTTACTCTACTCCTTGAATCATCTCCAATTTTGTCAAACAGCCACTGATCTTTCTCTCCCCACAGATACTGTCAAGTATTTCCAGAACATTCTTTTCGCATTTCAATTTCCCAAAAGGCAATAGGATAGAGACATAAAGAGGACTAATTTACAGGGTTGTGGGGAAAGGTTGCAGGAGGTAGGAGTAATTGTATAATTCTAACAAAGGGCCAGCACGAAGAGAGGGCTGAATGGTTTCTTTCAATTCCACCTGATTCCAATGTGAAAGGAGAACAGAAGGGTTTGTAGACTCATTCACTCATAGGCACTGCCACAAATATATTTGTCTGTTGGCATCTCCTTCCTGTTTACATCCATAAAAAATAGATCAGAGGGAAAAACTTGTCAGAGCCAAGAAAATATTGTGAAACTTTATGTTATAAATCAAGGGAAATAAGGTCTGGAAAAGTGCACTTCGATCTTTAAAAGCATAAGGCCCATCCACCCATCTCTCGAACCTGAGCCTCTTCTCCTGCCCCATTCACCACCAATTTTACACTCGTCCGCCCAGCGCATTTTCTTCTCTAAAATGTTGGCTGATTGTTGGTTCAATTCCACACTCCACTCCATTCAACACCAATTCAGCTGAACAGATCTATAGCAAAACACCCCACCACATCCCAACCCACATCCCATCAGCTTCAATCCATCACCACACAATGCATCTATTCCACCCTGCTCTCCTCAACTTCAAACCACATCTAACTAACTCAACTCCAACATACCCCAAACTAACTCAACTCCAACCCACCTCCAACTAACCCAACCCTAACCCACCTCCAGCTAACTCAATTTCAACCCACCCTCAACTAACTCAACCCCAATCCACCCCAAACTAACTCAACCCCAACCCACCCCCAACTAACTCAACCCCAATCCACCCCCAACTAATTCAGTTTCAACCCACCCCCAACTAACTCAATCCCAACCCACCCCCAACTAACTCAACTCCAAACAACCCCAACAAACTCAACCTCAATCTATCCCTAACTAATTCAACACCAACCCACCCCAACTAACTCAGCTCCAACCAACCCCCAACTAATTCAATCCCAACCACCCCCAATAACTCAACCCCAACTCACCCCCAATTAACTCAATCTCAACCCACCTCCAACTAACTCAACCCTAACCCACCTCAACTAACTCCACCCCAACCCATCCTCAACTAACTCAACCCCAATCTACCCCCAATTAACTCAACCCCAACTCACCCCCAACTAATCTAACCCCCAACCCGCCCTTACCCTTCTCAATTCCAACTCACCATCCCACCCAATCCCAAACCACCCCACATCACTCACTCCAAACTGGCCCCTTGCACTCCATCCCACTCTATCCCACTCCACTGAACTCCAGCCCACTTCCATTCCACTATAATTTATCCTAAAATTAAACCATCTCAGAGTAGTCCTATTCTATTCCTTGTCCATCCAACACACTCCAATCTATCCCATTCAACTGTCAACCCATTTCCCAAGCAGATCCCAGCCCACATTCGCCATCCAGATCTTTCCTAATTCACTGATCCACCCAGCCAACCATTCCATTTCACCCCACTGCATCCCTCCCCCACTCCTTCCAACACCTTGTCCTTATCTGTTTTGAGACTTGAGAAATGTGCCTGTTACTCCATTGTCTTTTGAAGCCGTCTATTTACCAAATGGTCCCAAAGTCACCACACTCAGTAGCCTCACAGTCTCTAACAGTGCCATAAAACTGCTAATGGGATCGGAATTCAGAGCCAACATGCTTTCCACAGTCACCTGCTCCACACTAACATGAAGTTGTATTCGGTGCCATTAGTCAGCTGGATAGGTTAAATGAGCTGGAAATGGGTTCCTGACTGCAAACCAATCAAAGAAAAGCATGAGCAAAACAAGGCAATGGCTTTTTTTGCTGATAAAAAAATGACTAAAACATAGTTAGATTTTAGTGAAGGGAATTGTCCCAGTAAACACCATCACTCTCTACCTCAGACCTCCTATCAATGCTTTGTGTTGGAACTCTGAGTCTCCACTGAAACCCATGATGCAGGTTGTTCAATGCTCCGACTGAAACTCATTCTACCAGTACCCAAACTCAACCCTCAAAGCACGTTGCCCTTGTTTTCCTCATCAAAACCAATTCTTTTGGGCTGTTCTATCAAAGCATATCCTTCTAATACCCATTAAAAGGCATCTCTCATGTCCCCCAACACTTGGATCAAAACCCAGCCCACTGACACTTTAACTGAGGCAATTGACTCACATCCAAACAATAGCACACTAAAAACAAAGAACAGTACAATCCATGCAATCCATTGGGCTGTACAAAGAACAGCCCAGTCCATCACATAAACCAGTCTTTCATCCACTGACTCTGTCTACACTTCGCGCTGCCTCAGAAAGGCATCCAGCATAATTAAGGATCGACATACCCCGGACATTCTCTCTTCCACTTTCTTCCTTCAGGAAAAAAATACAAAAGTCTGAGTTCACATACCAACCGACACAAGAACAGCTTCTTCTCTGCTGCTGTCAGATTTTTGAATGATCTTATCCTGCATTTAGTTGATCTTTCTCTACACCCTAGCTATGATTGTAACGCTATGTTCTGCACCTTCCCCTTTCCTTCTCTATGAATGGTATGTTTTGTCTTTATAGTGCACAAGAAGCAATACTTTTCTCTGTATGTTAATACATGAGACAATAATAAATCAAATCAAATCAAATGCAGCACAAGAACAGGCTCTTTGGCCCTCCAAACTTGCAGTGAACACATTGTTCTTTCTAGACCAACAACCTGTACCCCTCTATTCCCTATCTGTTCTCGTGTAACTATTCGGATAAGTCTTAAATGTTGCTAACATGTCTGCACTAACCACTTCACTTGACAGTGCATTCCAGGCCAAGTGAGGTGGTTAGTACAGACATGTTAACAACTATATAATAAAACTTGCCCCGGACATCTCTATTGAACTTTTCTCCACTTACCTTGAACTTGTGCCCCCTTGTAATTGTCATTTCAGCCCTGGGAAAAGTTCCAACTGTTCACTTCATCTATGCCCCTCATAATTTTATAAACTTCCGTCAAAATTTGCCAAACTGGAATTGAAGTCTCAATCAGATCAGCTATGATCATATTGAATGGTGGGGCAGGCTTGAAGGGTTGAATGGCCTTGTCCCCATTTTATGTTCTGTCTGTTGCCATTGAAGGCCATCCTTCCCGTGACCTCTCTGTTCCATAGTCAGCATTCCAAACATGGCGTGTTTTTAATAAACGTAATGTCATGTCTCCACTAAACATTGCTCGCTTGCTGATCCTAATTGTTGTTTTAATCCCCAGGCGAACTAAATTAGGTTTGCTCTCACTTTCACCCAGTGACTATTGTGAGGTGAATTACAATAGCAGAATGGGAATGCACAGGCACATGGCATAAGTACCTCTCCCATCAATGCACCAACCTGCCAGTCCACCACCCCACTATTTTAATGACCCACTGTTCCATTCACAACTGGCAGTCTGCATTCAAATCTCCCCCTTATGATTCCATGACTCAATCCAACCTCTCACTGGGATTGAGGAAGTACTGGAAGTCTTCAGAATCAACAGGATTTCAGAATTAAAACAACCGGTCTCCCAGTCTTGACTGCGGCAGACTGAAATGTTTGATAAGCAACTCCAAGCTCATGTGAGAAATTCAGATTCTCCCATCTGTTTCCAAGGCAAAGCAGTAAGAGAGTTTTATCCAATACAGTGGTCACACAAGAGAGCCTGAGGAATGGATACTTTGCATGAATGTGCGTGTGGGATGTTTCAGTATGTATCCAATCTCTGCTCCCAGCAACCAACCTACAGACACACAATGCAAGCCCTCATTATTCCCTGTGTTACAGCAGAGACTGTGTTTCATACTTCACTGACTGCAGCATGGTTCGGGATACCCTCGGGGGGTGAGAAATGTTACTGAGATCAAAGACTTCCTTTCTTCACCTTTCAAATGCGAGGGCAGAGCAAACCTATCACTCCCAGTTAGAGGGGGAATCTGCTGCACTTCTCACTGGAAGAAGGGAAAAAACAAGGTGATGGTTCTGAGAAAGGGATTCAGACTAGGAAAGCTTTATATTAACCTTGCGGATTGCTCAATTCGGTATGGTTATGTATTGTGGAAGCATCTTTGGACTGTGGGAGAAAACTCGAGCAGCAAGATGAAATGGGAAAATGTGCAGACTCTTCACAAACAATGACCCAAGGCCAGAATCAAACCCAGGTCCCTGGACTGTGAGGCAGCCATGCGAACCACTGCACCACCTCTATCCTAGACTCTTAGATTAACTTCTCTATAATGGATGAAAACCAATACACAGGAAGGGCAGAGAGTGAGCGAGAGAAAGAAAGGCAAAACGAAAGACAAAAAACTGCCAGATAGGAATAGCATCTTCTATCAAGGATAATATGGGAGGAATCTAGCCCATATTCAGCTAAGTCATCACTTGAGTTCATTGCTGGAGTTTACATCAAATTTAGTAAACTTATTTATCTCCTTAAAACAGTTCTATATTATTTCCAGCCCATTCCCACAACAGGGAGGGGGTTCAGAATCGAGCAAACTTCCACAATGAACTTTTTTTTAAACTATCCATTTTTTTAAACTATGACCCCTTCTGCTTGCTGAAACTTTCCTTTCTGTGATGGTGGTGAGAATTGCAGTTCACTCAGCATTGCTATGGCAACATGCACATGTCACATGCATGTTGTGGTCTGGAGCTATGGATCGTATTTCAAGAGGCTCCAATATTTTTCTCATCACACAGTTGATCAGGAATCTCTCCTGCTCCTGCCATTTTTGTATATTGGGAGGGTTTACAGATTGATACCCAGCCTGTTTGTCAATGTTATAAATGTACCTCCCATGGCCATCAAATCCCGGGGTGGGCCTTCTTTTTATTCGTTTATGGGATGTAGTCATGGCTGGTTAGGCCAGCATTTATTGCCTTTCATTAATTGCCTTGAGAAGGTGATGATAAGCTGTCATCTTGAACTACTGCAGATCCTGAGATGTAGGTACACCCACAGTACTGCCAGGGAGGGAGTTCCAAAAGATTGACTTAGTGACTTAGTGAAGGAATGGTGATATATTTCCAAGTCAGGATGGTGAGTGACTTGGAGGGGAACTTCCAGGAGGTGGTGTTCCTCTGTATCTGTTGCCCTTCTCCTTCCAGATGGTAGAGGTCATGGGATTGGAAGGTGTTACCAAAGAAACCTTGGTGAGTTCCTGCAATGCATCTTGTAGCTGGCAAACACTGCTGCCACTGTGCGTTGGTAGTGAGGGATTGAATGTTTGTACAAGGGATACCAATCAAGTGGGCGGCTTTGTCCTTGATAGTGTTGAGCTTCTTGAGTGTTGTTGGAGCTGCATCCATCTAAGGAAATGGAGAGCATTCCATTACACTCCTGACTTGCGCCGTGTAGATGGTGGACAGGTTTCGAGGAATCAGGAGGAGAGCTAATGCTGCAGGATTCGTAACTTCTGACTTGCTCTTGTCACCACTGTGCTTACATGGCAAGTCTAGTTGAGTTTCTGGTCAATGGTAACCCCCAGGATATTGAACCTGGAATTGAACCTAGAGGCAGGGGCACTCTCCCAATTCAACACAGCAGCTCTGAATCCCATAAAAAGTTCCATTAATTCATTGAACATGACCTATATTTCCATGTTAATTCTTTTTGATAAATCCACCTCCTCCTCCCAGGTTAATTTACTTTTTCTCAAATTGTCTTACTGCTAAGCCTGACAGATTGGCAGCTGTCTGTTGTTCTCTTTGAGAAGAGATGTAATGAATTACTTCCCTTGAGGTATTTATTGGGTGAGACACAAAAGCAAGTGGAAGTGCAAAGAGGAAGCGGGATGGTAATTCTCCAGAACTCTGCCAAATGACACACAATGCATCAAATAAAAGCCTTGCACATGTGATTGATTAGAATAGAAACAGACCCCAGAGAGTATCTGCTATACTGTTTGGAGGTGATCTGATGTCATTTAATGAGTTATTATGGACAATGAACTTTGTATATGATGGTTATATGTTAAACTGCCTCCTTTAACAGAAGGTAAAATGGAATACTTTGGAGATGGGGAATGTGATTTCAGACTGGAGACAAACTCATGTGGCTTCATACTAATGTGCCCAGAAACGAACCTACGTGATCTAATGTTTCTTCGACAGAAACTTTGGTCGAAGCCTATTGCATATCGGGTGCAAGTTTTAACAATAGCACAAGGAAAAGGAGGTATCTAACCCCACTGCTAGTTGACTCAGAGTCTGTCAGAGAGAACTGAGGAAGGAAACCCACACCAAATACTACAGAAGTGTTTTGGGTTAGCCACTGAGCAAGGCAATAGAGAAGGATGAGATTCCCAGTTCAATAGAATAAAGCTCATGAAGAGTTACAGACCAAGGAGTCACTTACTAGAAAATGCGCTGCTTCTGGAAGTGCATTCTAATCTTCTCACATGATTGAGTGGAGTGGCCTTTGTTGAAAGAACTTCAGAAGATCCTGGTGGGGCAGGGAGAAGAGAACTACTTAAAGATGGGAGGAGATTGGAACTTTGAACAAAGACTATGGGCAGGATGTCCAGTCTAACCAAATCTCAATGGACTATGGCTGGGCCATGAGTAAGTGGGGCTTTTGGTTGCATTAATTAGTTAACGGGAAACATATTTCTGTAGGTTAGTGTCTTAGTTGCCAACTAGATCATGTTTAGTTTGTTTCTCATTGTTGAAGTTTTGATATGTGAGATATGTTATTTCTTTTTTCCTATTGGTCATTGAAAAATTCTTTAAAAGTTACTGGTGTCTATGGGAATGTAATAAGTGTTGGATATGATCGATGCAGTATCATCCCAAAAGACTCCTGCATCATTGTTGCCAGTCATCAGCAGATGCTGGCTCCTCCAGCACAGACAGAATACTCTCGGCTGGACTGGCAGCTGAGTAGCTATCATGTAGTTGAAAGTCTACAAGCCAGTTGCTTCAGCCTGACAGTACAACACTGGAGAGTACAGGCTGGGCCAATTGTTATACTGGAGTCCTACAATCCTAGGCTAAGCAACTCTGTTCTTTTACCTTTTGTCCATTTGTGGGACATGGGCGTCACTGGCTGGCCAGCATTTATTGCTCACCCCTAGTTGCCTGAGAGCAGTTGAGAATCAACCACCTTGCTGTGGCTCGAGTCACATGTAGGCCAGACCAGGTAAGAACGACAGATATCCTTCCCTAAAGGACCAGTTAAAGAACGACAGATATCCTTTCCTAAAGGATATCCTTCCCTAAACCAGATAAAGTAAAATTATAAAGTTTATTTATTAGTCAAAAGCAAGGCTCACATTAACACTGCAATGAAGTCACTGTGAAATTCCCCTAATCATCATCATTTAGTGCCTGTTTGGGTCAATGCAACGAACCAGCATGTCTTTCAGAAACTGGAGTCCCTGGAAGAAACCTATGGGAAGAACTTGCAAACTCCACAGAGCCAGTGACCCAAGCTGGGAATCAAACCCAGGTCCTTGGCACTGAGGAGCAACAATGTTAACTACTCCATGATGGGTTTTTCAGGCAATTGGCAATGGTTTCACGGTCCTCAGTAGATTCTAAATTCCAGATTTTTTTTATTGAATTCAAATTTCACCATCTGCCATGCCAGGTTTCAAATCCAGATCCCCAGAACATGAGTTGAGCTTCTGGATTAATAATCTAGCGAGAATACCACTCGGCCATTGCCTCCCCTTGATCTCAGTTTTGCACTAGGCTTCCCCAATCCTGTACACTTCAACTGCAGACTGAATGAAGTGTAACGCATAATAGATTTTGGCTCCCAATAGGAAATAGTTTTCTTTTCTCACGGCTTTTTCTCTCTCCTTCGGCACTTCTGTTGATGGTTGCTTGACTGCAAAGGTCTGAAGAGTCCACCTTTTTGATGATGCTTTCCATTCTGAAGTGGCTATTATTGGAGTGGCCATTCTGTCTCTACAGGCCAGTGTCACAGAGGATCTACAGCCTAGCGTGACAATTATTGGATTGACATTTTAAAATAAAATGTTGCATTTTGGAGGTTAAAAATCCACCTTGTTCAGGAAAATTGAAGAACCTAACTAGGAGACATTGGTGTGGCAATACATAGCTCACTGAAGTGCCAAAGGAGCAAGAGAAAGCCACAAAAAAAAGAAATTATCTCCTACTGTCCATCTATTGTGCATTATACCTCGTTCAGTCTGCAGTATATAGTATGGAATGGGGAAGCCTAGAGCAAAACCGACATCAATACAATGAGAATGATTCAGTGTAGCTTCACTGGATTATAAACAGGGATTTTAAGGTTTATTTATTAGTGTTACAAGTAGGCGTACATTAATACTACAATGAAGCTGCTATGAAAGTCCTCTAGTCGCCACACTCTGTTGCCTCAGTTCGAGTACACTGAGGGAAAATTTAGCATGGCCAACACATCTAATCTGCATCTCTTTTGGACTATGGGAGGAATCTGGAGCATCCAGAGGGATCTCACACAGACATGGGGAGAATGTGCAGCCTCTGCACATATAATGACCCAAGCTGGTAATTGAACTCAGGTCCCTGGTGCTATGAGACAGCAGTCCTAAGCACCGTGCCACCCTGATGAGGAAAGGAATGACAGTTATAAAGAGAATCTTCATGTTTGGAGCTTTATTCATTGGGGTAGAGAATATATAGTGGTCACCTGGTAGAGGTCTTGAAGATAATGAATAGCTGCGATAGAGTAAATAATGAGGATTGCTCCGACTGGGCAGTAACAAAAGGGCACAAATTTATTCCAATCATAAATAGAATAAAAGGGGAGGTAAATCTCAGACAGAAGGTGATTAGAAGGTGAAATTATCTGCCACAGACTGGTGTTGAAGCAACCTCCCAATAATTATTTCAAAGGTAATTAGATAGTTGCTTCAAGCAAGGAATATTAAAGACAACGGGGAGCGAGCATATTAGAATGGTGGGAGGATATTTAAGGGTGTGGAGAAACAATGGAAGGATGGGATTAGACCATGTGGGACAATAAGTGTTGTGGGGGGGGAGTGAGCAGGATAGTGGGATTAAACTTTGTGGGATATAAAAGGGTATTGGGATTAAGCATGAGTGTGAGAATAGATTGGTGGAGAAAAAGAGGTGCTCAGATTTGGTAGTCTGAATGGTATTATTCAGTGCTGAAATTGTTACGATCCCGCAAAGCAATAAAAAGAGAGACAGAGAACTTTCTTTGCAATCTCGCCAGGTCCCTGGAGTGTCCTCACTATCTGATCAGTTACCCCGATTGCAAGGTTGTGAATATCAACACCTGACAGGATTGATTTTAGCTGGCGTGTGTCTCACATGGTCAAATAGCCAGATGACATTTGAGACTTATAAAGGGAAAATGGACCATTGAGTGAGTAGCAGAGTGCCAATACTGATATAACTGGGCTGGAAAAGATCAGGGGCAAAAGGAATGGGCATTATCTTGGCACTAGGTACCTCGACTGGGCAGCTAACCCTATGTAGCCATAGATCAAATCTGGACAGAAAGTAAGTTCCTCTAACTCTGTGAACCATTGTTCTGTGAACCCTTGCTGGGGTTCTGACCTTTTCCAGAGCTTTGACCTTTATTACTTCCTTGCCTCACATTTCCAGGTTTTGTGTCATCCACAAATTTTGAAATTGCTCCAAAATCCTCTAATCCAAGCTACCCAATTAATCCCACACTATATGTTCCTTATCAAAGTCTGGCACATTTTTCTTCTTCAAGTACCTATCCTTGCCTTTTTGAAAGTCAATATTGACTTTGCTTCCACTGCCTTTACCAGCAGCGTGTTTCAGAACGTAAGAACTCGCTGTTAAGAGAAACACTTCATCTCCTCTCTAGATAATTTGCCACTTTAAAGAGTAGCATGGTAGCTCAGTGGTGATACTGCTGCCTCATGACGTCAGCGACGCGCATTCAGTTCTCGGCTTGGGTCACAGTTTGTGCAGATTTGCATGTTCTTTCATTCTTCCCATGTCTGGCTGGGATCTTCTGGGTGCCCTGTTTTCTTCCCAAAAGACATGCTGGTTAAGTGCATTGACCATGCGAAATTCTCCCTCAGTGTACCTGAACAAGTGCCGGCGTGTGCCGACTGGGAGATTTTCACAATAACTTCATGTAAGCCTACTTGTGACTAATAAATAAATATATTATTTCATGGACATGAGCATCACTGACAAGGCCAACATTTTTTGCCAACACCTTATTACCCTTGGACTGAGTGACTTGCTCAGCCATTTCAGAGGTCAGTTAAGAGTCAACCACATTGCTGTGAGTCTGGAGTCACATGTAGGCCAGAGCATATAAGGACAGTAAATTTCTTTCCCTAAAGGACATTAGTGAACCAGATGGGCTTTTCAATCAATCAGTGATAGTTGGTCGCCATAAGACTAGCTCTATAATCCCTGATTTATTCATTGGATTAAACTCCATTCTCTGCTGTGGTGACAGGCAGGTTAGATCCAGAAAGAATGTTCCCAGTGATGGAGGAATAGGAGTCATAGTTTGAGGATAAAGGGGATAAAGGGGTAGTTGATGAGGAGAATGATGAGGAGATGAGGAGATGAGGAGAATTTTTTTCACCCAGAAGGTGGTGAGTGTGTGGAATTCACTACCACAGAATGTAGTTGAGGCCAAAACATTATCTGATTTCAGAAATAAATTAGATATAACTCATGTGGCTAAAGAGATCAAGGGATATGGGGAAGAAGGGGGGGAAATTAGGATATTGGATTTGATAATCAACCATGATCAAAATGAATGGCGGAGCAGGCTCAAAGGGCCGAATGACCTACTTTGCTTCTAGTCTCAACTTTCCATGATTTGAATTCTTGTATCCAGAATTTTAACCTGGGCCTCTGGATTACTAAATCCTGTGACATAACCACCAACTTTACCTTAAATCTGAGTTATCTGGTTACTGACCTTTCTGCTATGGAAATAATTTTAAGTGCCTAATAATTTTAATCACTTTGGGTGGGTGAAGCAGTGTTTGTCCCTCTAGGAGTAGATTGAGGGGAAATTTGATAGCAGTGTTCAAGATTATGACACGTTTGAATCAGGTGGACAAGATAAAGCTGTCCCCATTAGCTGAGATGGTACAAGGAGTAGGGGAAACTGATGTAAAGTTTGCACAGGGGGAAAGTGAGGAAGAACCTTTTCACCCAGCGCATGGTAATGAGCTGGGATTCCCTGTCCACAAGACTGCTGGAAGTGGAGCTGATGAATTACGTGAAAAGGAAATCGGATGCGTACTTAAGGGAAGTAAGCCAATGAGCTGGAATTTTACCGTCCCACCTACCAGAGGAATTAGAGCAGGGAAGAGGCAGACAATGAGAAGGTCCATTCATAGACTCGTAAAATCCCTGCAGCGCAGAAAGAGACCATTCGAGTCTGCACCAACTACAATCCCACCACCCCCTTTCCCTGTAGCCCCACATATTTACCTTGCTAGGCCCTCTGACTCAAAGAGGCAATTTACCATCAATCTAACCCACATATCCTAGACTGTGGGAGGAAATCGGAGCACCCGGAAGAAACACACACAGACACAGGGAGAATGTGCAAACTCCGCACAGACAGTGACCCAAGTCGGGAATTGAACCTGGGTGTCTGATGCTGTGAGGCAGCAGTGCCAACCATTGTGCCACTGTGCTGCCCTTTGACCTCGTGACAGAATTTGACAGTTTTGGGATGAGCGAGACCAGAAAATCCCACTGTGGGATTAGAGGGATAGACTGGGAAAATGGGCAGGGTTCCACGGGGAACTGACACAGACTCAAGGACTGATGGACTCCCTATCTGCGATGAATGATTCTCTATTAAATCGAATATATTTGCACCTTCCTGGTTTCCATCTCATTGAAAACAGTTTCCTGCCTTTCGTGTCAGCACTTTGAGTTGCATAATTGTTCCTTACTGCATTCTACAAATGAATGAGGCAACCATAGAATCCTTTAGTGCAGAAGGAGGCCATTCGGTCCATCAAATCTGCATCGACCACAATATGACTCAGGCCCTAGACCCATAACCCCACATATTTATCCTGCTAATCCCCTGACACCAGGGTCAATTTACCATGGCCAATCAAACTAACCCACACATCTTTAGACTGTGGGAGGAAAACTGAGCACCTGGAGGAAACCCACTCAGACACAGGGAGAACGTGGAAACTCCACATAGACCTGAGGCCGGAATCAAACCCAGGTCTCTGGTGCTGTGAGGCAGCAGTGCTAACCACTATGCCACCCAGGGTGAACACAGATTACTCAGTGGGGTTTAGAGGTTGTGAAAGCAGATCTGCTGTGAATGGAGGTAAGGCAGAATGAAGGAATCCCATGTACTGATGGCCAAGGAGTGGGCTGATGTCTCTTTCATTGTGTGAATCTTTCTGTCCCCACATGGCCCCACTTCCCTCTCTCTCCGTCCTTGCTGAATTCACTGATGGAATGAATTTGAACGCACTGGGTTTTTCCACTCATTCACTAGCCAGCTCTCTACATAAAGGGGATAGGGGGGTTCTAAATTGTTACCATGGTTACATTAACTTGTCTTCAAAACCCTGCCACCCAGTTACATCATTCAGTCCTGTTGTGGGAAGATTCACAGATTTACAGGCACAAACATTGGAGTCTGCACTGATTTAACAATGCTCAACTCGCCACACGCTCTCTCCTATGGCAAATACCTGCACCGAGATTGATTTCTTTTTATATATGTAGGAATAAAGCAGCTCTATTTAATCCCTGGATCCCCCCTTCTCCCCCCAGTCGCTGGGGGAACGCTCCTTCTCGGAGTAAATTGATAATCAAGTCATGTTGCACATGTCTCCGAGCCTGATCGCGATTTGCCTGTCCAAAGCTGCAACAGTAAACAGGACCGCTCCGAGCTGGGGCCACTCCGAGCTGGGGCCACTCCGAGCTGGGGCCACTCCGCCAGAAGGCTCACACGGCTCCGCCTGTGATTGCTGTTGTGCCTGGTTGCTCCACCTTCCGGAAGAAGCAATGTGTTATCCTCTCCGCGCTGAGGACGTGTTTATGAGGCAGCTCCACGCTGGAGACGTTGTGCCTGCGTGTTTGTGTGAGTGAGCCCCAGCTCTGCGCTGGAGCCACGCACTCCCTCTCCCTCTGGCTCCACGCTGGGGACGTTGTGTCTGTGTTTGTATGTGAGTGAACAGCAGCTCCGCGCTGGGGCCACACACACACACACACACACACTGGCTCCGCGCTGGGAACGTGTCACTGTGTGCGATGTGTGTTTGTGCAGCCAGCGAGTGGCAGCTCCGCGCTGGGGACACACTCTCCTCAGCTCCGCGCTGGGGACGCGCTGGCTAAGCGAAGCTCCATCCTCCTGTGATCCAAAGCGGCGCTGAGCAGAGTAAGTGCAGAGTCGGCGGGCACAAGGAGACAAGCCAGGCTCCCGATGCAAAAGGCAAAATGCAGCCATCCATCCTCACCATCCTGTGTTCGGGATTGTTGGGGTGTGTTTTGGGAGCTTTCCCCAGCAGCTTGCAAATCGGTAAGGAGTTGCAGACACTGTCTGCATTCTTGCACACTCTCATTCATTCATCACATCCACATCTTGCTGTTTTAACCAGCTCGAAATGATCTCAATGTGCAATCTGTATTCTGGCTTCGCTGGAACTGGGGCTTTTCTTTTTTTTAAAAAAAATGCAATTACAATTCTCTCTGCTGAGTTTAATTCCCAATCAATTTCCTCTCCCTCTCTCCAAGGTGCTCTCTTTCCCAAGCAGCAGTCCCAGGAATATTCCGCCTTCCGATTCGGATTATCGTTCTACAACACGGACACAATGTACAAACTCATCACCCAGACCGAGAACGTGGACATTAGTAACAGTTTCGCCGTCACCAACGCCTGTGAGTGGGGAGGGAGGGAGGAAGAGTGGAGGGAGGGAGAGGGACTGAGGAGGGGGAATGGAGTGAAGAAGGAGAGTTTGGAGGGACATAGGGAGGGAGGGATAGTGGTGTGAGAGTGGGGAGAGAGGGAGAGTGGGGAGGGAGGGTGGTAGAGTGAAAGGGGAAGGAGACAGTGGGGAGGGAGGGTGGTAGAGTGGAGGGAGGGAGAGTGGGGAAAGAGATATAGTGGAGTGAAAGTGAAGAGGGAGAGTGGGGAATATGGAGGGAGGGTGGATGGAGAGGTGGGGAGAGTGGGAACGGAGGAAGAGGGGGAATCGATCCTGGGACTGGGTGCTGAGAGATCTTAAAGGGATAGAGGGAGGGGATGGAAAGCCTCTTGGGGTAGGGGAGAGTGCTGTTTCCCCCTTGGCATTGGAGAGTACAGGCCTCCGAGGGACTGGTGCTTAGGTTGCAGAGAGAGAGAGAGAGATACACACCTTCTGTTCGGTATTTTAGATTTGATTGGATTTATTGTCACATGTATTAACATACAGTGAAAAGTAGTGTTTCTTGCGTGATAAATAGACAAAGCATATCATTTGTAGATTACATATGGGAGAAGGAAAGGAGAGAGTGCAGAATGTGGTGTAGAGAATCTCGGCAGTGTCGGACTGAAGAGGCAAAATCCTTTGTTTAAAACAAGAATCCTACCTGGAATTTGGACTGTATCATCAGCAAACTGATTTACTAGACTGGGATGTTTGAATGTGTTTTAAATAAATGCAGTGATGCTTGTTATTTGTTGAAGTTAGGATGTTGGAAGTTTTCTCCGCTCTCTCGCTGCTCAGGGTGACAATCCCTTTCTCACTCTGGGCATTGGAAGGAGCTTTCCTTGTCAGGAAGACTCATAGAGGTGGAATCAGTATGATCATTCTCAAACAGGGCGGCGTGACACCCTGGGGTGTGTTTGACACACGGGCAAGTGTGTGCCACTCGAGGGGGCGGTTGTGGTAGTGGTTTGAACATCCTCTCTTGTCGAGAAATCCTCTGGATGATCCCAGTTAAACCAACAGCAGTGATATCTCACAGTTGCAACTTTCCCGCTTCCGCCTTCGATAAGGGGTTTTTGACTTAGTTAGATTTTAGTACATGCTGGTGACTGGCAAGTCTGGGGAGGGACGGGAAAGGGTTTTGAAGGTGTGAGTTTGTGTTTGAGCTACTGAGGACAGTTTGGAGACAGTAGCAACTAGCAGTGAAAGGAGACAGCGCTGAGTCCACATCTTGTTGTCATTTTTACTGTGAAAGCAATGTTAGATGCTTAGGGTTAATGCGAGTGGCGCACCGTGTTGTGTGTAGAAATGGTGTAGGATTAGAGTTTGGATTAGGATATAACGGTGAGATTTTTCTGTGCTTGACTCTCATCCCGAGCTCCACTCTGTGTGGTGGAAATTAGAATCGGAATTTCTAAGCTAAGATTTTCGATCACAGCACCCCCCCCCCTCTCTCTCTCTCGTTAGCTCTCAAACACCTTATGTTAGTATTTAATCATCCGTTTTTCAATTTACTCTCGTTGTGTTGCTCCTTTTAAAATTCGTTTCTGTATTGAGACATTTTCTTTTAGTTTTGTTCCCTGCCAAATATTTCTCCCTGTAACTGCTGCCCCCTCCCTTCCTCACTTTTTTGTGTTCCTGTCTGCCCCTGAATCAGGCATATAGTGAATCTGGGAGGGATCCATCCCTCTCCCCACGTTCCCCGGGCACAGTCTGCACAATCTCACTTTCCCTCTGCTTTGGGATTAGAGCTGCGGTTTCCCCTCATTGTACATTAATACTGTCTAATAGATCCAAACATACACACAGAACAGACACCACATACACATGCACACTCAGCACACTCGTTAGTACACACACGAGCATTCACACGGATGCACCAAGTACACACTGTAAGCCTTTTCCCAGCTCCACACATTCTCACACTGACTTAAAGAAGATTCAATTACGTCATTTCTCAGGGAATAACAGCTTCATTGTGATCCCTGGGTCGCCAATTTAGCTTCGCGAACTGACAGGGAAATTTGAGAAATGTTTCTGACTTCGAGGCTGATGAAAAATTAAATTGTGAATCAGTTGTGGTTTGTTAATTTAGCAGCGCGTCCAAGTGATTCCATCGGTTTTCCCTGTTGGAGTTAGACAGTGCTCAGTACTGGACAGGATAATCAAACAGTATGATATCCCCAAACACAGCACATTGCCCTGCTCAGTGTTTCGAGAAAGTGACAGAGCCTCTCTCTATGTGGCTTCTGGTGATAAATCGTCATTTCCCCAACTGGTGATTAATCTGACCACAAAATGTGCTGTGAATATCCGACATCAAGCACACACTGATTATTCATTGGATCCTGGAGATATCTGCAGTTAGTTTAAATGTCCTGGGACATTATTTCGAGTCTACACAATAATACTGCAACTCCCACTGTTTTCATTTTTTATTCTGATGCTACTCAGAATATCTACCTCATGAGTCGGCACCAGCTGTGGAGATAACAGTTTCTGCACAATTGACTCCGATCGAGGTCCAATGGTTCTTTTTACCAGCAAACAGATTGTGGAGAATATTGTTATTACACATACTTCCCAACGATCAAACGTTTTCTAGTTGCGACAAATTGAGATCTTCTTTGATTGAAATTGATAATGGACAATATTCTCACATGGTTACAGACATTGTACTCACTGGGTTACTGATATTGTACTCACTGAGTAACAGACATTGTACTCACCGGGTTATTGGACATTGTACACACTGGGCTATTGGACATTGTACACACTGGGCTATTGGACATTGTACACACTGGGCTATTGGACTTTGTACACACTGGGTTATTAGACATTGTACTCACTGGGTTACTGGACTTTGTTCTCACTGGGTTATTGGACATGGTACTCACTGGGTTATTGGACATTGTACACACTGGGCTATTGGACTTTGTACTCACTGGATTATTGGACATTGTACACACTGGGTTATTGGACATTGTACTCACTGGGTTATTGGACATTGTACACACTGGGCTATTGGACTTTGTACTCACTGGGTTATTGGACATTGAACTCACTGGGTTATTGGACATTGTACACACTAGGTTATTAGACATTGTACACACTGGGCTATTGGACTTTGTACTCACTGGGTTATTGGACATTGTACACACTGGGCTATTGGACTTTGTACTCACTGGGTTATTGGACATTGAACTCACTGGGTTATTGGACATTGTACACACTAGGTTATTAGACATTGTACACACTGGGCTATTGGACTTTGTACTCACTGGGTTATTTAACATTGTACACACAGGGTTATTAGACATTGTACTCACTGGGCTATTGGACATTGTACACACTGGGCTATTGAACTTTGTACACACTGGGCTATTGGACTTTGTACACACTGGGTTATTAGACATTGTACTCACTGGGTTACTGGACTTTGTTCTCACTGGGTTATTGGACATTGTATACACTGGGCTATTGGACATTGTACTCACTGGCTTATTGGACATTGAACTCACTGGGTTATTGGACATTGTACACACTGGGCTATTGGACTTTGTACTCACTGGGTTATTGGACATTGTACACACTGGGCTATTGGACATTGTACACATTGGGCTATTGGACATTGTACACACTGGGTTATTGGGCATTGTACTCACTGGGTTATTGGGCATTGTACTCTCTGGGTTATTGGACATTGTACTCTCTGGGTTATTGGACATTGTACACACTGGGTTATTGGACTTTGTACTCACTGGGTTATTGGACATTGTACACGCTGGGCTATTGGGCATTGTACTCTCTGGGTTAACATAGAAACATAGAACAAACAGCGCAGTATAGGCCCTTCAGCCCTCAATGTTGTACCGAGCTTTATCCGAAACCAAGAAGAAGCTATCCCACTCCCTGTCATTCTGGTGCACTCCATGTGCGTATCCAATAACCACTCGAAAGTTTCTAACATGTCTGACTCCACAATCACAGCAGGCAATCCATTCCACACCCCACCATTCTCTGAGTAAAGAACCTACCTCGGACATCCCTCCTATATCTCCCACCATGAACCTTATAGTTATGTTCCCTAGTAACAGCTACATCCACCCGAGGAAATAGTCCCTGAACGTCCACTCCATCTGTTCCCCTCATCATCTTATCAACCTCTGTTAAGTCGCCTCTCATCCTCCTCCAGTCTAAAGAGAAAAGTCCTAGCTCCCTTAACCTTTCCTCATAAGACTTACTCTCCAAACCAGGCAGCATCTGGTAAATCTCCTCTGCAATCTCTCTAATATCTCCACATCCTTCTTATAGTGAGGTGACCAGAACTGCACACAATATTTCAAAACTTGGAGTACAATTGGATATTGTACACACTGTGTTATTGGACATTGTACTCTCTGTGTTATTAGCCATCATGTTCACAGGATTATTGGACATTATACTCAGAGGCACTTGGACATTATACTCCCTGGCTTAGAGGACATAGCGCATAGTTTACTATTGGAAATTTTACTCACGGCATTCTGGTACATTTTATTCATGGGTCTATAAGGCACTGTACAAAGAATAAAGAACAAAACAGCATGGGAAACAGGCCCTTCGGCCCAACGAGCCTGTGCCGCCACCCCGATGTTCCCACCTCTACCCGCGAGCCCTGTCCATGTTTATAGATCTATGGATTAAAAACCAAATTTGAGACAATTTAGGGAGAATTTGTTTTGCCAATTAGCCTAAGAGCACATCTTTGGGATGTGGGAGGAAACCGGAGCTCCCGGAGAAAACCCACGCAAGCACGGAGAGAATTCGCAAACTCTCACAGACACAGACCCAAATCCATGTATCTGCACAGCACAGCGATAGTCACTGAGCTGTCGTGTTGCCCATCAAATGGTCCAGGTCAAGCGTACACTAACGACTTGAAGCAGTAGGATACTCTCGAAAAAGACCCAAGAGCAGTCCTTTCACAACCTATCGCGTGTATGCCCCTCGTTAGACAACAAGGTGGACCAAAGCACCTGTAGGATAAAAACAAGTACATCAATATAAGTACATCAAGTACTTATTGGCAATGGTTATATTAAGTTCTTTTTTTTTGTAAAACTGGTCTGTTAGATAATTTCCACTAATTACTGCACTGCTGTTTCTGAATTTTGGTCAGTTTTGTTTCTTTTTTCAGTTTTATTTGACAACCCCCCCCACCAGAAAAAATGCAAAGCTGGCTGATGATGAGCATAGCTACTGTGGGTATCCTTGTTTAAAAATGGTATGTTACATTTCTGTTTTAGAGTCAACTGGATGTGGTCATAGTGTGGAAAGAATGAAGGTCAGGCCTGGCTATCTGCTGTAGGCTGCATTGAGTGAGTGCTGCACTGTCAGAGGGGCAGGACTGAGGGATGCTGCACTGTCAGAGAGTCAGTACTGAGTGAGTGCTGTAATGTCAGAGGGTCAGTACTGAGGGAGTGCTGCACTGTGAGCGGGTCAGTACTGAGGGTGTGCTACACTGTTAGAGGGTCAGTACTGAGTGAGTGCTGCACTGTCAGAGTCAGTACTGAGGGAGTGCTGCACTGTCAGAGGGTCAGTACTGAGGGAGTGCTGCACTGTCAGAGGGTCAGTACTGAGGGAGTGTTGCACTGTCAGAGGGTCAGTACTGAGGGAGTGCTGCACTGTCAGAGGGTCAGTGGTAGGGGGTAGTTTGAAGGTTTTTGAAGATGGGGGATCGGTTAGGAGGTCTTAGATGGATGGGGGTAGTTTCAATGGTCTTGAAAGTTAGAGTAGTTTGCCATTGTTGGGAGTTGGGAGTGGATAAGGGGCTCCTGGAAAAATGGGCAACAGCTTGGGTTTGTTGTTATTAAAGGGCTGAGGGGATGTAGGCTGAATGCTCTTAAAGGGGTGATTGGTAGGTTGTGGATGTTATAAGGGGTGGCAGTAGTTTGAGTGCTCTTGGAGGGTGAAGGTAACCTGAAGGTGTTGATGAGGTAGCAGGAGATTGGGTTGAAGGGGTGGGGCTTGTTTGGGGATCTTTGAGGAGTGGGGTATGATCGGGTGCTATTGATGAGCTGGGTGGCAGGGATGGGGTGTGGGTGGCACTATTTTTTCATTATTTGAATTTCTTACTTATGAATTACATTTTTCCATTTTAAGCTGTGAATTCAAAATGTACAACACAGTTCATTTGACAGTTTCCGGGGGAAGAAGCTCTTAGGTTAAGGTCGTACTCAATTTATGTACAGTGTACCATTCTTTCCGAAAACTTCAGATCAGCAATTCAATCCACTGTACATTTTTCCTAAGTTGTTGGTCGATGTGTGATTGGTAACTTTTGGGGATAATGTCATCAGCACTAAAGGACTATTTGCCATTTATGATATATAATGGTTTAGTGTCAGAGAAGTCAGAATGTAAGGTTGTATTAGCTACAGAGTTGAATAGTTTTGTAAATGTAGCAATTGCTTTGTAGTCACCTTCCTACCGTCAGTTGATTGTTCTGTAATGAGTTATCACTGGGGAGTCAACAACGGAGATCCATTTTCATCATTGCTACAGCCACTTTGCCTAGTACATTGAGATACAGTGAAAGAAAATCAGCAGATACATTTATGAAGCACCTTTCATGATGTTTCAATCACTTTACAGTCAATTAAATACATTTGGATTCTAGGCCAGACTTATCTAGTCTGGCTAGTATGGGAAGACATCAATATGATAATTCGATACCAGAGAATTCTGCTGCCTTCAAACAATGTTCCACCTCCTGCTGGTCCAGAAACATAGGGCTGGGAGGTTGGAGAATCTCACCCACTGGCAGTGGTATAATGCAAGCCATGTTATCAAACGTTGGAACAGGCTTGCGGGGCTGAATGGATTTCTCCTGCTACTAATTTGGATTTTTGTTACCATTCTGGATGAGTGAGATGAGCTGGGCTGAATGGATTTTGTCAGTCACAATTATCTTGTGAACAGTGGATGGAATCATTACTGGTGTTCAGTTTCTTTTCCTGCTAATGGAAGTTTACTGGCAGTAGGCTTTATGGGGTGAAATTGCTAAGATAGAGTGCATAATTAACGTATTGTGATTCAGTATCCTGTTTGAACCTGCACATGATTCTCAAGAGCCTTTTCCATTGACTTCAATCTTGTCCCTTTGTTCAGGTACCCGTTATCGCACTCTGCCTTTATGCTTTTAATAAGTTTTACTGAGGTATTGACATATTGTGATGACACTGTGTTCTATGGTAGATATTGAAAATATATTGAAAGTATATTGGCAATCAAATCGATAAGGTTGTTAAGAAGGCATACAGAGTCTTGGCTTTTATTGGTAGGGGGATTGAATTTCGGAGCCGCAACGTCATGTTGCAACTGTACAAAACTCTAGTGCGGCCGCACTTGGAGTATTGTGTGCAGTTCTGGTCCCCACATTATAAGAAAGATGTGGAGGCATTGGAGAGGGTACAGAGGAGGTTTACCAGGATGTTGCCTGGTATGGAGGGCAGGTCTTATGAGGAGAGGCTGAGGGATTTGAGGTTGTTTTCGTTAGAAAGGAGGCGGCTAAGAGGGGACCTTATTGAAACATATAAGATGATTAGAGGTTTAGATAGGGTGGACAGTGATAGCCTTTTTCCTAGGATGGAGAAAGCTAGCACGAGGGGACATAGCTTTAAATTAAGGGGTGGTAGTTATAGGACGGATGTCAGAGGTAGGTTCTTTACCCAGAGGGTGGTAAGGGTATGGAATGCCCTGCCTGCTGCAGTTGTAGATGCGCCAAGTTTGGGGGCATTTAAGTGGTCAGTGGATAGGTTTATGGATAAAAAGGGAATGGTTTAGGTTAGAGGGTCATTGCTTTTTCTTAATTGATCGGCACAACATCGAGGGCCGAAGGGCCTGTTCTGTGCTGTAATGTTCTATGTTCTATGTTCTATTGTATTGAGAACCAGAATTTAGCAGAACTTTTAAACTGGCCAATCAAGAAAACACAGATACCATCCATTATTTACCTTTTAAAAGTCATGTCGCACAGAGATACCTGAAAAGTCCAATGCTTCTCATTGATGGAAAGGATCTAAGTTATTCAATCACTCCATTTTGTTCCTCAGGAGACACTTGATCTTTCTACCCTGTTGGTAAAATAGAATCCAATGCACCCATTCTATGAAAATAATTACATTGAATAATATCATGCACCAAGCAAAAGAAAATCTGCTAATTCTTCAAAATAATGGAAAAGATCTTGCACAAATTTTCGGTGTTGCAAGTATGAAATCTTTCCTATAAATATAAATTTGCTATCATGGAGTTCATATGATGCAGTGTGTAGTAACTCAGGGTTGAGGTAGTTATCAAAATCGATGTTATTGTTTGCACAGTGTTATGAATAACTAACAGGATATTGTTCTGTCAGATTAGCAATATTGCATGACACTGATAAAGTGAAGTAATACTCTTTGGTTTGTTTAATAGGCTCAGTGGAACAGGGAGTGCAGATAAATTAACGCTGCATTATATTTTTGCTGCTCTTTGGTATATTATGAAGTCAGATTAGACCCCAAATATTTTCTATTTTGGCATTAGTCTGAGGATAAGATTATTTTGCAAGTAACATTCTGTGATTGGTAAATCTTGAAATAGGGAAAAAGTTTCATGCCTGATTGAAATGAAACAATCATGGACATTGTACTCACTGGGTTATTGGATATTGTGCTCACTGGGTTACTGCACATTGTACTCACTGGGTTATTGGACATTGTACTCACTGGGTTATTGGACATTGTACTCACTGGGTTATTGGATATTGTGCTCACTGGGTTACTGGACATTGTACTCACTGGGTTATTGGACATTGTACTCACTGGGTTATTGGACTTTTGTACTCACTGGGTTATTGGACATGGTACTCACTGCGTTATGGGACATTGTACTCACTGGGTTATTGGACATTGCACACACTGGGTTATTGAACATTGTACTCACTGGGTTGTTGGACATTGTACTCACTGGGTTATTGAACATGGTACTCACTGGGTTATTGGACTTTTGTACTCACTGGGTTATTGGACATTGCACACACTGGGTTTTTGGACATTGTACTCACTGGGCTATTGGACATTGTACTCACTGGGTTATTGGACATTGCACACACTGGGTTTTTGGACATTGTACTCACTGGGTTTTTGGACATTGCACACACTGGGTTATTGGACATTGTACTCACTGGGCTATTGGACATTGCACACACTGGGTTTTTGGACATTGTACTCACTGGGTTTTTGGACATTGTACTCACTGGGTTTTTGGACATTGCACACACTGGGTTATTGGACATTGTACTCACTGGGCTATTGGACATTGCACACACTGGGTTATTGGACATTGTATTCACTGGGCTATTGGACATTGTACTCGCTGGGCTATTGGACATTGCACACACTGGGTTATTGGACATTGTACTCACTGGGCTATTGGACATTGTATTCACTGGGTTATTGGACATTGTACTCACTGTGTTATTGGACATTGTACTCACTGGGCTATTGGACATTATACTCACTGGATTATTGGACATTGTACTCACTGGGCTATTGGACATTGTACTCACTGGGTTATTGGACATTGTACTCACTGTGTTATTGGACACTGTACTCACTGGGTTTTTGGACATTGTACTCACTGGGTTATTGGACATTGTACTCACTGGGCTATTGGACATTGTACTCACTGGGTTTTTGGACATTGTACTCACTGGGTTATGGATATTGCACTCATTGGATTATTCGACATTTTACTCACTGGGTTATTGGACTTTGTACTCTCTAGGTTATTGGACGTTGTACTCACTGGGTTATTGGACATTATACTCTCTGGGCTATTGGACATTGTACTCACTGGGTTATTGGATATTGTACTCACTGTGTTATTGGATATTGTACTCACTGGGTTATGGGACATTGTACTCACTGGACTATTGAACATTGTACTCACTGGACTATTGAACATTGTACTCACTGGACTATTGGACATTGTACTCACTGGGTTATTGGACTTTGTACTCACTGGGTTACTGAACATTGCACTCGTTGAGTTATTGGACATTGCATTCACTGGGTTATTAAAGATTGTAATCACTGAGTTATTGGCAGTAATAGGCAGATTGGAAAGTGTCCTCACGGGGTTCTTAGAGGTGTTTTCATTAGTTTAGTGGACAGTGTGCTCAGACATTTGTGAGCCATTTTTCTCAGAAGAATATTGGATGCCATATTAATAGGAATACTGTGTTTGGAATTTAATAGTTTTTGGGCATTATATTCAAAAATTCATTAGAGATTGAACTCTCTGGAATATTGAAACTTTTGCTTACATTATGTACTGATCTCACAGGCTTATTGGTCATTGTTTCAGGGTCATGTAGTCCTAGGCTATGGAACATTGTACTCACATGATTTTTATAAACCGTTCTGATAGGGTCATTAGGAGTTACATGCTGATATTAGTCATCATAATCGTGGATTGTTAAATATTGTATCACTGCATTCTAGTACCTTGTATTCTGGGTTCAGTGCACACTGATCACATACAATTTATTGACAAGAGACTTACAGATCATCGCTCTCCCAGGGTTACTCACGTTTCAGTCACTGGCCATTGTTAACCATGCTGTGAGTTCATTATCCTCACAGGTTTGTAGAACATTGTACTGAAAGGATTACGGAACAGTTTTCAGAAGTTTATTGAGTATTGCACTGTTTTTTAACATATTTTATTAATATTATTAGACAGTGGCTGAGCAATCTAGGTGCCCAGAACAATGCCAGGGGACATGGATTCAAATACCACTATAACAAGTGGTGGAATTTATATGCGATTAATTGGTAAATCCAACTAAGTAAATATTTGGAAGAGAAAGCTCGTTTCAGTTATAATGCCACCTAGCTATCGTCAATTGTCACATAAACCCATCTGGTTCACGAATGCTTAGTCGCAATAAGATTATTACTTGAATGGGTGTAAATTGAGAGAGTGGATACTCAATGAGACCTTGGAAATGCATCAGTCGCTGAAAGTAAGCATGCAGATACAGCAGGCAGTAAAAAAGGCAAATGGCGTGTTGGCCTTCATTGTGAGAGGATTTCAATGTAGAGATAAGGATATTTTTCTGCAAATGTATAGGGTGTTGGTGAGGCAACATCTGGAATATTGTGTACAGTTTTGGTTTCCTTATCTGAGGAAGGATAGAGGAAATACAGTAAATGTTTACTAGGCTGATTACTGGGATGGTAGATTGGCCACCTGAGAAGAGACTAAGTCGGTTAGGATTATTTTCACTGGAGTTTAAAAGAGTGCAAGAGGATCTCATAGAAATTTATAAAATCCTAACAGGGTTAGACAGGGTAGATTCTGTAAGAATGTTCCCGATGGTGGGGGAGTCCAGAACTAGGGGTTGTAGTTTGAGGATAAGGTATAAACCTTTTAGAACTGAGGTGAAGAGCAATTTAGTTGAGGCCAAAATGTTGTGTGATTCCAAGAAGAAATTAGATATACTTTTGGGGCTAAAGGGATCAAGGATATGAGCGGAAGGGGGGATCAGGATGTTGAATTCAATGATCAGCCATGATCAAAATGAATGGTGGAGTAGGTTCAAAGGGCTGAATGGCCTACTCCTATTTATAGTTTCTATGTTTCTATCTCCTTGAGGGAAGGAAATCTGCTGCCCCTACCTGGGTCTGGCCTACTTGTGACTCCAGACCCATAGCATTTTGATTGCCCTCTGAAATGATTTAGCAAGCCACTCAGAGTTACCAAGCCACCATAGAATAGTCAAAAAGAAATAAAACTGTTTGGATCACCTGGCAGTGACTTGAATGACAGTCCTACCAACCCTGCAATGTCCTCCTTTCTAATATCAGGGGGCTAAATTGTCTCATGGACTAGCCAAGCAACAGCCTGAAAGGGTCATACTCACGGAATCATACTTGACAGTCTGTACCCAGACACCACTCCTGGGTATGTTCTTGTCCCATGACAGGACTGAGCCTGCACAGCTGGCACCATACTGGTTTACAGTTGAGAGTCCTCAACATTGGCATCAGACACCACAAAGTCTCATAGCATCAGGTCAAACATGAGCAAGGATACCGCCAGCTAATTACCACCAGTGCCTCTTCCTCAGCTGATAAATCAGTGCTCTCTATGTTAACACCACTTGGAGGATCTCTGAAGGTGGCAAAGCACAGAATGTTCTCTGGCTGGAGGAATTTCAGTGCCGCCTCTCGAAGACTTTTACAGTAACTCGGGATTTTCACAGTAACTTCATTGCAGTGTCATTGTTTGTCTACTTGTGACGCTAACAAATAAATTTTAAAAAATGTCCAGCTAGCACCAATACAGATCAAGCTGGCTGAGTCCCCAGTCTGTCAGACTGGTACTGTGGCAGATCGTGAGGATGTGGCAGGGTGACACAGTGACTAGCAGTGCTGCCTCACAGCACTAGGGACCCGGGTTAGAACATAAGAAATAGGAGCAAGAATAGGCCATCTAGCCCTTCGAGCCTGCCCCGCCATTCAATAAGATCATGGCTGATCTGAAGTGCATCAGTTCCACTTTCTTGCTTTCTCCCCGTAATCCTTAATTCCTTGTCTATCAGGAACCTATCTACCCGTGACTTAAGTATATTCGACTAGATAGCCTCCACCACTTCAACGGGCAGAGAATTCCAGAGGTTCACCACCCTTTGAGTGAAGAAGTTCCTCCTCTGCTCCGATCTGGTTCAATTCCCAGCTTAGGTCACATGTCTATACGGAGTTTGCATATTCTTCCCGTGTCTGCATGAGTTTCCTTTGGGTGCTCCGGTTTTCTCCCACTGTCCAAAGATGTGTGGGTTATGTGGATTGGTCATGCTAAGTTGCTAGGATAAATACATGGGGTTATGGGGATAGAGCCTGGGCGGGATTGTGGTCAGTGCAGACTTGTTGGGTTGAATAGCCTCCTTCTGCACTGTAGGACTCAATGATTTTATGATTCTATGACCAACAGAAAGGATAAACTTACAAGATATTATTGTCATCACTATACTTGTCACAGATGCATCTTTGTAGGTTGAAATGACTAAGGCACAGGCCTGGTGCAGACAAAGTCCCATCATTCCATTGTGGATACCCTTCATGTGTTGTTTCACCCTAGTACTGTGCTAAATATGATAAATTTCAAACAGATCTATATACAAACATACAAATTAGGAACAGAAGTAGGCCACTTAGCCCCTCGAGCCTTCTCTATCATTCAGTAAGGTCGTGACTGATTTGATTTTAAGCTCAATTCCACGCCCCCACCTATCCTCAATAACCTTTCATTCCCTTGCTTATTAAGAATCTATTTATTGCTGTCTTAAAAATACTCAATGACTCTACTTGTAATGCCTTTTGAGGGAAAGAGTCCAAAGAGTCACAACTCTCTGAGGAAAAAAAATCTTGTCTTAAATGGGTGAAATCCCTTATTTTTAAACATCTAGTTTCTCTCACGTGAGGGAACACCACAGCTGGAACACTACCCTCTGAGCGAAGAAATTCCTTCTCATCTCTATTTTAAATGGGTGACCTGTTACTCTAAGATTATGCTCTCTGGCCTAACCCCCCCACAAGGGGAAACAACCTCTCAGCAATAATTGAGAATCCCCTGAGAATCCTACATATCTCAATAAGATTGCCTCTCATTTCTCTCAACACCATTGAGTACAGGCTCAGACCATACAACATTTCCTCAAAAGAAAATTCCTCCATACCCAGGATCAACCCAGTGAACCTTCTCTGGATCTTACAGTGTCAATATATCTTTTCTTAGATAAGGGGATCAAAATTGGAACTAACTTAGTGATAAACAAAAAGGATGGCATGGACAAGTTGGGCTGAAGGGCCTGTTTCCATGCTGTAAACCTCTATGACTCTAAAACTGTTCACAGTGTTGTCTCAACCCTGGTGATGTCTGCCCAATTGCGCTGGGCAGGACACGTAGTCAGAATGCAGGATGGAGGACTGCCCAAGGACATCATGTACGGCCAACTGTCTAGTGGCACCCGCAAACAAGGAGGTCAGCGGCTGCGATACAAAGACACTCTGAAAAGGAGCCTCAAAAAAGCTGACATCGACCCATCAACATGGGAAGAAAAGGCCCTAGACCATGCACAGTGGCGGACCATCACTAGAAAGAGCGTCGACGATGTAGAAAAAAAGAACAGAGGAGCAGCACTAGAACGACATAGTAAACGCCACAGTGAAACTCCCGCTCCAACACCCACAGCAGATCTCGCCTACCAAGTATGCGGAAAGCAGTGCCTGTCAAGGATCGGTTTTTATACAGCCATCACTTTGCCATGTTCAAAAGTGGGCTGATGGAGTGATAATTGGTTTAATTAATTTTGTCCTGCTTTTCGAGGGCAGGACATAGCTGGACAATTTTCCACATTGCCAGGTAGATGCCAGTGTTGTAGCTGTACTGGAACACCTTGGCTCGAGGCCCGGCAAGTTCTGAAGCACAGGTCTTTAGTACTACAGCCAGAATATTGTAAGGTGCACACATGGAACACTGTGAACAGTTTTAGAGTCATAGAGGTTTACAGCATGGAAACAGGCCCTTCAGCCCAACTTGTCCATGCCATCCTTTTTGTTTACCACTAAGTTAGTTCTAATTTTGATCCCCTTATCTAAGAAAAGATATATTGACACTGG
Source organism: Sphyrna mokarran (assembly GCA_024679065.1). Lineage (NCBI taxonomy): Eukaryota > Metazoa > Chordata > Chondrichthyes > Carcharhiniformes > Carcharhinidae > Sphyrna > Sphyrna mokarran. The sequence continues at coordinate 69,455,599 of JAGIQG010000014.1, read as the reverse complement.
AAGATCCAGAGAAGGTTCACTGGGTTGATCCTGGGTATGGAGGAATCTTCTTTTGAGGAAATGTTGTATGGTCTGAGCCTGTACTCAATGGTGTTGAGAGAAATGAGAGGCAATCTTATTGAGGTATGTAGGATTCTCAGGGGATTCTCAATTATTGCTGAGAGGTTGTTTCCCCTTGTGGGGGGGTTAGGCCAGAGAGCATAATCTTAGAGTAACGGGTCACCCATTTAAAATAGAGATGAGAAGGAATTTCTTTGCTGATGGAGGGTGATGTTGACAATGCTCTCAAATGGCATGCAGCAATAACCTTCGCACTGATGCTCTGTTTAGGCTCTACCAGAGCTATGCATCTCCAAACCTCTTTACAACCTTGGTCCAAACATGGACGAAAAGGCTGGACTCAAGTTATGAGGTGAGAATAACTGCTCTTAAATCAAGACAGCATTTGATCAAGTGTGGCCTCAAGAAGCCCTGGCAAACTGGAGTTAATGGGAATCAGGAGGAAATTTTTCCACCGGTTGGTGTCATGCTTCACACAGAGGAAGGTAGTTGTAGTGGTTGGAGATCAATCATCTCAGGAATTCCTCAGGGTAGTGTTCTGGGTCCAACCATCTTCAGTTGCTTCATCAATGGCCTTCGCTCCATCATAAGGTCAGAAGGGGGGGAAAGTTTACTGATAGCTGCATAATTTTGGTACCATCCACAACTCCTCCAGATTCTGAAGCAGGTCATGTCCATATAATAAGCGAGACCTGACCAGCATTGGCAGATCAGTGGAAAATAACATTCACAACACACAAGAGCCAGGCAACGACCATCTCTAAGAGAAGACCTAACCGTCGCTCCATCGTCATTCAATGGCATTACCATCGCTGAATCCTCTACTATCAACAACCTGGGATTACCATTGACCAGAAACTGAACTGGACTAGCCAAATAAGTACAGGTTGTTACCAGAACAAGTCAGAGGCTAGGAATTCTCTGACACCTCCTGACTTCTGAAATCTTGTCCACCATCTACAAGGCACCAGGCTGGAGTATGATTGAATATTTCCATTTTCCTGGATGAGTGCAGCCCCAAAACCATTCAAGAAGCTCAACACCTTCCAGGATAAAGCAGTCCACTTAGTTGGCATGTGATCCACCAATTTAAATATTGACTCCTTCCCTCACCAGTGCACATTGGTAGCAGTGTGTGGTATATTTAAGATGCTCTGCAGCAATTCACTAAGGCTCCTTCAGCGGTTCCTTCCAAACCAGTGACCTCTGTCACCTAGAAAGATGAGGGCACTAGGCACAAGGGAACATAACAATCTTCATCAATAATCTCCCTCCCATCATAAGGTAAGAAGTGGAGAAGTTCCAAGCCAGACTCCATGGAAATATGTCACTATTCCTTCACTGTCACTGAATCAAACTCCTTCGATTCCCTCCCTAACAGCACTGAGTGTATACATGCACTCAATGAACCATAGCAGTTCAAGAAGGCAATTCATCAGCACATTCTCAAGGTAATTAATGATGGACAACAAATGCTGTTCTCTGAAGCGATGCCACATCCCATGAAAGAATAGAAAAAAATCTCAGTGCTACTGTTCATTTTCAATCATAAGAGACTGACTCAATCACTGGATTATTGGAAATTCTGCTCAGAATTTTATAAGATATTTTACTCACTGGATTAATGAAGTATGTGCTGACAAGGAAATTGGACATTCTATTCACAGATTGATTGGGCATTGTACTGAAAGATTATTGGGTATTGTACACCTCGAATGATTAGAACATGCAGTCTTGAGGTTATTGGACATTTAACTCAAAGGATATTTATTTCCAGTCTTATGGGGCATTCTTTCACAAGTTTGACTTTGTACGAAGAGTGTTTTGGGAAGAGCTATTGCAGTCTTTGGAATAGTGAACTCAAAGCATTCTTCCACATTTACCTCGACACTATCGGATATTCTATATGTCAGGTTATTGGAAATTTTATTGACCATATTTGACATCGTACCCACAAGGTTATTGGATATTGTCCTCAGTTGTATTGTGCCAACCTAAGTTAGAACAAACAGAAAGGCAACTTTTTTTTTCAGACAGTAATTTGTTCCATTTGGAACTAACTCTGCGAGTGTTGTCACTTTATTAGTTCTGTCAAATTAATAAACAACACCATCTCTTACAAAGAGTATCCAATTAAAAAAGTAGATTGAAAGCATGTTTCTGTACATTGCTGATTTATATCAGTTGTTAATAGGCCGAACAATTATCCAGGCAGAACTGGGGAATGTTACTGATGTTATTGACAGCTGCAGTCAATGCTTAATCTCCACATGTTGGGAAAACTTCAATACCCCCGACTATTCAATCTTGTTTTTTTTCCCCTTCCCCCCCATCCTTCTTTCTCACTTCCGTTTTTCCGCTTCTTCGTTCCCGATCCCCATCTACAACACCCCCACCACCCCGCCCACTCCTTTCAGGGCCACTGCCTGAACCATCGGTATCTCTGCTATTCACACATTCTGATCCCTTAATGGACACTTTTAGCACCTTTTTCAGCCTTCTTAAGACTATAAGACGTAGGAACAGAATTAGGCCACTCAGCCCATTGAGTCAGCTCCACCATTCAATCATGGCTGATATTATTCTCATCCCCATTTTTCTGCCTTTTCCCCACAACTCCTGATCTCCTTACTAATCAAGAAACTATCTATCTCTGTCTTAAAGACACTCAATAACCTGGTCTCCGGACCTTTTGCAGCAAAGAGTTGCACACTGTCACCACTCTCTGGCTGAAGAAATCCCCCCTCATCTCTGTTTCAAAGGATTATGCCTTTGTTGTTCTAAACTCCAATGGCTACAGACCCAGATTCCTCAACCGCTCCTTATACGACAAGCTGTTCATACCAGGGATCATTCTTGTGAACACCGTCTGGATCCTTTCCAAGGCCAGCACATCCTCCCTTAGATATGGGGCCCGAAACTGCTCACAGTATTCCAGATAGGGTCTGACCAGGGCCTCATACAGCCTCAGAATACATCTTGTATTCTAGCCCTCTCGGCATTAATGTTAACATTGCATTTGCTTTCCTAACTGCCGACTGAACCTGCATGTTAACCCTAAGACAATCTTGAACAATGACTCCCAAGTCCCCTGTGTTTCTGATTTCCTAAGAATTTTTCCATTTAGAAAAATACTCTATGCCTCCATTCCCCCTTCCAAAGTGCATAATCCCACACTACTCCACATTGTATTCCATCTGCCACTTTATACATTCTCTTTGTCCAATTGCAGCACCACTCCCCCCACCCCAATGTAAATCTGTCCTCATTTTCTTTGTTCTTACCTCTTAGCTAGAAGGGCCATGCAGACTCAAAACATTGGCTCTATTCCCTCTCCATAGATACTGTCAGACCTCCTGAGATTTTCCAGCATTTTCTGTTTTTGTTTCAAATTCCAGCGTTCCCAATATTTTGCTTTTATCCAGTAGTGGGTGGACTTCCAGCTTCCCTGATCAGTCTAAATCTCTCAATCAACATCATGGACAGTTAGATTATATGCTCGGTTTTACACGAGTATCTGTGGTCATTTGTTGTGCTTAGATGTGCAGCCAAGTTTCCTATGTTGCAGTGTGATTACACATCTAATCTTCTTCATTGGCTAGAGAGGCATTCTATTGAGGATGATCGAGGTGCTCTGTAAATGCATCTTATATTTGTTTCCCTTTCCTTTCTATTTCATCCTGGGTTCTTGAATACATTGTCTGAAGGGACAGGTGGAAACAGATTCAACTGTAACATTCTCACAGTAATATGATAAATATTTGAAGGGAGAAATTTCAACAGCTGTGGGGAAAATACGGAAGGAAGTGTGGCTAAATAGATTGCTGTCTAATAGCCTATGATCCCTTATTTCTATTCCCCTCTCTCCACCTCCATATCTTTCTTTCTGTTCCTTCTTTATTTAGATGGTATTGACACTGGAACTATTCCTTATAAGTCTTAATAAAAAAGCAGATTCCTAATTTTTAAAAATGTACACATAACGTGTTCTGAAAAGAATTGAGTGGCTCAGGTTCATAGCTGCTCACCAGACAGTAACAAGAAATTTCCTTTAACTGCAAAGCACCTTTCATTGCTGCTGGTTGAGTTGGTTTTATGCGGCATTGCTGAGAGTCTGTTTTGTAATTGTATTTATTATATTCAAGGTTTTAATTGTTCCTCAGTTGCTGCTAAAATGATACAGCAATCTCCGGTTCCTGCAACCCCTTCGGCATTCCATTGATAGTCGTGTTTTTCCTTTTAGTTATTCTCAGTATTCTGAAATCCAGATTCCCCTCACCATCTCCCATTCAACACCATCTTTCCCTCGAATCAAAGTTAATAATACGCAACATCGACTAGTGTGTGACCTCCCCTTCATCTCAGTAGGCCACAAGACCATAAAACCATAGGACATAAGAGCAGAATTAGGCCACTTCGTCCATCGAGTCTGCTCCGCTATTCAATCATGGCTAATTTTTTTTTAATCCCCATTCTCCTGCCTTTTCCCCATAAGCCCTGATCCTTTTATTAATCAAGAACCTATCTATCTCTGTCTTAAAGACACTCAATATTCTGGTCTCCACAGCCTTCTGCGGCAAAGAGCTCCACTACCCTCTGGCTGAAGAAATTCCTCCTCATCTTTGTTTTAAGGGATCGTCCTTTAGCCGGATATTCTGCCCTCTAGTTCTAGTTTTTCCTACTAGTGAAAACATTCTGCCCTCTATCCAGGCCATGCAGTATCCTACAAATTTCAATAAGGTCCGCCCTCATACTTCTAAACTCCGAGTATGGAGCCAGAATCCTAATTTGACAAGATCTTCATTCCAGCGACCATGATTGTGAACCTTCTTTGGACTCTTTCCAAGGCCAGGACACCCTTCCTTAGATACGGGGCCGAAAACTGCTCACAATACTCCAAATGGGTCTGATCAGAGCCTTATACAGTCTCAAGATTGAAATCGGGCTTGCTCACTAACCATGACTCCATGATTAAGATAAAAAAACATTTAATCCAGGCCAAATATTTCATTATGCCTTACAGAAAATGTTTAATCACATATATATGAACAGAACTGCCATCAGATTCAATGGCAAAAACAAAAGAAATATTTAGACACAGAGGAAGCGTGCGGCTCTCACAGACAGCACACACCTCACTTCACTTTCCCCTGCTTTGTGTGCTAATCACGTCAGTCACACCAGTAAGGAAAAAAACTGATGTGGTTGGAAATTAGCAGAATGTGAAAACCTACTCATGGGCAACGGGCAACAACATGTCTCGTGGGCCGCATTCGGAACCCAGAAAGGGGCATGCGCCCCTCTCCCCCTTCCCAAGTCTGGACCCCCAGGGTCTACCAGGATCTGCGGACAACTCCTCCTTCCTCATTCTTCTCTTCTTCCTACAATTAGACTCACTCCCACGTGATACGTTTTCATTTAATTTGTTTTCTGTCCTGCTCCTTCCAATCACAGCAACATCTCCTCAATTTTAAAGTCATGAAATGTGGAGCTTCCGAGATGGTAATTATATTTTGAAGTATGTGCAGATGTGTCCGTGTTTTGCAGCTGGTGCTCTGTTGGAATCAAGTCTTGGAGTAATCAGTTTGTCAGAATATGGCACACAGGAACAGTGTGAAGCTTTCTGAAGCAGTTTTCCAAGTCTTACTGCTCAACTTCAGAAATGTGTAAATTGTAGTTAGAACCACAAAGCAAAGAGAGGGAGAGAGAGAGGTAGAGAGGCAGGTGGATAGTCATACTATCTACCTCAGTATCTATGCATCTGCTTATCTATCTCTCTGCCTATCTGTCTGCCTAGATCCTCTCTCTATGGCCTGACCACCTGCCGAACAATCCAACTATTTATCTGTCCACCTAGCTTGCTTCTGCTTGTCTTCACGTGGACAGTGTTCAGGCTATTTGGAATGCCAAAACAAAGAGTAAAAAGCTCGTATTCACACCATACCTTCAGCTGTGGCACACTTTGGGGGTTGCAACCGAAATGTATTCGAAGTGCTGTGACATCAGTATTTATGCACAGCAAGATCCAATAATAGAAAAGAGCTAAATGACCAGAAGACATATTTTAGGTAGGCGACCCAGGTTCAATTCCGGCCTTAGGTGGTTGAGAGTGACTATCCTACCAGTTTAGCTGCAAGTCAATATCCGTGGCAGAATCCAGGGAGAGGCAAGACTCCCATGTATCCTAGCACAATAGATTGCAATCTTGCCTCTGAGCCTGAAGGTATTGGGATTAAGTTCCACTCTGAATATTGGAGCTGGAGGTCACAGTACAATACGAGGAGGGGATTGCTCTGTTGGAGAGGAAATAAAATACTGAGGGACTGTCAGAGGACCCGTGTTGAAAGAATGCTGCACCATCAGACAATCAGTACTGAGGGTTGGTACGTTATCAGAGAGTCAGTACTAGGGAGTGCTGCACTGTCAGAGGGTCAGTACTGAGGGAGTGCTGCACTGTCAGAGAGTCAGTACTGAGGGAGGGTGTACTGTCAGAGAGTCAGTACTGAGGGAGGGTGTACTGTCAGACACTGATGCTAAGACCGTGCTGAACTGTCAGAGGATTAGTACTGAGGGAGTGCTGCACTGTCAGAGGGTCAGTACTGAGGGAGTGTTGCACTGTCAGAGGGTCAGTACTGAAGGAGTGCTGCACTGTCAGGGGACAGCATTGAGTGAACAATGCAGTCTTAAAGGGGCAGTATTGTGGGAGTGCTGCAATATTGAAGATGCTGTCTTTTGATAAGACCTTTTAACCTGAGGCTCCCCTCTTGCGGATGTAAAAGATTCCATGTTATTAGTTTGAAAAAGGCCAGGGAATCCCTCCAATGTCCTCAACTAGCATCGCTGGAGTATTGCATCGTTATCACACTGCTATTTGTGTGATGTTGATGTGTTCTAATTGGCTGCTATGGTCTCGAAATTACAGTAGAGACCAAGCATCAGAATCATTCATTAGCATTTGTGATTTGTGTACAATCTCTTTCTCCCTTTGTGTTCAGATGTTATCAATCCCTGTAACGAGTTCATTGTAAATGGGAACAGAGTTTATAGAAAACAAATTAAATTTCATATTAAAAAATAAGTGGATCCATATTTTGGGATTAAAGCTGCAACATGAAGTCCTCAATCACTAATTTTTTATGAAGTGAGTGTATTTGGGGCTGTGGGATATGGCAAATGAATAATGTTGAGCTATGATTGATCTAATGTTGGATTTGGCTCCAGGTGCAGAATGACCTCAACCTGTTTCTGAATCTGTAAAAAAGAGCTGGAAAGTGTAATTATCTTACTGAGGCCAGGCTTCTGTCACCAATACCCTTCATTTACAATGTGCTCAAAATGACGTTCAGCGGCTGCAGTGTATAGATCAGTCCCAAAGTCTTTGGACTGCCATCCTGAGTGGAGGCAGCTGGTATTGAAGTCCCTACTGCTCCTTCCCTATTGGACGGGCCTCCACTCACCTCATAGGAGATATCATATTTTACAAGACCCACAGGGAGATCTATTAATCATCACCTGTAGCCATTGTAACATCCCTTTCTCCCTCTCAAATCCATTTCTTCCCCCCTACGCGAGGGCCTTTTCTGCCACTTCGCAATCATCTTGGAGTCGATTCGAGAAGGGCCTGATAAAGGGGTGTGAAGCAAATTGGAAACCTTTGTTTCCAAGGGGAGTATTGTAAAGCCACTGATGCCAGTTCTTTCTGAGGTTTTGCTTCAGTTACGACACTAGTCTGTTTGGCTTCCAATTCAGACTCTGTTCTTTCCATCTCCCGAAAAGGCAGACATGGGGTTGACTTAATTTGAGGCTTCATCCTGCAGTGGCCGTTCTCCATGGCTGGGAGTGAGGTCTGCATTGGTATGAGTTCTCTAATTCTGCTCTGGCCCAGGTGTTTCCTGATATCTTTGCTCTGTGCTTGAACCTTACAAAACACAGGCACTGATTTTCACTTTATGTTTCTGGGGTCCCAACTGAGACTCTGTCCAAATTTCCTCACATGGATGGATTCGCTGGTTGTAAACATTCTTTCTGTCATTGCAGAATCATCCAGTTCTTCTTCTGGTTTCTCTTGCTATGCTCCAGCCTAAAATGTTTGATTCCACTGGAAAATACAAAGATCTGAAACTCAGTGCTCGTAATGGCAGCATCATTGTTAGAGACCAGGACTTCAAGTATCCCTGTGCGCAGAACCTTTATCGTAGTTTCTCAATATTAGCATGGGAAGTGGTGGAGCCCGTGCAATGTATAACTGCCCATTTGGAATGCACGTTGATAATAATTGAGAGTATGAGCCCAAAAGAGGCCCAGTGAAGTCTACATGCGCTTGCACCCAGGACCCACCAGGCCATTCCCACAGATGAAGGAGGCTGAAGAGGGGGGAAGTGGGTTTCGCTTCTGGCTGGCATTTTCATCTTCAAAATGCCAGGGCACTACAGTGTAATTCCATATATATTGGACATCGCCCTGTGTGGGGACAACTATGCAGGAAGCCCAGAGGATGATGTCATCCTTAACACTGAGCTCATCTTTCTTTGTCAAGTAGTGTTTCACCTCATCTGAGGGCTGTCCTCTGAATGTCCTGTGTAACACTTTTAAAAATTTAGATAAGACTGGGTTCTTCTGCAATTAGTCTTGATTCGATTGCAAACACTGACAAGATGTCCAGATAATTGTGGGTCATCACGACTTCTGCCACAGTTAGTAACAAAACTGGGCTTGTGGGCGATGGCAGATGACTCAGAGAATTAGCATTAGCTATGCAGATATGGGGTGGTGCTCTAGAAAGTATTTATAGAAATGTAGAAACTAGAAGCAGGAGTAGGCCATTCAGCCCTTCGCATCCGTTCCATCATTCATTTTGATCATGGCTGATCATCGAATTCATATCATGATTCCCCCTTTCCTCCCACATCCCTTGATCTCTTTAACCCCAAGAGCTATATAACGGGTGACCATCTATTAACTCCACCATTATGGAGACAGCCTCTGTCATGGACATGCTGTTGAATTGCACTGTCCTTGTTCTTGCTTTTGGACCTTTCTGTGTGCTACGTTCCATTCTGGCCTTGGCCTTTTTTCAAAATAGCATGTGTTTTTGACTGTCCCTATATTTTTATCTCATTTGTGTTCTTCTGCAGCACTTGCAATAGTCCAGTGCCTGGTATATTCTGGAATATGCCCCCTCGGAGTCTGAAAGCTGTTCCTGCCCTTTCTTGGATGCCTGGTGATGTAACATGTGTTTCACCGCTGTAAGAGATTCTGTGATATCTCACTGATATTGGCGGTCTCGGTTGAGGAATCAATGTTATATGAGTTCCCTCCCGTCAATCAGAGGACACTGCTGTTTGACATCCCTTATAGTTCCCAAGCTCCTTTCTGTGCATTTTCCAATGATAGAGCTATCTCAATGGTTTTCTTTAGATCCACATTGCATTCTGCCAATAAATTATTTTGGACTGTCACATTGTTAAGTCCACAGACTAGTCTATCCCACATCGTGTCATTCAAGGGTGACCTAAATTCATAGTGCTCTGCCAATTTTCACAACCTAATCAGAAATGTAGTGATAGATTCGCCAGCTTTGCCTGTCATATAAAAGCGATATCACTCGATTATTGTGGATTAACCAAGTCCACCAATTCATTAAAGGTCTTGGATTCAGGGATGAATCCAAGTACATCAGGCTTTTGATTACTCTGAAGGTCAGGACCCCATCAACAAGATCCTTTTCTGCTTTTCGTCATCTTCAATATTGCTGGGCCCAACAAAGTAGCGCATGCGCTCTGTATATTGGGCCCAGTCTTCTATTCTTGCATCGTAGTCTTCAAGTTTACCAAAAAAAAACATTTTCTTACCAGAAGATCGCACGTCTTGACAGTAAAAATGCTGCAGAGGGAAGGAAAAATATATTTACCACCTCCACCTCAGAACAGAATGAATGAGTAGAATCACATTGAATGTGGCCACATAGTGTTGGGAGGTTGTTGCAAGAGCAAGTTGTTTTGGGAAACCAAGTGGGAGAATGAAATCCAAGCAAGAAAAGAGGGTTGAGGGGAACTGAACGAAGTACACTTTGAGTGACACCCCCTCTCTTGGACAAGTCCCTCTGGATTAAGAATGATTTGCTTCCACTTTGGTTTGCTGGGTTCTGAGTTGGCTGACGAGACGAGACCAATATGTAATCTTCAGCCTCTGCCAATACATAGAACAGGTTCTTGAAGCGTCATGTGAATGGGTTGTTTGGAGGTTTGTGCATTTTCACTGGTGTCTTGACGTTACCTGACAGCACTGAAGGTGCATGAGATTTGGGGGAGAATTTTCCCATTCTGTCTGCCAAGGGAATCGTAGCAAGGGCGTGGACAGAGTAGTTGGAGCGGGCGGACCATTGAAAAGTCTGTTGATCTGGGGTGGAAATTTCCAGTTTTGAGGCAAGCGTGGCTCAAAAATCCTGTTTTTGGTGTGAGGTAGGCAGTGGGGTGCAGAGTTTTGGATGCCCCCCACTGACTACTTCACAGAGAGTAAAATGTCAGAGGTCAGCCAAGTGTTCATTGGAAAGTCCAACGGTAAGAAAAGCATGGACCAGGTTTCATTAGCAGTACAGCTGAGATAGGTGCAATCAGGCAATGTTACACAAGCTAAAACATGGCTCTTGGTGATGGTATGGATACGTGGTCCAGTACAACACGAGTTCATCATCAGATAGTGCCATGCAAATGGCTAGAGCATTAAAGAATCGGACTTACGTTGAGGACTGAAGCCATTAACTTTGACTTTATTTTGCATTATTTAGAAGAAGCTTCTGCTCATCCAGTACTGGATGTTCCAATGCTCAGACTACCTAGTGCTGCATACAAATCCATATACTCTATCTGTATATGAGGTGACTCCCTTCAAAGCATCTTTCTGAACATAGGAACAGGAAAAGCCCATTTAGCTCCTCAAGCCTATTTATTATTCAGTGCAAACACCATTTTTTTTAACTCATTGGTGAGAAATGAGTGTTGCTGCCTGGCCAGCATTTATTGCTCATCCCTAGTTGCCATGGAAGGCAGTTGAGATTAAGCCACATTGCTGGATCACAGTTAGGTCAGACGAGGTAAGGATGGCAGATTTCCTTCCCTCAAGGTTTTTCAGACAATTGACAACAGTTTCCTGGTCATCGGTAGATTCTTAATTCCAGATGTGTTTTGTTGAATTCAAATTCCACCATTTGCCATGATGGGATTTGAACCTGGATCCCCAGAACATTAGCTGAGTTCTTGAATTAATAGTCTAGCAATAATACCACCTGGCCATTACCTTCTCCCATTGATCTGCAATCAAACTTCACGTGCCTATCTTTATCTCATATTGTAACCAACAGTAACAAAAATCCCTCAGTTTCAGAATTAGTGTAAATAATCCATCTGGTTTCTGTTTGTGAAACACAGTTTCACATTCTTCCACCTTTTTCAAGTTGAAGTGTTTTCTAATTGTCCTCTTGAAAGCCTCTTTTGATTAGGACCTTTATCTACTCTATCCCTTAACATCTTGATATCTTAATTCAGATCAACCCTTAACTTTCTGGAAATCAGGGAATTTGATCCAATTTGTGGAATTTCATTGTGTAATTTTACATTGAGAATCCCAGTATCATTCTGGTAAATTTATATCACTTTCCCTTCAAGGACAATCTATCCTTTGAAAGGTGTGGTGAACTGCTCACAGTACTCCAGGTGTGGTCCAACCTAAGCTTTGTAAAGCTGCAACATGACATCTATCCTTCTTTGTATTCCAATTCAGTTGGTATAAAGGCCAGCATTTTAGGTTATTTTCAGTGCCTATTGTTACTGGCTCCCCTCTATTCAAACTCCTCGGCTGGCTGCACAAAAGGTTTTAAGTTTCTTTTTCATGAGGATATGCCTTTTCCAAATTTAATATAGTATTTAACCATTAAAGCTCTGAGCATTAAGGAACTAATCAAACCAGGTTTTCTTCAATTAAAGAAAAAGTAAATTTATTGACCACTAAACCTGAAAAAATAATAGCACACAGCTCTCAGCACACAGCACACACACTCACACTCACACTTATACGCACACACTCACATACACACTCACACTCATACACACACACTCACACACACACACGCACTCACACACATTCACATTCATACACACACATACTCACACTCATACGCACGCACTCACACACACACACTCATACACACACACTGACACTCACAGTCATACACACACACACACACACACACACACACACATACATTCATACTCACGCACACTCATATAAACACACACTTGTACACAACTCACACACAAACACTCACACACTCACTCACATTCACACACACTCATACTCACATGCACACATGCTCTCAAGGACACAAACACAGACGTACACACACACAAGGTCTCATACACGCACACTCAAAGGCACACACAGACACGCTGACACGTGCACACACAAATTCACATACACACATGGGCACACACACACACAGGCACACAAGCACACATGGGCACACATACATAATCATATCAGAGGTAAGGAAATTTAAAGTCAAATAAAAGAAGATATGGTGAAATGTCCTTGAGATACATTGATTGAGTTTCTGGTAGTGCCGAGGATTGTCAGAGCATACGACAGGATAGAGATAGATTGGAGACTTGGGCACAGAAATGGCAGATGGAGTTTAATCTGGACATAAGTGAGGTGATGCATTTTGGAGGTGATGCATTTTGGAGGTGTGAATTAAATTGTAAATGATAGTTATGAACATTAACGTACAGAAGGATCTGGGTGTGCGGATCTTAAAAGTGACAACACAGATGGCCAAGGTGATTAAGAAATATGGCGTGATTGCGTTCATCATCTGGGGAATTGAGTACAAAAGTTGGTTAATCAGTTTGTAGTTATATAAAACCTTGGTTAGGCCACATTTGGAATATTGTGTGTAGTTCTGGTCACCATGCCACCAGAAGGGTGCGGAAGCTTTGGAGAGAATGCAAAGAGTGTTCACCAGGATGTTGCCTGGTCACAAGGGGCATTATGAACAAGGAGAGATTGGATAAAGTAGGATTGTTTTCACAGGAAAGGCTGTGGCTGAGGGGAGGCCTAATAGAGGTCTACAAAATTATAAGGCAGAGACAGAGTGGATAGTGTCAATTACAAGGGGGCACAGGTTCAAGGTGAGAGAGTGAAAGTTCAAGTGGGATATGCAGGAGAAGTTTTCCACGCAAAGAAAAGTGGTTGCCTGGAAGTGGTGGAAGCAAGCACATTAGCACCATTTGAGAGGCATCTGGATGGGTACGTGAATAGGGAGGGTATAGAGAGGACACAGACCAATAAAGGGCAGAAAATTTTTTTGTAGTTTAGTTTGGGCAATATGACTGGCACAGGTCGAAGGACGTGTTCCTGTGCTGTAATTTCTTTGTTCTTTGCAGAGTAAATTTGAAATGTTGAAGCCAATTTAGTTTAGCTTATTGCTGGATGCCGTCAGACATAGAAGGTGCTGCAATTATTGTGAGACTTTGGCCCACTGATAGATTTCTGACAGCTGAAGTCTTGAACTGGGTGACACACAGTTTTTCCAAAAGAGAATGAAGGTAAAGGATCAGCTTTAGCCTGTTATCTCTGCTGAAAACATCCTTGCACTATCTGTGCCACTTGCAATCTTCCTGAAGTGGCTGCAAACTCATTTTGAAATACTTCATCCATTGTGTGGTTCCAAGGATTTGGATAGATTTGTCTTGTGTTTCCATAGAATCTCTACAATGCAGAAGAAGGCCATTCGGCCCATTAAGTCTGTCCCAGCTACAATCCTACCCAGGGCCTATTCCTGTAACCCCATATATTCCTAATTGCTCTGCTACTAAGGTCAATTTAGTATGGCCAATCAATCTCACCCACACGTCATTGGATTGTAGGAGGAAACCAAAGCACCTGGAAAAAACCCATGCAGACACGGGGAGAACATACAAACTCCACGCAGTAAGGAACCCAAAGCTGGAATTGAACCCGGGTTCCTGGCGCTATGAGGGAGCAGTGCTAACCGCTGTGCCACCCTCTTTGGAAGCCATTATATCAATATCCAACAGTTTGCTTTTTAATGTTTTATCACAGAAACATTAAAGAAATAATAGTGTAAAAGTCACCAGGAGGTGGGGTTTCTTACACTCCCCAGGAGGTTTGAGATTCCATTTCTTTTCCCCCTAATTGGGTGGAATGCATTGGATTTAGTTTATTATACCCCAGTCAGAAAGTAAAAGGTGTTGAATATTGTATCTTTTCTTGCTTTTAATAAAGCTCTTTTTAAATATTTACATGTATAGAATCATTCAGTGCACAACAGGAAATATGGTTCATCGAAACTGCTCCAACTCTCTCTCAGATTATTCTACCCAGCTCTCTCCCTCACCCAATCCCTGTAACCCTACACATTTCCCGTGGTTAATCCATCTAACTACACGTCTTCGGACACTAAGTGGCAGTTAAGCATGACCTATCCACTTAACCTGCACATCTATGGAGCGACCTGAAAACTGTGGAACTCATTAACTCAGAAAGTAGTTGATGCCAAAACATTGAATGTATTCAAAAGTTGGCTAGATACAACACTTAGGGCGAATGAGATCAAAAGTTATAGGGGAGAAAGCACGATTAGGCTATTGGGTCGGGAAGGTGATACAGTGGTTAGCACTGCTGCCTCACAGTGCCAGGGACCCAGATTCTATTCCCGCCTTGGGTCACTGTCTATGTGGAGTTTTCACATTCTCCCCGTGTCTGCGTGCATTTCCTCCGGGTGCTCTGGTTTCCTCCCATAGTCCAAAGATGTGCTGGTCGGGTGCATTGGTCATGCTAAATTCTCCCTCACTATACCCGAACAGGCCTGCCAGAATGTGGTGACTCGGGAATTTTCACAGTAACTTCATTACAGTGTTAATGTAAGCCGATTTATGATTAATGGACAAACTTTACTTCGAGTTGGATGATGAACCATGATCATAATGAGTGGCAGAGCAGGCTGGAAGGGCAAATGGCCTCCTTCTGCTCCTGTCTTCAATGTTTTTATCTTTGGACATATGTGGAGTGAAATCAGATTGATATCATTCACATACAAGTTACATTATTGTGATACCTCACTGTCGCAAGGATTGAAACGCAAGTTGTAATGAGCATTTCACCACAGGTTTCCAAATATGAAGAGAATTAAAAAACACATGCGCGCTCATTCACACTCTCAATCGAATTGGATCCATGGTGCTCCATTGTGGCTCTGATACTCCGATGGCCCAAACTGTGTTAAACTCCGGATAACATGTTCTTACAATAGGTTTTTCTTTTCAGGTGATTGGTTACAAACAATACCTCTCTTCATCTGAAAAGATTGGACTGACATTTGGGTTCCGATGTTGTTTTATATACTTTTTGGTGATAGGCATGACAGATAGTGTTGAGAGTACCTGCTCCTGGCTGTAACTGGGAATTAAGTATCATCGAAAGGATTTGGTTCGTTTACCTGGCTGTTAGTTCCCAGGTTACTGATAGCAGCCAGGCTGTTCCCTGTAGGGGTTTTCTGCGCTTCTCACTGGCCCTGTGTTTGTGTATTTAACACGCAGTCTTTTTCAGATTGTTAGCCTGGTCTGCTCAGATTAGATTTGATTCCCCACTGTCCACCTTCAGGTTTATTAGCTCAAAATCCAGACACTTTTACAAGTCTGATAAAAGCAAATAACTGCGAATGCTGGAAGCTGAAACCAAAAGAGAAAAATGCTGGAAAATCTCAGCAGGTCTGTCAGCATTTGTAAAGAGAGGAAAGAGTTGGCGTTTCAAATCCAGTTTACCCTTTGTCAGAGCAAGGGACAACACTGTGGGGGTCCTGGGCTGGCCAGTGATTGAGCTGGCTAGCAAACTGCAGTCTGACAGTTCGGGATCACTGCGTCAGCGCAGAGTTACAGAACTGTAAGATTCTAGCATGAATAGGCCCTGTTCCCAACCTGAGCTTTTAATGATATTCACGATTGTGACCTCTGCATTGCTCAAAATGTGGGAGATTCGAGCCTGAACCCCCACTGAAAAACAATCGTGAGTTATACCATTTATCCTGCCAATTCAACACTTGGAATTTTTTTGGGAGAATTGGGGCCCTGATTTCTAGAAGGTCAGAAGGCTGCATTGTTTTTGTGGGAATTCTGTTTTTTACTGTCTGTCACTTCATATCTTGTGGATTTCCACCTGGTTGATGTTTATGCTGTTTAGCCTTGGTCCATTTTGTCTTGCTTATCAGTGCTTGACACGCATTAACTACTATTCCCCTTGTGATCGCGATAGATTCCCTTTTCTTCTGGGATATTCCCCTAACCTGTCTCATGTCCCCACCCCCAAATGGATGTTAAGCTTCTGCTGTCTTCCCTTTGGCTCTGTAACTAAGATCGAACATCCACCCTCACTTTTTCCTGGTCTACTGGGAATTCCCCTGACTCCCATTTAAAGCTGCCATGTGTTACAACACAGAGTTTAACTCCCTTTACCTCTTGTCATAATCTGCATAATTATTTGGGAAGGTGTTATCTGTTTTTAATCAATGCTGAGAGGCTCATTAATATAAAGTCTGACACTAACTTTAAGTGAATAATTAACAAGATATTTTATTTAAATAACCAGGAACTTTAACTAAACAAGTAATATATTGACTGAGGTACATTTCGACTGAAATGCTGTTTGAATAATACAAGGAATATTTATTACCAGTACAGTAATAACAGAATTTCAGTCACTCTCAAAAAATATATATACCCAGGTCTGATAGTGTTCGGAAGTTTTGGAGTTCTTTGATAGTTGTCTGCTATCTGTAGTGTTTATTTCTGACTAGGTATCCTTCCGTTAGATAGCTGGATAATTCTCTTACGATATATTTAAACTGGCAGGGGCTTAAGGGATGAATGCCGTCTTTTTGACTAGCTGCTTTGGCTTCTGGAGATATTCTTCCAAAGATGTTCTCCCTTGAAATGGTTGTTGCTTTGACCTTTATACCTGCCACGACTTTTCAATTTTCTTAATCTATGATTGGCTTGATGTTGTCACCACTATCAAATTCAAATTTGATACGCTCTTAATAGTTCAGTGTTTTCTTTAAACTCGTCGGCTAACAAAAATGCAAAAACCTGCCGAGCTGGTTCCCAAGGCAACCCTGATGCTTTTGGTTCTTTTGAAACGAATGTTGCAACCTGGAGTCTGTGTATTCTGCACTTTAGCACAGAAGTCAAAAACAGCTTTTAAAGGGACCACACACTGTTTTCTTTCCCTCAAGCTTCTTTTACAGTTCTTTTATATCTTTATAAACAATCTTTATATTTTTACAAACTCAACTTCACAACACATGGAGGCGGCTACTAAACAGGTCACTTTCTTCCTGTCAAACCTTTCCAAGTCTTTTATGGGTTTATTCTATTTCTGTTGGCCTGAAGTTGATCCCTTTTTTAAATTCGAGTAGTTGTTGCTTAGCTGTTGGAACTTTCACAGGATCTACCCTGACTTGTTTGGCTTCCATTGGCCCTGCTTCAGCCTTCTTAACTCTAAGTGATTTTTCCTTAGCCACTTGAACCCTCACAGGTTCTATTACCCAGTCAACACTTCACCTTGTAGGATGTCCGAACCTCTCTCAGTCCCCTGTACCCCTATTCCTGCTGATTCTCTCCAGCTTTCTCAGCCTTTTTGAGCTATCCCTGATCTATCGGCAATGCTATTCTCCATCCTGCATCAGCTGCCTCAGTATTCCCAGAAAAGGTGTTATAATGCAGGTCAGAAACTCCAAAGTGTTTTATGAAGTCCTGCCTGTATCAAAGTTTTGCAATTTGAATTTGGCCAGGGTGGGCATGAGATGTTTTACTTCAGAGATGATTCAAACGACGTATTAGGGAGCTTTTAACAAACAAAGTTTGCTTAGGAATACAGTTAAAATGTACAGAAAGCAAATTAGCAATAACTTTTACCAATTATGAACAAAATTTTAAAAAAACATGTTGCAGTATAATCCCTAATGAATATAAGAAACGTCCCAATCAAACCAATCCCATAACAAAACCCTTTTCACAGATGTGACAGAGCAAAGACTAGTGTTCACGTGATACTGGAATTTAGTCCTTTGGTTGAATTCTGTTGAGGCATGTCTGAATAAACTTGGAGTCAGAACAGCTTCAGTTGTTTGGTTAGAGAATTGAAACCCTGACTTTTCAACCTTGTAACTTCTGGTCAGGTCTTTGTCAAAGAGTAGGCTGAGCCTGTCCCCAGGCAAACTGTAGAAGACTCCCACATTCACCGGCCCTGACACAATGTCAAGTGCATCCAGAATAAAGGTAATGTGGCCATCGTCACAGATGACCAGAAACTGCTCTCTCTTTGAGAGACAGAGCTGACTGGTGGTGATTTAACCTGAGGATCACCACACCTTAGGCAAGGGGCAAGGTTGAGAAAGGTTCATGAATAACCTCAGCCAGTATGGGAATTGAACTGATGCTGTTGGCATCACTCCACATCACTAACCATCCATCCAGCCAACTGAGCTAACCAACTCCCTTTATCTATTATATCCCAATATCCTTTACCAAATCTTTAGCACTTACTTCACTGCCTGGTTGGAAACTCATGCCTTTTCCCAGCAGTAGAGTATGGGTGACCCCTCCATCCCTTAGTATCACAGTAATGTTACTCGCCTCACTCTGGGGAAATGTGCCCATTCTTTCTTCTGATACAAAATCCTTGAAACTCTCAGCAAGATTTTTAAGCTAACTCGCACTCGCTGTAGTGCATCTACAGGGATACGCTATCACAATCAAAGCTTTAATCTGGTCTGCTGTGCTCGCTGTCTGATTGCTATTTTCTGTGTGGGGTTTGTGTGTTCCAACTTCCCGTAACCTCCAGCAATCAGTGCCAAGGTGTCCTGTCTTGCAGCAGTTAAATCACACAAGCTTCCTGTCCTCAATCCTCTTCTGTTCATCTGCCTTCTATCTTTCTCAGTTGAGGGTAATGAAGGAAGGGTTTCCTTTAGGATATGGGATTGTGGATAAGCTCACAGTCATCAATCTGGATTTCTGTCTGCCTGGCCTATGTTACTTGTGGTTCCTCTATGTGAGCACTTATCAGGAACAGTATGGAGTTTTGAACTCCTCAAGGAGAATCATTGCATAATGGTTTTCATAGATGGCCTTAATTTTAAGCAGCCTGAACCACTGGTCAAATGTGATCATCTCAAACCATTATACAATGATTCTTCTTGATGAATTCAAAACTCCATATCCTTCCTAATAAGTGCTCATATAGAGGAATCATGAGTAAGAGAGGCCAGGCAGACAGAAATCCAGATTGGTGACTGTGAGCTTATCCAGAGTCCCATATCCCAAAGGAAACCCTTCCCTATTACCCCCAACCATCAGAGAAAGATAGAAGGTAGGTGAAGGGAAGAGGATTGAGGGCAGGAAGCTTGTGTGATTTAACTGCTGCAAGACACCTTGGTACTGACTGCTGGAGGTTACGGGAAGTTGAAGCACACAAACCTCACACAGAAAATAGCAATCAGACAGCGAGCACAGCAGACCAGATTAAAGCTTTGACTGTGATAGCATATTGCTGTGGATGCATTGCAGTGAGTGCGAGTTAGTTTAAAAATCTCTGAGCGTTTCAAGGATTTTGTATCAGAAGGAAGAATGGGCACATTTCCCCAGAGTGAAGCAAGTAACATTACTGTGATACTAAGGGATGGAGGGGTCACCCAAACTCTACTGCTGGGAAAAGGCATGAGTTTCCAACCAGACAGTGAAGTAAGTGCTAAAGATTTGGTAAAGGACATTGGGATATAATATATAAAAGGAGTTGGTTAGTTCAGTTGAGTAGATGGATGGTTAGTGATGTGGAGCGATGCTGAGGTTATTCATGAAAGCCCTACTTTCTCAACCTTGTCCCTCGCCTGAGACGTGGAGATCCTCAGATTAAATCACCACGGTCAGCTCTGTCTCTCAAAATTGCAGCTACTTTTGGCTTGGGTATTTCCAGACAATGTGGAATTACTGAATGAGCACATTCGGCCTGTTAAAATAGCCTCTTTTCCTGCCTTATAGCTCAATAAATAAATAAACCTTGTGACCTTTTCCTGTCAGCTTACTCTAAAATAGCAGGGCCATTTTAACTGCTGTACTAAATTTTGAAAAGAAGTAAAGGAAAGTCTCCACCTCTTCATCAAATGTGGGAATTAAGTGGACAAACCTGAGTACCTCAGCCCCGAAGTCTGAGCTTTTCTTTTATTCATTCGTGGGACATGGACGTCGCTGGCTGGCCAGCATCTATTGCCCATCTCTAATTGTCCGAGGGCAGTTGCTAAGATTCTGGAGTCACATGGAGGCCAGGCCAGGTAACGAATGCAGATTTCCTTCCCTAAAGGACATTAGTGAACCAAATGGATTTTTCCAACTATCGACAATGGTTTCATGGTCACCAGTAAGTTCTGAATTCCATTTTTTTTTATTGAATTCAAATTCCACCACCTGCCATGGCGGGATTTGAACCCAGAGTATTAGCTGAGCTTCTGGATTAATTGTCTCACGATAATAGCATGAGGACTGGTTCCCTTACCAGGGAGTCTTTATAGAATCATAGAGTCCTTACAGTGCAGAAGGCAACTCAGCTCATCATGGCCTGCACTGACAACAATCCTACCCAGGCACTATCTCCGAAATCCCCACTAATCCCCTTGACACTGAAGGGAAATTTAACACGGCCAATTTACTAACACGCACATCTTTGGACTGTGAGAGGAAACCGGAGCCGCCGGAGGAAACCCATGTAAACACGGGGAGAATGTGCAAACACATGCACACACAGTGATCTGAGGCTGGAATTGAACCTGGGACTTTGGTGCAATAAGTCAGCAGGACTAACCATTGTGCCATCGTGCCATGGTGGGTCCAGTGAGACCCTTCCTTCTTAGCTCAAGCTGTTTCAATTTAAATAATCTTTCCTTTCATTTTTCCTAGCATTGTCCCTCCTTCTATTCTGCCTCTCTCTTTTTCTCTCTCTTCCCTTTTCTCTATCTTTTTCTTTTATTGCTCAGAGTCTAATTTCCACCCTCCAATCTTAATTGTTCTGCTACTAAGTTATTTGTTTCAGTGCCCCCAATTTTCACCTCTCAATCTTTCTCTGCCAATGTTTAAATTTCCATTTGCAAGGCTTTCGGAAAGAATTCACCTCAAAGTGCCGAGCTACACCGTTTAATTTTTCCGAGTACAATGTCTTTTGCTTCTTGCCAGTTTCCTCACCAAAATATTAAGAGCGGAGGTGGACATTACCCACTCCAGTTTATTCATCATTCTGTGGGAACAAATTGCAGACACGAGCTCCTTATTTTGTTCTGACCAGGTGAGAAAGAGTGAACTGGCTCCTATATGTTCAACCATCCTTCTTGGTCACAACAAAACTTTAAGTTTCCTTTTAAAAAGACCTTTTCCAAGTCAGAATGTATTTAACTATTTGAACTGTAAGTGATGAGAGCCATTCAAACTTGGTTTTCTTGAGTTTAAGAAAGTGCAAAGTTATAACCACTAAACTAAGATAAAAATAAAAAAGAAACAATATTAACACACACACACACTCACACGCACACATATGCGCATGCATACACATATACACATGCTCACACGAACATACACATATGCACACACATAAGCACACACATATGCACACATACACATGCATGCACGCACACACACTGAATCACTCACACACACATATGCATGCACGCATACACACATATACTTATACACATGCACACACATACGCATGCATGCATGCATACACACAAACACAATCACTCACGCACACATGTGCTCACACACATGTGCACACACATACACACAGCAGAGATAAGGGGAGTGACGGTCACCCAGATATGCATCCAAGCACGCATGCGCGCGCACACAGAGCAGAGCAGAGATAAGGGGAGTGACGGTCCAGGCACATAACAAGGTAAAATCTTATAGAGTTAAGTTTCCTTTGATTGCCCTTGAGGCACAGTTTCTAAGTATTGTAACTGATTTGAGTTGGCTGATGGGATGTAGAAGGTATTACAATTATTACAAGATCTTGGTTCACTGCTGGGTTTCTGATGGCTGACTTCTCAAACTGGTGACCCACACCCTTCTCTCCAAAAGGATGATCAACCTGTTATCTCTGATAACTTTCCTGAATCATCCGTGCCACTTGCAATCTCCCTGCAGTGGCTACTGCCGGGCCTCGAGATACTTCACCCATTGTGTATTCCCAAGAGGTTTTGGGGGGGTCTGCCTGTGGCAGCCATTGTTTTAGTATCCAGTGCTTTGTATTTTAATGTCTCTTAGAAACGTTTGAAAAGCAATAGTGTAAAAGCTAACAGGAGATGGAGCCTTTCACAATCCCCTAGAGGTTTAAAGGTCCATTCCTTTTCTTTCCCCTTGGGTGAGATGCAAATTGTTTTTTCTGCTGGCTGACAGCCTTAATGGGATTAGTTTCTGACAATCCAGCCAGAAAGATGAAAGCATTAGAAATTGAATCTTTTCTTGGTTTGAATAAAATCCTTTTTGAACTTTTCAGTATGGATTTAGTTAGCTGGTGCAGTTGCAGATTGATATCACTGATCCACAATCACACATATACACGGAAACCCAAGTCCCTTTTGACTGTTTCTTCCCTTTTCATGGAGTAGATGAATTTTGCACAGTTAACAAGCAGCCTCACTCAACACAATTATGGGATTAGGATGGATTGTGCCATGAAGCAGTTCCATCCTGAGTTACCCTCACTATCCTGAGTCATTCCCCGCTCAGGCTGAGTGAGGATAGCAGATTCATTGTTCTGAAGGTGACAATGTGGCAGTTTTCCTGATTGCTCACAAGGCCCCAGCTCACAAAACGGCATTAAATTCTATTTTGTAACTTGTCAGCTGGGGCTTGCATTCGCTGAGCGTGGAATTCTGCTGTGTGATGGTGCTGGTGCTGCACAAGGTTAAAACTTCAAAAATACCAGTTGGATCACTTTGAGTCACTGAGAACATAAGAAACAGGAGCAGAGGTGTCACTGATTTTGGACCTCAGCTCCACTTGCCCACGTACAGAATCACAGAACTGTTACAGCTCAGAAGGAAGCCATTTGGCCCATCATGTCTGCACCAGCTCTTCAAATGAGCATTCTGATTTAATGCTGTTGCCCTGCTTTTTTCCTGGTACCCCTATACATTGTTTCTATTGCAATAATCAATAATCAAAAAAGTAGGTGGAAGTGGGGGAGTTTCTAAGATCCCTTTGCTGTCTGGGACCAGTTACTCAGACTCCTAGTCTCCTAAAAACTGATAAGTTCATAAGATCTAAAAGCAGAATTGGGTCTTTCAGCCCATCGAGTCCGCTCCGCCATTCGATCATTGCTGACACCCTCCTCATCCCCTTTTTTTGCCTTCTCCCCATAACCCTTCAACCCAGTACCGATTAAAAATCTAACTCCTCCTTAAATTTACTCAGTGTCCCAGCCTCCACTGCACTTTGGGGTAGCAAATTCCACAGATTCACAACCTTTTGGGAGTAGTTTCTCCTCAACTCTGCTACCCTTTATCCTCGTCTCTCGTCCTTGAATGTCCCACCAGCTGAACTATCTGCTCCACATCTATTTTATCCACACCTTTAGTCATCTTGTGTATCTCAATTTGATCTCCCCTCACTCTTCTAAATTCCAGAGAGTATGGGACTAAACTGTTCAATCTCTCTTCATACGACAAACCCCTCATCTCTGGAATCAATCTAGTGAACTTCCAGTGCCACTACATCATTCCTCAAATAAGGGGACTAAAACTGTGCACAATACCCCAGATGTGGCCTCATCAATGCCTTGTATAGTTGTGGCAATACGTCCTTACCTTTATATTCTATTCCTTTAGCTATAAATGGCAACATTCCATTTGCTTTCTTTATTATCTGCAGTACCAGCATGCTAGTTTTCTGTGACTCATGAACAAGGACACCCTCGTGTGATGTGGTCTCATACCTACATTAAAATTCCCCACCTTTTTAGTTCTCTACTGCAGACCATCACTTCACTTTCTTGACCTTTTGAAATTGAAACGCACCAAATTAAAAAAAAAAGATTCTAAGCTACTTTGTCCAACAATTTGCACTAATCCATACAAAACTGATCAGTTTTGCGTTCCCTGTATTGTGGATTCCTTTGCCTGTGCAGTGCTGACCTAGTGGCTGCAACAAGGTAGGGGGAATGCTGCTACCTTTTCAAACTGGGAGACTGCAGATGGCCTTGCAGTGTGTCCTTGGGTATCTTGGACTGCACCACCTGGGCATCTACAACAGCCATCTGGGCTGGCAGGCAGACAGGCAGCAGAATGGGCACTGACAGAGGCAGAATAGTGGGGACGTTATTGCTTTCCTATCCCTCAGAGAGAACAGCAGGTCTGTGTTTCCCGGAGTCACTGTCATTCTCCCAGAGTGGTGTTTCAGCAGGCACAGATTGTCGCACTGCTCTGCGAGCGTGCAAACCATTCTGAGCAGGCTATGATTACAAAACTTCCAGTTGGAGCTTTAACCACAACATTCAGGTGAATTCTGCCTGTGTTACTGGGGCAACATAGCCACCAACTGCTGCCTCTTACCTGGATCCAAAATTGCCGTCCTTGAGTTAGTCACCACCTCCATACTGGAGAGGCTGTAAAATCTGCAAAAAATCCCTGTGAAAACTGGACCTGGATTCTTCCATAATCTTCACCAGTGACAACAAGCTCAATGGCAAATCTGTTAAAGCACCAAGCCTCCCGGGAGCATGGACTACAACTGGCCTCTATACCTTGTCCCATTGAAGTCCTCAGCTGGGAGCTCTGCAGGGATATATATCTCTGATCTCACTCCCCCGGCAGGATAGCAGATTTGCTGGTTTATTCCCTCTGTCCTGACTACAACCCATTCGTGGCCAGTAATTTACCACGCACTTATCCTGTATCTCTTCCACTCACTAATATATCAGGATCTGAGCTGGTGAATGACATAGAATCATAGGATCTACAGAGTACAAAGAGGCCATATTTACCCTCCTAAACCGCCCGACGCTAAGTGACAATTTGTCATGGCCAATCAACCTAACCCACACATCTTTGGAGTGTAGGAGGAAAAAACCGGAGCATCTGGAAGAAATCACGCAGACACGGAGAGAATGTGCAAACACCACATGGACAGTAACCCAAGGCCAGAATTGAACCCGGATCCCTGGCTCTGTGAGGCCGCAATGCTAACCACTATGCCATCTTTCACTGCCACATGTCAGACCAAGTGACACTACTGCTTCACCAGATGTCCACAGTTGCCTTCAGATCAGAGTGCAATTATTGTTCCGGCAGCAAATCTTAGATAGCTGAGTTCAAAAGTACAGAAATGGGAGGAGGGAGGAAGAGGGTGGGAAGATGTGGTCTATGGTTGCATCATTTTCTGCTGGCAGTTCCTAGCAGAAAAAAGGATTTGGGCAAAGTCCGACCTGAGTGTACATGATGGAAACACACTGGGCTGCATTTTTCAGGCTCAATACAGACGGAGGTTGTCAGAGACGAGATGGGAAAATCTGGGAAACCGGTAAAAGAACAGCTTTCCAAATTTTCTGTCCCGCCCACAACTCTGCTGCTTGGTGTTGGGACTGGAAGATGTCACCCTCTGTTATTGTGATTATTCTCCACGGTGCCGGATGTAGCAGCCTCAGTCACTGCCTCATAAGGGATAACACTGCCTCCTCCATAGGATGTGGAGATGCTCATGTTGAACTGCGATAAGCACAGTAAGAAGTCTCACAACACCAGGTTAAAGAATACAGGTTTATTTGATAGCAAAAACCACTAGCGTTCAGAGTGCTGCTCCTTCGTCAAGTAAGTGGGAGTTCTGTTCACAAACAGGGCAAAATGTCTTTGTATGCCATGTTTGTGAACAGAACTTCCACTTACCTGACGAAGAAGCAGCTTTCCGAAAGCTGGTGGATTTTACTACCAAATAAACCTGTTGGATTTAACCTGGTGTTGTGAGATTTTTTACTGTGTCCTCCTCAGGACTCAGGGCACCAGGTAGCCTTGTAATTCTCTTGCTGTAGCTATATGTAACCTTACCCTATGAGAGAGAGAGGGGAGCATGTCAGCGAGTGAGTTGCAATGTGTCTGCCATAGCTGAATAACTGGAATTGAGTAGAAGGTGCGAGAGGCAGGTGTAAAGCATTGGTAAAACACAAGGTGGAGTATCTGAATGTCAAGTGTGTGTCCTCATTTCAGATCAGTGTATCCTGAACCTGTGGTGCTTTGAGTAGATCTGAGAGACTGGTGGTGTGTTGGGTTGAAGATGCCACTTGAAGATGTACTCACTGACCTTGACCACCGGTGTGAGATTGTTGCACTTTTTCATAGAATCACCACAGTGCAGAAGGAGGCCATTTTGCCCATCAAGCCTGCACTGAGGCTCAATCCATGTAACCCCATGTATTTATTCTGCTAGACCCCCTGACACTAAGGGACAATTTAACATGGCAATTTACCCAACCCACACATCTTTGGACTGTGTGAGGAAACTGGAGTATCCGGAGGAAACCCACACAGACACTGGGAGAATGTGCAGACTCCACACAGACAGTGACCCAAGCCAGGAATCGAACCTGCTGTGAGGCAGCAGTGCCAAACATTGTGCCACTGATCCACCCCTGGTGCTGTGCTGACCCACTGCTACACTGTACTGCCCATTGTAACCAGGTCCTTGGGACCAGATTCAGAGATTTGACCTCTGTGTCCATCTTTTTTAAAAGGTCTGCCTTGAATAATAACAGAAGATGCTGAAAAATCTCAGCAGGTAATCTGTGGAGAGAGAATAGAGCCAACATTGCGAAACTTTGGCTCTATTCACTCTTCACAGATGCTGTCAGATCTGCTGAGATTTTCCAGTATTTTCTGATTTTATTTCAGATTTCAGCATCTTTAGTATTTTGTCTTTATGCCTTGAATAATTCCAAACACCAAGTGAAAATGGCTATGAATCTTCCAAAAGTGCTGAATTGGCAAGAAAACTGTTCTAGATCCCAACTGTTCCAGCAGTTCAACTTCTTACCCGAATCTCCGCACTCTGTGCATTGCAGAGATCCCAGTCATGGATACCATTAAAAATCCGGGGGGGGGCAGGGCCTATTCACACTGGAGGTTCTGGAATTCTGCACATACGCAATGACCCTGATCTGTCAGTCTCCCAATCGCTGGCCAGCTCGGAGCCTCTGCAGTGCTACCCCTCCAGCCCCCTCCTTCCCATCGCCTGGCCATGGTCCCCACAACAATTCCCAGGCCAGTCCTGACACCTCTTGCCATGGAGTGCCCCAATGCCCAGCCCTCCCCCTACTCCCATCACCCCCCCCCAAAACACGCCCCCTCCAGTCCTTGCTAACGCCACCCCTGCGGTGAGACCCCTCCCACGAGGTAGGGCTCTCACCACATCCCCCAGCAGCCCCACCCCAATTGCTGCCCTTCCTCCACCCCAGACCGATCGCCATGCAGAGTGGCAGGGATACTCCCTACCCCACCGATCACCCTAGGACCCTGCTCACAGTCAACCCTGCCCCCTTGGCACTAGCCGATGCCTGGTGGGCAGTGCCAGGGACACAGGCTGGCACTTCCAAAATGCCCATGTCCAGGGGCACTACGCCCTACCCCTACTGCCTGACCCTCTAGGGGACATCGATTGCCCCTCTTCATTCCAGCAGGGTCTTTCGCTAGTTCCCCAAATGTGCAAGCGACTCTAAACCCCACGGGAATGAAGTACTCCTGGCGGAGTGGGAGATTCAATCAGGGCCGATAAGTTCCCAACAATTACACTTAAAAGACATTTAAAACATATTAAAAACAGATCTAAATGACTTAGAACAAAGAACAACACAGAACAGGAAACAGGCCCTACAAATCCGCGCTGCCATTTTAACATTCAGTGAGTGCTTCATTCCAATCCTTCTTTTACCTATGACTTACCTCCTTCCCGCCTATTTTCAGCATAATCTGACCTGTAACTGTTCGGCACCCCTGGGAGATGCCCATGCATTCCCAGCGCATGCGCACATTCTGGTTCAAGTCCAGCAACACGCATCTCCCACCACGCCCCATCAGAAATGTTGTGGGTCAGAATGCGAGAATTGCGGACATCATTTCTTCCCTCCTTTCCACATCCAACACCAATGCCTCCTGTGCCTTATTTAAGAACATAGGAGCCCGTTGTTGACACTGTCTCACCAACAATCGTACCTGATTGCACCTCCTCTTTACTAAGGGTAGTTTGCCTTGAAGAAGGGTCAGCTCATTGTACATCAGTTATACACACACTGCTGGGCCTCCTGTTGCGCGCAAAGCCAGCCAGCTGCACGCTTGATACTGGCCTGAATGCTTCGATCAGATTGATGAACGCACAATCTAAACTTTGCACTGCCTGCCTCAATGGAAACCAATGAGGGGTAATTGTGCACCGTAATTCCAGCAGATAAAAATAAGCCTTAATAAATTTTTAATCTATTATCTCTACATTAGTAGCCCAGTTCCATAGTCATCCAGTTGAAGTTTAAGTTTATTAGTCACAAGTCGGCTTACATTAACACAGAAATGAAGTTACTATGAAAATCCCCGAGTTGCTACAATCCTGTGCCTGTTCGGGCACACTAAGGGAGAATTTAGCACAGCCAATGCATCTAACCAGCATTTCTTTTGAATGTGGGAGGAAACTGGAGCACCTGGAGGAAACCCTCGCAGTCACGGGGAGAACATGCAGACTCCACACAGACAGTGACTCAAGCTGGGAATCGAACACAGGCCCCCGGCACTGTGAGGGAGCAGTGCTAACCACTATGCCACTGTGCCACCCTTGTATAGAGTAGGGCATTTTTGGCTTCTGCTTGCATCCTTTCAGTTTCTGGGCTTCTAGTGGGGGCCTCCCAGTTCCTGCTGCAATACTCAAAGCGATGGTGAATCAATACAACAAAGAAACTTGTCACAAAAATGGCATGGAAGCTCCATGAATGAATCCACAGTTGGAATTCTATGGCCAGCTGTAGCCAATGCTTTGCAAAGAAATCGCACAAAAATACCACTAAAAATACCATGGGGAATCTATTCCTATAATGACAGGGTACTCAGTGACTGGTTACAGTCTATATCCAGGGCAAGTTCACAACTTACCAGAGTCAATGAATTCACTTTCATGTTAGTTGTGGCAGGATTGGATTACAAGATCAGAATCAGAAAGTAGTAGGCTACAGTTGATGGAGGTACCTTTCTGCATACCTGTTACGTGTGTGTAACCTTCACATCTGAGCTTTGAAACCCGCACATCTGGACTGAGCAATCATGATCAGACAGAGACTGCATCTGGTCCTTGAGGACCTTGCCACCTTCACATCTGATCTATGAAACTCTGATGTAACTGGAAAATTAGATCACATCTGGACTAAAAGAACCTCACATCTGGATTATAATTTTCATAACTGCATGATAATCCTTCAAACCTGGACCCCACATCCTGTACATCCGAACTGAACGATTGTCAAAATTGGGATGTCTTCACATGTGGACCATATGTTTCTTTCCATTTAAACCCAATGCAATTAGCTAAGTATCAGGATAAGCCTGGCTCTATGATAAATAACAAGCTCAAATGTGATTGGGGAATGATGTAAAGGAGCCATGTCTGAAGGAGCTGAATCTGCAGAAAAGCTGGGACTAACACTAGCTCTGGGACTTAGCATGAGCAAGTAGGAAATGGAAGACATGTCACCACTGTATCTCAAGTTCTGTCACCTATAATGAAGTAGACGCAGATGTGATTATTAATCACCACTGTGCTAATAGACACAAAACCAGTTTGTTATTAACAAGTGACGGACAACAGTTAAAACTGAGGCCATTATTGGCAACTGCTAGACCAGTTGCCTCAGATTCTTAGTCTTTCACAGGATGTTGGCATCACTGGATAGGTCAGCATTTGTTGCCCATCCCTAATTATCTTTGAGAAGATGATGGTGAGCTGCCTTCTTGAGTTTCTGCAGTCCCTAAGGTGAACCCATATTGCTGTTAGGAAGGGACTTTCAAGATTTTGATCCAGCAATAATGAAGGAACAGCGATTTATTTCCAAGTCAGGATGGTGAGTGGTTTGGAGGAAAACTTACAGGTGGTGGTGTACCTTTGCATCTGCCGCCTTTGTCTTTCTAGAACCAGTAGTAGATGCTGTGGGTTCGGAACTGCTTTTAGAGGAGCCATGAGGAGTTGCTGCAGTGCATTTTGTAGATGGTATACACTCCTGCCACTGTGCATCGGTAGTGGAGAGAGTGAATGTATGTGGATTGGGTGCAATCCAATTGGGTGCAAATCAAGCAGGTTGCCTTGTCCTGGATGGTGTCAAGCTTCTTGAGCATTGTTGGAGCTTTTCTATTCATTTGTGGGGCATGGGTGTCGCTGGTTGACCAGCATTTATTGCCCATCCCCCGTTACCCGAGGGCAATTGAGAGTCAATCACATGGCTGTGGCTCTGGAGTTACATGAAGGCCAGATCAGGTAAGGGGCAGATTTCCTTCCCTAAGGGACATTAGTGAACCAGATGGGTTTTTCTGACAATCAACAATGGTTTGATGGTCATCAGGTAAATCTTAATTCCAGATTTTTTTTGTTGAATTCAAATTCCACTTTTTACAGCAGCAGGATTCGAACACAGGTCCCCAGAATATTAATTGAACATAGAACATAGAACATTACAGCACAGAACAGGCCCTTCGGCCTTCGATGTTGCGCCGACCAATATAAAAAGCAATGCCCCTCCAAACTAAACCATTCCCTTCTCTTCCATATACTTATCAACTAACCTCTTAAACGCCACCAAACTTGGCGCATCTACAACTGCTGCAGGCAGGGCATTCCACTCCCGAACCACCCTTTGGGTAAAGAACCTACCTCTGATATCCGTCCTATAACTATCACCCCTTAATTTAAAGCTGTGTCCCCTCGTGCTAGCTTTTTCCATCCTAGGAAAAAGGCTATCACTGTCCACCCTATCTAAACCTCTAATCATCTTATATGTTTCGATCAGGTCCCCTCTTAGCCTCCTCCTTTCTAACGAAAACAACCTCAAATCCCTCAGCCTCTCCTCATAAGACCTGCCCTCCATACCAGGCAACATCCTGGTAAACCTCCTCTGTACCCTCTCCAATGCCTCCACATCTTTCTTATAATTGAGTTTCTGGCTTAGTAGTCTAGTGATAATACCATAAGCCATCGCTTTTCCCTATGCTGTACTCAACCAGGCAAACGCAGAATAGTCCATCACACTCCTGACTTGTGCCTTGTAGATAGTGGATAGTCTTTGGGGAGTCAGAAGGCTTCTGAATTCCTAGTCCCTGACCTGTTCTTGTAGCCACAGTATTTATTTGGCTGGTTCAGTTCAGTCACTGGTCAATGGGAATTCTCAGGATATTGATTGTTACTGATGCCAAATTCACCAACATTCAATATTGGCAATCAATTCACTGGCTGTGACAGGGGCAAAAGGTTGACCAGTTCCCACACTGTTTCTCTGACTCTGGTTCGGTGGTGGATTGTTTGACATGGATATCACCTTGGGCACTTCTGTTCAATAATTGGATTCAACAGTTTTACAACAGAAGAAAAGCACAGATAATACAGAAAGAATTTTAATGCAAATTTTATGAGCTGAGTATGACATCTGGAATCTGATAGATTAAAAGCTTTGCAGTGCTCCAGTTTCCTTCAATTAAATTGCTAAGTGTTTTGAGCTGTCACTCAGTGCTGGGCTCAAGTTCAGCTGACCCCATAGCGCACACCTCTCAAAATAAAGTCTTGGATAAAAACTTTAAGAATTATTGCATTGGTCCAGGGTCAGGACAAGAGATTCATTCTCACAGACAGTAGTTAAGGCCAAAATGTTGTATAATTTCAAGAAGAAATTAGACATAGGCCTTGGAGCAAAAGGGATCAAGGGATATGAGGAAGGAGGGGGGATCAGGATATTGAATTTGATGATCAGCCATGATCAAAATGAATGGTGGAGCAGGCTTGAAGGGCCGAATGGACTATTCCTGCTTCTAGTTTGTGTGTTTATATTCCAACAATACTATCACATTCAGACACCACTGGTGTAATGCGAAGATGTACTCCATACACAAATAAGCCAACATGGCCTCTCTGTGTCCATCGCTACCTCCTTATCCCTGTCAATCACCCTCAAATCAACATCACCCTCTCTGTATCACCCCCTTCCCCAAACCTCCATGTACTCAATCCCAGACTGACATTGATCCTACTGCAATCACCGTTCCTGAGCCATCTACCCCAAATTATAGACCATAGAACCCCTACACTGCAGAATAAAAGCATTTGGCCCATCAAGGTTGCATCAACTCTTAACCAGGATTACCCCATAACCCCACATTTTTAAAGTTAAAGTTTATTTCTTAATCTCATGTAAGGCTTACATTAACACTGCAATGAAGTTACTGTGAAATTCCCATAATTGCCACATTCCAGTGCCTGTTTGGGTCAATGCACCTAACTAACACATCTTTCACATTGTGGGAGGAAACTGGAGCACCCAGAGGAAACCCACAGACGCAGGAAGAACATACAGACTCCACACAGACAGTGACCCAAGCTGGGAATCGAACCTGGGTACCTGGGCTGTGAGGCAGTAGTGCTAACCACTGTTCCACTGTGCTGTGCTAATCCCAAACTAATCACCTTAACCTATGTATCTTTGGACACTAAGGGGCAATTTAACACACTCAATCCATCTAACTTGCAGGTCTTCGGACTGTGGGAGGAAATTAGAGCACCAGGAGGAAACCCACGCAGACACGGGGAGAACGTGCAAGCCACACAGTGACCCAAGCCAGGAATTGAACATGGGTCCGTGGTGCTGTGAGGCAGCAGTGTCACCCTCTTTAGAATCCAGACTCATCCTCAAACCAACATGTGGAAGCATTGATTCTTTTCTGTTGCTCATTCACATCGGTACTTCACTGATTGTGAAGTGCTTTGTGCTATTCTGGGGTGAGACAAGATATATGGAAAGGCAGGTTCTTTCTTTCTTCCAGGCTTTGAGCTTTGATGTGATTGAAATGGTTTCTAATACTCAGTCACGGTTACATTACTGAAAGAATGAAGGATGGACCAGAGGAATTGAATCGCAATGAGAGTGATGACAGGAATGTGGATGAGTGCCTCAGGCATTGAACCCCAGTGAACATCAGGACAAGAGAAGGAACTCTTAAATTATGAAGAGAGGTTGGGTAGGCTTGGGTTATTTTCATTGGAGCAGAGAAGACTGATGAATGATCTGATCAAGGTGTACAAGATTATGAGAGACATGGACAGAGTGGATAAGATTCCTGTCAGTGGAAGGGTCAGTCTTGTGGTGATATAGGTTCAAGGTGAGAGGTAAGAGGTTTAGGAGGGATTCGGGGGGGAGCTTTTTTACCAAGCCAATGGTGACAGTCTGGAATATGCTGCCTGGAAGGGTAGTAGAAGCTGGTTGCCTCACATCCTTTAGAAAGTATCTGCATGAGCACTTGGCACATCATAATATTTAGATTTATGGGCCAAGTGCTGGCAGGTGGGATTAGATGGGAGTTCAGATGCTTCTAATGTGTTGGTGCAGACTCAGTGGGCTGAAGGGCCTCTTCTGCACTGTATGACTCTATGATTCTATGAGAGTCAGTGCCTGTGGAACTGAACCAGCAAAGGGGCCAATGGATCTATGAGAGACAATGGCTTCAAAAGGGAAAAAGGAAAATGCAATGTTACAGAAATGCAAATTGCAAATGGAAAAAAAAATCATTGCGTTTAAGAACATCATTTTCCCTATAAATAATACATGATGGTGTGATTTTATTTTCTTCCAAGTGTTTGAAGCAAACCAGTTCTATCATTGCCAATTTTTACAGCCTCATTATTTTGATGAAATATACAAACTGCAAATAATGAGATTGTGTAGTTTGAAGATTAACAAAGCTGAGGCCAATTTATGGTGGGTTTTGTTATCCGGGGAGGTTTGATTGGCGGCTGTAGGGAGTTCATTGATAAGGTGATTTGATTGACAGCTTACTCTGTTGCAATGCAGAAATCAATGAAGACCATTATGTTTGCATCACTGGGAAATGTTTGGGTTAGAACCCTACAGAAATTAACTCTATCTGCAGAGGCAAAGCTGATTTTAAAACGTGTTTGTGCTTATTGGGAGGTCAATGATGCTCAGAGTCAGTCCTAACCTTCAGGAAATGTGACAGATTCCAGCTGTGGGTGCAATTGCCAACTCTGCTTGGGAATATTCCCGGAGTTTCTCTCATGTAACATGCCACCTTCAACTGCCCTGCCTCCGCAGTCCTACTATTGGTCACTCAAGAGGGTGTGATGGCCTAGTGGTATTGACACTAGACCATTAATCCAGAAACTCAGCTAATATTCTGGGAACCCAGGTCAGATCCCACCACAATAGATGATGAAATTTGAATTCAAGCAAAGAATCTAGAATTAAGAATCTACTGATGACCATGAAAACATTGTCAATTGTCGGAAAAACCCATCCGGTTCACTAATGTTCTTCAGAGAAGGAAATCTGCTGCCCTTGCCTGTTCTGGCTTGCATGTGCTCCAGAGCCACAGCAATGTGGTTGACTTTTAACTGCCCTCCAAAGGCAACTGGGGATGGGCAATAAATGCTGGCCAACCAGCAACACCCATGTCCCACGAATGAATAAAAAAGACATCCAACTGTATCATGCCCCGCCCCCATATGCCTGCCGTTGGAGGCCACCTTTTGACATTGGCCACCTGAAACTTTCATTCCCATGGCATCTCCCCCCACCCCCCCCCCCCCCCCCCCCCCCCCCCTCACCGCCCCCCCCCCCCCCCCCCCCCCCCCAACTCTTGCCATTGGTTGCCTGATTCACTAATCCTCACAGTGCCCTACGTCTCCACTCTGTCACTACACAACTGGTCAATTGGAAAGCGAGCGGAACCCTTGCTACCTGTTCAGATGCTGACGCAGAATAGTATTTTCCCCATCGGCAATATATAATGAAATATTCCAAGCCAATTAAAACAAAAC
Organism: Sphyrna mokarran; assembly: GCA_024679065.1. Classification (NCBI taxonomy): domain Eukaryota; kingdom Metazoa; phylum Chordata; class Chondrichthyes; order Carcharhiniformes; family Carcharhinidae; genus Sphyrna; species Sphyrna mokarran. The sequence continues at coordinate 69,420,371 of JAGIQG010000014.1, read as the reverse complement.
ACTTCCTCCGCTGCTAACATTATTCTCTTGAGTTTTGCTTTCCAGCAGCGTCTTTGAAATTAGCTTTTAATTCCTGGAGAAGCATAAGCAATTCTTAGTCCTATTGGGAGTCAAACCTTTAGACTTAGAGGTTGCTATGGGAGATTGGCAAGGGATGACCTTCAAGCAAGCGTTAAAGCTGATCGCACACTTCATCACTTGTGAAATGAGTCAAATATGAGCAGATTCTTTCAAACGCCTCCTCCTTCAGGCGGCAGGATGGCACAGTGGTTAGCGTTGCTTCCTTACAATGCCAGGGACCCAGGTTTGATTCCAAATTGTGTCACTGTCTGTGCTGAGTCTGCACGTTCTCCCAGTGTCTGTGTGTCTTTCCTTCGGGTGCACTGGTTTCCTCCTGCAATGCAAAAGACGTGAAGGTTCGGTGGACTGGCTATGTTAAATTCTCCCTCGGTGTACCCAAACAGGCACCAAAGTGACTAGGGGATTTTCACAGAAACTTCATTGCAGTGTTAATATAAACCTACTTGTGATATTAAGAAATAAACTAAAGAAAAAAATTTTAAAAAGTCATTCAATTTCCTCAATTGCCCAGCAGATAATACGGTGCACTGGGGCAAGGGATTGATGATCGGGGGAGCGGTGGTGGGGGGATAATGTCATTGGATTTGCCATCCCAAGGCCCAGGTTAATGTTCTCAGAATAAAAACAGAAACATACTGGAAAAGCTCAGCAGGTCTGGCAACATCTGTGGAGAGCGAAAAACAGTTAGCGTTTCGAATCCAAATGATTCTTTTCCAGAGTCATAAGAAAGAATCATATTGAACACGAAACATTCTGTTTCTCTCTCTACAGATGCTAACAGGTCTGTTGTGCATTTTCTGTTTTTATTTTAGATTTCCAGCAATTGCGGTATTTTCATACAATCCCCTACATTGCCAGTCCGCCTGATACTAAGGGGCAATTTAGCACGGTCAATCCATCTAACCCGCGCATTTTTGGAGTGTGGAAGGAAACCAGAGCACCCGGAGGAAACCCACACAGACACAAAGGGAACATGCAAATTCCCCACAGACAGTGACCCAAGTCAGGAATTGAACCTGGGTCCCTCGCATTATGAGGCAGGAGTACTAACCACTGTGCTGCCTTGTCACCCCTTTGCTTTTTGCTGTAATGTTCTGGGGACATGTGTAAATGTTCCAGCCAAACAAAATTAATAGATCTAGAGTGTAAAATTAGTCAGTAATGGCGCCTGTAACAAATAGCATTGATTATTGTAAAAACCCATCTGGTTCACTAAAGACTTTAGGGAAGGAAATCTGCCATCCTTATGTGGTCTAGCCTACATGCAGCTCCATTGCATTGTGATTATGGCCTAGCTGCTCCATTCAGGGGTAATTAAGAATGGACAACAAATGCCAGCCTTGCTTTCTGTCAAAAAATAGGAAAAGGGAAGACCATTCAGCCCCTCAGGCCTGTGCTACCATTCATTGAGATCTTGATTGTCATGTACCTCTATTCACTTCAAATCTTTCAACCAACAAAAAACTCTCAAAATAGAAATCTCCAATGAACGCCTATCAGCCACATTGGATTCAGGCTTTTTTTGCATTAATTCATAGAAGTTTGGGTGAGGCAGAATTCATTGCCCATCCCTAATTGCCCTTGTTCAGAGGTACTAAAGAGTCAATCACATTTCTGTAGGTTTTGAATCACATGTAAGTGCCACTTGTGAACCAGATGGGTTTTGTGACAATCAAAAATAGAGTCATGGTCATCATTGGACTTTTAATCTCAGATTTCTATTCTATTTCCACCATCTGATGTGGTGGGATTTGAACCCAAATCACTTGACCAATACCATGGGTCTCGGGATTACCAATCCATTGGAAATAAGAAACTACAAGATATAGGAGCAGAATTAGCCATTCGGCCCATCAAGTCTGCTCCACCATTCAATCATGGCTGATATGATTCTCAGCCCCATTCTCCTGCCTTCTCCTTATAACCTATGATGCCCTACACTACCAGTTCACCTTCCTGTATGGTTGAAGGAGGGCTTTCTGATTTCACTCCGAGAATTGTAGAATCTCTGCAGTGTAGCAGGAATCCTTTGGCCCATTGAGCCTGAACCAACAACAATCTCACCCAGGCCCTATCCCTACAACCTCATGTAAATAGCCTGCTAATTTTCCTGACACTAATGTAGTATAGCTAATCAACCAATCTTTGGAGTGTGGGAGGAAACTGGAGCTCCTGGAGGAAACCCACTCAGGCACAGGGAGAATATGCAAACTCTGCACTGACAGTGACCAGAAGTCAGAATTGAACCTGGCTCCCTGGTGCTGTGAGTTGCTATCAGTCGCTAATCTGTCTAACTCCAATTTTAAGATTGCAGCTTCTTCTGAACTCCCCCAAATGGGGAAAGTTTCTTTCTACTGGTATCAAGTATTTTTATCATTTTTTGAACACTGCCCACGATGCAGAAATCCTCCTGATCATACCCTCTCATGACCCTTCACTGTCTCCAAAATATCAGACTGCTTGTCTGACACCTCCAACTGGAGGTGAGGAAATTTCCCGCAATTAATTACGCAGAAGACCGATGCCATTGTCTTCAGTTCCTGTCACAAATTCCATGACCGGAATTTTATCATCCAATCTACCATGGGAATCGGAATGGGTGTGAAGCAGAAAATGGGAAGATCCGTTGACCTCAGGTGGGATTTTACAGTTTCAGGATGAGTGAGGCTCTAAGGTGGATGCAGACAGTTATATTTGACCCTGTGAAGAACTTCGAACACTATTTGTGGGATTTTACAATCCCACTCAATGTTGAAGTGATTTCAGTTTAGCCTGTCTGTTCCAAAATAGATGCTCTTCAACCAAGCTACCCTCTCGACCCAACAACCCTCTCAACCAAACTACCCCCCAACCCAACTACCCTCTCAACCAAACTACCCCCCAACCCAACTACCCTCACAACCCAACTACCCCCTCATCCCAACTATCTTCCCAATCCAACTATCCTCTCAATCCAACTACCCCCTCAACTCAACTACCCTCCAAATCCAACTATCTTTCCAACCCAACTACCCTCCCAACCCAACTACCTTCTCAACCCAACTACCCTCCCAACTCACCTACCCTCTCAACCCAACTACCCTCCCAACCCAACTACTCTCTCAACCCAACCCTCTAACCAAATTACCCTCCCAATCCAACCCCCCAACCCAACTACCCTTCAAACCCAGTAACCCTCCCAATCCAACTGCCCTCCCAACCAAACTACCCTCCACACCCAGCTTACCCTCTCGACCCAACTACTCTCCCAACCAAAGTACTCCCCCAACCTATCTACCCTCCCAAACCAACTATCCTCTCAACCCAACTACCTTCCCAACCAAACTACCCTCTAACCCAACTACCCTCCCAACCTAACTATCCTTCCAACCCAACTACCCTCTCGACCAACTACCCACCCAACTCAACTACCCTCCCAACCCAACTACGCTCCCAACCCAACTATTCTCCCAACTTGACCTCTGAATGTGCACCTATCACTGAGTTAGACCAAGGATTAACTTGGATAACATTCCCTGGATAAACTATCCATGTTAATCCTAGCCCATTCTCAGTCAACAAACTCACAGTTGAAGACATTTCCATGGAATCAAAGGCAGTGCAAATCAGCCCGAGGAAATTTGAAACTTCCTGAGCAATTTCAGCGCAGTGTGTATCAGAACTTACACCTCATCCTCATACGGGACAGCAACGGGACAGAGCAGGCTATGCTGCTCTGAGCAGCAGATTCCTTAGGCCAATCTCTTGTCTGAACCTCTATTAAATGCTTTCTGGAAGTCTATATAGATAACCTTCAGGGATATTCCCCATCTTAGAGGCTCGCTCAGAAAATGCTGCTCTGTTAATCCTGAGAATTGATATGTCCAGTCCCTCCTGGAACCTTCAAAGTGGAAGCCATCTGTACAAGTAGACCCTGGCTCGAAGTATTAGTGTCACTATCACAGTCTGTATGGTATAACTGAACATTGCTCATTGGATAAGCTGTGAAAATATCAATGTTTAGTGATCAATGGGCTTCTGGGATTTTGATGCTAGCTAAGGCACAGCGTGTACAGCGTGAATCATGATGTGACACTGAGAGGATTAGGCCTCAGAAGGATAATTCCCAATCTTATTTGTGGGTAAGATGTTAATATTTCCATTCCTTTGCCTGTTACTTAACAGAGATATTTGGACATTTTGCTATCAACTACTATTAGCAAATATCCAAATCCGTCTGTTTGTATCCTACACCTGGCTGAATGGTAAGAGGGCTAGAATACAAGAGCAGAGTTGTACTTCTGAGGCTGTAAAAGGTTCTGGTCAGACCCCATTTGGAATATTGTGAGCAGTTTTGGGGCCCCATATCTAAGGAAAGATATATTGGTCTTGGAAAGGGTCCAGAGGAGATTCACAAGAATGATCCCTGGAATGAAGAGTTTGTCACATGAGGAATGGTTGAGAACTCTGGGTTTGTACCTGTTGGAGTATAGAAGGATGAGGGGTGCTCTTATTGAAACTTACAAGACACTGCAGGGCCTGGATAGAGCAGATGTAGAGAGGATATTTCCACTAGTAGGAAAAACTATAACCAGAGGGCACAATCTTAGGTTAAAGGGACAATCCTTTAAAACAGAGATGAGGAGGAATTTCTTCAGCCAGAGTGGTGAATCTATGGAACTCTTTGCCACAGAGGCTGTGAAGGCCAGGTCATTGAGTGTCTTTAAGGCAGAGATAGATAAGTTCCGGATTAATATAGGGATCAGGGGTTTTGGGGAAAAGGCAGGAGAAAGGGGATGAGAAAAAGATCAGCCATGATTGAATGGCAGAACAGACTTGAAGGGCCGAATGGCCTAATTCTGCTCTTGGGCCTAATGGTCTTGTGGAATACCACAGAGAAATGTGAAGAATGCCAAGGAATGATCTTACATCACAGACGAAGGCCATTTGGCCCATTTTGTCTGTGCTGGCTCTTTGGTAGAACTGTCTAACTCATCAGCTTTTTCCCCAAAGGGTTGAAATTTCTCCCTTAAATAACTTGTCTGATTCCCTTTTGAAAGCTGCTCATCACTCTGCCTCCATCACGCTTTCCGTCAATACATTTCAGATCATAGCTTGCTGCATTAAAAAAAATTCTCCTCATTTCACCTCTGGCCCTTTTGTCAATTACCTTAAATCTGTGTCCCCTGGTTACTGACCGTCCTGTCAGTGGAATCAGTTTCTCCTTATTTACTCTATCAAAACCCAATCACTTTCTGTCAGGGTGAGCAGTCAGGGAAATTGCTGGATGTCACTGTGAAGTATAGAGCTGTAATTCAATATCTCCACCACATTCCCTCATTTGAATAAACAAGTCAACACCTCCAGTGAAAGAACATGTAAGGAATTTGCTGTGATTTATGTTCAGTTTTCATGTATTTTTTTCTTTCAGTAATAGACAAAGGCATACACACACATACACTCAGATATGTGTGTGTTCACATATGCATGCAGCAGTCAAACCTACATTCATGCATACATGAACAAACACTCCTTTCCACACACATGTTCAAGTGCATCGACACATACTGATGTGCAAGTTATGATGTTAGTGTACCTTTAATGGCTGTGAGTAAAGGGTTAGTGGAGCTGACTCCAAGAAAAGATCAGCCATGATCTCACTGAATGATGGAGCAGGTCCAATGGGCCAGATGGCCTATTCCTGATCCTAGTTCTTATGTTCTTACTAAAAGTTTTTCTAAAATTATGTTCTCTGTAACTCACTTAGCTGATGACACCAGTTGTCTACTAGGAGCCCTTTTATTGTTCCTGAAGAGTTTAAATTGGGATTGTTTATTTTTACTTTGGGGATTAGTTTTATGACCCTGCTTTGTCAGGAGGAGGAATGTTTATAGATTAGGTGACAAGGAGCATTTTCATTTTCAGTTCTGAGCGGCGGGTTTTAGTTTCAGAAGGGACATCAAGCTGGAAAGAAGTCTCTCTCTCTCTGGCTTTCTTTCTTCCCCCCCAGTTTTGGAAATTCTGCTGGTTAGCTGAAAGCCTTCCTGCATTAGAAAATCTACTGTTGGTGGCTTGAGCAGAGTCTCTCCCTGGTGTTCTTGGAAGCTCTTCTGACTTCACACTGCTCTGAGCGTATTTATAGAACAACAGCACTCATCCAAAAGACACAGTTCCAATATCACATGAGCATTAGGTTTTGCTGAGTTAAACCTAGAGGAGAGTTTTTTTTATAAGATTGGTTTGATTGGAAGATTTTAGAGACATTATTCTGTTTGTAATTGATAACAGGTATTCCGTCCATACTTGTTAACTATATTTGTAAGTAAACTTTGTTTGAGAAAAGCTCCCTAATGGGTCATTTAAATCATATCTGAGGTGAAACATTAGCCAAATTCAGGATGCAAAACTTATGATCCAGAGTGGTTCCATAAAGCACTTTGATGTCGCTGATCTGAACCATAACGACATGCACACAGCCACATACTAAAATGCATAAACACATATGCATGAACACACAAATACACACACGTACAGATGCACACAGAAGCAGGCACATACATATGCTGCCTCACACTCTCTCATACTGTCCTTCATCTTGTATTCCATTTTTCTTTACACTTTCTTACACTGCCTCACATTCTCACACTGTCTTGCTAACACTGACTATCATATTGTTTCACACTGCTTTGTTCACACTCTCTCTCTCCCTCACACATCAGTTTCTCACACTCTCTTTCACTCACTGTTTTGTCCCACTGCCTCACATTGTCTCTTGCACCGTCTCTCACACTGTCTTGTTCACACACTTTTTCACACACTATTTTGCTCACTCTCTCACACACCTGTCTTTTGCTCTCTTTCACATTGCCTCACACTTTCGCTCATGGCCGCACTCATTCCAAAGCCAGAAAATTCCACTCCTGTGGGATCTTTGCGTGGTTTGTGTCACACCAGCTACAATTTCCCTGGTGGGCAGGATGATAGAATTCCACCCACAGTCTCACTCATACCTGTCTCTCACATTCATTGTCACACCGTTGCTTCCAGTGACTCATATTTTTCTCAGACGCTCTCTTGGTCTCGCATTCTCTTTGTCTCATTCTCTCTCACACTCAGTCCCACCTACTCATTCACAATGCTTCATATGATATCACACTGTCTCGCTCTGTCTCTCAGAGCTCTTTCTCTGTCTCAATCTTGCAGTGTGTATGATCCCTTTCATGAATATTCCGCAGAGTGAGAGCGGATGCATGTTAAGTTCTGCATTTTGAAAGACTTTTGTTGCTTTAACAGCACCACCGTGTGGTGTGATCACTCAGTTACTGTTTATGATTATAATATTTCCATTCAAAACATAAATTCGAATCATACAATATCTGCAGTGCAGAATGAGGCCACTCAGCCCAATGAGCACAATCCCACCCAAGCCCTATCCCCAGAACCATCCTAATGCCTTTAAGCATGGTCAATCAATTGAACCCACACATCTTTGGACTGTGGGAGGAAACCAGAGCACACAGAGAAAACCCACACACAAACAGGGAAAACATGCAATTTCCACACCTGAGGTCAGAATTGAACCTAGGACCTTGGCAAAATGTAGCAGTGCTAACCATTGTGCCATGGTGCCATCAACTATTACCCCAGTGTTTTTTTTAATCATTCCTGTCATCTATCATTTGATCCTTATAAAATGATTGTTTTAATCAGAAAGCAGTTTGGTTTGACAAGGTAAGCTCCGCGATTGGAGAACGATGCATGCCTCGGGATACACTTTCTGTCTTAACCCCAGGTGACCTGTAACATTTCTATTCCCCGGATCAGTCAGTGTTGATCTTGAGTTAGTTACAGAGAGGTCAAAAAAAATTCTCTCTTGCAGAGAACTGCCCTTTATCTATTTGATATCATGTCAACTGGGCCAGTGCTCCGAGTAGTGCAGGCTGGACAGGAGTCTCCAATGTAGAGCAGGCCAGAGCCTTCAGTACAGGCCAGGCCAGGTCAGAGCCTTTAGTACAGGTCAGACCAGAGCCTCCAGTGCAGGCAGGCCAATACTTGCAGTGCAGGGCAAGCCAAAGCGGAGCCTTCAGTACCGGCCAGACCGGGTCACAGATTCCAGTGTAGGCCAGATCAGATTGGAGCCTTCATTGCAAGCCACATAGGAGCCGCTGTGTGTGTGCCAGCCTCGGTGCTGACAGTTTGGTGCAGGCACAGTAGCTGCTCAACACTATGCTGCCGAGCTCTCCAGCAGAGATAGGCCCTGCCCTCTAATTTTAATGGGAAGTGCACAGAGTGTGGGAGATTCTGTTCGAACCCCCAATGAAAAATCCAGAACTGGAATTCGACACTTTGAATTGCTTTGGGAGAATCACCCCACCCTATTTATGTCCACAGATGCTGCCTGACCTGCTGAATATTTCCTGTTTTTATTTCAGTCTCTGCAGATATTTATTCTTGTTTTTGTTCATGGAGTTTGCCAGATTATCTGGGATTGGGACTGCCTAGATTGTAACAAGTTGGTTTGTATAGTTTGCCTGGTGTCACTGAGCCAGTTTTAAACTTGATACCTGAACTTGGTTTAGTGTGAAATTTGATGTCGGGGCATTCCCGATCAATGTCAAGTGTTGATCTTGTTGTAAAGCTCCAGTTCCTGTGTCCTGAGGCTGTTGCAGGTGTCAGAAGTCAAGTAACTAAGTGATGCTATCCAGTCTAATTCTGCAGTGGCCTTTACAGCGCTACTTTACAGCAATGTGACATGATGAATAAGGTGAAAATATTCCAATCCAGTCCACTCACATCACAAACCCACGGAGAGTAGAAGGCAAAGACAAACAGAGAGGTGGGATATAGAAAATGATCACAGTTTCACCCAATTGTTAAAAGCAAATTGGATAATTAGTTGACAAGGGAAAATCTGCCAGACTCTGGGGAAGGAGCGGAGGGAGTGGGTCTAAATTGGTGAGCCTGATAATAGAACATAGAACATAGAACATTACAGCGCAGAACAGGCCCTTCGGCCTTTGATGTTGCACCGACCAATTAGGAAAAAGCAATGACCCTCCAAACTAAACCATTCCCTTTTCGTCCATAAACTTATCTACTAACCTCTTAAACGCCACCAGACTTGGCGCATCTACAACTGCAGCAGGCAGGGCATTCCATACCCTTACCACCCTCTGGGTAAAGAACCTACCTCTGACATCTGTCCTATAACTACCACCCCTTAATTAAAAGCTATGTCCCCTCGTGCTCGCTTTCTCCATCCGAGGAAAAAGGCTATCACTGTCCACCCTATCTAAACCTCTAATCATCTTATATGTTTCAATAAGGTCTCCTCTTAGCTACCTTCTTTCTAACAAAAACAACCTCAAATCCCTCAGCCTCTCTTCATAAGACCTGCCCTCCATACCAGGCAACATCCTGGTAAACCTCCTCTGTACCCTCTCCATGCCTCCACATCTTTCTTATAATGTGGGGACCAGAACTGCACACAATACTCCAAGTGCAGCCGCAATAGAGTTTTGTACAGTTGCAACATGACGTTGCGGCTCCGAAATTCAATCCCCCTACCAATCAAAGCTAAGACTCTGTATGCCTTCTTAACAACCTTATCGACTTGATTGCCAACTTTCAGGGATCTATGCACATATACACCAAGATCCTTCTGTTCATCAACACTATTAAGAGTTCTACCATTAGCCCTATACTCTACACATTTGTTATTCCTGCCAAAGTGAATTACCTCAAACTTTTCCGCATTAAACTCCATTTGCCACCTCTCGGCCCAGCTCTGCAACTTGTCCAAGTCTCTCTGCAAACTATAACACCCCTCTTCACTATCTACCATTCCTCCGACTTTGGTGTCATCCGCAAATTTACTAATCCATCCTTCAATACCCTCATCCCGATCATTTATAAAAATTACAAACAGCAGGGGCCCCAAAACAGATCCCTGAGGTACACCACTTGTAACCGAACTCCACGATGAATATCTTCCATCAACCACCACCCTCTGTCTTCTATCTGCTAGCCAATTCCTAATCGAATTTGCTAAATCACCCTCAATCCCATACATCTGCATTTTCTGCAGAAGCCTTCCATGGGCCACCTTATTGAACGCCTTACTAAAGTTCACATATACCACATCAACTGCCTTACCCCCATCCACCTTTTTTTCAAAAAACTCAATAAGGTTAGTAAGGCACAACCTACCCTTCACAAAACCATGCTGACTATCCCCAATCAATTCATTTCTCTCCAAATAACTATAAATCCTATCCCTAATAATTCTCTCCAATACTTTGCCCACAACAGAAGTAAGACTCACCGGCCTATAATTCCCCGGTAGGTCTCTCTTCCCCTTCTTGAACAATGGGACCACATTCGCTATGCTCCAGTCTTCCGGCACTATACCTGTAACCAACGACGACCTGAAGATCAGAGCCAGAGGCTCTGCAATTGCCTCTCTCGCCTCCCAGAGAATCCTAGGGTAAATCCCGTCCGGCCCAGGGGACTTATCTAACTTCAAACCCTCAAGAATATCTAGCACATCCTCCCTATCTACTTCAATAATTTCCAGTTTGCAACTCTGTACCTCAGTGTTCTCCACAACTACATTTACATCTCCCTGCGTGAATACCGAAGAGAAATATTTGTTCAGTGCCTCTCCAATCTCTTCAGGCTCCACGCACAACTTCCCACTGCTGTCTATGACTGGCCCTAATCTTGCCTTAACCAATCTTCTATTCTTAACATATCTAAAGAAAGCTTTAGGATTCTCCTTGATCCTATCAGCCAAAGTCTTCTCGTGTCCCCTTTTAGCTCTCCACAACTCACTCTTTAGCTCCCTCCTGGCTAATCTATAGCTATCCATTGCACTAACTGAGCCTTCAAGCCTCATCCTGACATAAGCCTCCTTTTTTCTTTTAGGGCCCTTTCTCTGTGCTGGAGAATTCTGTGCTGGAGACTGCTCCCAACACCTCCTGGAAGTTGACCCACAGCAAAAGTTGGGTTGGATAGTGATTCTGATAAACCTGGAACCACAGTCTTAAATCTTAGCAGAACAATCTATGCAAGTATGAGGGCAAACTGACTGTGGTCGATTGGAAATCGAGATTAAAAGATACGACGGGTACTAAATAGTTACTTAGTAAAACACAGGGATTATGCATTCTGCTAAGGAATAGAAACCACATGGGGAAAATGGTGCAAATGGTTAAGGGAAGGTTACAAATAGTGTATGATTAAAGGGAGAAGTTTATAATGCAATAAGCTGAGTCGTAACCTCGAGGAGGCATAGGATTTCAAAATTCAATAGAAGAAATAATGACCAGAGGACAGAACATAGAATATGAGAGGGAACTATATAGCAAGAGACATAAAACGAGGTTATAAAAGCTCCGACAGCGTGTGAAAAGGAATCAATTAGCTAAAGCTAGCAGAGAAATGAGGAATTATAAAAGAACATAAGGATTACAGTAAAGATAGCAAACAATGTCCTTGGATGGAATTTTCCGGAAGCGCTCGCCCCAAGTTCGGAAAATCCCACCCAAGATCAACGGACCTTTGTGTGGTCCATGTCTCACCTGCCACGATTCCCATACCATGATGGAAAAGTTCTGCTATTTGCCTATAATTACGATAGAAGACACAGAAAACGTTCCAAAAGTGGTGAGAATTCAAAGGCCTAATGAGAATGATGAACTTAAAGAAATGGAACTGGAGCCAACAAATTCCCTGGACCTGAGGACCTGCATCCTAAGATCTTCTAGGTGGCTGCGGGAATGATGAATGCATTGGTTCTGATATTCCAGAATTCCCCAGATTCTAAAATATTCCTCGTGGAAGCCAGTATATATAACCCTGCTGTTAGAAAAGAGGAATCGGGAAAGCAGAGAACCAAAGGCAAGTTAGCCTGACATTGATCATAGTGGAAACTGTCAGGAACAATTAGAGAGATGTGGCAACAGGGCATTGCAAAAATCATAAGGATTTATCAAAGGGAATTTGTCTTAAAGCTTTTTGAGATTATAACTAGTAAGCCGGCACAAGACAGGAGTGCAATGAAATACTTGGCTGAATGAGTGCAGCTCCAGCAACACTCAAGAAGCTCAACACCATCCAGGACAAAACAGCCCTGTTTGATTGCTATCCCTTCCACAAACATTCATTCACTCACCACTGGCAAATGGTGGCTGAGGTCTGTGCCATCTACAAGATGCACTGCAGGAACTCACCAAGGCTCCTTAGGCAACACTTTCTAAATCCACAACCGCTACCATCTGAAACGACAAGGGCAGCAGCCATATAGGAACACCACCACCTGGAAGTTCCCCTCCAAGTCATTCACCATCCTGACTTGGAAATATGTCAGCCATTCCTTCCCCGTCACTGAGTGAAAATGCTGGAATTTCCTCCCCAGTAGCACTGTGGGTGTACCTACATCACAATGCAGTTCAAAAAGCAGCTCACTACAACTTTGTCAAGGGCAGGAAGGGATTGGCAATAAATATAGGTCTAGCCAGTAAGGCCCACTGACATAGAATTAGCTGAATGACAAGAAACAGAATCCACACAGGCGTGGGGAAAATGTGCGACCTCTACACAGACAGATTGATGCCAATAGTGTGGGGTTTGATTCCCGTTCTGGCTGGAGTGGATTCGGAACTTGCCTTCTTGTCCTGGCAAGGGTGGAGCATGTGGCACTGTGGGTTGGACCTGCCTTTAGATCACTGGAGAAGATACTGGGCGTCTCTTTATCTCTGTTAGTCAGCTTTCTCTCCGTTATAAAAACACAAGTGTGTATTCAGTCCTATCCACGCTGTTTATTCGCTGGATGATCGATTTCGGGCCTGAGGGTGGCACAGTAGCAAGTTCAATTCTAGCCTTGGGTCATTGTCAGTGCGGAGTCTGCACATTATCCCTGTGTCTGTGAAGATTTCCTCCAAGTGCTCCTGTTTCCTCTCACAGTCCAAAGGTGTTCGGATTAGGTGGATTGGCTAATACTAAATTATCTGTTAGTGTTAAAAGATGTCTACGTTAGAGCTATTAGCACAAATGGATGTGGGGGATTACAGGGATAGGATGGAGGGAAGGGCCTGGATGGGATGCTCTGTAGGAGAATCAATGCACTGCTGAATGGCCTCCTTCTGCATTGTAGAGATTCTATGGGATTCTACGCGATTGTTTTTCAGACTGGAAGAAGGTCCCCTTGGGTCAGTGTTAGAATCCCACTCTTCCCAATGTATATTAATGACCAAGACCTGGTGAACAGTTTCAAAATGTTTAAATGATATGAAAGTTGGCATTATTCATGTGGTAGCGTGGCCCCTTTAATGGGTGATCCTTCACAAGCCACGTGACTGGGACAGTCGGAAGTGCGTGAACCTGGGCCAGTCGGAAGCAAGGATTGAATAGTTCTGTTGGAATCAGGACGTTGTTGAGAGTAGACCTACATGGTTGTGCTGTTACATAGTTCTGCCCAGTCAATAAATCTCTTAGTTTGTGACTAGCCACATCGAGTCACCTTGAGTTATTACAATTATAATGTGTAGAATTTCAGAAGGACATAGACAGGTTGGAATAGACAGACAGGTAGCAGATGAAATTTAAGGTGGTGAAATACGAAGTGAATCATATTGATATGAAGAACACAGAGAGACAATATCAAGTAAAGGGTACACTTTTAAAGATGGGCGCAGGATCAGAGCAGTTTGGGTTGTATGTGCATGAGGCATTGAAGATGGCAGCACAGGCTGAAGAAGAGTGTGAATAAAGCAGACGGTATGCTGGACTTTATCGACAGGGGCAAAAACAAGGAAGTTATGTTAAGTCTGTAAACACTTGTTCAGATTCAACATAACTTTAGGATATGAAGGCATTAGAGAGGCTTCAGAAAAGGTTCATGAGGATGATTCCAGGGAAGAGGAACTTTGGTTAGGTAAAAAGAGTGGAAAAATTGGGACCGTTCTCCTTGGAGAAGAGAAGATTTAGAGAAGATTTGACACAGGTGTTCAAAACAGTGAGGACCGAGACAGAGTAAGAAGAAACTGTACCCACTGGGGGTAGGATCGAGAGCCAGAGGGCATAGATTTAAAGTATTTGACAAAAGAAGCAATGGCGTCAGGAGGAAAAATGTCAGCAAGTGGTTAGGATTTGGAATCTGCTGTCTGGGAATGTGGTCGAGGCTGGTTCAACTAATTCCTATGTTCCTATGTATAAGGCTTTAACGACACCACAGCTGATATACTATGTACAATTTTAGTTTCCTCATCTAAGACAGGATATCCTTGCCTTATGAGAGAGTGCCGCAAAGATTTATTGGACTGATTATTGGGTTGAGAGGATTATCTCTTGATGAGACATTGAGTAGACTAGGCCTGTACTCTCTGGAGTTTTAACTGAGAATAGAAAATTAAGGATGGATGTTTCTCTTGGCTGGAGAATCTAGTCATGAATCATTGTGATGAAGAAAAATTTCTTCACTCAGAAGAATGTGAATCTTTGAAATTCTTTACCACAGAGGGTTGTAGATGATTGGTCATTGAGATTATTCAAAGCAGGATTGATAGATTTTTCAGTACAGAGGGAATAATGGAATGTGGGGATAATGTAGGAGGCTGGAGTTAAAGTCAAAGCTCAGTCATGATCTTATTGAATGGCAGAGTAAGCTTGAGCAGCTGAGTAATCCTCTTCTGCTTGTTATTTATGTTCTGATGTGCCAGGTGAAGGGTTGAGACCAGTTCAGTTTTGAATCAGAGGTAGTTATCACTTGTTCTCTCCTACCTCTGAAATGTGACTCAGCCAGTGCCACCTCCTGAAGTTCATTCCCTCCCCCCCTTCCCAGGTGTGAGTACCTGCGCTGGCGGGTGGCGGATCTGAGGCAGGTTCCCATGTGTTACTGGTGTGATCGTGACATGAGCTGTGCCAACAGTCTGTTTCTCAGGGATATTAAAAGACAGGAACCAATCTTCAGTTATGTGGAGAGATGTGAGAAGTTGGTTGTGTTCCCCTCCAGACAGACAGCTGAGAGGAGATACAGTTACAAGCACTGCAGTATGTGAGAATGGGCTTGCCCTGGTAACTGGAGCACGTCTGAAAAATGGAATTCACTCTAACAAGAGTTCACACTGATTACTGCATTTTGCTCTGTTAACTGGGAAAGTAGCATACCTGCTTTTCCAAATGGATTAAAGTAGTGGGGAACAAGACAGCAAATGAATCATAGAATCCTACAGTGCAGAAAGAGGCCATTTGGCCCATCGAGACTGCACCAACCACAATCCCTTCCAACCCCTATTGCCGTAGCTCCACTTATTGACCCTGCTAATCTCCCTGACACTAAGGGACAATTTAGCATGATCAATCAATCTAACCTGCACATCTTGGGACTGTGGGAGGAAACAAGAGCACCCATGCAGACACAGGGAGAATGTGCAGATTCTGCACAGACAGTGACCCAAGCTGGGAATCGAACACGAGTCCCTGGCACTGTGAGGCAGCAGTGCCAATCACTTTCCACCATGCTGCCCCTCAGTGTAATGTGGGGAAATGCGAGGCTATTCACTTTGCTCGGAATGAAACCATGGGTGGAATTTTCCTATCCCATCTGTCACAGGAATCATAGTGTGCGGGACAGAAAATTCAGTGGAATATGTAAAGCTCCATTGATCTCTGGTGGGAATTTCTGGTCTTGGAATGCACAGGATGGAGAATCCCACCCTTTATCTTGAATAACTTGTTTAGTTTTGGTGTCCATAATTAAGGAAGGGTAGACTTGACTGGTGTTGGGTGAAAGTTCACTAGATTGGTCCCCAGGATAAGAGAATTGTCCTATAACAGGAAGCTGAGTAAATTGGGGCTAGTCTCTGGAATTTAGAAGAATGAGAAATGAAATTGTTGAAAATTCTGAAAGGAGATGACAGGATAGACACTGAGAGATTGTTTTCCCGGGCTAGGGAATCTAGAGCATGGGGGAACAGTCTCAGGATGAGAGGGTGATTGTTTACAACTTAGCTGAAGAACATTTCTTCACTCAAAAGAGTTTTGAAACTTTGGAATTGTCTAGCTCAGAGTACTGAAGATGCTGCATTGTTGAATATATTTAAGGCTGGGGTAGACAGATGCTTGGTCTCTCAGGGAATCATGAGATATGAGGGCTGGGGAGAAAGTGGAGTTGAATTGAAAGATTGTATTGAATGGTGCAGCAGGCTCGACCAGCTATGCAGTCAACCCCTGTTTCAATCTCAGAAAAAACGGGAAGTGCTGGAAAATCTCAGAAGGTCTGACAGTGTCCGATGAGAGACAATGGAACTAACATTTCACGTCTGGATGACCCTCACCAGAGCTCAAGACAAAGAATTTAGAAAGAGACTTGCTTCTACCTGGCTTCTATTTCTTGGGTTCCTGTGACACATCTTGGTCAATGGAATTTGATTTATTATTTTCACATGTATTGGTATATAATGAAAAGTATTGTTTGTTGCATGCTTTACAAACAAGGCATACCATTCATGGAGAAGGAAAGGAGTGAGTGCAGAATATAGTGTCACAGTCATAGCTAGGGTGTAGAGAAAGATCAACTTAGTGTGAGGTAGGTCCATTCAAAGGTCTGATGACAGCAGGAAGAAGTTGTTCTTGAGAGGTTTACCCAAGTTGCCACAATTTACCTGAAGTTGTCCTCTGGAGAATATTTCATCCAGTTTCCAGCTATTACGTTATCCCAGCACAGCATATTCTTGTGTCACTTGTTTTGTCTTCTCTTTGCTAGTGTTAAACAGGTATTAAAGGTTTCATTTGCAGTCCCGAAGAACTGACTCCAAATGTGATTTCACAAATGATGCATTCAGTACAAGAAAATTGGCCTTTGTTTAAGTAACTGAGAGTAGAAGTGATTCAAGACTTTGATTAATAATGAATATGAAGATTGTCAGGAATCCAGACTGGTCCTATGAGGAGATGTAGACCATTAGCCCAGCAGCAGTTCTGATTGAAGTCATGATGAGAGATGGATTATGATCGTGGGGTTGAAAAGAAACAAGGCTTTGCCAGAGATTTCCAGAGGGTGAGAGGTTTGATGGTGGAGCAGCGGTATGGGTTCTACAGTAAATCAGTAAAGGCTGACAGGTAAGGCTGGAAGGTAGAGTTCCAGAGGCTGTGAAGAGACTGGAGAATTAATATAGGTTCTTGAATCAGTTTGTTAGCGGCATGTGGAAAAGAGGAAAGTATTTGCATTTAGATAGCACCTCTCACAGCCTCTAGACATCCTAATGTCCTTGACAGCTTTGGAGGTCCAGTCAGTATTGTAATGCAGGAAATGGAGCAATCAATCTGTGCACAGCAAGATTCCGAAAGCAGCACTGAGCATGCAGAGCATCTGTTGTTTGTGGAATAAATATTGGGCAGCCATCACAAATCACAAAATAGTACAACAAGGTGGAGACCATTCTACTCATCAAATCTGAACTGGCCCTTTAAGAGCAATCTAGGTAGTCTCACTTCTCTGATCTTTCCCAATATTCAAGAGCCTCTCAAAATTCACCTCCTCCCTTCCCAGGTTCATGATAAAGCAATAAATAGCTCATGTGGGCAATTAGTGCCCTCTTAAAGGTCCCATGTTGCCATCGTTGGTATTCACCCTGTGGTGGGCAGGGGCCGACATTGCAGGGACTACAGAAAGCAAAACCCTGTCAGGTTTGCTCAGGGGCTATGGGGGGAGTCCGTTGTTCAAAGGTGCTCAACGTGACACTAAGAAGATGAAAGTGGCTTGGGAGGTGGGGATATGCAGCTGTTCTTCTTACAGAACCACCCCTCTCCCCTCCTGTGACCATCTCCTCACCACCCCCACTCTGCCATTCCTACTCCACGCTTACCCTCGCTGACCCTGCTCCTCTCCGAAATAGTGGCCGTGAATTATTTTATATCAAAGGACAGATATTTAACCGTGTTGCATTTCTACAAAACAGCAGTGGAAGTGTCCGCCTACTTTATTGGTCCATGTATCCAGTATAAATATCAATCACAGAACCCTTTGATTCAATAGTCACATTCACTCGTTAGATTTGAAAATCTAGAAAGTGTATTTTTGTTTTCTTTGCTTTTTTCTGGAATGTGGGTGTCACTGGCAAGGCCAGCATTTGTTGCCCATTTGGAATTGTCCTTAAGCTGTGTGACTTCCTTGGCCATTTCAGAGAGCAGTCAAAAGTCAACCACATTTGTTGTGGGTCTGGAGTCACATATAGACCAGAGCAGGCAGATTTCCTTCCTTAAAGGATGTTAATGAACTAGATGGGTGCAGGGCTAAGTGATGCTCAGTGTTCCTGCTGAGTTGGATCAGGTCTATATTCACCCTTACTATTGATGATAGTTGGAGTCTTAGCTTTTATTGGTAGGGGGATTGAATTTAGGAGCCGCAGCATCATGTTGCAACTGTACAAAACTCTAGTGCGGCCGCACTTGGAGTATTGTGTGCAGTTCTGGTCCCCACATTATAAGAAAGATGTGGATGCATTGGAGAGGGTACAGAGGAGGTTTACCAGGATGTTGCCTGGTATGGAGGGCATGTCTTATGAGGAGAGGCTGAGGGATTTGATGTTGTTTTCGTTAGAAAGGAGGCAGCTAAGAGGAGACCTTATCAAAACATATAAGATGATTAGAGGTTTAGATAGGGTGGACAGTGATAGCCTTTTTCCTAGGATGGAGAGAGCTAGCACGAGGGGACACAGCTTTAAATTAAGGGGTATGAGTTATAGGACGGATATCAGAGGTAGGTTCTTTACTCAAGAGTGATTAGGGAGTGGAATGCCCTGCCTGCAGCTGTTGTAGATGCGCCAAGTTGTGTGGCGTTTAAGAGGTTAATTGATAAGTATATGGAAGAGAAGGGAATGGTTTAGTTTGGAGGGGCATTGCTTTTTATTTTGGTCGGCACAACATCGAAGGCCGAAGGGCCTGTTCTGTGCTGTATTGTTCTATGTTCTATGTTGTCATGCTCATCATTACTGACTTTATATTTCACACATTATAAATTAAAGTTAAGCAGCTGCCATGATGGGATTTAAACCCATGAGCTCAGAACCTGGATCACAGGATTACCAGTCCAGTGACATTACCATTGCACCACCATCGCTGCCAATAATATTGCAGTTAATGAAGGGTACACTAAAGTGTGAGTGCTACCCACAGGACTATGGCTCAGAATTACAGAATTGTTATGGTCCATTCAGCCCATCATGTCTGAACCAGCTCTCCAAATGAACAATTCTGAGAGATGGAGTGAAGATGAGTTCAAGGTGAGGGGCAGGAAATTTAGGGGGGAAATGAGAGCAAACTTTTTTCACCCAGAGAGTGGTGATGATCTGGAATGAACATAGAACATAGAACAATACAGCAGAAACAGGCCCTTCGGCCCATGAGTTGAGCCGATCACATCTACCAATCCACAGACCTATCTATAACCCCCTATCCTATTCTTTTCCATATACTCATCCAGAAGTCTCTGACCCCAGTGAGTTTGCCTCAACAATCTCCAACGGCAGTCGGTTCCATTCACTCACCACCCTCTGAGTGAAAAACTTACCCCTGACATCTCCTTTGTATTTGCTTCCCTGCACCTTAAATCTGTGTCCTCTCGTAGTGACCATTTCAGCTCGGGGAAATAGTCTCTGAGATTCCACCCTATCTATTCCTCTCAACATTTTATAAACCTCTATCAGGTCGCCTCTCAATCTACGTCTCTCCAGTGAGAAGAGTCCCAGCTTCCTCAACCTATCTTCATAAGGCCTGCCTCCCAATCCAGGCAGCATCCTTGTAAATCTCCTCTGAACCTTCACAATAGCCTCTACATCCTTCCTATAATGAGGCGACCAGAACTGCACACAATACTCCAATGGGAGGATGATAGAGGCAAGTTGCCTCACACATCCTTTAATGGATGAGCACTTGGCACATCATAACATTCAGGGCCATGGGCCAAGTGCTGCAGATGGAATTAGGTGGGAGTTCAGGTGTTAGTGCAGTCTCAATGGGCCAAAGGGCCTCTCCTGCGCTGTATGATTCTGTGATTCTAAGGTGGAGATAATCTGATGAAGGATTAAAACTGTGTCAAGTGGGAGAACTAATACTGATAACAGAATCATATCCAAAGGCAGAAATAATGGAAGAAATTTTCAGGAAATGGGCGGTAGAAAGTAACAAGATGTTGAGGAGATTAGACTGGGAATTCAATGCAGTTATCTCAGCCTGACGTTCACGATGAGTCAGCAGTCCATCAAACATGATCACCACTTGTTTTATTTATGTGAGCTCCACCACCTCACCCCCCGCCCTTCCCCTCCCTCCGTGTTGTTTTCCTTTCTGCCACTGTTAGATTTATTTAATAATTTATACATGGCATTTCATCTAATTGAAGTACTCCCTTATATTGGAAGCAGCTTCACAGAACCTGACCCTCATTAGTGCTGTCAGCGGGGATTCCCGGCTGCTGATGTCTCCCATTGTGCGAAATACTGAGCCGCACACAGTGGGGTTTCTCTCTTGCTGGTACCCAGAGTGTACATGCGGAATGTGGAAATTGCTGTCTCTGTGTCTAACGATGGATATCATGTGAATATTGGACTGGGATTTGTTGCAAATTGGCCTCTGGGGATCCAATCACCTGGGGAGTTGAAGCAAATCCTTACAGTCTTTGCTAGCTTGCATATCCTGAGTATCTTTCTGCACCAAATGGAATAATGTTTTTTTTATTTTCCTAATGCCTTTGGTAAGTTTGATTTTTCTCCCTATCAAACTGGCCTGGCTGGTGGAGAAGTCTCCTGTGTTGGTGAACACCATGTAGCTGCGCTAGCTGCATTGCACAAAGCTCAAAGATTAAATTTATCTCAAAAGTGATCTTTAACATCACTCCCCACCTGGGTAACAGTGGTGGCAGTCAACAAGTTCAAAAGTAAACTGGATGAAGAAATAAACTTGCAGGGTTATCGGGATAAAATGGTGAATGAAACTGATTAGATTGCTTTGCAGAGAGCTGACGTAGACCCAATGGGCTGAATGGCTCCATTCTCTGCTGTAATGGCTATCAACAGGATCGCCTCCCTCAGCAACCACCCCCCACCACCCCCTCCCCCCCAATTCCATCCCTCCCCCACCTCCTTCCCTCTCCTACAGTGTGTTTTGCAGTGATGGAGGCATTCCATCATTGGCAGTCAGTGGGATCTTTTGACCCTCTTTCAACTAACATTGCTCACACCTTCCACTATGGTGGAGGGTTGCGGAGGGAGTTGGGGGGAAGGTGGTGGTTGCCATCAGTGAGACTAAAAGGTCCCACTAGCAGAAAGAGCTAGAAAGTCTCACTCAATTAATATGACTGTCAATGCTGAGAGAACTCAGGCCTAAGTGGTGCTAAGCTTTCCTGTTGGGCTTCCTGTCAGCATTGTCCTTCCACCAGATAGCCAGGTTGATATTCAAGCATACTGTTCTAGATCACTTTAAACCCTCTTACTGAGGTAAATACATCGACCATCATCTCCAATCTGAGGACAGCCAGCTATATTTCTGTGAAATTGGTCTCTGCCGCCTTTTATTTAGCAAAGTTAGGGTCAAAGTGTTCGATGGGAAATCTGTATAAAATCATTCATATTCTCCTGCCCCCTCACTTAACACCATGCCAAGAATATAATCCCACAGCAGCAAAGTGGCACAGTGTTAGTACTGCTGCCTCACAGCACCAGGAACCTGGGTTGGCTTTCCAAATTGGGTCACTGTGTGGAGTCTGCATGTTCTCCCCGTGTCTGCGTGAGTTTCCTCCAGTTGCTCCGGTTTCTTTTACAATCAGTAAGACGGCTGGTTAGGTGCATTGCCCATGCGAAATTCTCCCTCAATGTATCTGAACAGGCACCTTAATGTAGTGACTACAGGATTTTCACAGTAACTTCATTGCAGTATTAACGTAAGCCTACTGTGACCAATAAATAAAATTTACAAACTTTAATGCCCTGCCACCTCAAAAACATAAACCTAGTGATATAATGCCATCCCAGAAACACAATCCTATCACAGCAAGATAAACTCATTGTATATGTACTATCCGTTTCTAAAAGTACAATCCCATCCCAGCAATGTATGACTCAATCAGTATCCTATCATCCCAAAAATATAATCCTCTCCCAAAAAACACAAACAACCTTATAAAATATAACTCCATCCCAATAAAATGTTCCAGAAAGCCATTTGATGCAGTTTAGAACTGCAGCCAATCTTTACATATTTTTATATTGATTTATAGAGTTACACATTACAAGCACACATTTCCAAACCCAACTTATGTTTATATCTATTTATAAGGATGTAAGTGTATCACCAATTAATGTTCAATAACTGCACACAATTAAACGCAATGAATATACATTTAATATACATAATCTAATCCCTTTCCAATAATATAATCCGTTCCAATAATGCAATCCCTTTCCAATGACAATCCAATCCCAGAGCGACAGGGTAACAAGAAAGTGCTCACATTGATACAACACTTCTCATAACAGCCAATCATTGCTTTTGGAATGTAGTCACTATTGTAACATAACAACTGTAACAGCGAATTAGCAGACAATAAGATCCTGTAAATTGCAGTATGGTAGTAGCCAGGTTATTTGCTTTTTCCTGAGGTTTGTTGAGGGATAAGTATTGGCCTGGATACCAGAAAGAATTCTTCTCTATGTAGCATCATCGGGTCTTTGAGGACAGAAAGGATCTTGCTTTCAGCTGAAAACTGGCATCTCCAACTATGCAACATTCCCTCAGTGTGGCATTGGGAACGTCAGACTAGATTCTCTGCTCAACTCTCTGGATGAACTTGACCTCAGCTCTTCAATCTCCTTTAGCAGTCCATCTATATCCCTCAAACATTCACCTAATTCTAATGAAGGAAAGTCCTGTGTAAAATATTCTTGAACTCAAAAGCAAAGCCTCAGAATATTCATTCACTCTCAAATCTCCAACACCTCACCTTGACTACATGGAAGAGTCATTCAACCAGCCACAATCTGGTTAAAGCTCTGGTATCTTTGTAATGCACCTGCAACCAGGTTGTTAGGTAAGATTGCCGTTGATTCCGCTACTGATTTGATTGTATTGTTGAGGAACCAGACACTAGCAACAGATTACAAACCCAAAAGAAGTTTTAACCCAACTTCGGTAACTTTTGATCCCTCTCTGTATTTCATAAAATAGAATCTCCACAGTGCAGAGGAGGCCTGGATAGAGTGGTGTTGAAGGTGTTTCCATTAGTCAGAGAGACTGGGATCTAAGGGCACAGCTTCAAAGTAAAGGACAACCCTTTAGAACCAAGATGAGATAGAATTTCTTCAGCTAGAGGGTGCTACATCTGTGGAACTCATTGCCACAGAAGACTAGGGAGGCCGGGTCATTGAGTATGTTTAATACAGAGATGGCTAGATTCCTGATTGGCAAGGGGATCAAAGATTACAGGGAAAATGGGATTGAGAAATTATCAATCATGATTGAATGGCGGCGCAAACTCAACAGGCCAAATAGCCTAATTCTGCTCCAGTATCTTATAGACTTATTTGGCCATTGAGTCTGCACTGAGTTTCTGACAAAATACCTTATTCAGACCCGATCCCCATAACCCCAAGTATTTACCTCACTAATTTCCCCTAACCTACACATCTCTGGACAGCAAGAGACAATTTAGCATGGCCAATCCACCTAAGCTGCACATCTTTGGGCTATGGGAGCAAACCAGAGCAACCAGAGGAAATCCATGCAGACATAGGAAGAATGTGCACACTCTGTACAGACACACAAGGCTAGAAGTGGCCAACTGGAAGTGGTTGGTGATTATTGAAGCTATGCAGTGACAGGTTGTTGCATGCTGCATATTAAAGATCAGAGAGTGAAATGTAAGATCACATTCCCAACTGTCAGGGACCCTGGACACAGGAACAAAGCTTCAAATTACACATCAGAAATGCAAGCGAGAGAAGAATGACAACAAGAGTTGGTCACTGGAGCCAAATCGCAGCAATTCAGGCAGTAATTCAGGCAAAGCTAAGTTGCCAGAAGCAGACTCAATCTGTTGATGATGTTCAGTCAGAATGTGACAAAACATTCTGTTGCAGAGCATTCTTTATCTCTGCTTCTACTTGCTTTATCGGAACACTGCCTCACTTGGTGTTGGCAGAATGGCTTAATGGGTAATGTGCTTTATCTCTGAGTCACAGGGTGATGGACTTCAGACACCACATTGCAAATACAAACCAATAACTTGGACTGAAACTACCAGTATGTTACTGAGGGAGTGCTGCACTGTCAGAGGGTCAGTACTGAGGGAGTGCTGCACTGTCAGAGGGTCAGTACTGAGGGAGTGCCGCACTGTCAGAGGGTCAGTGCTGAGGGAGTGATGCACTGTCAGAGGGTCAGTACTGAGGGAGTGTCGCACTGTCAGAGGGTCAGTACTGAGGGAGTGCCGCGCTGTCAGAGGGTCAGTACTGAGGGAGTGCTGTATTGTCAGAGGGTCAGGACTGAGGGAGTGATGCACTGTCAGAGGGTCAGTACTGAGGGGCTGCTGCACTTATATAGGATTAGTACTGAGGACTGCTGCACTGTCAAAGAGGCAGTACTGGGGGAGAGCCATTCTGTCAGAGGGGCACTGCTGAGGGAATGCTGCACACACAGAGAATCAGTATTCAGAGAGTGCTGCACTGTTAGAGAGTCAGTATTGAGGGGTGTCCCACTGTCAGAGGGTCAGTACTGAGGGAGTGCTGCACTGTAAGAGGGGCAGTACTGAGGGAGTGCTGTATTGTCAGAGGGTCAGTGCTGAGGGACTGCTGCACTGTCAGAGGGTTAGTACTGACGGAGTGCTGCACTGTCAGAGGGTCAGTACTGAGGGAGTGCTGCACTGTCAGAAGGTTAGTACTGAGGGAGTGCTGCACTGTCAGAGGATCAGTACTGAGGGAGTGCTGCACTGTCAGAGGGTCAGCATTCAGAGAAGGGCAGGCTGTGGGAATGAAAGACATATCAAGAAAATCCTGTATCATCAGAGGAGCAGTACTGGTCGTGTGCTGGACTGACTGAGGGACATACGTACTGTCTTTTAAATTAGATATTAAACCAATATTATAGCTACTCCAAACAATCTCAGTGGCCTGACAAAGTACAGAATCTTTTCCCATAAGAACAGACTATCTGGCTATTACCGCATTGTTGTGTGACCCCGCTATGCACAAATTAGTTGCCAAGTTTTTTCCCATTCGAACAGTGATTACACTTCATTACTGATTTGATTGACTGGAATGTCCTTTGGGTAATTTTGTCTTTGTGATTGGCACTATCAGTGGACAAGTTTGAAAGGAGCTGAAATGATCAAATTGAATCCAAACTCCTGACTGTGATTCTTTTTCCAGTCCTTGGACAACAGAATTTTATCCAAAATGAGCATCAGAAATATGGTAAATACTCAGCAGTCAGACAGTGTTTGTAGAGATCGAAACTGTTAATGGTCTGGAATGGAGGTGATGACACTGTGTCCTTACTGCCGCTTTGTTAAGTGTCAAAGATCATGATTTCCACCCCTGTTAGGGAGGATGTTCTCCTTCCCAGATCTACCAGCCAATCAGAGAGCCAGCAGGTCATCTGCCTCAGCAGCACCACTATGGACAGTGGCCACTGTCGGTACTGCAGCTTGACCTCCAATGGAGCAGCATGGAAGCCACCTGCAAGGTAGATGGGGACAGTTTTTGCCGGGGCAGTCAATCAGGTAGATGGGAACAAGTAGGGAAAAGGGGCTATCATGGCTGGATACCTCTTTTAAGCACTCAAACCCTTCCTGAGTCCAGACTGACCACAGATTAACTGGTGACTTAGCCACATCACACCTTGCCATCGGTAAAATACGAGGGTGATGGGAGAGTGTGCTCTGTTCCCCCATTTAAGGGCCTTGGCTTAAGGTTGGAAAGGCCACTCCTTCCCTTCAGCTGGTGGAGGCTGGTAGCAATGGACACAGACCCTCTCCATACCACCTGATTTTATGCCTTGCCTGCCACCTACATCACTCCCCAGAGATAAGGGACATAAAATTCTGGCCATTGTTTCAGGCAGTTGAGATTTCATCAGAACTGGAAAATATTAGTACTGTTTGTGGCTTTTCCACAAATCCAGAGATTGAGGAGAGGGATGAACATGGGGAAAATCTATGATCAGTTAGGAGGCAGGAGAGGTTAAATGAAGGATAGAACAATTTCCAGTCTCTGTCATCTGGAGAGAATGAATCTGAAGTGATTGAATTTGATGTTGAATAGAGAAGACTAATTGGTAGGTTGATACATGAAACTCAGTTCCGCAAACTCCTGTTGAGCTGTTTAGGAGGATCAGAGCAGAGAGCAGAGAGTGGGAATGGGAATGGGAGTTAGTATTAAAGCTCAGAATTCCAAGTGGAAATGGGATTGGGAATTAGTATTAAAGAACAGAGAGCTCCGAGTGGGAATGGGATTGGAAGTTAATACTAAAAAACAGAGAGATCAGAATGGGAATGGGATTGTGAGTTAGATTAAAGAACAGATAGCGCCGAGTGAGAATGGGATTGGGAGTTAGTATTGAAAAACAGGGAGCTCTAAATGGGAATGGGATTGGAGTCAGTATTGAAGAAGGGAGAGCTCTGAATGGAAATGAGAATGGAAGTTAGTATTAAAACTCAGAGTTCCAAGTGGTAATGGGATTGGGAGTTAGTGTTAAAGAACAGAGGACTCCAAGTGGGAATGGGATTGGGAGTTAGAATTAAAGAACACATTCATGCTTGCAAATTGAATGGAGTTGCTCAGCCAAGCAATCGATTAATCCGTGCTTGGAAAATGCCTCAGGTTAAGTTTGCGACACAGTGAAAAGGTTGACATTTTAAGGGAAATTCGATGTGAATGGACTCGCTCAATTGAGCTTGTTAAACATTGGTAAAATGGTTAATGTGCCTTTGCCCTGAATCTCTGTCAAATCCTTGCCCCAGTCCCAATCATCACAAAAGCATAAGGAGATTAGTTGGAATCTGTGTCTGTTCACAGTAGGGGCAGTATTACAGTGCTTACCCTTCCAGGGTTAAAGTTGAGGGATCCAACATTAAAAACCAGCCTGTTTGAGAACAGTTCACAAGAGGTTATGCCCAAAGCTCAGAATGAAGTACTGGTTGAAAACTACTTAGCACTCGATGGGAACAGAGTTGAAGTTGAGAATCACATAGACTCGAATGATTAACATGACTTTTATCTTTCATCTTACACACGAATGAACTCAGAGCAGTGTTTAGGAGACTTACAAGCTTGTGATAATATAGCAGCTTGATTGGGTATGCTTCAGTCTGAGCTGGACCCGGGTTCAACTGCAGAGTAAAGAAGTTCATAGCATCATAAACTTGCACCGTAGTGTGGTCAGGCCACAACTGGAGTAGTGTCTGTAATCCTATTTGCCAAAAAATAAACTGAGGTGCTGGAGATACTACCAAAGGTATATTTGGCAACTAATTTGTGCACAGCAGGATCACACAACAGTGCAGTAATAGCCAGATAGTCTGTTCTTATGGGAAAAGATTCTGTACTTTGTCAGGCTACTGAGATCGTTTGGAGTAGTTATAATATTGGTTTAATATCTAATTTAAAAGACAGTATGTATGTCCCTCAGTCAGTCCAGCACACGACCAGTATGCTCCTCTGATGAGAGCACTGAGGCACTGAGGAAATTGTGGGATTAAAATCTTTTTTCTCTTTTTCAGCTGGTGCAGAGTGAGGAGCTGAATGGCCTCTTTCTGCACCTAATCTCTCTGTGGTTCTATAGGAGAACTCCATTGTTCTATTTCAAAATAATGCCATGGAATCTTTTGAAGGGCCTCAGTAAAACATCCCTCCTTGAAGATTCTAAACAGAGCCCAGAAATACTGGCTACGTCAGGAGGGTGTAACAGAATTTAGTGAATCATTGTTTGAGGTACAATGTACAGATCTGGCCATTGGAAACCTAGACTTCCGGAAATGGAATGCATTAAGATTTTATTAGGTTGATTTTGGGAATGAGAGGATTGTTTTCTGAGGAAATTTGAGTAGAATGGGAGTTTGGAAGAATGAGAGGTCATCCCATTGTAAAAGAATGGGAGATTCATTTGAAGAAGTGCTAAACAACCTTACCTTCATTCTGAAAGGGCAGGAAGCACTAAGGAGTCACTATCTGCCCAAAGACACCACGTGGAATCTTCCCATGCCCGCCTGCTACAATTCCCGTGGCAAGCGGGACAGAAAATTCAGTGAACCATGCTAAACCTACTTCGCATTAAGTTGATCTTTCTGTACACCCAAGTCATGGTTGTAATACTATATTCTGCACTCTCTCCTTTCCCTCTCTATGAATGGTATGTTTTGTCTGTGTAGGGTGCAAGGAACAATATTTTTCACTGCATACTAATACATGTGACAATAACAACTCAAATCAAATCAAACCAAAGGTGGGAATTTCTAGTGTTGGGGTGAGTGCAGCCAGAAAATCCCATCCACTGTGTTCCTCTTTGTTATTGTGAAAGAACATTGCGCAAACCAAGCGAGTAGCAAACCGCATTATTGCCTCCCCTAAGGAATCGATTTCAAAGGTGGACTCACATGAACAAATTTCACCCTGTAAGGTTCAGAGTAGACTTGGCAAGGTAGATGCTGAGGCCAGTTAGGACTTAGTTGAGGAGACATTGTCTTGCAAACCAGGTTGTGAATCTTTGGAATTGTCAAAATCAGAGAGCAGAGAATGGCTAGTAGTTTAATGTATTCAGGACTATGATCATATTAAAGGGCTTGAGGGGCTGAGTGGCCTAGTCCTGCTCCTAGTTCTTATGTTCTTATTAGATGAGCATATACGTCGTGGGAGGTTAAAGGCTGGAGAGGGTTAGAGAAATAGGGTGAGATGAGGGTATGAAGCCATTTGAAAGCAAGGATGATGATTCTAAAATCAAAATGTTGCTTAGGAGGCTACTGCTGTACGTCAGCAAACACAAGGGATCATATGGGAACAGCACTTGGAGCAAGTAAAGATAGACGACAGCAAGGTTGTGGGTTCAAGTTTTTTTATTCTTCCATGGGATGTAGGTGTCACCGGAAAAGTCAACATTTGTTTCCCACCCTTAATTGCCCTTGAACTGTGTGGTTTGTTCAGCCATTACAGAGGGCAGTTAAGAATCAGCTGTGGCCCTGGGGTCACGTGTAGGCCAGACCAGCTAAGGATGGCAGATTTCCTTCCCTAAAAGACATTAGTGAACCATATGTTTTTTACAACATTCGGTGATCGTTTCATGGTCACCATTACTAAAACTAGTTTTATATTCCTGATTTATTAATTGACATTCCACCAACTGCCATTGGCACCCAGGGGTTTCCTGACCATTAGGTTAGGCCTCTGGATTACTGGCACAGTAACATTGCCACCATGCTCCTAACTCTGCACAGATTTACTGAGGGAAGAATGTAAGCGAGGCTCATGAGGAATAACCAATCTTGATGACAAAGGCATAGACAAGGGTTTGAGCAGCAACTGTGCAGGGTCGGGATATAAAGATATTATGGAGGAGATGAATGGTGGTCTTAGTCATGGCACAGTCATTTGGTCAGTAACTCATCTTGGAATCAAATATGTCAAGATTGTGAACAGTCTGATTCAGTGACAGGTATTTGCCAGAAAAGAGGAATGGAGTGGGTAGCTAGGCGACAGTGGGGAGATTTTCCAGCTATGGTCACCGAAACCAAAATATCCCGCCCAAAGTCAGTGGATCGTCCCATGGTCCGCCCGTTGCCTGCTACAATTACCATAGCGGACAGAATGGAAAAATTTGCCCCAGTGGCTTCAATCATCCCAATATTTAATTGAGGAACTTCCTACCCGTGTAGAACTGGAGAGCTGAGAAGTGCTGCCTCACAGCGCCAGAGACCCGGGTTCAATTCCTGCTCGGGTCACTCTCTTTGCAGAGTCTGCATTTTCGCCCCGCATCTGCGTGAGTTTCTTCCGAGAGCTCCGGTTTCCTCCCACAGCCCGAAAGACGTACTGGTTAGATGCACTGGCCATGCTAAATTCTGCCTCAGTGTAGCCAAATAGGCACTGGAGTGTGGCGACTAGGGGATTTGCACAGTAACGTCGTTGAGGTGTTAATTTAAGCCAACTTGTGATACTAATAAATAAACTTTAACTTAAGTTTATTTAATTGGAGGAACTTCCTGTCCCATGTTGTACTGGAGAGCAGACAAACAATCTGATCATTTAGCAGTAGCAGGGAGTTCAAAGTTTGACTCATCGCTTACTCATTAGATTTTGATTGTCAGACCCAGATTGCTGTGACAAGGATCCCAGTGGAAATGTTTATCCCTCAGATGCTGATTGACTCCACATTCCCGCTGCTGATAGTTAACACCTTCTTATTTCTAAACAGATTTGTACTTTCCCAGATCTGATTTGCTGTGAGCGGCAGAATGACATTTGGCGTTTTCTCTTTCAGTCTGCTCGCTGTTTGCTCGCGGGGTCTACGCGATCTTTGGATTCTACGACAGGAAGACGGTAAACACACTCACCTCGTTTTGCGGAGCTCTGCACCTCTCGTTCATCACTCCCAGCTTCCCCGTCGATACCTCCAACCAGTTTGTCATTCAGATGAGACCTGACCTTCAGAATGCCCTGCTCAGCCTCATCGAACATTACAAATGGCAGAAGTTTGTGTATATTTACGATGCTGATCGCGGTAAATAAACTTTCATCCCATCCTACATAGAAGCATTAAACAACCCTCGCGGTAACCATTGCTCTAATCACAATAAGCATTACGACATCACTGTGAATATTACCGTTCACTCATTAATATCCTGGGGCTTTCCCAATATGGAAATGGCGAGCGAGGATCACTTTTCTTTTAGGATAAGGAATGGGTCGAAGGGAGAAACCAGAAAAATACAGGCCCTTTTGTTTTTAAATGTTGGTTCTGGGGAAGTGATGAGAGTGCATCCTCTTACACTGAGTGACTGAGAACTTGAATACATGTTAGCTGTCTGGGCACAATGGCAAAGTGGTTAGCAATGCTGCCTCACTGCGCCAGGGACCTGGGTTCGATTCCGGTCTCAGGTGACAGTCTGTGTGGTATTTGCACATTCTCTGCATGGGTTTCCTCCGAGCCCTCCAATTCCCTCCTACAGTCCAAAAATGTGCGGGCTAGGTGGATCGGCCATGCGAAATTGCCCCGTATTGTCAGGATGATTAGTCGGGTAAATACGTGGGTAACAGGAATAGGCCCTTGGTGGGATTGTGGTCAATGCAGGCTCGATGGGCTGAATGACCTCCTTCTGCACTGTACGATTTTATGATTCTAGGGTCTGTCAATCAAAGAGAATCAGTGTGGATTTATTAAAGGTCTGTCATGTCTGACTAAAAAGAAGATATTTGCAGGGCTATGAGAAGTGGGAGTAATTGGATAGCTCTCTGAGACAGAGATGTGGCAGACACATTCTCCTCCTGTCATGCTGTGTGGTCCTATGATTGAATGATTTTATGACTAACAGAGCAGAATTTTATTTAACAGTCTTCCCAACTCGCAACAAGATCTTCAAAGACTGGTGTACATATATCCCCAAGTCTCTCTGTTCCAGCACCTCCTTTGAAATTGTTCTGTTTAAATTTATACCTCCTCTCCTCATTCTTCCAAACAAAATCTATCACTTCACACTTCTCTGCATTAAATGTTTTCTGGTTTGTCTCTGTCCATTGCACTAGTCTGTCTATGCCTCCCCACTGAAGTCTGTTACTATCCTCCTCTGTGTCTACTACACTGAGTTTCATTTCATCTGCAAACTTGTTATTCTTCCCTGTGCATCCAGTCTGTCATTGTACATATCAAAAAGAGCAGCATTCCCAATACTGATCCCTAGGGAACACCACTGCATTTTTCTCTCCAGTCAGAGGGACAACTCTTCACTGCTGTTCTCTATTTTCTGTCTCTTAGCCAATTTTGTATCTGAGTTTTATCTTGTCTTTAATCCCAAGGGCATTTTTTATTTAAAAATGTCTATTAAATGGCAATTTATCAAACTTTCTTTAAAGTCCATATGCCAATATCAAAGATGAGTGCTAAATTGCCTCTTAGTGTCCAAAGGTGTGTAGGTTAGACAGATTGACTTTGCTAAAATTGCCCGTTGGTGTCCAAAGATATGCAAGTTACATGGATTGGCCATGTTAAATTGTCCCTTAGTATTCAAAGATGTGTAGGTTGTGTGATTTGGCATGGTAAATTGCCCCTTAGTATCCAAAGATGTGCAAGTTAGGTAGGGGATTGGCCAAGCTAAATTGCTTCTAAGTGTCCAAAGATGTGTTGATTAAATGGATTGGCCATGCTGAGTTGTCCTTAGTGGCTATCATAGGATCCCTATGGTACAGAACGAGGTCATTCTGCCCATCAAGTCTGCACCGACATTTCCTCAGACTTATCTCATAACCCCAAATATTTATCCCATGAATCTCACGAACCTATATATCTTGGGACATGATTTCACATGATCAATCCACCTAACCTGCACATCTTTGGAATGTAGGAAAAAACTGGAGCACCCAGAGGAAACTCATGCAGATACAGGGAGAGCATGTAAATGCCACATAGTCACCCAAGGCTAGAATCAAACCTGGGTCTCTGGCACCCTGAGATAGCAGTGCTAACAACTGTGTTACCATATTGATCAAAGAAGTGCAAATTAGATTGATTGACCATGCTAAATTGCCCCTGAATGTCCCAAACTGTGTAGTTTTAATGGATTAGCCATGGGATATGTATCTTACAGGGATAATGCAGGAGTGAGGGCCTAGATAAAATATTTTATCAAGAGTCAGTGCAGACTCAATGGGCTGAATGGTCTCTTCTGTACTGTAGTGATTCTATGATTTTATCAACTGCACTGCCCTCATCAACTACATTACTTCATCCAAGAAGCAAATCAAGTTCCTCAAACACAATTTGCTTTTAACATCTTGTTCCAACCAGCCCCAGGTGAGGTTCCCCAAAAGTTGTTGATCCGGGCAATATCCTTTTTTTTCCCGTCTGCCTGGGAGAACCCCAAAATTATTCCAAACCTGGGTGTGGAGGGGTAAGTGGCTCCTTGTCTCTGTTCAACCCATCCTCTGCTGGAAGTAACAAGATTTAATCTAACAAGGTTCCCTTTCTCTTAGATAACTGTTTCAGACCCAATGGTTATGTATAAAAAGCTGCCAATTTAACCAGACTAAGTTAAGATGAAGTAAGCTTATTAACTATTAAAAATGGAAGGAGAAATGGTATTACACATGCATTTACATTTACACAGATTTAGAAGTAACAATTGTATTCAGTAATAAGTAAATATAAGAAAAGGTTATATGGAAAGTACTGAAGTTGCGAGGGGTAGATGATGAAACATTGTAGTCATTACAAATTGATTCCAGAATACTTGACTTCTGCAGTCGAATAGTTGACTCTTTGATTCAGGTGTTCTGTTGTTTGGTAGAGAAATCTCAGTTCTTTTTTTCTAACTGTAATCCTTTTGCTGGCTGATTAGTTTTACAGTCAGAGAGAGTTTTTTTTAGATATTCCTGGTTACTTTTGTAGAGTCCTGCTTCAGTCACTGAATCACACACCCTTTAATGTGGGAAATTTGCAGTTGCTTATCAGCACAGCACACACACATACGCACGCACACGTGCAAACACACATACAAGTGTGCACACACACATGCATGCACACGTGCACACACATGCACAGATTTAAAGATTTAAAAATTTAAAATCTTTAAAAAGCAGATTTTTAAACCGCCTCCTTTGCGTATTCCAAGAGGAGACTACAATACACTAGTCAGTTTAGGCAATTAAACGCAGAGTGTTCTAGGTGGAATGGCAATTATATCCCTTTATCTTTTTATCAGAGATGACAGTTAGTCTTCGGATGCTTTTGGAAATATCTTGTCTAGATACAGAGGGAGAAGTTCCATTGTACCTTAGAGAAATACCATACAGATATTGCTGCCAGTGATTAACTGCACATTCACATTGGATGTGGAAGCTGTTGAAAGAGTGCGGAGGAGATTTACAAGGATGTTGCCTGGATTGGGAGGCAGGCCTTATGAAGATAGGTTGAAAGAGCTGGGACTCTTCGCCCTGGATAGACGAAGGTTGAGAGGCGACCTGATAGAGGTTTATAAAATGTTGAGAGGAATAGATAGGGTGGATTCTCAGAGGCTATTTCCCCGGGCTGAAATGGTCGCTCCGAGAGGACACAGATTTAAGGTGCAGGGAAGCAAATACAGAGGAGATGTTAGGGGTAAGTTTTTCACTCAGAGGGTGGTGAGTGAATGGAATCGGCTGCCGTTGCTGGTGGTGGAGGTGAACTCGCTAGGGTCTTTTAAAAGACTTCTGGATGAGTATATGGGAACTAATGGGATAGGGGGTTATAGATAGGTCTATGGCTTGGTAGGTATAGATGTGATCGGCGCAACTCGTGGGCCGAAGGGCCTGTTTGTGCTGTAGTGTTCTATGTTCTATGTTCTATGTTCATGACCACCCTAGGGGTTTGTGCCCATTTTAAAATATAAAACTCATGTCTTTATAAAGTCCAGTATTCCTATGTTTAGTTGCATGGTTTTTTTCCTGCATTTTTGTAACAATCTTTGTTATTTCACACATTTCCAAGCGACAATGTTATCTCTGTCTCAATTTTTCTCACAAGTACTCAGAGAGAACACTGCTAATTCAAAATGGGAAGGTTTTGAAGCTAAATAAAATTATTCTCAGTGATGAGCATTAAAAGTTGAATGTTCCTTGGGCTTGATGCAAATTCCCTGTCGAAGGTTGATGTTTCTTGTTCCTGTTCAGGATTGTCTGTCCTCCAGAAAGTGCTAGACACAGCGGCAGAGAAAAACTGGCAGGTGACAGCAGTCAGTGTCGAGACCACCACTGAAGAAGGTTATCGGATGCTTTTCAAAGACCTGGACAAGAAAAAGGATCGGCACGTCATCATCGACTGCGAGGCGGATAAACTCAGCACCATCATGAATCAGGTGACACTGGGACAGACACCAGGCAACTGTGGTGAGGGGTGCGGGGGGTTAGGGGGGACAATTGGAAAAGAGGGTACTCAGAGGAGGAGTGGCTAAGTGGAAGGACGGTGATTGATGAAGGGGATGGGGTCAATCTGGAGACAAAATGGAGGTGACGATTTGTTCTGGGACCCTTGCTGTTATTCTGGGACCCTTGCTGTTTGTCATTTTCATAAATGACCTGGATGAGGAAGTGGAGGGATGGGTTAGTAAGTTTGCCGACGATACAAAGGTCGGTGATGTTGTGGATGGTCTGGAGGGATGTCAAAAGTTGCAGCGGGACATAGACAGGATGCAAGACTGGACGGAGAAGTGGTAGATGGACTTCAACGTGGATAAATGTGTAGTGGTCCATTTTGACAGGAGTAATGGGATGAAGGAGTACAATATAAGGGATAGGAGTCTTAGCTGTGTTGTAGAGCAGAAGGATCTTGGGGTCCAGGTTCATAGGACTCTTAAATAGGCCTCGCAGGTGGAGGATGTGGTCAAGAAGGCATATGGTGTATTGGCCTTCATTAATCGAGGGATTGAGTTTAGGAGTTGGGAGGTAATGATGCAGCTCTATAAGACCCTTGTCAGACCCCACTTGGAGTACTGTGCGCAGTTCTGGTCGCCTCACTATAGGAAGGATGTGGAAGCTATTGAAAGAGTGCAGAGAAGATTTACAAGGATGTTGCCTGGATTGGGAGGCATGCCGTATGAAGATAGGTTGAGGGAGCTGGGACTCTTCTCCCTGGAGAGATGAAGGTTGAGAGGTGACCTGATAGAAGTTAAAATGTTGAGAAGAATAGATAGGGTGAATTCTCAGAGGCTATTTCCCTGGGCTGAAATGGTCGCCATGAGAGGACGCAGATTTAAGGTGCAAGGAAGCAAATACAGAGGAGATGTTAGGGGTAAATTTTTCACTCAGAGGGTGGTGAGTGAATAGAATCGGCTGCCATCAGTGGTGGTGGAGGCGAACTCGCTGGGGTCTTTTAAAAGACTTCTGGATGAGTATATGGGAACTAATGGGATAGGGGGTTATAGATAGGTCTATGGCTTGGTAGGTATAGATGTGATCGGCGCAACCCGTGGGCCGAAGGGCCTGTTTGTGCTGTAGTGTTCTATGTTCCATGAAAGCTGTTGAGTTAGGAATCAGCCTGGAGGACCAACTATATTGAAAAGTCCTACTCATCGTGAACCACTCGCTTTAAGAAGTTCTCCTCCTGTAGGCAGTGAGAGATGGTGGTGTATTGGCAATGCCACTGGGTAAGTATTCCAGGGGCCCAGATTAATGTTCTGCATACATAGGTTCAAACCCTACCATAGCAGCTGGTGAAATTTAAATTCAATTATTAAAATGTGGAATTGAAAGCTGGCCTAAGTAAATTGCCATCAAATTGGCATCAGTTATTGTAAAAACCCATCTGTTTCACTAATACCCTGCAGAAAGGAAATCTGCAATCTTTACTTGGTCTGGCCTACATATGACTCCAGAGCCACAGCAATGTGGTTCACTTTGAAAATAAACCATTTGTTTCAAGGTCAATCAGAAGGGGATGAGCCAGGGTATGTTTTTGCCTCTGACTTGATTTATTATTGTCACATGTATCGATATAGTGAAAAATATTGGTTCTTGCACACTGCGCAGACAAAGCATACCATTCATAAAGAAGGAAAGGAGACCATGGAGAATGTAGTGTTGCAGTCATAGCTAGAGTGTAGAGAAAGATCAACTTAGTGCGAGGAAAGTCCATTCAAAAAACTGACAGCAGAAGGGAAGAAGCTGTTCTTGAGTTGATTGGTACGTGATCTCAGACTTCTGTACCTTTTTCTCAAAGGAAAAAAGAAGAGAAAATGTCTGGGATACGTGGGGTCCTTAATTATGCTGGCTGTGGGAAGTGTAGACAGAATCAATGGATGGGAAGCTGGTTTATGTGATGGATTGGGCTATGTTCATGACCTTTTGAGTTTCTTGCAGTCTTGGGCAGAGCAGGAGCCACACCAAGCTGTGAGACAACCAGAAAGAATGCTTTCTATGGTGCATCTGTAAAAGTTGGTGACAGTCATAGCTGACATGCCAAATTTCCTTTCACACAAATTTTGTGTGTGTGTGTGTGCATGTGTGTGAATCTGTGTATACATCTGTGAGTATGTGTGTGTACGAGTGAGTCTGCGTGTGCCTCTGTGTGAGTGTATGTGCTTGAGTGTGTGTGTGAGTTAGTCTCTGTGTGTGTGTGTGTGTGTGTGTGTGTGTGTGTGTGTGTGTGTGTGTGTGTGTGTGTGTGTGTGTGTGTGTGTGTGGTGTGTGTGAGTGTGTGTGTGTGGAGTGCGTCTGCATGTGGCTCTGTGTGAGTGAGTCTGTGTGTCTGAGTAAGTGTGTGTATGCGTGTGTGTGTGAATCAGCTTGTGTGTGTCTGTGTGTGAGTGAGTGTGTGTGTGTGAGTCTGTGTGTGAGTCTGTGTGTGAGTGAGTATGTGTGTGAGTGTGTGATTCAGTCTGTATGTGCGAGTGAGTGTGTGTGTCTGTGTGTGAGTGAGTGTGTGTGTGTGAGTCTGTGTGTGAGTCTGTGTGTGAGTGAGTATGTGTGTGAGTGTGTGATTCAGTCTGTATGTGCGAGTGAGTGTGTGTGTCTGTGTGTGAGTGAGTGTGTGTGTGTGAGTGTGTGCATGCATGCCTGTGTGTGTGTGTGTATGTGTATGTGTGTGTGTGTGTGTGTGTGAGTCTGCATGCGCATCTGTGAGCCTGTGTGTGTGTGTGTGTGAGTGAGTGTGTGAGTCAGTGTGTGAGTAATTCTGTGTCCATGGAATGAGTGTTTTTATGCCCTTTCCCATGCTCCATGCTTTGTGAGGGTAAATGTTTATTGATAGCGGGATCAGTGGAGGAGAATTTCCCGATGGGAGACGAGCCAATTTTTCTGTCTACAAAAAGCCCAAAGTTTAGGTTGTTCTTTTCTCAATCATTTTGTGGCCTTACATTTCTCACACCACAGGCAATGCTATTTGTTCTGCTGTGGCAGGTGATGCTCTGGGCTTCAGAATTTTCTCAGCAATTATTTCACCTCATTTCACCCAGTTCCCATTTAACCCTCCTTGAAGCTGGTGTCTAATTCGATACAACATTTCCTCAGAGTCACTCCATCCTTTTCGAGTTCTTGGAGATGGAGCAGAGTTCTGGGACCCGCAGGCTGAGTTTAAGAAGCTTGCTGTCTGGGTAGATGGTTAATATTTTCACACCCATCACATGGGGCAAGCTTTGAGCAGGCTTTGACGTGAGTAACAGAATGTGTTGTATTTTCTGCATTTTCAGATCATCAACATTGGAAAGCACATCCGAGGATATCAGTACATCTTCGCCAGCCTGGTAGGTTTACATCACAACTTTACCACAGGAATATTAATGCTGTATTGTTGCTCTTATAAGGAGAAAGAGATGATCCAAACAATCTCAGAACAGCCAATCTAGCCACAGTGGTGGGAAAATTGTTAAAAAGATGGCACAGTAGCACCATGATTAGCACAGTTATCTGACAGTGCCAGGGGCCTGGGTTTGATTCCCAGCTTGGGTCACTATCTGTGTGAATTTGCATGTTCTCCCCATGTCTGCATGAGTTTCCTCCAGGTAATCCGGTTTCCTCCCACAGTCCAAAGATGTGCGGATTAGGTTGATTGGACATGCTAAATTGCTCCTTAGTGTCAAGTAGGGTAAATGCATGGGGCTTTGGGGATAGAGCCTGTGTGGGATTGTGGTCAGTGCAGGCTCGATGGGCCGAAAGCTCTCCCTCTGCACTGTAGGATTCTATGATTTCTCAAGGAAAGTATAAATCGTCATTTTTAAGGCACAAATTAAACAGCATGGATTGGCCATGCTAAATTGCCCCTTACTGTTCCAAGGCGTGGAGGTTAGAGAAATTGACCAAGCTAAATTGCCCCTTCATTTCCCAAGAGGTGTAGGTTTGGAGGATTAGCCATGGTAGATGTGTGGAGTTATGGGGATAGGGTGGGGGAGAGAGCCTGGATAAGATATTCTGTCAGAAAGTCGGTGGGCCAAATGGCCTCTTTGTGCACTGTAGGGATTCTGTGATTCAGACTGAAATGTGGGAGAGAGTATGGGAGGGAGGGGTGTGGAGCAGGATTAAGAAGTTTACAGATGACACAAACATTGGCTGTGTGGTTGACAATGAGGGGCATTGCTGTAGACTGCAGGAAAGTATCAGTAGACAGATGAGCACCAAAAGGCAAATAGAATTTAATCTAGAGACGCATTTGGGGAGGTCAAACAGGATACGGGAATACTCAATAAATGGCAGGAGACTGAGAACTGTGGATGAACAGAGTGACCCGGGATTGCGTACTATCAATCCCTGAACATAGCTGGACAGGTAGAAAGGTGGCTAACAACGACTACAGGATATTTTATTACTTAAAACAGAGCACTTTCCCCAGGCAATGAAAGAATAATATAAAACACTGATTAACCATAGCTGGTGAACTGCAAACCTTTTTGCTCAAGGCATTCCACTAAGGGTACAATTGCACTAGAGAGGTAAAAGAGGAAATTTAAACAGATGTTGTTGGGAATACAGTTTTACAACAGGGGAAAATTTGTAAAGACGATGGTTATCTTCTTTGGAGCAGAAGATTCTAAGGGGAGATTTTACTGAAGTGCAAAAATTATGGAAAACTAGACACAGTTGATAAGAAAAACCAATTGCTTTTCAGATAAACATGAAAAAAACCAAAGAGCTGAGATTTAAAGTAATTGACAAAAGGATAAGGGGCAGTTTAAATGATCCAAGCTCAGCGAGTGAGAGACAGTCCCGAATCCCAGCTCAGTGAGAGACCAGCCCCGAATCCCAGCTCAGTGAGAGACCAGCCCCGAATCCCAGCTCAGTGAGTGACCAGCCCCAAATCCCAGCTCAGTGAGAGACCAGCCCCAAATCCCAGCTCAGTGAGAGACCAGCCCCGAATCCCAGCTCAGTGAGTGACCAGCCTGATCCCAGCTCAGTGAGAGACCAGCCCTGATCCCAGCTCAGTGAG
Organism: Sphyrna mokarran; assembly: GCA_024679065.1. NCBI lineage: Eukaryota > Metazoa > Chordata > Chondrichthyes > Carcharhiniformes > Carcharhinidae > Sphyrna > Sphyrna mokarran. Next base: position 69,380,177 of record JAGIQG010000014.1, on the reverse strand, counting down.
AGACCAGTCCTGAATCCCAGCTCAGTGAGTGACCAGCCCCAAATCCCAGCTCAGTGAGAGACCAGCCCCAAATCCCAGCTCAGTGAGAGACCAGTCCCGAATCCCAACTCACTGAGAAACCAGCCCCGAATCCCAGCTCAGTGAGAGACCAGCCCTGAATCCCAGCTCAGTGAGTGACCAGCCCCGAATCCCAGCTCAGTGAGAGACCAGCCCCGAATCCCAGCTCAGTGAGAGACCAGTCCCGAATCCCAGCTCAGTGAGAGACCAGCCTCAAATCCCAGCTCAGTGAGAGACCAGTCCCGAATCCCAGCTCAGTGAGAGACCAGTCCCGAATCCCAGCTCAGTGAGAGACCAGTCCCGAATCCCGGTTCAGTGAGTGACCAGCCCCGAATCCCAGCTCAGTGAGAGACCAGCCCCGAATCCCAGCTCAGTGAGAGACCAGCCTCGAATCCCAGCTCAGTCAGTGACCAGCCCCGAACCTCAGCTCAGTGAGAGACCAGCCCCGAATCCCATCTCAGTGAGAGACCAGCCCCGAATCCCAGCTAAGTGAGAGACCAGTCCTGAATCCCGGCTCAGTGAGAGACCAGCCTCGAATCCCAGCTCTGTGAGTGACCAGCCCCGAATCCCAGCTCAGTGAGTGACCAGCCTTAACTCATAGAATCATGAAATCCCTACAGTGATGAAGGAGGCCATTCGGCTCATCAAGTCTGCACTGACAAGAACCCCAATGAAACCCTATCCCTGTAACCTCACATATTTACCCCACTAATCCCTCTAACCTATGCATCCTGGTACTCTAAGGGGCCATTTGGCATGGCCAATATGCCTAATCTGCACATCTTTTGACTGTGTAAGGAAATAGGAGCACCTGGAGGAAACCCACATAGACATGGAGAGAATGTGCAAACTCTACACAGCCAGTGACCTAAGTCGGGAATCAAACCCCAGCCCCTAGAGTTGTGAGGCAGTAATGCAAACCAGTGTGTCACCATGCTGCCCCAGCTCCCAGCTCAGTTGCCTTTAACTACTGAACAGTCCTAGGCTGCTGTGATACCCACAGGTAACCTGTTTCTCTTTGCTTTGTGTGGAAGGGTTTCTTGGACATGGATCTGGATAAGTTCCAGTACGCAGGGGCGAATGTGACTGGCTTTCAGATCGTGCGGCCTGATAGTGCTCAAGTCTCAAAATTCCTGCAGCGTTGGAAGAAACTGGATGGCAAAGAGTATCAGGGAATTGAGGGGCATAAATTGAAGGTAAGAGGTTTCAGTACATTGGACAGCTCACTCCCCCATTCAATAATCCGTCTTTCCTGGTGAAGTCAGTAAGTCACTCCTGCTCAGCAAAAATAATGGGTCGAGGCTCAGAACAACTGTTAATAAGGACGGAAGAAATAGGAATAGGTAAAGGCCATTCGGTCCTTCCAATCTGCTACATACTTCACTCAGGGGAAGGTTGCAGAACATGTCGATAAGGTGATTAACAAGCCGTAAGCGATATTTTTCCTTAAAAACAGAGAATCTAAAAGCAAGCAGGTTATGGCTGGTACAGTATGAAATGTATATTAACTGGAGTGCAGCACACAGTTCTGGTCACTGCATTATAATGTGATCGCACTCAACAGAGAGCAGAGGAAATTTAATAAATACTTCCATCAAATCAATCGCACTGTGAATGAGTTGGGGTTGAAAAGTGATGGAAATGGAAAAGTAAATGCGTGTGCACAGTACTCGCAATGCAACTGTATCCTGAACCACCCAAACTTCCACATGCTGCCCTACTTCCCCCCACAACCCTGTGATTCTCTTATTGTACAGCACAAAGATCTATCCATCTCAGTCCTGAATATCCTCAATCACTGAGCATTGACAGGCTCTGGGCAAGAGAATATCAGTTTGACCTTGCCTCAATATTTACAGTCGCCTTCTCAGTACAAGGTGTGCCAAGCTCCACAATCTACGTCAGCATAACTTGAAATGGGGTGGGGAGAAAGGGAGAAGGAGGGTCTGTGAGTCAGGGATGAGATTGAAATGCAGAACTGGATGTAGAGTGTGACTCCCCTCTTGGGCTGATTCTAATTGCTAGCTTGTGACTTTTGATGGGTTGTTAATGGGATGGGGATGGATGAACGGTGCATCTTAAATGAACTCCTTCTGAGTCCTGCTGTGGTTGTTAATTGTATGCAGGTTCAGAGCTCAGTGCATCCTGTCCACTGACGCAGCTGCCCAGGATAGTAATGTGCAGAGAGGCATTAACAGCCCATATAACAGTATCAGAATAAACCCCCATTGATAGAGTGAGTCTTTCAGGCAGTTGAGGATTTCAGCAGCTTGCTGTTCACACGCTGTCAGCTTCTCACTTATCTAAGACATTTCACCAGGGTAGTCTCTGGATTCTCACATCCCAGTTCTCAGACATGTGCTCACTCACACTTCATATCCATTTCCGTTCCAACAGTACACATCAGCCATGACCTTTGATGGAGTCCTCGTGCTATCGGAAGCCTTCAAGTATCTGCGCAAGACTCGGATTGACATCTCGCGGAGAGGCAACGCGGGAGATTGTTTGGCAAACCCGGCTGTACCTTGGGGTCAAGGGATAGATATTCAACGAGCTTTACAGCAGGTATTACAATATCATAGGGGATCCCTCAATGCTATCTGATCAAACAATCTCAGGGCAGATAGAGCATGGAGTTAGATAGAACCAAAGGATCCCTGCAGTGCAAAAGAAAGCAATTTGGCCCTGCAAGTTTATATAGACTAACAAAAGGGCATCTTATACAAGCCCACTCCCCTGCCCTAACCCACAAACCAACAATCTACCATGGCCAATCCACCTAACCTACACATCTTTGTAAAAAACCATCATGCCTTTCGCACTGTGGGAGGAAACAAGAGCACTCGGAGGAAACCCGTGCAGACAAGGAGAGAACGCACAGACTCCATACACACTGGAGGGAATTTTCCCATCCTGTCACAGTAATCATACCAGGCAGAGGGACAGACTATCCAAAGGTCTGTTGACCTTGGGTGACAATTTCCAGTTTTGGAATGAGTGAGGCCGGAAAATCCCATCCACAGCCACTGAGCCTGGAATGAACATGGATCCCTGGTGCAGCAGGAGGTTAGATACAGAGTAAAGCTCCATCTACACTATCCCCCATCAAACACTCCAAGGACAGGTATAGCATGGGATTAGATACAGAGTATAGCTCCCTCTACAATGTCCCCATCAAACACTAACCGGGACAGGTACAGCACGGGGTTAGATACAGAGTGAAACTCCATCTACACTGTGCACATCAAACAGGATAGATATAGCACAGGGTTAAATACAGAGTAAATCTCCCTCTGCACTTTCTCATCAAACACTCCCAGGACAGGTACAGCACAGGGTTAAATACAGAGTAAAGCTCCCTCTGTATTGTCCCATCAAACACTCCCAGGACAGGTACAGCATAGGGTTAAATACAGAGTAAAGCTCCCTCTGTATTGTCCCATCAAACACTCCCAGGACAGGTACAGCACAGGGTTAAATACAGAGTAAATCTCCCTCTGCACTTTCTCATCAAACACTCCCAGGACAGGTACAGCACAGGGTTAAATACAGAGTAAAGCTCCCTCTGTATTGTCCCATCAAACACTCCCAGGACAGGTACAGCACAGGGTTAAATACAGAGTAAAGCTCCCTCTGTACTGTCCCCATCAAACACTACAGGACAGGGGCAGCATAGGGTTAGGTACAGAATAGAGCTCCCAGTTCATGATAACATTTGTTTTACTTTGATTGCCCTCCAGGTTCGCAGTGACGGGCTGACTGGGAACATACAATTTAATGAATACGGACATCGGACCAACTACACCGTCAATGTGCTGGAGCTGAAAAGCGATGGAATTAGAAAGGTAAATGTCTATTACACAGTCTATTACTCCAAACTATCCATACCCTCACCCCATCCATACCCCATATTACCTGTTCCCCATTGCAATTAACCATTCATACCTCAAACTACTCATCCATCGAATCCACCCATCCTCTCAAACCACTAGTATTTCCAAAGATATTGTTCAAAAGGATACAGATGGGTTTAGAAGATGCAGAGAAGGCGGGTGTGTGGAGAGGTTCAGTGAGGTGGGGTAGATGGGGTTGAGGGATATGAAGTGAAGGTGAGGAGGTGGGATTAAGGGATGAAATGAGGTGGACAGGTAGTCTGATGGCTATTCCGAGAAGGGTATGAAGGTTTATCAAGTGTCCCGATTCTGGTATTTTTGCAATAATACTTTAGCATTATTTGTCACAGACAACGAGCAAATCAAATCACCTCCTTGTCACATTGTCCTTGCTATTGATATTGTATTTTACAGATTGGTTATTGGAACGAAGATGACAAGTTTGTCGCAACTACAGGGGACCATCACATTGGCAACGACACCAGTGGCATCCAGAATCGAACGTATTTTGTAACGACAATCTTAGTAAGTGTTACAGCTCTGAGTATTATTAATGATTGGGTTTCTGAGTGACCTGAGCACTGGAACAACAAACTTCTCACATCTCCTAATGTGCAGCCAAGGCAGATGGATAGCAATAAGTTAGAGACCCATCATGATCCCATTGAATAACGGAATAGGCTCCAGGGACTGAACCTTCTCCTGTTGTTAAGGTATTTTTCTGAAATAGTTACACAATGTATGCTGCATGGGACACAATGTTCTGAAAGGCTCCAAGGATCATATTAACAGGAGGAGACCACTCAGTCTATTGTGGCTGCTCTGCCATTTATCGAGTCAATGACTAACAGGCACTCTAACTCCATTTACCTGCTACGTTTTGTAAGCTTCAATGTCCTTCCATAAAATGCTACCATAACTAAAGCAAAATACTGCAGGTGCTAGAAATCTGAAGATAAAGCAAAAAATGCTGAAGATACTCAGCTGGTCAGGCAGCATTGATGGAGAAAGAAACAGAGTTAATATTTCAGGTCAATGGACTATTCAGAAACCTCATTAACCCAAAATGTTATCCCTCTCTCTCTAGACCCTGTCAGTAGTGCTCAGCATTTCCAGCCTTTTTGGTCTTTGTTTAAAATATCTATCAGTCTCTGATGTAACTTTTAGAATTTAATCCCACCAATTCAGCAGCTTTGTGGAGAGGAAACTTTACTTTTCCTCTAAGTGTGAAGAAGTGTTTCCTGCTGTCAGTACTGGATAGATTGGCTTTAATTATAAGTTTCCATCCACTTTCTGCTGAAGTTTCTCCATCAGCGGAAGTAGGGTTAATCCAGAGAAACTATCACTTAAAAGTGTTAGATTTTGACATATTTCAGTAACTGAAACAGCAGTGATGTCTACATCAAGTTTTAGCACTGAAGAGGTTTGGCTGGCTACAGCAATGTGACAGCTGCAAGGAGTGACAGAGGCTCAGGCTGTGTTCTTGAGACAGATGTCAGATGGAAGTGTCATCCCATGAGGTTTGCACCAACCGTTATCTCCCTCCCAGCTGACACACTTTGCAACCTTCAGCTCATCCGAAACAATTTCCAGTATCCTAACCATACTAAGACGCATTCCCCCATCAACTCCTTTCTCCAACTGGGTTATTAATACTACATGAAAGACAGGTTACAAAGCAGGTACGCGTCTCATGAGTACAGAGTGTTCCATTCTCTCCACTGAATGTCCCGCATATGACAACTCATATCACTGTTATATCATGATCTACATCACTCATTACTGTGACATTTAGTACACAAATAGGGACATTTTACTTGTATTAATTCCTGTTATTAATCTAATGAATCTTCTCTGAACTACTCCTAATGCATTTACATCCTTTCTTATATAAGGAGACCAATACTGCATAAAGCAATTTAGATGTGGTCTCACCAATATCCTGCGTCACTGAAGCATAATCTCCCTAACCTTACATTCAATCCGCTTGTTGTACCCATGTACTAGCCTTTTATGATTTGTGCACTACGACACCCATAAAGTTCCTCAATGTCTTGTGTGTCATGTGGAGATAGTATGCTTCGTTTTTATTCTTTACTTTTCTACCTATCATGGTGAAAGGGTTAATCACACAAGTTTAAAAATCACATAAGCTGCACAGGGAAAAATTTGTGAAACTACAAATCTTGATTAAAACATCTACGACCATATCAAATGATTTCTGGAAATGCCTTCTGGAAATCGAAGTACAGTACATCCACCAGTTCTGATTCATCCATAGCACAACGTGATTCTTTTCAAAAAACTTCAAAAAATTGGATAAACATGCTTATCATCTCATGACTCTGCCTGATTACAATGAGTTTATCTAATTCATCTTTAATAATAGCTTCTAACATTTTCTCTATGACAGACATTAAAGTAACTGGCCCACTGTTTCCTGCTGTTTGTCTCCCTCCGTTTATGAATAAAGGAGTTACATTCACTATTTTCCAATCTAACAGAACCTTCCTAATCTAGTGAATTTTAGAAAAGTAAATGAATGTACCAACTATCTCACTAGCCACTTATTTTAAGACCTAGGATGAAATCCATTAGGATCCGTGACTTGTCAATCTCTGTTCCAACAATTTTCTCGGTTTCACTTCCCTGGTGATTGTAATTTTCTTGAGTTCCTCACTTCCTTCCATTTAAGTCATGGAGGCATAGAGTCACAGAGATCTACAGCATGGAAACAAGCCCTTCAGCCCAACTTGTCCATGCTGTCCTTTGTTTTAAACCTTTAAGCTAGTTCCAGTTGCCTGTATTTGTCCCATATCCCTCAATACTCATCTTACCCGTGTAACAGTCTAAATGCCTTATAAAAAACAAAATTGTACCTGCCTCTACTACTGCCTTTGGCAGCTTGTTCCAGACACTCATCACCCTCTGTGTGAAAAAATTGCCCCTCTGGACTCTTTTGTATCTCTCACCTCTCACCTTAAACCTATGCCCTCGAGTTTTAGATTCTGCTATCTTTGTGAAAAGATGTTGAATATCTAGCTAATCTATGCCTCTCATCATTTTATAGACCTCTATAAGATCACCCCAAGCCTCCTACTCTCCAGGGGAAAAAGCCCCAGTCTATCCAGCCTCTCTGTATAACTCAAACTATCAAGTCCCAGAGGCATCTTAGTAAATATTTTCTGCATTCTGTCTAATTTAATAATATTGTTTCTATAATAGGGTGACCAGAACTGTAGACAATAGTCGAAGTGCGGCCTAATGGACTTTAGTAAGGTGTTTGATAAGGTGGCCCATGGAAGACTTCTGCAGAAAATGCAGATGTATGGGATAGAGGGTGATTTAGCTAATTGGGTTAGGAATTGGCTAGCAGATAGAAGACAGAGGGTGGTGGTTGATGGGAGATATTCACCTTGGAGTTCCGTGACAAGTGGCGTACCTCAGGGGTCTGTTTTGGGGCCCCTGCTGTTTGTAATTTTTATAAATGATCTGGATGAGGGTATTGAAGGATGGATTAGTAAATTTGCAGATGACACTAAAGTCGGTGGAGTGGTAGATAGTGAAGAGGGGAGTTATAGTTTGCAGAGGGACTTGGACAAGTTGCAGAGCTGGGCCGAGAGGTGGCAAATGGAGTTTAATGTGGAAAAGTGTGAGGTAATGCACTATGGCAGAAATAATAAATGTGTAGAGTATAGGGCAAATGGTAGGATTCTTAGTAGTCTAGATGAACAGAGGGATCTTGGTGTGTATGTGCATAGATCCCTGAAAGTAGGCAGTCAGGTCGAGAAGGTTGTTAAGAAGGCATATGGAGTCTTGGCTTTTATTGGTAGAGGGATTGAATTTCGGAGCCGCAACGTCATGTTGCAACTGTACAAAACTCTAGTGCGGCCGCACTTGGAGTATTGTGTGCAGTTCTGGTCCCCACATTATAAGAAAGATGTGGAGGCATTGGAGAGGGTACAGAGGAGGTTTACCAGGATGTTGCCTGGTATGGAGGGCAGGTCTTATGAGGAGAGGCTGAGGGATTTGAGGTTGTTTTCGTTAGAAAGGAGGCGGCTAAGAGGGGACCTGATCGAAACATATAAGATGATTAGAGGTTTAGATAGGGTGGACAGTGATAGCCTTTTTCCTAGGATGGAAAAAGCTAGCACGAGGGGACACAGCTTTAAATTAAGGGGTGATAGTTATAGGACGGATATCAGAGGCAGGTTCTTTACCCAAAGGGTGGTTCGGGAGTGGAATGCCCTGCCTGCAGCGGTTGTAGATGCGCCAAGTTTGGTGGCGTTTAAGAGGTTAGTTGATAAGTATATGGAAGAGAAGGGAATGGTTTAGTTTGGAGGGGCATTGCTTTTTATATTGGTCGGCGCAACATCGAAGGCCGAAGGGCCTGTTCTGTGCTGTAATGTTCTATGTTCTATGTTCTATAATCAATGTCTTGTACAACTTCAACAAGACATCGCAAGTCCCGTATTCAATATTCTGATCAATGAAACCAACATGCTGAATGTCTTCTTCACTATCCTGTCCACCTGTGACTCCACTTTCAAGTACCTATGAATCTTCTTATTTTTCATTAATAATTCCCAACACTCACTTAGTTGCATCTTTTCTTTTTAAAATATCTGTAGAATCTATTTTCTCGCTAGCTGTCTCTTGTATTCTAACTTCCCTTCCTTATAAATCTTTTAGTTATTCTTTACTGTTTTTTTGTATTCTGTCCAATCTTCTGACCTGCCACCCATCTTTGAGCAAGTCAATGCTTTTTCTTTGATACTATCTTTTAAATTTTTTACTTAACCTTGGATGGTGAATTCTCCCCTTAGAATTCTTATTTCTTGTTGGAATGTAATTGTGTTAATACCATCTTTGATGAATAGAACTACTCGTGCCCTTTATCTAATTTGCTGCCCTCTCTAAATGTCACTTATCTTTCAGTATTCAGGTCTCAAACTATGTGATCTGCAACCATGTCCCTGCAATGATTATCACATCGTACTTGTTTATCTCAATCAGCTCATCCGTTTTGTTTTGAATGCTACATGCATTCAGATCCCTGAGCTGTGTTGTTATAGTTGAAATGCACGTCTGATGCTGAATAACTGAAGCCCAATGTGAAATCCATTTGAAAAGATCTCATCAGCAAACAATCAGGAAATCTCCAGCTTCAAATTGTGTCTGTCATGTTTGGATAGAACAAACAACCCTTTCAACATGTGAACACAGGTTTAAGAAGCGAGTAGTCAAGCTCTTTATTTCCATGAGAGACTAATGCTATATCTGGGCGGTATGGTGGCACAGTGGTTAGTACTACTGCCTCGCAGCTCCAGAGGGCTGAGTTCGATTCTCGGCTTGGGTTACTATCTGTGTGGAGTTTACATGTCCTCCCCATGTCTGTGTGCGTTGCCTCTGGGTACTCAGGCTTTCTCTCATAGTCCAAAGGTGTGCGGGTTAGATGCATTGCCCATAGTATACTGGGATACATAGATTAGCAGTATTAGTGGATAAATATGTGGGATTATGGGGATAGGGCCTAGGTGGGATTGTTGGTGCAAACTCAATGAGCTGATTGGCCTTCTTCTGCACTATAGGGTTTCTTAGTACTAACAAAATACAATTAAGCACCTGGCAGTATAACTCAGATCTTCTGGCCTTACACAATTCGGAGACCAACACAAATACTTTACACAGCAGGAATTGAGGTGTTTTGTCTCAAGTCCTGAGGGACACGACCTCACTCCCAGTCTGACCTGTTGTGGGAGTGATGATAATGCAGCCTGGTCACTCCCCGTTTGTTTGTACCCAGTAATGTGAGTGAAACCACTAGGGATTTGTGCCCTGTAGAATGAGTTCCATCGACAGGAAACATCAATGAAAGGAAGATGTCGAGTTGTGGGAAGTAAAAACTCTCGGTAAATTGTGGATGAATAGGTTCAAGGTTTCACTTTCAGGAACTGGGTGTTGGCGCAGACTGGAGAACATGATAGCAAATAATTCAATCATGTGAACAAAAGAATGAGGTCATGAGTCAGCCAGATGGCTCTTCTGGCCAGCTCCAATATTCAATAAGATCTGGGCTGGACATTTTCTTTCCCACGTTATTCCCATTTCCTTCATTTCCTTGTTGTACAAAATTCTATCCCTCTTAAGTTTTGCATATACAACAACTGAGTAACCACCAACATCTGTATAGAGAATTCTCACCGCGGTCCTAAAGTGCAGTGACTGGCAAAACAGATACAATGAGCTGAATAGCCTATTTCTGCTCTGCCATCTTATTGTCTTAAGTGGCCAACTTCTTATCATAAGGCAATAAGCCATGCTCCAGGCTCTTCAGGAAAAATAATCCCTCCAACATATCTACATCTTCCAATATTTTGTCTGCTGTAATAATATCCCATGTCATTCTTTTAAACCTCAGAGAGGATAAGTCCACTTCTACTCAATCTCTCCTCCAAAGATAGTCCCCCTTACCCCAGGAAACAATCAAATAAACTTTTCTTATAGCTGCTCTCAGTTGAGCATATCATTCCTTAGATAAGGAAACCAAAACTATACACTGTAAGATAAAGTCGCCATCATCCCAGATAGGCTGCTGGTGATTTAACCTGAAGTTCATCTCGGGTGAGGGGCAATGCTGAGAAGGTCAGCTGGTACAGGAATTGAATCTGCACTGTTGGCATCATTTTGCATCATGAACCACTGTCCAGTAACTGAGCTAAAGCGACCCCTGTACACAGCACCTGTGGTGTAACCTAACCAAAGACCTCTATAAGACCATAAGACATAGGATCAGAATTAGGCCACTTGGCCCATCGAGTCTGCTCTGCCATACTTTTCTCATCCCCATTCTCCTGCCTTTTCCCCATAACTCCTGGTCCCCTTATTAATCAAGAACTTAGATATCTCTGTGTTAAAGACACTGAATGACTAGTCTCCACAGTCTTCTGCAGCAAAGAATCCCACAAATTCACCAGTCTCTGGCTGAAGAAATTCCTCCTCATCCGTGTTTTAAAGAATCATGCCTTTAATCTGATATTGTGCTCTCCGGTTCTAGTTTTTCCTACTAATGGAAATATCCTCTCCACATTCACTCTATCCAGGCTTCACAGTGTCCTGTAAGTTTCAGTAACATTACAGAAATGATATCTTATACTTAAAGACCAACTTTCCGCTATTCAGGCCATCATATCATTTGCTCTCCTGATGCTTTACTGTACTTCTATATTAACTTTCTGTAATTTATATGCAAGGACTTCCAAATCCTCCTAAAATATCAATATTTCCCAGTCACTCACCATTTTAAAAATATGTTCTTTTTTATTCTTCTGCCAAAGTGAATAACTTCAAACTTCCTGACATTGTACTCCGTCTGCCACCACCTTAACCAATGACTTAACTTGGCTTTCTCTCTGAACAACCTCTTGATATCCCCCTGACAGCTTACCTTCCTGCTAATCTTAAAATAATTGATTGTTTTTTGGCAGTTGCTGGTTGGGTGAGTGTACATGCCCAGTCTGCACAGAGCAAGTTTGATCCCGAATTTCATTATTCGGAGTTGGGACACTCCAGGGTTCCTGTGTGTGTTGGAATGGAGCGTAGCAGCAAAGCCACCTTTGATAGTTCATAGTCTGGGCTCCAGACTATATATATTGGAAATATATCACCATTTCCTCACTATCACTAAATCAAAATCCTGGAACTCCCTCCCTAACAGCACTGTGGGAGTACCTACACCACTACAGTGATGCAAGAAGGCAGCTTACCCTCCCTCCCTCCTCACCTTCTCAAGGGCAACAAGGGATGGGCGCTAAATGCTGGCCTAGTTAGCAATGCTCACAACCTTTACATGAAGGGTGGCACAGGGACACAGTGGTTAGCACTGCTGCCTTACAACTCCAGGGAACTCAGTTCGATTCCCAGCATGGATCACTGTCTGTGTGGAGCCTGCATGTTCTCCTCGTATCTGCATGGGTTTCCTCTGGGTGCTCTGGTTTTCCTGCACAGTCCAATGATTTGCAGGTTAGGTGCATTGGCCATACTAAATTGCCTGTTAGTGTCCCAGGATGTATAGGTTAGAGGGATGAACGGGCTAAATATGTTGGTTACACGGATAAGGCCCGGGTAGGCTTGTTATCAGTGCAAGCTTGAATGACCTCTTCTGCATTGTAAGGATTTTATGCTATGAATAAAAATAAAAGATGCTGATAGTAGCTATTTGGTTGAGCACCTCCAAGTGGGTGAGGGCATCCTGGGAGATTGGTTGGGTGTTGGATGAACAGGAAATGATGTAAAGGGGTGACCCTGTTGACTTTCTACTTGGTATCCGCAGGAACCGCCTTACGTGATGCTGAAGAAAAACCACGACCAACTGGAAGGCAATGATAAATACGAAGGCTACTGCGTAGAGTTGGCAGCAGAAATCGCCAAACACGTGGGCTTCAAGTACAAGCTCGCAATTGTGGCAGACGGAAAATACGGAGCAAGGGATCCAGATTCCAAAGTGTGGAATGGGATGGTCGGAGAGCTTGTCTATTCTGTGAGTTTGACGCTGGTGTGGTCTGTGTTATGTGCCACCATCCTTGGGCTAATTATCTTACAAACGATGTAGTAGGCAGTTGGTTTTGAGTAAAACATTAAATGGCCCCCAAAAAAAAATGACAGTCAACAGAAACACCTCTACAATAAGCACTGCCCCTGAGCAATCTCTACAGTGCGGACTGACCATTCATAGAATCCCTACAGTGTTGAAGAGGCCATTTGGCCCATCAAATCTGTGCCGACTCTTTGACACTATCTTACCCAGGCTCTCTTTCCACCCTATCCCTGTAACTCTGCACATTTTCCATGGCAATCCGTCTAACACGCACATCTTTGGACTGTGGGAGTAAACCAGCGCACCTGGAAGAAACCCATGCAGACACGGGGAGAACATGCAAACTCCACACAGTTATCCAAGACTGGAATTGAACCTGGGTTCCTGGTGCTGCGAGGTAGCAGTGCTAATCGCTGTGCCTCCGTGTCACCCCTTTCAGTCTTAAGATGACTGGCATCACTGACAGAGAAGGCAGCATTCTTCTATTCCAGACAGTGGAGGAGAAAATAGTCAAGATAGGAAGAAATAAATTCAGTGAGACAGGCACAGGCCAACACGATGGATTTACCAGGACAGTCCTGTTTGTGGTAGAAGTGGGTTGTGGGGCATTAGGAAACTATGAAGGAAGATCTCTAGAAGAGAAGAGGTGAGTGACAGCCGGTGGTGTTCAATGGTGGGATCAAGGTCCAAGGAGAGATCAGAAGAAGTGTCTGAGAGTCGGCACTTAGCCTCTGTGAGATAGAGGTCAGTACACCAGACAACAACAGCATCACACTTGTTAGCGAGTTTAATCACAAAGTCAGAGTTGGACCTAAGTGCATGGAGCACAGCAAGTTCAGAAGGTGCAGAAGCTCTGTATAAGAGTTGTACAGACTCATAATGTTAACTCCCTCAGCAGATGCTACAAAACTGCATTCCCTGCTGCTATTTCTTCTAGTCTGTGTTTGCTTTGTTTCAGCTGTAGAAATGCAGGAATTGAGGAGCCCAGTGGCAGCATTGAGACTAAATGTGTGTACACACCCCACAGTGTACTGAAAGAGAGCCCAGCATACAGAGGGAGCCCAGTTTACAGAGGGAGCCCAGCGTATAGTAGGAGCCCAGTGTACAATAAGAGCCCAGTTTACAGAGGATGCCTAGTATAATGGAAGCCCAGTGTACAGTGCAAGCTCAGTACACACCATATTTAGCGCTTTTCACAATAACCAGGTGCCTCATAGTGCTTTACAGCCAAGGAAGTACTTATTAAGTATCGTCACTGTGGTATGTAGAAAATGAGACACCCAATTTGCACACAGTAAACTCCCATAAGCAGCAAATGATAATGAACAGACAAGTTGTCGTAATGCCCTTGAGATAATTATTGGCTAGTCATGAGAAGCACGCCTGTACTCTTCCTCTGGGTTACTTTACATTGACTGATATTTGTGCAAACTATCCTGCATTGGGATTTGAACCATTCATTCAGAGATGAGTATCAACTTGTCCACAGCTGACATCCCAGGTGCAGGGAGCGTCCAGCTCCATATTTGAGGGAGCCCCACTGCTCTGGATAGATTAGAGCAGACAGCTACTTAATATACCTCACAGTAAATGTAACTTCAAGCAAAAAAGACCCAGTCAAAATGTTGTGACATTTTTTATTCTGTTACTAATAAGCATAACAACCTTTGACAACCAAGTTTCTCCCTATCTGTCTCAAGTAGTAAGAAATATTTTCTGAGCACAGTTTGAAACATGTGCTGCAGTAGTTGGCTCTCAGTAGCTGGGGGCATCACTCAGTTATACCAGGGATGTACCAGCCAATTCAAGGCTGCCACCCTCTGAGAAATGTATGAAGTTTAGCCCCTTGTCTAAGACAAGTCTGTGCATACATGGAGCTAGCTGACACCTGAGACCTTAAACATTACCAAAAATTACAGGCCATCTGAGAATGATGGGTTCATTGACTTTTGACATTTGCATATTAATTAACAAGATGAAAAAAATAACTAGGTGAAAAAATGGATAAAATAGCAAACCCTGCAGATGAAGAGGATTGTGTTTTACACATTGTGATCTGGAATGTGGAATCTCAATGGAGTCTTTCCAATCATTCCAGTTGTCATCTGGGAATTGAGATCAGCTGGCCCTGGTGAAGCTTCTACTCAGTTAGGTTGGCTGGAGTAAAGCCAGTCAAACAGGCAAATTACTGAGGAAGTGCTGCATTATCAAGAGAACAGAACTGAGAGAGTGCTGCACTATCAAAAGGACATAAAGGAGTGTTGTGTAAAAGAACAGAATTAAGGGACTGTTGTGAAGACTAGAGGAAGTGATGCATTATCAGATGGCAGGATTAAGAGAGTGCTGCACTGTCAGGGGCAGGACTGAGAGAGTGCTGCACTGTCAGGGGTAGGACTGAAGAGTGCTGCACTGTCAGGTAGGACTGAGGAGTGCTGGGGGGGGAGGTGTGGGTGGGGAGGGGGTGGGGAGAGAGAGTTGGGTTGAGAGAGTGCTGCACTGTCAGGTGGCAGGACTGAGAGAGTGCTGACTGTCAGGGTCAGGACTGAGAGAGTGCTGCACTGTCAGGTGGCAGGACTGAGGGAGTGCTGACTGTCAGGGTCAGGACTGAGAGAGTGCTGCACTGTCAGGTGGCAGGACTGAGAGAGTGCTGACTGTCAGGGTCAGGACTGAGAGAGTGCTGCACTGTCAGGTGGCAGGACTGAGAGAGTGCTGCACTGTCAGGTGGCAGGACTGAGAGAGTGCTGACTGTCAGGGTCAGGACTGAGAGAGTGCTGCACTGTCAGGTGGCAGGACTGAGGGAGTGCTGCACTGTCAGGTGGCAGGACTGAGAGAGTGCTGACTGTCAGGGGCAGGACTGAGAGAGTGCTGCACTGTCAGGGGCAGGACTGAGAGAGTGCTGCACAGTCAGTGATGTTTCTGGATTTTCTGGCCACGCTCGCCTCAAAACCAAAAGATTCTGCCGAGGTCAATGAATCTTTGCATGGTCCACTCCCCACCCATTACAATTCTTGTGGCAAGTGGGGCAGGAGAATTCTGGCTGTTACCTTTCATTTTAAATCAAAGTCTTCTCAGGGAGATGCAAAGGATCCCAAGACACGATTGGAAAAAGTGTGGAGGAGTACTCCCTGGAGTCTTCCCCTCTGCCTGTAGAAAAGATTTTATTAAATAGAAATAGAAATTTGCATTTATTTAGCACCTTTCACAGCCTCACATCCAACCAAAACTACACTACAACTAATTATGTACTTCTCATTGTTATGAACACACCAAATTCCAACAAAAAGCAATGAGATAATCAGCCGGTAGTTTAGCTGACTTGACCTTGTTTATTGGGGAGCAGAGGTTGGCCAGAATGCCAGAGTGATTTCACATGGTGTCAGTGTAGGAGTTGGAGTCAGCCATTAGCAGGTGAAAGATGGGGGTTTGTTTGACCAGCTTAAGTAAATATTGAGACCCACTTCTGGGTTTGTGGTTAGGGAGGATAAGGATGTTTACTGAACATTGTGTGCTAAAATGTGAAGGATCCTACACTTCGATAAATATGCAAACTAAGGATTGAAAAGATGCTGTATTGTATTGGTTGAAAGTGCACACCAAATGGTAATGCAATTGGTATTTTAACTGGTTTGTATTGGGTGTAGAGTGCAGTAATTGTAACCATTTTATGAAACCCGGTCAGAACATCATAGTGAGACCCACTATCTTGTTCTTGTGCACAAGCAATAATGGCACAGTTTTTGAATATTCACCATGCATTGTCTTGTTAATTTTGAACATCAGAAGGTAGAAGTGAATGTATATCTGGGCAGTGAAATGACTGCTAATATTGACATTCTTTGTCTTTCAGAAAGCAGATATCGCAGTTGCCCCATTGACCATCACTTTGGTGCGGGAGGAGGTCATTGACTTTTCCAAACCTTTCATGAGTTTGGGGATCTCCATCATGATTAAAAAACCCCAGAAGTCCAAGCCGGGGGTCTTCTCCTTCCTGGACCCCTTGGCGTATGAGATCTGGATGTGCATTGTGTTTGCGTACATTGGCGTGAGTGTGGTCCTGTTCCTGGTGAGCAGATTCAGCCCCTATGAGTGGCAAACAGAAGAGTATGAAGACGGAGCCGATGCCCAAAGTCTCGACCAGACCAACGAATTTGGAATATTTAACAGTCTCTGGTTCTCTCTGGGCGCCTTTATGCAGCAAGGATGCGATATTTCGCCAAGGTTGGTCTTTTAAACCTTCACCTTTGTGCATTTTCGGTCCCAGTCTGATGCCATGGTGCATATATCACTATTCGCTTTTTTTTAATAGACCCTTTTTATTCTCTTTTTATTCCAAAAAAAAATCTCTGGTCCAAAAGGGGATAAAGGATTTCAATTAAAAAAAGACCCTGCTTTTCTATCAGGGGGGTGGAAATGGAAGAGCGATGTGCTTGTACGATCGCTGATCTATTTCCAGAAAACATTATATACACCATTCCGAGACCGTAAAATGCATAGAGTTAGTGTAGGGCACACAGTCCGCTTGGAGGGCTACCGTGTTTTTGCTGCATATACCCATTTTACGGTCCACGGTTAACGTGTATATAAACAACAAAGCACTTCAAAACATAACCATTATTGGCAGTCTTTGAGTGAAAGTTAAGGCAGTTTGCTATGGTATTGCATGGCATGTGAGTGGCTCAGATGGTAAAGCAATCATCTTGTGCACAGCCTGTGATGATTGGTAGCTGACCTCGTACTGCTTTGTGTGTTCGTGCGTGTGTGTGCGTGTGTATGTGTGCTTGTGTGTGCATACATGCATGTGTGTGCACATGCACACATGCGTTTGTGTTTGGAAGGGGATGGGGGTGGATGATAGGGAATGGAGGGGACACAAGATGGTAATTTGAACCAGTGCAGAACTCAGGGAATTGGACCAAGCATCTAATTTGACTTTCCAGATCCCCAAGCAAACTGTGAACTGGCCTGAGGGATAGCAACCTCCTGTTGGGCTGGGTTGGGCTTAAATCAACCCATGAGCTATGAGGGTGAAACTGATCTCGAGTTAGTGTGGAAAGGACAAGAGAAAGAACATACTGTCAGTTTTACACTGTGCCCAGTTTCCTGCCATTGATTTCAGTGGATCTAAGAAGGCTGCTACTTCCTTCATTAGTCTGGGAGAAGCATTACCGACGTGTAACAAGGTTATAAATGATTCTAAACTGTCTTTTGTATGTTTTTAGACTGGTTGGCACCAGCACTTTCTAATATCACTGCGCCTATTGTTGCCTATGAATTCTATAGTATCATACAAGCATTGGACAATACAACCTGAGTCATAGAGCACAGAGGAAACCTTTGGATCCTTGCTGCCTGTGTTATTTCTTTGAAAGAGGTATCTGACGCGAACCACTTCTTCTCTCTTTCCCTGTACCTGCAAATGTTTCTTGTTCAAGAATTTATTCAATTTCCTTTTGAAAGTTATCGTGAATCTATTTCCCAGCAGCTTTGCAGGCAGTGAAACCCAGATCACAATAACTTGCTGTGTCAACACATTTCTCCTTATTTTGCCTCTGGCCCTACAGCCAGTTTCTATCCTTGGTAACAAAGTTTTTGTCCAGGCAAATAGTTCTTAGTTACTCTAGTTATTTACTCTTCTTAATTACTCTACCAAAACCCTGATTTGTGATTTTGAAGAAGTCTCTTAAATCTGCCCTTAGTCTTCTTTGCTCAGGAAGACAAGGGCAGTTTCTCCATTCTTTACACATATTGAGCTTCTGCATTCTTATTATCATTCTAGCAAATCTCCTCCAATGCTGTGATACCAATATTAGAATTAAACATAGTGGGTGGAATTCTCCAGCCTCTCCTCCTCACCACCCCCAGCATCCACTACAATTCCCATGGCGGGTGGGAAATTTCAGCCAATATTCCAGCTCAGGTCTAACTAGTGTTCAATATGTTTTCCTTGCTTTTGTATTCACTTCCTCTATCAGTTAAGCCAGAAGTTTCACATGCAGTACCCCCAACTTGTTTTGCCATCTGCAGAGGTTACTGAACACACTCTCCAGTTCTAATTTCAGCCTCTATATGGACATCAGTCACACTACTCTCATCAATCCGCCCCGTCACTTTGCTAAAAAAACTCAATAAAATTAGTCAAACATTATTTGTCTTTAAAAAAACCGTGCTGCGTTTCTATAACCAGTAATAATGAGCTGGATTTGTGTCTCCAAAAGTGTCTCCACCACTGACGTTAAGCTCATTGGCCTGAAGTTCCTAGACTTAACTCTCTCCCCCTTTCTGAACAAGGATGTTTGCCATTCTCCAGTCCTCTGCTATCATCACCATATCTAAGGAGGATTGGAAAAGCCTCCACTATTTCCATCCTTACTTGCCACAGTAAGCTAAGATGTACCCTAATAAGACCTGGTAATTTGAATGTTCTTCTGTCTATTTTATCCTTCTACCTCCCTCTTTACTGCTACTTTGGCAGTGTCCTCTTCTTTAGTGAAGACTGATGTGAAGTCATTCAGCCCCTTAATTACACCACAAGAAACCCTCCAGCTTGGCTGCTAATCTATTCCACCCTTTCTTTGACCATGCCCTTCCAATTTACATGTTTATTAAAGAGTTTTGGATTCACTTTATTGTTAGATACTTATCTATTTTTATATACAAATTGTTTTTTGGGTCCTTTGTAGGATGTTAGGTTTTGCTGACAAAGTCAGCATTTATTGCTCGCCACAAAGTTCTATTGAGAAGATGGTGGTGATCTACCTTCTTGTATAGCTGTAGTTCATGTCATGAGGACAGTGCTGTGAGGGAGGGAGTTCCAGGACTTTGACCCAGTGACAGTGAACGAACAGCGGTATATTTTCCAGTCAGGATGGTGAGTGACTTGGAGGGGAACTTGCAGGTATTCCCCTCCTTGCAGCCATGTTCTATGCCACTCAGTGACTGTTCACAATGTATTTATCAGAAGATAAGGGGGAAAATTGTGTAGAGGACAGCCAGAATGCTGACTGAAGAACTTTGGGCCCTGTATCTAAGGAAGGATGTGCTGATCTTGGAGAACATCTGGGGAGGTTCATGGGAATAATCTTGTGAATGAAAGACTTAACGTATAAGAATCGTTTGAATACTCGGGATCAGCACTCGGTAGAGTTTAGAAAGATAAGGGGGAAATCTCTTTGAAACTTACAGAATACTGAGAAGCCTGGATAGAGTGTGCGTGGGGAAGATGTTTCCATTAGTCAAAGAGACTAGAATCTGAGGGTGCAGCTTTAGAATAAAGTAGACAATGAAAAGTATTGTTTCTTGCATACTATACAGACAAAGCATTCTGTTCATACAGAAGGAAAGAGAAGGGTGCAGGATGTAGTGTTACAGTCATAGCTAGGGTGTAGAGAAAGATTGACTTAATACAAGGTAGGTCCATTCAAAAGTCCAATGGCAACAGGGAAGAAGTTGTTTTTAAGTTTGTTGGTAGGTGGTTTCAAACTTTTGTATCTTTTTTCCAATGGAAGAAGATGGAAGACAGTATGTCTGGGATGTATGGGATTTTTTTTATTAAGCTGGCTGTTTTTCCTAGACAGCGGGAAGTGTAGACAGTGTCAATGGATGGGAGGCTGGTTTAAGTGATTGACTTGATTTCATTCATGAACCTTTGTTGCTTTTTGTGATCTTGGATGAGCAAGAGTCTTACCAAGCTGTGATACAACCAGAAAGAATGCTTGTCCTTCTAGATGGTAGGGAACGCAGGTTTAGAAGGTGCTGTCAAAGGAGTCTTGATGTATGGCATCATGTAGATGGTACACATTGCTGCTACTGTGGGTCAGTATTGGAGAGAGTATAAGCTGGTAAATATGGTACCAATCAAGGGATTGCTTTGTCCTGGATAATGTTGAGATTTGTTGGACCTGCACTCATCCAAGCAATTGGAGAGTATTCCATTGACACGCCTTGTAGATGGTGGACAGGCTTTAGGGAGTCAGATGAGAGACTAATGCAGGATCGGCCACAGTATTTACTGTGTGGTCTCACTGTTTTTTTTCCCCATTCATTTTTCTTTTCGATCTGCTGTGTATTTATGTACTCAGCTTGGTTCCCTATAATGATCAACTTTATATTTTTGCACTGTTATGTTTTTTTTCTAACGTCTATATTTTCAATCATCCAGGGAGCTCTGGTTATGGAAACTCTTTTCCCCAAAGAGGAATGTGTCCACTGCGTAAATAAACTGTCTCCCTCAGCCTTCTAATGCTTTACAAAATGTATCAATGAGCAGAATCATAGCATTGGGAATGTCCCTGAGCTGAGATAGGATCCAGGGACCCTCCATCACATTAGAAAAGCTTCTCCAAGTTGACACATCGCAGAGAAAATAACAGATTGCAGAGGAGAAGTGTGTGAATAAGAGAAGGCTGAGGGTGAAAAGGATCATAGAATCTCCCCAGTGCAGAAGGAGGCCATTTGGCCAATTGAGTCTGCACCGATCACAATCCCACACAGGCCTTATCCCATAACTCCATATTCTAACTCCTGACACTAAGGGACAATTTAGCATGGCCAATCAACCTCACCTACACGTTTTTGGACTGTGGGAAGAAACCAGAGCACCCAGAAAAAAACCCACATAGACACAGAAAGAACGTGCAAATCCCAAGCAGACAGTCACCCAAACTGGGAATCGAACCCAGATCCCTGGTGCTGTGAGGCAGTGTTAACCATTGTGGCACCGTGCTGCCCCTAAAGAGTGGTGATTGATTGCACCTGATTGGCTGAGATGTTGCCAGGGAAAAAGCAATGAGGATCCATAGGCCCTTCCTCTCCGAAAGTTTGAAGTAATTCCCTCTGTCCTTATGATGAGTGAAAGGTGAAAAGCTTCAACAACACATCTCTCTTTTCAGCTATGGCCATGTTCTGTGCCACTCAGCGACTATTCACAATGTATTTGCTACATCAGAAGATAAGGGGGAAAATTGTGTAGAGGACAGCCAGAATGCTGACTGAAGAACTTTGGGCCCTGTATCTAAGGAAGGATGCTGACCTTGGAGAACATCTGGGGAAGTTCATGGGAATAATCTTGTGAATGAGAGGCTTAATGTATAAGGATCGTTTGAATACTTGGGATCAGCACTCGATGGAGTTTAGAAAGACAAGGGGGGAATCTCTTTGAAACTTACAGAATACTGAGAAGCTTGGATAGAGTAGGTGTGGAAGATGTTTCCATTAGACAGAAAGACTAGAATCTGAGGGCACAGCCTCAGAATAAAGAGACAACACTTTAGAACCGAGATGAGGAGCAATTTCTTCAGCCAGAGGGTGGTTAATCTGTGGAATTCATTGTCACAGGAAGCTGTGGAGGCCAGGTCATTGTATTTAAGATAGAGATAGACAGGATCTTGATTGATAGGGGAATCAAAGGAAAAGGTGGGAGAATGAGGTTGAGAAACATATCACCATGATTGAATGGTGGAGCAGACTCAGTGGGCCAAATGGCCTAATTCTATTCCTGTATCTTATGATCTTATGATCTAAGAACCATGAATGCTGTCCAAAAGAAAGAGCAAAATTGAAAGCCTTGACTCATAAGGGATTCAGTATTTAAGGGGATGGATCACATTCTGAACTGCCACAATGATGAGCCAACTTGATGACAGGATAAAGGATATCACTGGAGCAGCTGGAGAAGAATTTTGTTAGGGAAAAATGTTGAAAGAAGTTAGGGCTTAGAAGCTGTTGTAAACTATATCAGGAATAGGTATAGGGACAAACAACGAAAGAAGCCATTTCCTGGGAATATCAGTAGTTGGGAATTACATTAAAAAGCAGGGCCACAAGAACTGTAACCAAGGGATTATTAGCTGCACCATGGGCTAATGACTATTGGATAAGGGAGATGCAATTTTAGCTGTACGTCTGGTATAGGAAGGAGGAGGTTCCATTTTATAAGAGAGTGGCTTGAATACTACCCTTTGGGAAAGCTCCAACTGAGCCACAGTGAAACCAGTGTCTGAATGGAAAGGATAGATAGTAATCAAGTAAAAATGGGAGGAAGTAGACAGAGTAGAAATCAGAAATTACTAGTTAATAAGGCCAAAATAGAGGCATTTGGTAACGTGAAAGAAAGATTCACCAAGGTAACAACAGGCTGAGCATCAGGAACAACAACTCTGGAATAAATGGGAAAATATGGCTTGAGGGATCAAGGGGGAGTGGTGTGGATAAGATAGTGAAATATTGAGGTTTTTATTTATCCATTATGGAATGTGGCTAGGCCTGCATTTTTATCACCTATACCTAATTGACCTTCAGAAGGTGGTGGTGAGCGGCCTTCTTTAACTCCTGCATCCCTGAGGTGTAGATACACATACAGTGTCGTTAGGGAGGAAATTCCAGGATTTTGACCCAGCGACAGTGAAGGAATGGCGATATATTTCCAAGTCAGGATACTGTGTGACTTGGAGGAGTGGTGTTCCCATGTATCTGCTGTCCCTGTTCTAGACGGTAGAGTTCGCAAGTTTAGAAGTTGCTGTTGAAGGAACTCTGGGTTAGAGTTTTGGTTTGTGAAGTCAGGCTTTGTAGCGTACATTATTTTGCTGTTATGGATGTTATTCAGGAACCAAAATAGGATCCAATGTTTGTGCAACACTTCTGCTGCAGCCACTTTGGTAAGGCTCCAAGGGTCCATCTTGGTGAGGGAGTTAGCTCACATGCAACTAACCTCTACCGGAAAGCAAAGCAAACAGATGTACCAATCAGCATGCAACACCAATTAGAGGCAGCAGGTCATAATTTGGAATTTGTGCCCTTCAAAAAAAAATTTGTTTATTAGTCATAAGTAGGCTTGCATTCACAATGTAATGAAGTTACTGTGAAAATCATTAGTTGCCACCCTCCAGCACCTGTTCAAATACACTGAGGGAAAATTTAGCATAGCCATTGCACCTAACCTGCACATATTTTGGAGTATGGGAGGAAACTGGAGCACCTGGAGGAAACCCATGCAGACACAAGGAGAACATGCAAACTCCACACAGATTCTTGACACGAGCCAAGAATCGAACGTGGGTCCCTGGCACTGTGAGGTAACACTGCTAACCAATGCTTTCTTAACCTCATAAAGCTGAATACAAGGGATGGCAATTGGTTAGCACTGCTGCTTCACAGAACCAAGGACCCGGGTTTGATTCTGGCCTTGGGGCACTGTCTGTGTGGAGTTTGCACAGTCTCGCCTTCCCTGCCTGGGTTCCCTCCAGGTGCTCCGGTTTCTTCCCACATTCCAACAATGTGCATGTTAGATTGATTGGCAATGCTAAATTCTCCCTAAGTGTCCCAAGATGTGTAGGTTTGTAGATTGATGAGGTAATACATAAGGTTGCCGGGGTAGGGTGGGGCTGAGCCTCGGTAAGATACCCTTTAGAGAGTCAGTGCAGACTAGATTGGCCGAATGGCCTTTTGCACTCTGTGATTCTAAGTAGCAGAAGGGGCTCCCCCTGCACAGGGAACTTCAGTTCCTTAGAGAGAAGTTACCGGTTTATTAATTTTGTACTGATTCAGTCACACTATGTGGTGTTACTGACATTATCTCTCATCCTAATTGTCCTTAAATGAATGTGTCACTGGGCTGTTTCAGAGGAAAGTTAAGAGGCAAAGGTGTTGCTATTATGCCAGACCAGGTAAATACAGCAGATTCCCTTCCCTAAATGATAGACTTTTCTGACAATTTTATACTTATGTGGTCATCATTACTGATATTGACCATTTTATTCCAGATTTAATTATTAGTTGCGTTTATATTCCACAGCTGTCATGATGAGATGTGAAACCACGGGCTCCCACAGGCAGGATAACTGGTGAGTGGCATCCCTGTCACTGTACCTCCTTATCCCAACACAGTCTAATGGGTGGTATAAGATAGGAGAGTTCAATATGCAGCTCCCCTGCGGTTTTAACCCTGCGAAAGGCTACCTAGTTAAAACAATAGATGGGTTGGGGGATGTGGAGGGGCACGAGGGGGTGGTGGAATTGATGCCTCTTGTTGGGCTCCGCGTAAATCAGAGTCCTTAGCCACTGTATTCCCTCCCTCCTTCCTCCTCCCGCTACCCCACATCCCCTTGCTCTTCTGCCCTGACTGATATGCCCCAGCTTGTTGAGGTCTGCATACCTGGCCCCAATGAGATCTCAGAGTTGCCAAGATGTCTGGCTCCATCACTGAATGTCACCTTCCTGACCTACCTGCAGTACCATGATGTAGAGATGCCGGCGTTGGACTGGGGTAGTAAGAACTCAGTAAGAATTAAGCAACACCAATTTTAAATCCAACCGATTTATTTGATAATAAATTTGTGAGCTTTCGACACTCTGTACACAGAGCTTTCAACACAGAGTGTTGAAAGCTCGCAAATTTACTACCAAATAAATCGGTTGGATTTAAAATTGGTGTTGCTAAATTCTTACTGAGTTCCTGCAGTACCGGCAGTTGCCATCGCTCCTGCTGGCGCTGTCGCTGGGCAGATCTGCCAGCCTTTGACGGGCCAGCTGGGCTTCCTCCTGCAGATGGATGGAAATCCCGTCTCATTTTAATTAAAGGGGCATCGCCTGAACATTGAAACCAGATGAGCCGGCTGAGCGGCAATGGGCTCACCCCTGACATTTACGCTTCAATGAAGGGAGCATCTAAATCACCCTCCTGTCTCTAATGGATCCCAACCTTGTCAGTAACATGGCACACATCAATGAGACTTGCAATTCCATGACATGCTAGTTTTATTTGTATGAATCGATTGCTCAGAGACCTCACATTGACTTGCATTTACCATGGTTAGTCTTACTCGAGCAGTGGCTCTCAACCAGTGTGCTGCAATCTGCTGTAGGAATGTTTCAGTGTATGCAGTACTTGATGTCCGTGTTGGTCAGTCAGTTTATAGCTGCTGATACATAGAAACATTGAAACTAGAAGCAGGAGTAGGCTATTCGGCCTTTTCAGCCTGCTCCACCATTCATTTTGATCATTGAATTCAAGTTGCTCATCCCCTCTCCACTCCTCCCCGATATCCCTTTATCCCTTTAGCCCCAAGAATTGTATCTAATTTCTTCCTGAATTCACACAGTGTTTTGGCCTCACCTACATTCTGTGGTGGTGAATTCCACACATTCACCACCCTCAGAGTGAAGAAATTTGTCTTTACCTCAGTCCTAAAAGGTTTACTCCTTGTCCTCAAACTGTGACCCCTAGTTCTGGATTCCCTCACTATTAGAAAATTCCTTTCTGAATGCACCCTTTCTAACCTTTATAAGTTTTTATGAGATTCCCTCTCATTCTTCTGAACTCCAGTGAATATAATCCTACTTGGCCTCTCCTCATATGAAAATCCTATCATCACACCATGGTTATACTTTACACTGGCCTCAAGTGAACCCTTCATTCTCCAGAAACCATTTCAAAATTATCCCTCACCCGTGATAGTTTTCGTCATTTTTCCTTTCCCAATTGGATAACTTTGAATCCAGAGCCAACTTACACTGTGAGGCTTATATCAATGATTTCTTCCCTCTAGCCCCAGTAGGCAAATCTTCTTGCCTCTCTTAGGTCCTCAGAATCTTAGTCTCTTTAATCTAAACAGAGCTCCCATCTGCTATATGCATGAACTCCAATAGATTCAAAATTTTCTTCATTTGAGATACAAGACTGGCTACATCTTTTTTTGCCCTCTGTGTCTTAGATAGCTTCGAATTGACTTGTGTCTAATTATAGGGGTGTTCTTAGAAATACTGTAATCCAATACTACAGTGGCTTACTATGGACTGTTCCCTTCCTAATGGCCATCTCCAAAATGACATGAATCACACGGGCCTTGTATCCAGGAAAAAGTATTAATTATCTTTCCTCTAGATCCCAGCTCCTACCTATCTTGGAACTAAACAGGAAAAGTTTAGAGTATAGCCTTCATAAAAGCTTACATCAGCACAACCACTCTTGCTGTTGTCTGCAGGTATGAACATAGTGCACCTTCCCAATGAGTCAACCTCTTTAACCTTTAACATGCAAGCTAGTATAGGTTTGATGTCGAGCAGAATTTAGAGCATGACCCTCTTCACCACTCCATTAGATAGACAGTTAGATAGACAGTCGAAAACATCACAATCTGATAAACATTATATTCATCTCACAATGATTGTAAAAGTGTTTGGCATCTTCCATCGTTCTTCTGAGTTGGAAACGTATGCAAGAATTAGTGCAGCAAATGCTACTTCCAGATAAAGGTGAAGTAGTCAATAGAAATTCAAATGACTGGGTGAATCAAAGGTTATGGAACAAGCTTCCAGCTGTTGTAATTGATAACAACCTGTATTCATAAAGGGCTTTTCATCTGGTAGCATTATCACACAAAATATGTCACTGAATCACATTAAGAGATATTAGGGCCAATGACAAGGTTTTAAGGAGTATTTTAAAGCAGGAGAGATGTAGAGGGGCATAAAGATTTATGGAGAGAATTCCTGAGCTGGGTGTCTTCACAGACTTGGCTGCTACCTTGATGGAGTGATTGAAATGAGGGATGCTCAAGAGGCTACAATTAGGGTTGTAGGATTAGAGGAAGGATAGGGAGAGAGACAATCAACTTGGCACCTATTGCTTCATAGGATCCAAATGTTAATTCTGCGTTATAGCCAGAAATCTTCAATGCCTAAATGGTGTTGTCCATAGATAACAAATCACATAAGTCAATGCATGGTATCCCGACTGCAGTATTGATACCTTTCCTCATGGCAATCTTTTGCATTTAAACCACCTTGACAAATTAAAGAGTAGTTACTGGGTGATAATGTGGGTCTTATACAAGCCACCCATATAAAAAAAGCCATGCCGTCACGTGATAAAGTTTAACATTTATTTGTTAGTGGCACAAGTGGGCTTACGTTAATACTGCAGTGAAATTACTGTGAAAATCCCCTTGTGAAAGTCCAAGAGAGAGCAGACACTTTGCATGCTGAAACAGCACTGCTGAAAGGACTATTCCAGAAGGAGCCCTTCACTGTTCACCTGAGGGGGTGTCAAGACTCACGATAGTCTGCTGGACATGACGTAACCTCAACAGTGTAACCGGGTAAACGTTGTCACCAGTTATATGGTGAATAGCTGAGGGGTAGAGAGGAAGGTGGAAACTGAGATAGCACTTTATGCTCGAGCAAGCCATGAAGACCCTAATTCAAAAATGATACAAGTCCCCCTTTCAATGACAGTCCCATGCCTTTCCTGTGGTGTGGACCATTGCAATGTCTGCTTGACCACAATACAAAAATAAAAGTCACCACAAAATAAACTAGCCAAATGAATCTCATCAAATCATGCGTATTGCATACAAACATGAACTTCCAACCTTATGTTTCCCCCCCCCCGTGCCTGTCCTGCAGATGTCTTTGTCTGGGCTAGTGCTCCTACGCAGTGCTACCCAGCTACAGCAGCATGTTTGGTGCACTGTTGCTGATGTTTATGGCAAGACTTAATCTGACCTTGAAGTCAACTTCAAGCAGCCCTGGGATGAGATGGCTCACGGCTGAGTGCATTCTCTCCAGCAGCAGTCTGGGCTCATTGCCTGACAGGCAACAGCAGACTGTCAGCTGTGACTCAGTAAATTGGGCAGCACAGTGGCACAGTGGTTAGCACAGCTGCTCCAGAGGGCCAGAGACTTCAGTTCAATTCCAGCCTTGGAACTCTGTGTGGTGTGGAGTCTGCATGTTCATCCTGTCTCTGCATGGGTTCCCTTCGGGTATTTCTGTTTCCTCCCACAGTCCAAAGATTTGCAGGTTAAGGCTAAGTTCACTTATTAATGTCACAAGTGGACTTACTTTAACACTACAGTGAAGTTATTGTGAAAATCCCCTAATCGCTATAGATGGTGCCTGTTTAGGTACACTGAGGGAGAGTTTAGCATGGCCAATACATCTTACCAGTACGTCTTTCAGACTGTGGGAGGAAAAGTGAACACGCAGAGGAAACCCACGCAGACACAGAGAAAATGTGCAGACTCCACACAGACAGTCACCCAGGCCAGTAATGGAATCTGGGTCCCTGGCATTGGTAAGCGTGTGGGGCTACAGGAATAGTGCATGATGGTGGGCCTGGATAAGATGCTGTTTTGGAAGTTGGTGCTGATTCAATGTACCAAATGGTCCCCTACTGCACTGTAGGGATTCTATAGATTGCACTCACACTTGCAGATCAGAAGATGTGGGTTCAATCCCAACTTCAGAGACCTGAACGTGTTATCCCAGATTGACACTCCAGTGTATTACTGAAGGTGTGCTACACTGTTGGAGATGTCTTTGTTGGGTGAGGTTTTAAATAAAGCCCTGTATGCTCTTTAAGGTGGTAAAGGATGACAATATTTTGGAAAAGAGTGAGAAGTTATCTCCAGTGTCCTGGCCAGTATTTATCTCTAAATCAATATCACTCAAACAGATAACCTGATCACTACTATTAAACTGCTTGTTCTAATTCCTTTTGTAACTTTAAAGACCAGAGTACACATATATCGATTACAACAACACAGATTCAGATCTTTCATGAAAAATCATGCTGCACAGTTTAATATGCATTGTTAAGCCCACCACAATCCACCATTCCAATATGTGTACTTGAGTCTTTAGTGAGCTCATGTACACAATCTAACGAATATTCAGTACATAGAACATAGAACATTACAGCGCAGAACAGGCCCTTCGGCCTTCAATGTTGCACCGACCAATTAGGAAAAAGCAATGACCCTCTAACCTAAACCATTCCCTTTTCATCCATAAACTTATCTACTAACTTCTTAAACGCCACCAAACTTGGCGCATCTACAACTGCAGCAGGCAGGGCATTCCATACCCTTACCACCCTCTGGGTAAAGAACCTACCTCTGACATCCGTCCTATAACTACCACCCCTTAATTTAAAGCTATGTCCCCTCGTGCTAGCTTTCTCCATCCTAGGAAAAAGGCTATCACTGTCCACCCTATCTAAACCTCTAATCATCTTATATGCTTCAATAAGATCCCCTCTTAGCCGCCTCCTTTCTAACGAAAACAACCTCAAATCCTTCAACCTCTCTTCATAGGACCTGCCCTCCATACCAGGCAACATCCTGGTAAACCTCCTCTGTACCCTCTCCAATGCCTCCACATCTTTCTTATAATGTGGGGACCAGAACTGCACACAATACTCCAAGTGCGGCCGCACTAGAGTTTTGTACAGTTGCAACATGACGTTGCGGCTCCGAAATTCAATCCCCCTACCAATAAAAGCTAAGACTCCATATGCCTTCTTAACAACCTTATCGACTTGATTGCCAACTTTCAGGGATCTATGCACATATACACCAAGATCCCTCTGTTCATCAACACTATTAAGAGTCCTACCATTAGCCCTATACTCTACACATTTGTTATTCCTGCCAAAGTGAATTACCTCACACTTTTCCACATTAAACTCCATTTGCCACCTCTCGGCCCAGCTCTGCAACTTGTCCAAGTCTCTCTGCAAACTATAACACCCCTCTTCACTATCTACCACTCCACCGACTTTAGTGTCATCTGCAAATTTACTAATCCATCCCTCAATACCCTCATTCAGATCATTTATAAAAATTACAAACAGCAGGGGCCCCAAAACAGATCCCTGAGGTACACCACTTGTAACCGAACTCCACGATGAATATCTTCCATCAACCACCACCCTCTGTCTTCTATCTGCTAGCCAATTCCTAATCCAATTAGCTAAATCACCCTCAATCCCATTCATCTGCATTTTCTGCAGAAGCCTTCCATGGGCCACCTTATCGAACGCCTTACTAAAGTCCATATATACCATATCAACTGCCTTACCCCCATCCACCTCTTTGGTCACTTTTTCAAAAAACTCAATAAGGTTAGTAAGGCACGACCTACCCTTCACAAAACCATGCTGACTATCCCCAATCAATTCATTTCTCTCTAAATAACTATAAATCCTATCCCTAATAATTCTCTCCAATACTTTGCCCACAACAGAAGTAAGACTCACTGGCCTATAATTCCCTGGAAGGTCTCTCTTCCCCTTCTTGAACAATGGGACCACATTCGCTATCCTCCAGTCTTCCGGAACCATACCCGTAACCAACGACGACCTGAAGATCAGAGCCAGAGGCTCTGCAATCGCCTCTCTCGCCTCCCAAAGAATCCTAGGGTAAATCCCGTCCGGCCCAGGGGACTTATCTAACTTCAAACCCTCAAGAATATCTAGCACATCCTCCCTATCTACTTCAATACTTTCCAGTTTGCAACCCTGTACCTCAGTGTTCTCCACAACTACATTTACATCTCCCTGCGTGAATACCGAAGAGAAATATTTGTTCAGTGCCTCTCCAATCTCTTCAGGCTCCACGCACAACTTCCCACTGCTGTCTATGACTGGCCCTAATCTTGCCCTAACCAATCTTCTATTCTTAACATATCTAAAGAAAGCTTTAGGATTCTCCTTGATCCTATCAGCCAAAGTCTTCTCGTGTCCCCCTTTAGCTCTCCTCAACTCACTCTTTAGCTCCCTCCTGGCTAATCTATAGCTATCCATTGCACTAACTGAGCCTTCAAGCCTCAACCTGACATAAGCCTCCTTTTTCCTTTTAACCAGCGAATTAACGTTTTTAGTACACCATGGTTCCCTTACTCGACCATTTCCTCCTTGCTGCATAATGCTGCATGCATGCTATATCATGCTGCATAATCCAATTTGAGTACAACATACAAGAATTGATACATCTCTTGCGTTAACTCTGCCTCTGATGTCTTCATTCTATGCATTCTACCACTAAATTGTAATGAAAGAATGGTATCTAAAACTGACATCAAAATTACAAAGTGGGAATGGAAAGATGCATTTAGGTCCTCTCAATCTCTGCCAATCATGGTTATGTGGCCCACTTTATTTCATTACTCTAAACACCAATATCAACAATGACATGGATAAATGATATTCCAATATTCCATAATTCTTTAATCTTAACAAGAGCTCTTTGCCTTACACATCACATGTTCACAAAATGTTAACTCATTTTGAGTTAATCCTACAGACATCCCAGGATGTTAAAATAACCCTCTTTCCACTCTCCCCCACTTTTTCTGTCTGTCCTTTCCAACAGGCAGTATCTGGGTAACATTTGTACAGTCACGTTGAAAAGCATCATCCAGTTGCAGTCCCTATTTTTGAATACGTGACCCCCATATTAAATTAAAATTACCTGACAATTAACCAAAGCTGCACCAGCGTAAGTATTGGGAGTGTCACAGTGTTCATTGGATTCTGTTCAAACAAAAATTCTCATTAGCTCACATGTGATGTTCTCAATTCCAACCTTGTGATGTGCCACAATCATTTGAATCAAATATCAAAGCTGCTGAAACTGTATTCTTC
Organism: Sphyrna mokarran; assembly: GCA_024679065.1. Taxonomy (NCBI): domain Eukaryota; kingdom Metazoa; phylum Chordata; class Chondrichthyes; order Carcharhiniformes; family Carcharhinidae; genus Sphyrna; species Sphyrna mokarran. The sequence goes on along the minus strand of JAGIQG010000014.1, from coordinate 69,348,214 downwards.
ATTTCCGCATCTCCCTTTGAATGGCAACATGATTAAGCTTGACACAGGGTTGCTGCAAATCGTGAATTCTCAGGATGCCATTTTAAGGTCCATTGTTGTACGATCATTTTATGTGAATAGAATTGCAAATTAGCACCCTCCACAATTAGAATCGTTTGATAAAAAAGAATATGATCCAACTTCCAGATGCATATGTAGTTGTATCTGATAACAACAAAACAGTCAGGAGGATGCAAATTATGTACACACCATTTCCCAAATCCGGTATCCATAATTACAGCTTCATCTCGTCCTTATATCTCAATGTTACATCAGCAAGATCATTCTGTCCAAATTGCTAAATTACCATTACCCTGATTGGATTTTCTTGCATACTTTTCATCAAACTTCTGACAGAATGTAGGAATTAGGAGCAGGAGTCAGCAGTACAGTGGTACACTGCTGCCTCACAGCTCCAAGAACCTGGGTTCAATTCCCAGCTCAGATTGCCATCTATGTGGAGTTTGCACATTCTCCCCATGTCTGCATGTGTTTGCTCTAGGTACTCCAGTTTCTTCCTAGAGTCCAAATATATGTAGGTTAGGTTGATTGGCCATGCTAAGTTGACCCTTAGTATCCAGGGTGCTTAGGTTAGAGGGAGTAGCAGGATAAATAAGTGGGGTTATGGGGATAAAGCCTGAGATTGTTGTTGGTGCAAATATGATGGGCCGAATGGCCTCTTTCCACACTATAGGCATTCTATTCTAATTCAGTCCTTCCAGCCTGCTCTGCCATTTAACATCATCCCGGCTGATCTTATCCTGGTCTTGTTTCACTTTCCTGTCTGTTCCCTTGACCCAAACAGGTGCCAGACTGTGACAACGAGGGGAATTTCACAGTCACTTCATTTTAAGCCTTACATGTGACTAATAAATAAACTTTAACTTTACTTTTATCCCACTTTTTCTTGGATTAATTTCTCTTGCATTCAGTTATCCCATGATGATACTCAATGGATAGTATTAAATAAACTCTGAACCTTCAGATAAATTTTCAATACAAAAGTCATGGTTGGGGCCAATTAAAAAGTGCTAACCTGATAATCAGGAAGCGTATAGATCTGCACTAGTTGCTTGTGGAATGTTGCATTTCCCAAGACGACAATCCCAGACATCATTAATCAGTGTCAGTTTACATCACCAGCTTATCTCAACCTTTAGTGAACGTATAAAGTTTAAGCACACAATCTGGTAAGATAAATCTAGTTGCCAGATATCTTCAGATTTCCCTACTTACTTCTCCTTTCCTGCTTACATGTCCTGTTCTAAAATGAGAACATAATCAGAACCAGCTCAATTTATAGACTCCGAGAAAGTGTTCAGAAATTCAAAAATGTCAATTATTTATCTCTTGTCTGGAACCAGAGGCATTCACTAAATTTCCAACAAGCGGGAATTTAATGTGGCTGCAATGAATATTTCAGATTTTCATACTTAATAGGGCAATCAATCTCAGTACTTCCAAATTAATTCAGAACATTATTCTATTCACCAAACGCAATACATCTTGAAGAAGAATGCACAGCACAGTCAGCGACACGGTAACATTGCACACACTTACAAGAAACAATAAATTACATCATCTATTTTCTTTGTTTCCATCGAGTGGCTTTCCAGATTATTGGTTAAAAAACAAACAACAAAATTGAAAATGTGGTTGGCTCTCCTTTGATTTGATTTGATTCATTATTGTCACATGTATTAGTGTACAGTGAAAATATTGTTTCTTGCGCATTATACAAGCAAAGTATACCATTCATAGAGAAGGAAAGGAGAGAGTGCAGAATGTAGTGTTACAGTCACAGCTAAGGTGTGAAGAAAAATTAACTTAATGCAAGGTAGGTCCATTCAAAAGTCTGATGGCAGCAGAGAAAAAGCTGTTTTTGAGTCGGTTGATATGTGCCCTCAGATTTTTATATGTTTTGCCCGACAGAAGAAGGTGGAAGAGTATATGTCCGGGGTGCATGGGGTCCTTGATTATACTGGCTGCTTTTTTGAGGCAGCAGGAAGTGTATACAGTGTCAATGGATGGGAGGCTGGTTTGAGTGATGGGCTGGGCTTCGTTCACAACCCTTTGTAATTTCTTGCAGTTTTGGACAGAGCAAGAGCTATACCAAATTGGGCTCCATTCATGACCCTTTGTAGAGATAGGCAATAAATGCTGGCTGGCCAGTGGTGCCCATGTTCCATGAATGAATTAAAAACAAGCTTGTTTTCACAGTGAAGTAAAAGATTCATCATTCACACCCTGTAGTGACTGAAGAAAACCACATCAACTTCCTTAATTTGAAATATCCAACATTTGTGCACAATTTTAAATTGAAACAATTACATTTAACATTCATATTTTCATGCATCCATGCATCTGAGAAAAATATTAAGCTTTGTAATGAGTTAAATTTCCAAAGTTAATGTGGCTATATCCAGATCTCAAGGCCAATACAGTTTCAACTAATTCCAAACCAAAAACATGGCTATGTTCCTTAGAAGTGATACACCAGACAGACATTGCAATAGCACAAGCTGGCCAGCTACAATGAGAGTAACAGGACAATGGGTTATACCAATACAAATAACTTGGTTTAACAGACTTTCATTCCCACGTCAGGAAGCATCCACACACTCTCACATGCAGAAATTGAAAACCATAGACAGTAATCTTTTCCCTGCTGAAATAAAAAATAGAACATGTTGCCTACATAGTGCTCAAAGTAATTTTAACTTCCTCTGTGGACTTTTTAAAACTTTTTACTACCTAATCCTTTTCGCTAACACAGGGATTTTTATGGAATGCTTACAATGGCGATATGGTGGCATAGTGGTTAGCACTGCTGCCTCACAGCACTAGGGACCTGGATTCGATTCTTGCCTCGGGTGATTGTGTAGAATTAGTACTTTCTTCCTGTGTCTGCATGGGTTTCCATTCAGAGTCCAAACTGTGAGGGTTAGGTACATTGACCATGGGAAATAGCCCCTTCGTATCAGGAGGATTAGTAGGATAAATATATGGGGCTATAAGGATGAGGCCTGGGGCGTTTTCAGTATAAGTTCGATGGACCGAATTGCCTTCTTCTGCCCTGTAGGGATGTTATGATTCTATGACTTGTGTGCTGTGACTCTTGTTATATAGGATGCTATGTTGACAATGGTTAGCACTGCTGCCTCATAATGCAGGGATCTGGGTTCAATTTCAGCCTTGGGTGACTGTCTGTGTGGAGTATGTACGTTCTCCCCATGCCTGCACGTTGGGCCTGCGTAAGATGCTCTTTCAGAGAGTTAGTGAAGACTCGACGGGTCAAATGGCCTCCTTGTAGATATTCCATTCTATAATTCCTCCTGCAAAAATTCTCCAAGTTGCATTCTTCAATTTTGATATTCCTTTTATCAAAATCATGCGTCCTATTAATTTGCAAGCTGGCTGCTGCATGCTCCTGGATTTATTCACACCACTCCTGATTGTCCCCAACTGCTCTATAAGTTCTGCAACTTTTTTATCTTGAGCCTCAGCCTTTCTCCTAACTCTGAATCCCCAGCACTGGACATTTTAACACAAGAATCTTTTCTCCACTACAGACTGAATCTCTCTTTATCCCTCTGGTATTGTCCTGTCTCATTGTGCCTTTTCGATTCTTTCATTCATTGCACATCTCATCCAGAACATTCTCTAATCCTCCCGGAATAAACTAGAGATTCCTTTCAGTCACCAATACTCACACCTCAAACTACTGCATGAGGAAACACTTCCACAGACAAACACCCACTTGAGAAAATCCAGCAGTTATTTAGGTTGCCTCTATCAAATTCTGGGAAACCGCAGTCTCAACTTAAAGAATTTTGAAATATCACATTGTAGAATCAAGACATTGGGACTGCTTTATCTTAACTGTCATTCATTTTATCAGTTATGGCAGACACTGAATCAAATATTTAATGAGGCATTATGCTACACTGTTAAATAACTACACTATCCAGTATCTACCCTATCCAATATCTACAATATCGAGTATCTACACTAGCCAAAACCTACATTATCCTATACCTAAATTATCCAATACCTACATTATCCAGTACCTAAATTATCCAATACCTACAATATCTTGTATCTACACTATCCAATACCTACACTATTCTACACCTATACTATCCAGTGTCTACACTATCCAGCATCTACACTATCCAGTATCTACAGTATCCAATGTCTATACCATCCAGTGTCTACACTATTCAGTTTCTACACTATCTAGCATCTACACCATCCAATGCTTATACCATTCAGTATCTACCCTATCCAGTGTCTACCTTTTATCCAGTGTCTACCCTACCCAGTGTCTACATTATCCAGTGTCTACCCTATCCATGTCTACATGATCCAGCACCTACACTATCTAGTACCTATACTATCCAATGCCTATACTGTTCAGTGTCTAACTATCCAGTGTCTACACTATCAAGTGTCTACACTACTCAGTATCTACACTATCTAGTGTCTACATTGTTCAGTATCTACATTATCCAGTGCCTACACTATCCAGTGCCTATATTAGCCAATACCTACTCTATCCAGTATCTACACTATTCAGTATCTACACTATCCAATATCTACACTATTCAATACCTATACTATCTAGTATCTACACTAACTAACACCTACACTATCCAACACCTACATTATCCAATGCCTACACTATCCAACACCTACACTATCCGATGCCTACACTATCCAACACCTATACTATCCAACACCTGAACATAAGAACATAAGAAATGGGAGCAGGAGTAGGCCATCTAGCCCTTCGAGTCTGCCCCACCATTCAATAAGATCATGGCTGATCTGAAGTGGATCAGTTCCACTTTCCCACTTTCTCCCCCTAACCCTTAATTCCCTTGTCTATCAGAAACCCATCTACCCATGACTTAAATATATTCAGCGAGATAGCTTCCACCACTTCAACGAGCAGAGAATTCCAGAGATTCACTACCCTTTGAGTGAAGAAATGAAGAAGTTCCTCCTCAACTCCGATCTAAACTGCCCCTGCACCGCCCCCCCCCCTAATTTTGAGGCTGTTTTTCTATTTTCTAAAGTCCTGCTATCCTTTCTAAGTGGGAAGAATCTCTCTACCTCTACCCTATCTATCCCCTTCATTATCTTATATGTCTCTATAAGATCCCCCCTCAGCCTTCTAAACTTCAATGAGTATAGACCCAGTCTATTCAATCTCTCTTCATAGGCTAAACCCCTCATCTCTGGTATTAGCCTAGGGAACTTCCTCTGCACCCTCTCCAAGGCCAGTATATTCTTCCACAAATATAGCGGCCAAAACTGCACACAGTACTCCAGCTGCAGCCTCACCAGTGCCCTGTACAGTTGCAGCAAGACCTCCTTGCTTTTATATTCTATCCCCCTCATTATAAAGGCCATTTGCCTTCTTGATCACCTACTGCACCCGCAGACTAGGTTTTTGCGATTCATGCACAAGAACTCCCAGGTCCCTCTGCACCGTAGTATGCTGAAGCTTTTCGCCTTTTAAATAATAACACATACACTATCCAGTGCCTACACTATCCAGTGCCTACACTATCCAGTACCTACACTATCCAATGCCTACACTATCCAGTGCCTACACTATCCAGTGCCTACATATCCAGTGCCTACACTATCCAGTGCCTACACTATCCAGTGTCAGGTCTTAGTACATCACATTACTCAATTGAAGAGTTGGACTTCAGTTGTGAGAAATTACTGGATTACTGCCAGGGTCACCTTAGTAGCATTTACAACAAGTGGTGAGAATACACTGATAAGTTGATTTAGAAACCATGTGGAATACATCTTTCTTAAATTCTTTCAAGGGACATGAGTGTTGCTGGATGGGTCAGCATTTATTGCCCATCCCTAATTTCTCTTGAACTGAATAGCTTGCTCAGTCATTAGTCAGTCGCACCACTCTGGATTTGGATCCACACGTAGACTGGACCAGGTAAAGATAGCAGATTCCCTTCCCTGAAGAGCTTTTACTGAACCAGATAGGTTTTTAAAAACAATTGATAGTTTTGTGGTCACCGTTACCAAAACTGGCTTCACATTGCAGATTTATAAATTGAGTTTAAATTCCTTGTTTACTGATATTGCCATTACACCACCATCTCCCATCTACTTGTAAATAGGGCATTGATGCAAATCAGGGAATTTATACTCAATCTTTACAAATAACCAGTTAGGCCTCAGCTAGATTATGGCCATTGCACTTAAGCAAGGATTTCAACCCACTGGCAAGGGTACAGCAAAGGACTTCAGTCATGCAGAGAGACCAGAGAAGTTGAGCTTGCTGTCCTATGCATTAAGATAGGACCTAGCACAGATATTCAAAGTTATGGTCGTTTTGGTCACTAAGTGGAGAGAAACTGATTCCTTAGACAATGGGTAGGTAACCAGGGTCATATATTTTAAATAATTTACAAATATTTTTATATCCACCCTTCAATAATTTTGAAGGCTGCTATTGGTTAAGCACCAAGCCTCTTTGTGAGCAATCTGATCACACGGATGATTATTAAGATATGGAATTCATTATCTGAAAGGCTGATGGAATCATAGAATCATGCAATCCCTAAAACACAAATAGTCCATTCAGTCCATTGAATCTGCACTGACCCTCGGAAAGAACACCATATCTCGGCCCAATCCCATGCCCTATCCCCGTAACCCGTTACATTGGTCATGGCCTGTCTATCTAATGGACACATTTTGGACACCAAAGAGCAATTTAGCATGGCCAATGCACCTAACCTGCACACCTTTGAACTGGAATCAAATCTCCTAGGATTCTCAACAGACAATTGGACTTGTGCATGAAGAGATTAAGTTAAAGAATTAGCAAGGGTCGTGGGAACATTTCTTTCAGAGAGCTAGTGCTGGACAAAAAGTACCTTGAATTTCCATAATTCTGTGATCAGATCAGAATACCTGAACAGTCTCGGGCTCTTTTCTCGAGAAAAGAGAAAGCTGAAAGGCTGATTTAATTGAGATCTTTCAAATTATGAGAAGGTTCACTGAGGAGGAATGTTTACACAAGTGGACTTGTCCAAAACTGGAGGTCAGAAAAATAAAATAGTCACAAATAAATCCAATATGTAATCCAGGAGAAATGTCTTCACCCAGAAAGTGGTGAGATTGTGGAAATCTTAGTAAGGAAGAGTTGCAAATAGCATAGATACACTTAAAGGAAGGTTAGATAAATGCACGAGGGAAAAAGGCAGAGAAAGAAATGTTGATAGGATTAGAAAAAAGGTGAGGGACATATGGAGAATTAATTGCAGCAGAGACCAGATGAGTCCAGATAGGCTTGCTTCCTTGAGGTAAAATTCAATATAACTCGCATGGTAGGGTAGTGGAAGCAGATCCGAAGTGACTTTTAAGAGGCATCAGGACAAATACATGAATAGGATGGGAATAGAGGGATATGGGATCCCCGGAAAGGGAGGGGGTTTTAGTTCAGTTGGGCAGCATGGTTGGTGCAGACTTGGAGGGCCAAAGGGCCTGTTCCTGTGCTGTAATTTTCTTTGCTGTTTGTTCGAATTGCTTTACCTATTTGTGGCTAGTTTTGAATTCAACCCAGCTAGGCAAGACCCTTCACAACAAATAAGTTGAGAATCTTTACTAGTGTGTTTGTTGCGATGTTACTTTGCTTGTTGGTTCGATGGAGGGATTAATCTGTTTATAATGCAAGATAACACTTCATCTGAATAACGCAGAGTCATATCAATCCACTGAGTTTCTGGATACCAATTGACACTGCTGAGTGAAAATCATTGGCAGAAAGAATGCCACTTTCATGGAGAATTATCGAATGTTATGCTACAAAATGGGCACTGGCAGACACTTAAAAAGATATATCTCAAAACAAGGATATATTCTATTAGGAAACAAAGAGTGCAGCATCTGTGGCTAGCTAAGGAAGTTAAGGCTGGGATCAAATTGAAAGGAAAGGTGTATAATGATACGATGATTAGTGGTTGGCCAGAACATTGGAACATTTTAGAAACTGGCAAAGGTTGACTAAACCAATTGAAAAGGGAGCAATTAAAATATGAGAATAAATGAACAAGAAATATAAAAATGGATGATAAAATCTGCTGTATTTACAAAGAAAGGAAAGGAGTAGCTAAAGTTAAACATAGAATCCCTACAATGCAGAAGACCATTCAGCCCATCAAGTCTGTGCATAGGCCCTATCCCTGAAACCCACATATTTATCCTGCTAATCCCTCTAACATACATATCCTGCAACACAAAAGGACAATTTAGCATGACTAGTCCACTTAACCTGTACATCCTTGGGCTGTGGAAGGAAACCTAAACACCCAGAGGAAACTCATGCAGACACGGGGAGAACATGCAAACGCTACATAGACAGTGATCCAAACTGGAAATTAAACCGAGGACCCCAGGAGCTGTGAGGCAGCAGTGCTAACCACTGTGCCACAGTACTGTCCTCAATGTTGCTCCTTAGAGAACTCTTTTAGTGTGTGCAATAATCACCAATCAGGCAATAGCATAAGAAAATGGCTGAGAATTTAAACAAGTATTTTATTTTTGTCTTCATGGAAAATCCCAAGAATAGTAAAACATCAAGAAGCAAAAAGGGAGGGAGAAATTTAAAACAACCATAATTGAGAAAATGTGGTTGGTGAACTAAGATGACTAAAGGTGACAATTCTGGATTAGGTGGCCTGAATCCGAAGATCATTAAGGAAATGACTGCAGTGATAAACGATGGATTGATTGCAATCTTCCAAAATTATCTAGATTCTGGAAAGATCCCAGTGGATTGGAAAATCACAAAGGCAGGGAGAAAGAAAGTTAGAAACCATAGGCCAGTTAGCCTAACATTTGCTGGAATCTATTATTAAGGAAATAATACAGCAGGACATATGGAAAGTCATCATATAGTCAGTCAGAATCAATGTGGTTTTGTGAAAAGGAAATTGTGTTTGACAAATTTAATAGAGCGCTTTCAGTGTGTGACAATTAGGATTGGTAAAAGGAAACATGCAGATGTAATGCAGTTAGATTTCCAAAAGACATTCAGTAAAGTTTAAAGGTTTAAATTGGCAAAGTATAACTAGTGGAATTCTAAAGGGATTATTTTTGATTTGATGAAGATACAAAGTATGTAGTGGCCCAAATTTGCTAACAATACAAATTAGTTAGGGAAGCAAGTTGTACGGAGGCATCAAACAGCCAGATTTTGTGACTGAGAGTGGGTTCGATTTAAAGGACCAGTTAAACTCAAATCTCACTTGGTGAGAGGATGCCAGAAAGCAAGATTAAGTTGGATATAGCAATCACAGAAGCAGATCCAATGCAGTCACAGGGCAGGCTGGTTCAAAGGCCCAACTTGGTTTTCTAGTACTTTGTTCCAGTTGTTTCTGATGCTGCTAGGGCCTCTAGCCCACATTCCTAGCACCCCTCACCCACCATCTACCTCTATATCTCCCCAATACTCACAATTCCATCTCCATGCCAACTCATGCCCCTACCCCCAAACCTCCTTATTTCCCTACGATTGTTCATACCCTCATACCACGTTGTTAGCCACTCACCGAGTGTCTGCTATTGAGGTCAGGGGCAATGCTGACATTATAAAAAATCTAACAATTGCATGCATGCATATTTTATAGTGAAGAAACTCCCATTAAGAAATCCATTGTTTTTAAATTTCCTCAAATGGTTAATCCCATATCAAACAAACTTATATTCAGATTTCACATCAAAGACAGCTAATCATTTAGTATCCTCTTTAAACAGTCAATCAAGCCATGAGCTCACAAGCTCTTGCTGAGATAATTGTTGCTTTTGAAAATCAACCAAGTATTCATAATGATATAATAATATTTGGGGAAATGTCACAAATACATCGATTGAAACTGAATGAATAGATGCTGTTTATTTTCTAATCTACACCAGATGACCTGTCAATCAAAGTAGTCCAGCTGAGGGTTTTTTAGAGCCTCATTGGTAATTTGAGCCTGTCTCTTTTTGTGTTTAAAGAGCATGGCATTTAAAAAGCTTAAGATAATGCACTTAAATGGACCTTACCAGCTTTCTAGAACATTTGCGCCTATACCATCTGCAGGTTAAGGTCCTTCAACAGCTAAGATGAATTCTGCATTGAGTTCAATTGGATCTGCAGTGTTTCAGTTTTCCCTCCTGTATGAATCCTACTCCCTGCCTCACTCCTCTACCTGACAACAAAGGTAGGATTAGTGGGAAATGGGAGCTGGACTTCCGCATCCAGAGTCTGCAAAGGCATATAGATAGGTGAAATGAGTGGGTAACAAAATGGTGCAAGGGACTATATTGTGGGAAAGAAGGAGGTTGTCCATTTTGGTGAGAAGAACAGAAAAGCAGATTATTTAACTGGAGAGAGAGAGACTGTAGAATGTTGTAGATAGAGGGATCTGGATGTGCCTGTATATGAGTCACAAAATGTTAGCATGGACCTCGTACTTATCCTTTAAGGTAAGAATGGCCATGTTCACCATCTGGGGTGCTGGCTGGGTTCTGCTGATAGATGACTGCCACAACTTATACAGCAAGTAATTCAGAAGGCAAATAGAAGTTGGAATTCAGGGCAAGGGAGGTGGAATATAAAAGTAGTCAAGTCTTGTGACAACTGTGGAGTATATTGCTGAGAAGACACCTAGAACACCGTTCTAGTACAGTTTTAGTCTCCTTCTTTATGAAGGGGCAATATTGTGGTGCAGTGATAGCATTCCTGTCTCTGAATCAGATATTCTGGGTTCAACCCTCACTCCTGGTCAGGCAAGGTGTGTTCATAAAGCAGCCAACAGGTTGGATTTCAACTTGTAATTCCTTGGTGTACAGTATTGTACATAATGGAGCCAGTAAAAATGGGAGCAAATTCTGGTCAGCCATGTGATACAGTAAGAAATCTCACAACACTAGGTTAAAGTCCAACAAGTTTATTTGGCATCATGGGCTTTCACAGCGCTGCTCCTTAATCACTAACCTGATGAAAGAGCAGTGCTCCAAAAGCTTGTGATTCCAAATAAACCCATTGGACTTTAACCTGTTGTTGTGAGGCTCCTTACTGTACCCAATCCAACACCAGCACATCCACCTCATAGCAACCCTGTGATAGAAAGAAAATTGGAGCCTCAACCATAACTTTAATGGTTCTGGATTACTTATAATAATACTACATGTTGCCACAACAAGTCAGACTTCTTTCAGGAGATGGCTGTTGACTAGACAGCCAATGTGAATCAGTTTTGATTCCCATTTCAGCTGATGTGTATTCAATGGTGGAACTTAAGGCGCTGTGTGTCAGACCCGAGTCAAAGAGTCCATTCCTCCTCATATTTCTTACATTCTGATTCTGTAATGGAGACCACTCAATCCATCCAACTGGCTGTTTAGTGCAGCCATTGTCACTCCTCTGTTCCTTCCCCATAGCTCTGTACTTGTTCCCTTCAATATTGTTTTGAATACACTTAGTGAAAAATGTTTCCCCCACAATGTTTCCTCAGGTTGCTTCTGGTTCTTTTACTTGTCATCTTAGACCTGTATCCTTCGGTCAACAGTTCTTCTGTCATTGGAAATCATATCTCCTTATTTACTCCAGCGAATCCCTCATGATTTTAAACACTTTTATTAAATACATATATACAAATATGTAAACTAGTAGCAGGAAGAGGCCATTTGGCCTGTCGAACCTAATGTGCCATTTAATAAGATCACAGCTGATCTGATTGTAATCTTAACTCCACATTCCTACTTACCTCCAATCACCTTTCACCCTCTTTGTTAATCAAGAATTTATCTAGCTCTGCCTCAATAATATTCAAAGATCCTGCTTCCATCCCTCTTAAGGAAGAGGATCTAAAAGGCTCAAGATCTCTGAGAGAAAAGAAATTCCCTCTTTTCCATCATAATTGAGCAACCCCTTCTTTTTAAGCTGTGATCCTTACTTCTAGGCAGTGGCTTAGTTTAGCTCAGTTAGTTGGACAAGCTTGTAAGTGATGCAGAACGATGCCAGCAACATGGATTCAATTCCTATAGCCACCTGATGTCTTCCATGAAAGCCCATCTTCTCAATCGTGTCCATTGTCTGAGGTGTGGTGATGCTCAGGTTAAATCACCAGCAATCAGCTCTCCCCTTCAATGGCAAGATCAGCCTATGGTCATCTGGGACTATGGAGACTTTTACCTTTAGTTCTAGATTGTCCCATAAGAGGAAGCATTGTCTCCACATCTACTTTGTCAATACCCCTCAATATCCCTTAAAAGTTTCAATTCAAGTTGACTCTTGTTCTTCTAAAGTCTAGTAAATACAAATCTCAGCTCACCAATCTTTCCTCATAAGATAACCTGCTCATTCTTGTATTACTCAAGTGAACCTTCTTTGAACTGTCTGTAATTCATTTCCATTCTTTCTTCGAAAAGGAAACCTCTGCGTTATGCTGTACTCCTGATGTGCCCTCACCAGTGCAGAGGACAACTGAAACATAACTTCAATACTTTGGTATTCAGCTCCCCTCACAATAAATGAAAACTTTGTATTAGCTTTCTTAATTGCTTGCTGTACCTGAACATTAACTTTTTGTGATTCATGAACTTGGAAACCCAGATCCCTCTGAATCTCAGAGTCCAGCAATCTCTTACCATTTAGATAATAAGGTGTGTTTTTATTCTTCCTGCCAAAATGGAAAATTTTGCATTTGCCCATATTATATTCCATTTGTTAGATCTTTGCACACTCACTTAACCTACCTATGTCATTTTCTAGCCCTTTACATACTCTTCACATTTTACTTTCATATCTTAGCAACCATACCATCTGTCCACCAACCAAGACATTTATATCCTCCCTTAACCTTCTTTATGCACAGGACACAGCTTTAGATTCTCTGATCTCTCTCTATATATCAGAAGGTTCTCATACTGGAATTGTCCTGGTAAATCTCATCTGCATTCTCTCCAAGGCCGAGATGTCCTTGCTAATTGGACTGAAGGATCCAGCTTAGACCTAACTAATGTTTTATAGAGATTTAGCAAACCTTCCTTGTTTTGTACTCTACTCCTTTTCCTATCTTCTTTGATGTGAAGATGCTAGCATTCGACTGGAGTGGGCACAGTAAGTAGTCTCACAACACCAGGTTAAAGTCCAACAGGTTCATTTGATGACTGCACTCATCTGATGAAGGAGCAGTGCTCTGAAAGTTTGTGCTACCCAATGAACCAGTTGGACTTTAACCTGGTGTTGTGAAACTACTTACTGTGCCTATTTTCTATGTTTCTGTTTGGATAGCTAAGAATTCTGGATTTTTTTAACAGCCTTCTCAATTTGTTCTGCCTCGTTTAAAAATTAGTATATGTATGACCCATGTCTTTCTCTGTTTCTGCACTCTTATAAAAAAACATAACATTTATTGTCTCTCCTCGTTCCTTCCAAAATCTATCACTTCACAATTCTCTGCATTAAATATCATCTGCCCATTTCACTGTTCTATAACTAATATTTGCATTAATGTAGCATCAAGAAGTCCTACAGCATTTTGAAATCAATTAAATACTTTCAAGGTGTCCAAATATATCAAACATGGTAGCCAATTTGCACATAGACAGCTCCCACAAAGAGCAATGTGATCAGATAATCTATCCTTGTGATGTTGATTGAGGGACACCTTCTCTGTGCTACTGCTGAATGGTACCATGGGACCTTTCATCTGATGGAGTAGGTATGTCTCAAGTTGACATCTTATCCAAAGACAGCATTTCCAATCATGCAGCACTCCAGAAACAGTTTGTAGTGCTCAAGCCCTGGAGTGGGACTTGAACTCATGACCTTAAGATTCAGGGGCAAGAGTGCTTTTATCTGAGCCACAGCTGACTCTTGTAGCTGCTCAAAATCTGTTACAATCCTCCTGATTACATTTCTGAGCTTTGTATCATCTGCAAATTTTGACATAATGCCCTGTACAATCAAGCCCAAGTAATTAATCTATATCAAAAGGAGCAGTGATCCTAATAATGACCCTGGAAGTGCCAATGTTAACCTTTTTTAAAATTCATTGATTGGATGTAGGCATTACTGGTGAGGCCAGCATTTAGCGCTCCTCTGAAGAGGGTGATAGCAAGCCACCTTCTTGAACCGCTGATGTTCGTGTGCTAAAAACACATCCTGAGAACACTTAGCAAGGGTGATTGAGAGGTTTGGTCCAAAAACACTGAAGGAATAGTGATATAAGTTCCAAGCTGAAATGGTGTGTGTCTTGGAAGGGAGCATGCAAAGTAACAGTGTTCTTATACATCTGCTGCTATTGACTAGTAGGTGGTGGAAGTTGCGGTTTTGGAAGGTGCTTTTGAACAAACTTGATGTTGCTGCAGTACATTCTACAGATGGTGTGCACTGCAGCCATGATGTGCCAGTGGCAAGGGGAATAAATGTCTAAGGTGGTGAATGGGGAAACAATCAAACAAACAATCGTTCTCAATGATGTTGAACTTTTAGTGTTATTGGAGTGGCATGAGTAGAGTAGACCCCGTTCCTAATTTATGACTGCAGATGACAAACAAGCTGTCAGAAGATAAGTTACTCTATGCAGACTAACCAGTCTCTGATCAGCTCTTTATATGGCTGAATTTCCTTCAGATTTCCAACAGCATTTTGCTTATATGTTATTCGGCTGACTGAGTAATGTGATCAGATCATCTATTCTTGTGATGTTGATTGAGAGGTACCTTCTCTGCACCATTGAGAAATGGTACCATGGGACCTTTCAACTTGACCTTTCCCTGATGGAGTAGGTATCTCTCAAGTTGAATTTGGGAATATGCTCAAACCTAAGTTTCAGTGTTCTGTGTATCTTGGTGTATACTGAAAGCCATCCTACATGTAGTAATGAGTATACTAAAACCTTGTATACTAAAACAGTATCCACTATTAAATATACCATGGGGTATACTAGAGTCTATTATTCATTGTGTACTATACTGAGGGATATACAACAACATTTTTCAACACTTGAGAAGGATAACAAAACTCATTATTTTTATATGTTCCAGTTTTAAATTCTGTTGCGTATATTTTGGCCAATCATTCACTGTTTAACATGCAAAGGAACAGATACTCAAATCTGTCATTCACTATCTGTGTGCCTTAAAGTATACTATATCATACTACTGAGTGCTTAACATTCCATGAAGTATTGAAACATGTCACTCCATTTTTCAGGTGCAAATAAATAGCCTAAAGTTTATCTTCAAAATGCAGTGAAGTGACGTTAAAGAGTATTATTCACTGCTTAATGTTCTGAGAGCACACTGAAGTGTTTTATTCACAGTTTTCTGGAGTAAGAGATACAGAAAACGTTCTCACCAGCAAAGAGTAAATGAATAACTATTCTCTTTTTTTACCATTTTCCATGCTGAGAAATACATTAAAGATTTTAATTCGATATTTTATGAATTCAGGAGCAGATTGAAATCTATCTTCCACTGCTTCAGGTACCTTGATATTTTGTGAAGATTATACTGCTTGCTGTGCGTAACAAGGAGTATATTAAATCCTGTTATTCCCTGTATACTGTATTTCAGAGTATACCAATGTTTTCTTGCTCACTGCTTAACTTACAGAGTGGTATACTAAAGCCTTTCAATTAATGTTTGATGCACTGGGGGGGGGCATACTGAAGCCTATTATTCACTGCATAATGTACCAAAGCATATATTATAATATTTTACGATCTGCTATGCACCAAGGACATTAACTAAGTTTATGATTCTTATTTTCAAGTTCCATTGAGTATATTGAAATCTACAAAGGAGTATACTCAGGAATATTGAAATCTACAAAGGAGTATACTATTTACAAAGGAGTATACTCAGGTCTGTTGGTTAATGTTATATGTATGGGGAAATGTACTGAGTGAAGTATTGTATATTGAAGCTAATTATAAACTGCTCAATATTTCCTTGCATATATTGAAGCCTATCTTGTGCTGCTTAAAGTACCTTGGTATACCAAAACCTATTTTATGCTGTTTAGTATACTATGAGGTATGCTAAAGACAATTATTCATTGTTTTATGTAACAAGGGATATAATGGAGCCTTTAATTCAAATATTAAGGCACATTTTAATATCAGTCCTTTACCATATAAGGTGCCAAAGAACATATTATAAAGACTTTAGTTCAATGTTTTATTCATTGAGGAATATATTGAAATCTTATCATTCACTGCTGTGTACAGAAAGTTATTCTGCATGTTCAATGATGCAATGAGTGTACTAAACTTACATATATTGAGAATATACTATTATTCACTGTTTAATGTTCTGAGAAATATACTGGCGCACTTTGTTCATTTTGTTTGTGCATTGGGGAATGTAACAAAGCTCAGCATTCTAAGTTTCACATTCATTGTGTATACTGAAGCCTATCATTTACTCTCTAAGTACCTTAGCATGTACTAAATTGTATCATTAACTGTATAATGAAGTATGAATTAATGGAAACGTATCATGCAGAGATTCAGCTACCAGTAGGTATATTAGAGTTTATCTTCAACAACATAGGGTGATACTAAAATATGTTATTCACTGCATAATGTAATAAGAATATAATAAAACCTATTACTCATAGTTTTATGGAGTGATGGGTATACCATAATGTACCATCATTTCAGGGAGCAACGAGTACACTCATGCCTATCTTCTATTGTACAAGATACTAAAGAATATTTTAAAGATTTTAGTTCAATGTTTAATGATTCAGGAACATACGTTTTACAGACTTTGTTGCATATTGAAGGTCATTTCACATGTTGTAGCATACTAAAGCCTTCTATTCACTTTTATGTCTATGTCTTGGAGTGTATCAGAGTTTATTACTTATTGCATAATGTAAGAGAGGAGTAATGCAATAAGGAGTATATCAACATTTACTGTTCCCGGTCTTAACTTACATTGCGTGTATTGAAGCTATAATTAGCATAACAAATAATATGCTCAAGTTTGTCATTCACTGCCTATGAATATGTGAGTGTACAATATTATTACTGGTTTTACATACCATAAAGTATATTGAAGCAATGGTTCAAGTACCAATAAAAATGGGTGTATTTGTGATGCCACAGCTGTAGAGGGCACTCTTCCCACCCACGCGCTGTTGCAGTGCCTGTATTAATTATATAATTCACATTCTTTAATATTAAACATACTATGTGCTATTCATTATGATGTTTCAAGCTAGGGAATGCATTAAAGATTTTAATTCAATATTGTATGACTTCAGGAGAATATTAAAATCCATCTTTAACTGTTTTATGTATCTCGGTATAAATCGCAGGCCATTCTTCAGGTTTTATCTACCAATGAGAGGAACAAAAGAGCCACTTATTCACTGCTTAGCATACCGAGGGGGCATATTAACAGTTGTTATTCACTGTTTAATCTGCTGAGTAGTACACAAAACCTATCATTCAATGCTTAAGTATTGGTGGGTATTATTCACTGTTTAATGAGCCAGAGAGTATATTCATGCCTAGTATTTATTGCTTAATGTTCAAGGATTTAACTAATATCAATTATTTATTGCTAAAAAGACTGACAGGTAGACTAACTTTATTATTTGTTAATACACTGAGGAGCATACTATAGTCTACTATTCACTGTTTCCTTTAACGAGGGGTGCACTTGTATGTTCACCCCATTAGATGCTAAAGAACATATTGTTTTATGAATTTAGGAGTATATTAAAATCTACCTTTCACTGTTTTTAGTACCTTGCTGTACACCAAAGGCAAGTCAGCATATTGTAGGTACAATGTGTGTATCAAAGCCTCATATTTACTGCTTAATGTATCAGGGAGTATACAAAAAACATTGATTCCTTAATGTATCATTGTGTACACTAAAACCTATTATTGACTTCTTAATGTACCAGGGGACATACTAAAATTTATTGTTGATTTTTACTGTACCAAAGAGTACTCTAAAGCCTATTATTGACTCTTGAATGTGCTAGGGTGTAAACTAAAACTTATTATTGACTTTTACTATTCCAAGGAGTATTCTAAAACTTATTATTGACTCTTCAAGTACCAAGAAATACACTAAAGCCTATTATTGATTGTGTAATGTACTGAGGAGCTTATTAGTACTTCTTGCATATTGTTTAACGACTTAGTGTGTTACGAAAGCAATGCATTCTGCTCTTAATGTAGCAGGAGGTATACTGAAGTCTTTTATTCAGGGGTTAGTTACCAAAGAGCAGATTAAAGCTGAGCATTAACGGTCTTATGTATCAATGGATATGCTGAAGACCATCATTGACTGTTTCATGCGTCAGTAATTTTGCTAACATTTATCATCCATTGTTTTGATCTCAGAGTCCACATATGCCCATCTTTCAATATTATACGCGCTGTGGGATAGAATCTTAATTCACAGTTTTATGGATTCAGAAATATATTAAACCGACTGTTTTACTGTTTTATGTCCTGAGGAATATTCTAAAGCCTTTATTCAATTACATTTACCAATACGTATTCTAGAGTCTATATATCACTGTATTAAATATGATGGATTATATTAAAGAACATATTTAAATGTTTTATGGTCAAGGTGTAAAATGAAGTTGACGATTCATTGTTTAATATCTAGCAAGATCTCAAAATGCCTATCATTGACATCATTACAGCTAGCAAATCGCTTCATAACTTTTTGAACATAGTTTGAAGTATACTAAAGTTTATTATTCACTGCTTCATGTGTCAAGGAGTACACAAAAACTTATTAGGTGTACTAGGTATACTCATGTCTATTCATCGTTATTTAACATACCAAACAGTATACTAAAAATAATTAATCACTGTTTAATATACTAAGGAGTGCACAAAAGCCTATTACTTGCTGTTTATATTTCACAGTTTTATGTGCCATGGTTTGCACGTAACAAGGAGTATATTAAAATGTATTATTCATTTCTAGATGTATTGGAAGTATTTACTGAAGCCTATTGTTCGCTGTTTAATGTAATGTGGAGTACAATGTAAATATTGTGTTCAAAAAGTATAGTAAAGATCATTATTTACAGCTTCATGTGCTGGGAGTATATCAAATCTTTTTATTCACTGCTTGATGTCCCAAGCGTTAACCTTGGATTTGTGTTGCAACAGAAAACATGCTTTAAATTGGCAATTAAGCGTTGTTGTACCCATTTGGGGAATATTAGGGAGTAATTGTAAGAATATATAAACCAGTTCACTTGGTGCTTTGATGTCTTGGAACTAAGCCTGCTTTAAAATACAGACTTCCTTCAGGCTCATTCTTCCCCAACATTCATTTGTTTGAATTAAAACGAAGGAGTGTACTAAAACCTGTTAAGTACTGCTTAATGTACTGAGGACTATACTAAGGTATATTTTGAACATCTGTATGGCGAGTGTAAGGACCTGTTTTTCACTGTTTCATGTACCAATGACTACTCTAATGGCTATCTTTCATTGTATTGTATACATTGTATTGTATACTAAGGGGTAGAATCTTAATTCAGTTTTATGGATTTAGGAGTCTACTTAAGTTAAATTTTCACTGTTTCACACCTTACGGAATGTTTGAAAGCCTTTTATTCGTTACCTGCATCAATGAATGTACTAAGCTCTATTTATAATGCATTAGTTATGAAGCAATGTCATAAAGATTTCAATTCAAGTATTTATTGTCAAGGTGTGAAATCAAACTGACACTGTTAATTGTACAAAGAAATACAGTAAAACTTAGTGTTCACTGTTTTCATTACTGGGGACTATACTAAAGCATTATTCACTGCTTCACGTACTACAGAATATCCTTAAGCATGTTTACACTGCTTAAAATTCCAAAGAGTACACTAAAGGCTATTACTCACTGCTTTATGTACCATGAAGCATACTAAAGCCAATTATGCATTGTCATACACAGAGGAGTAAATAACAATTACTGATTATTCACTGCTATATACCAAGAAGTACAAATGAGTACACTAAATAGGATTTTCAATACTTAATGTTCAAAAGAGAAAACTAGAGCCTATTATTCACTGCTTCATGTACCAAGGAATATACTTAATGTACCATTGAGCTTACTAAACCTCTTGTTTATTACCATGTACATCAAGGAGCATAAAATTGATTAACCACTGTTTTATGTACCAATGCACATATTAGAGCCTAGTTTATATAGCTCATATACCAAAGAGTGTATTAAAACCTATTATTCATAGTTTTAGGTATTGAGAAGTCTATTATTCACTGTTTAACATACCAGGGAGCATAATAAAGTTTAACTTCCATGTTCTGAAGAATATTGTAGTATCTATATTTTTTCGTATTGTGTACCAAGCAAGAAAATCAATGTATTATGAATTTGGGAATACATTATCCTTCATGGTGTCAGCTATCTTGTGCATAATGAGGAGTTGCTTAAGAATGCAATCCAAGGCAGCAGTAAACTCTATCTAATGCTCAATAATTAGACAATTAATCAATAAGAGCTGTAAGGGAAAGTTGTAAAAAGTTTGGAGAGACAGAAAGGCAGTATGAAACTATTATGATGTAAATAGTGAAGGGTTGTTGGTGGGTGGAAGAAGGCTTTTGGGCTGCGCTTTCTGCCCACTGATTCAATTTGGTTATTTTATATATACCAATATTTTTTATTCATAAGCCATTCATATATATATATATATAACATATATTATGTTATATACCAAAAAGTATAATGAAACTTTGTTATATGCTGAGGAATATACTGATGTTTATAATTTAGTGTTTAGTGTGCTGAGTATACTAAATCCCATCATTCACTGTTTCATATACTAAGGACTGGACAAATGTCCATCTTCAATGTTTTATATAACAATAATATAATTTTTAAATTCAATGTTTCACAGAAATATATTCTCTTTTATGTGTTGTGGTATATGCTGAATGATATTCAGCATGCTCATTTACCAGTGAGTATACCAAAACTGTTTATTCTCTATTGCTGATATTGAAGAGTATACAGAAGTTTATTTTTTTACTGCTTAAATGTACGAGGAAGTAAACATTCTTACATAGTGTACAGCCAACTATACACTATTATATGCACCATATTCACTGTTATATACCGGGGAGAAAAATTGAAGCTTAATTCATTGCTTAACATTTTGAGAAGCCGACTAAAATCTAGTATTCATCATTGTATACATCGAGGTGCATACAACAATTAAGACTGTGTCAACAAGTACAATGAAACCTGTCATTCACTGCTTAATGTACCAGAGAATATTTAAAGTCAAATTTTCATTGTCATGTTCACTCAAGGAGTAATAACAACTGTTATCTTCCAAGTAGAAAGTGAAATTATTCACTGTTTAATATACCGAACAGTATATGAAAGCATGTCTGTAGTTTTATGTGCTGTAGAATATAAGAATGCTTATTTTTCACTGTCGTATGGTGGGCCATATATTGAAGCTTATTCACTGCTTACATCACTGAGGAGTCTGCAACACATATTATTCATTGTTTAGTGTATGAGAAGTATATTAAAACTATTATTTGCTGCTTAATTTACCATGGGTTTTACTAAAATTTACTAAAATACAACATAATGTACCAAGGAATATTGTAAAAATTATTACTCAGTGTTTCATGTGCGAAGGTATTTACTGAAACCTATTATCCACTGCTTCATTTACTAAGTGTTAATTGTATACTGTTCGTGTTTAATTGTATGCAGGTGAAGGGCATTAACTAGGTATTCACTTGTGCCCCTATCAATAGACACAGGCTGAAGTTGTGATTTTAGTGAGGAAGTGTATGCTTGTCATGTTTAATCCTATAACTAAATCTAAAACAATGGAAATCTTGGTTCTGGTCTTATCTGTCATCAACTGGAGCCAAATACCAAGAAATATGTTAAAACTTATTATTCTTTGCTACTTACTGCAGAGCATACTAAAGTCTAGTATTCACATTTTAATGTACTGAGGAGTATACAAAAGCCAATTTTTTGCTGATTAACATCAAAAGGAGTATACAAAACCCTTTTACTTATAGCATAGTATCCTGAGAAGTGTAATAAAGCATATTATTTGTAGGTTTATGTACTGAGGAATATACTATTTGATTCATAACTTAATGTACCAAGGAGTATACTAAACCCTGTTACTCATTGCTTAGTTTACCAAGGTGTATACTACAGCATACCAGTCACTGCTTAATGTACTAAGGTGAATACTATAGTGCATTATTCATTGTTTGATATACCAAGAAGTATTCCAAAACCAATTACTTACTGCATAATGAATCTAGGCGTACTTCAAAGCTAATAGCTCACTGCTTAATATACCAAGAAGTATACTAAATTCCATTATTCATTGTTCCATCTCATGAATAGTATATTAAAGCCTATTATTTGTAGGTTTATCGACTGAGGAGTATACTGAAGCCTATATTCTATCTTTTGCGCACAGTGAACGCACGGATACCTACCTTTATCCATTTTGTGAACCAAGGACTATTCTAATGTCTAGCTTTTTACAAATTATGTGCCATGGAATATATTGCAGATTTTAATTCAGGAACATTTTATTGAGTCTATCTTTCACTCTTTCATGTCACCTTTGTGTATGCTTATGGACATTTGCGAAGAAACCCAGAGTCATCATGAAACTTCATCTAATTAAATCTAGTTAAACACTGAGACTAACAGTCAATGACAGCTGTAAGAGAAAATTGTAGAAACTTTGAAGAGAGAATTGAAGAGGGCATGGAACCATTAAGGTGAAAATAGTGAAGAGGTGGGAGGGATTTGGGGGTGCAAGGCACCATGCTGTTTGCCCAGGAAATTCAATGCAATGGTTATGTACATATATTTTTCATGTTTATGAGCCAACAATTTTTTGTACCAAGAGTATATTAAAACATGTTGGACTGAGGGGTATTCTAAAAGCTGTGTTCACTGTTCAGTGCAACAGGAGCATATTAAACTCACTTATTCACTGCTTAATGTACCGAGTGGCAGCAGTCACAGCTGAAGTATACTAAAGTCTAACAATGCACAATTTGATGTACGAAGTTGTATATGTAAGCCTATTATTATTCACTGCCTCATGTACCGAGGAGTATATTAAAGTCTGTTGTTTTCAGCTTTATACACCAAGCTGTATACTCCAATCTGCTTTTCAGAATTTATGTAGTGAGGAATAAACTAAATTCGTATTTCATGGGTTCACATCCTACGGAGTATACTAATGCCTATTTTTTATTGTATTGCCTACAAAGGAACATGTTAAAGATATTAATTCTATGTTTCATAAACTTAAGAATATACTCAAGCCTGTCTAAGCATATACTGCTGGGTACTTGTAAATCCAACCCAAAGAGGGTGGTAAAATACATCTAGCACTAACTACTGGCATGAGACTAATTGCAAGAACTGTTAGGGGAAGCTTTAAAACTGTAAAGAGAGGGTATGAAACTGCTAAGGTGCAAACAGATTGAAGACTTGTAGCCTGCTGGTGCATTCATCAGGGCTTTCTTTCTGTGTCAATGAATGACAACTATTTTAGGAACCTGTGCCAATGAATGTACTCAAGCTGATTATTGACAATTATTAATTGGGAAGTGTAATCCAATCAATTATTATTGCTATACACTGAGGAGTGGACTAAGCCAATTATTCACCAAGGCTTATCACAAAGCATGTTATTTACTCTTTTATGTACTGAGGAGTGCATTGATCCTGTTATTCAATGCTTTGTGTACTAATTAGTACACCTTGGCCTATTATATGTCTAGCAATGAGTATACTAAAACATATCATTCTCTATTTGATTTACCAAGAGGGATTCTAAAGCCTTTCATTCATGGTTTTGTTTACAATAACATATACTAAAGCTTATCAATCAATATTACACATGCCAAGGAGTATACTAAAGCCTACCTTTCAACATATTGTGTACTAAGGGATAGAATCTTAATTTGCCGTTTTATGAATTCAGGGAATTAATAGCACCAATTGTTTATGTGCTGAGGAGTGATGTAAAACCCTTTATTCCCTTATGTGTATCTGTAAATATCTGGAAGTATATCTGCATTAAATACTAAGGAATATATCAAAAATTTTAATCAAATGTTAAATGTGTCAAGGTGTAAAATAAAATTGATAACTTACTGTTCTTGATACATAAAGAAATCTATCAAAACCTATAAACCTATGAACTATTTTATATACCAAGGAATATATAAAGGGCAAATATTCACTATTTTCATTATCAGAAAATATACCAAATCCTGTTAATGATTTTTTGAAATTTATTGAAGTATACACTGCAAACTATTAATCATTCCTTAGTGTACCAAGGAGTATACTAAAGATTGCTAAAGATATACATTGCTTAATGTATACAAAAGCTAGGCATTTGAAAAATAAATGTACAAAGAGTGTATTGTTCTTTACGTTTCAGTATTTATTTAGCTAGTAATACATTGAAGCTGATCTTTCACCTTTTCATATAACAAGGAGTACAACATCTATCTTTTACTATATTACATCCTAAAGAATATGTTACATATTTTAAGTAAATTAATTGAGGAATATTTGTCTCACACTGTTTCATGCACCTTGATGTAAACTGCTGGCTCTCTTGCGAATGTGACGTAAAAGTGGGTGGTAAACAGACCGAGACTGATAGGCAATAAGAACTGTAAGGGAAAGTTGACAAAGCTTTGAAGAGAGTTCAAGAGGTCACAAGACCACTGAGAGGTAAATTGGTGGGATCCATGCTATCTGATTGGAGGATTCAACTCAGCTGATATATATCAATATTTTATGATTATGTATCAACGATTTTATATACCAGTATACCCAAGCTGCATTTTCACTAATATATGCTGAGGGTATACTAAAACAGATTATTAACTGCTGTGTACTGAAGGGTATACCTAATGCCATTGGTTCGCTGCTTTAAGTATCAGGAAGCATTCTGAATCTATCATGTGGTCTTTAATGTAACAATTAGTACATTAATAACATACCAATTAGTACATTATTCTTAATTTAGAAGATAAATCATATTCTTCACTGTGTAGCGATGAATATACCGAAGCCTATCATTCACTTAATTTTCCAAAGAAAATAACAGTCTATTACTTATGTACCAGTAAATATACAAAGACCCTATCCTTCATTACCAAGGAGTATACTAAAGTCTGTGTTTTATCATAGTATGCACTAAACAAAATATTGAAAATTTTAATTCAATTTTTTACAAATTCAGGAATACATCTTTCATTCTTTAATGTACATTTGTGTACATGGAAGGCTAGCCTGCATACTTCATGTAGCAATGAATATACTAAAGCTGATTATTAATAATACATTAAATCCTATTATTACTCCTTAATGTACCATAGCCTATTAATTACTGTTTAAAGCATTGAGCAGAATACTACAGCATCTTACTCATTGTTTGTGTACCAGTGTGTTTTAAAAGTCTATTATTTACTGTTTTATGTAATACAGAAAACAAGAATGCCTTTTATTCATTACTTTATGTGTTATGAAATATACTTAAGTTTATTATTATGCAATGCAAAATGTACTAAGATCTGTAATTCACTGTTTTATGTATAATAGAACTAAACACTATTACTTGATGTTTTATTTGTCAATGAAT
Organism: Sphyrna mokarran; assembly: GCA_024679065.1. NCBI lineage: Eukaryota > Metazoa > Chordata > Chondrichthyes > Carcharhiniformes > Carcharhinidae > Sphyrna > Sphyrna mokarran. Next base: position 69,322,443 of record JAGIQG010000014.1, on the reverse strand, counting down.
ATGCTAAAATCTATCATTTACTGTTTAATTTAAAGTTAAATATACTAAAGTCACTGTTTTGTGTGCCCTGGAATAGACAAAAAGTTACTATTTACAATGTAATGTACCACATTATATGCTAAAGTCTATTATTCACTGTTTTATATTCACTCAAATAAACCAAGAGTACCTCAGAATATACCAAATCCTATTATTAATTGTTTCGTGTATCACAGAATATACCAAAATCCATTATTTCCTGTTTTATACACCATGAAATATTTCATTGTTTTACGTATATGGAATATACCATGATCTATTATTTACTATTTTATGTGCTGTATAATGTGTTAAAGTCTATTATTCACTGTTTTATGTACACTGGAATATACCAAGGTGTGTTTTACGTACTGTACAGTGTACCAAAGCTGTTTATTTACCACAATTATTAAAGTCTGTTATTTGCTTTTTACTGTACTGTGGAATATACCACACCTAGTATTTATTATCTTATGTACGACAGAATGTACTAAAGTCTATTATTCACTGTTTTATGTTGCAATAAATATAGTCAATATTTAATTCCTTGTTTTCTACTGAGGAATATATTAAAGCTATCATTCAAGTTTTATCTATTGACAATATACTAAAAACAACAACTTGCATTTATATAGTGCCTTCAACATATTAATATGCACAATATACTTCACAGGAGCATTATCATACAAACATTGATACATTCGGAGATGGGTGAATGAAGTTTGGTAAAAGAGTTAGATCTGAAGGTGCCTCTTAAAAGAGAAGGGAGAGAACTAAAGAGACAAAAAGGTTTAGGGAGGTTTCAGAGTTGAGTTCTCACAGATGAAGGTATGGCTACTAAGAATGATGGATATCAGTGGATGGGCGAGAGGCCAGAGCTGGAGTAATACAGAGATCTCAGAACAATTATAGGGCTGAAGAAGGTAAGAGAGATAGAGATGATGCCATGAAACAGTTATAAAACAAAAATAACAGTTTTAAAATCGAGGCTTGGTAGGCCAGAAATCAATGTAGGTTGGCAGCACAAAGCCAATTTCGTCACAGTTTTACATATCGAAGGATAAACTAGTGTGCAACATTCACTGTGGTGATTACAAAGAAAGATACTAAATCCATTTCTTATGTAGTGAGATGCCTAGTATTTATTCTCTGTTTTGTGTACAAAGAGCTATCATTCATTGTATTATGTTCAAAGTGTTAGAAGACTATTGTGATTGAGATGACAACAAAGAGTTGCTAACCCTGCGACAATAGAACTGCTCTATATTCCAGGCCTAAGTCATTTTCAATATAAAATGTTAATGTACAGGAATGAGTATCAATATGGTTCTTATACATAATTCCAAGGCACTTTCTGGCTGGCTTCCCAACATACTACAATCCGTAGACTTGAAATCATTCAAAACACTGCTGTACATGTCCTAATTTACACTAAATCCAATTCACCCTTCACTTCTTTTCTCCCTAACCTATACTGGCTTCTGACTAGCCAATTACAAAATTCTGACCTTGTTTTCAAATCCACACAAAGTCTTATACTCCTCTATCGTGGTGATCTTCTCCAGCTCCTTACTTTCCAAAATATTGTATGATTCTCTCATTTTGACCTCAAGACTATCCAGTTTTTAATCGTTTTCCCATCTCTTTCACTCACTGACACTAAGCTCTGAAACTGCTTTCCAAAACTCTCCATCCCCCAACCTCTCTTTCTGTCTTTAAGACTATAGAACCATACAATCCTTACAGGGAAGAAAGAGCCCATTTGACCCATCGAGCTTGCATCAACTCTCTGAAAAAGCATCCCAATCAACTCTCTGCTCTATCCCTGTAACCCCACACGTTTATTGTGACTAAACCACCTAACCTAAACATCTTTGGATATTAAGGGGTAATTTAGCATGGCCACCTCACATACCCTGCACATTTTGGACTGTGGGAGGAAACCAAGGTGCCTGGAGAAAACCCACACAGACATGGGGAGAACATGCAAACTACATACAGACAGTTAACCAAAACTGGATTGGTATCCAGGTCCCTGATTTTGTGAGGCAGCAGTGCTAACCACTGTGCTGTCATGCCACCCCTTAAACCTTTAAAACCCATTTCTTTGACCAAATTTCTTTGAGTAATTTGCCCTAATAATTCTTTATATGGCTCAATACTATTTTGTTTTGTAATCCTCTTGGGAAGAGCCTTGGGATGTTTTATCACCTGGGGGTGTTGTATAAATCTAAGTTGTTGTAGTAGTACATTAAATTTGCAAGCTTATCAAACATGCATCTTCATGGTGTGCCATTAAGCTGTATGGAGGGGCTATGTACTGCCCCCGTGTTATTTGACCACATTATTTTTCATGTATGGATAGGAAGCAGCCAGCACTCTGAATGTACTTGCACAAAGTACTTCTTTTTGACTGACCTTCACAGTTTATTATATGATAATTTAGCGTCTATGCAAATCTTTGTCAAACTTCATTAAAAAAAAATTTCCAAGATGGTGCCAGAACGAGGCAACTTCTTGCAAGTTGTGCCCACCATACCTTCTAATTCTATCTGATCACTTTGACAGTATCGCAATCGATTACTGTGGGATGTTGTTAGTAGAGCAACTGTAAACCTTACCTCAGTGCCTGATTTATTCAAAACATCCCTTGGATAAGAACCTGGAGCAAAGCAAGATGAGAAACTTGTTCATGTAAACCCATTTAATATAATTTAACAGCAAGAAATCTACTAAAGTCTATCATTGGCTAGTTGTTAACTATGGGATATATTGCAGTCTATTCCTCATTGTTTTACAGAATAATCCTCAATCCTATTCACTGTTATATGCACTGAGGGATATCATCCAGCTACCCAGCAATGACCATCTCCAACAAATGAGAATCCAATCACCTCCTCTTGAGTTTCAAAGACATTACAATGGCTGAATTTCACCCCATGCCTCACCCGCTCTCACAACCCCCCCACCTCCCAAAATCCCCGTCAACATTTTGTGGGCGTTCACTGGACCAGTTATATAACCTCAGTGCTAACAACAAGTCATTAGCTTGGAATTCTGCAATTGTAATTCATTCCTAACTCCCTCAAACCTTCCTCTATCTACACAGCACATGTCAGGAGTGTAAAGCAATACTTTATTTTTGCCTGTTCAAACAACACTGAAGAACTCAACACCATCCAGAACAACTTGATTGGTACCAAACCCATCGTCTTAAACATTCATCCCCTCTTCCTCCTCCATCACCAAACAATGGCAACAGTGCGTACTGTTTATAAGATGCACTGCAACAACTTGTCAAGACTACTTTGACAACAGCTTCCAAACCCACAACTCCCACCACCGAGAAGGACAACAGCAGAAGGCTCATGGAATCATCACCACGTCCCCCTCTAAGCCACCTATCACCCTGACTTGGAAATATATCGGTCTTCCTTCAATGTTGCTGGGTCAAAATCCTGGGACTCTCTCCCTGCGGTAGTATCTATGCCACATGGATTCCAGCAGTTCTAGAAGGCAGCTCACCACCACCTTCTGAAGGGCAATTAGAAATGGGTAATAAATACTGATCTTGACAGCGATGCCCACATCCGATGAATCAATCTGAAAAAGTATAATAAGCCTATAATTCATTGTTTTATGTTTTAAGAAATATATTAATGTCTATTAATCACTATTTTATCTATTGAGTAGTATTTTAAATTCTATTATTTATTGTTGAAAGGTAATGGAATCTGGAAAGGTAATGGTATCTGGAATCTATCATTCATTACTTTAAGATGTATCTTAAAGATTAGCAATGGCTCTTTTAGTTAACAATGAATTTACTCAAATGTATGTCACTATTTCATGTATTAAAGAATATACTGAAGCCAAATTAAACTTAATGTTTTCCAAGCAGATGAAAATCCTAAAGTGCATCATTCATTCTTACACTGATCAAGAAATATATTAAACTTTTATCAGCCACTATCTTTGGCGTTGAGGAAGATGCTAAAGCCTGCAATTAATGTTTTATATATTGAGCAGTATTCTGAAGCCTATCATTTTTCAATCTAATGAGGGATATACAAGTTTGTAACATTCATTATTTTATGAACTGAAGATTATTCTAAAGCCTATCAATGAATTATTAATTAAAGATTATAATGATGACCACGATTTATTGTTCTATGTACCAAGGCATGCACTAAAGATTATCATTCCTTGTTTTATTAATTCACTGAAGTATATACTAAAGCCGATCATTAACATTTTCATGTACCGAAATGTGTACTAAAATCAATCATTCGCAGTATTATAAATTGAGTGGTATTTTGTAACTAATCATTCCCATGGACAATATTGATTATACTTCAAAATAACATCATTGGTTGAAAAACACTTTGGAATTTGCTGAAGTCGTGAAAGGCACTATATAAATGCAAGTCTTTCTTTTTATCATTAACCACTTTAAGTACCAAAGCATTTATGAAATTCTGTTGCCCACTGTTTTATCTACTGATGGATATACCAAAGCCTGTCATTCACTGTTTTATATACTTTGCTCAAATTTAGCTTCCCAATTCCTGGACATCTCCACCATTAGGATCGTATCCTGACAGGCCTGCACTGGAGTCCACTGGACTGCTCTGAAAAACATTGGATCACAATGGGATTCACTGGACTACGTTGGACTGCCCTGGAATTCACTGGATGACAGTGTAAGACTCAGCTACTGTGCCTTTGATCGGTTGTTCACTTGCTTAGGGTTTTAAGATAACATGCATCAAACATGCAACTCATGCGTCATTGCCACTCTGAGCCTGAGCCACCTTTTTTTGTCTTTTCTCTGTACCACCTAGATACCCTCTGTTAGCTTGAGCATTTCACCTGTTCCATTCCTCTCACAAATCCACTGTGTTCCACTGGCCATTCAGGTATCATTCCAAATTCCTCAGTGAACTATCTTTCCTCATTTCTTCTCTCAGCCTCTGCACCAAGAGACCTGAGTGATTGCGACCTCTAACTCACTCCTAAGTTCATTCCTCTTAGTCTCTCCTTCCATGTAAGTTTCTCTAGCCACTTAAAAAAATACTCCTTCCATATTTGTACTTCATGTGGCCTTGTTTCTCCAGTTGTTACTCTATTGTGTCAATCACAGATGAGGTCATCTCTGAACTTGTATCACTCTAGATCCTTCTTCCAAGTCATTTCTCCTTCTGAATCCGCCTCTGGAAAAACCCTACTCCAATTCATAGCATATAGCTCAGAAGAGGCTCTTCAGCCTATCGAGTCCACACCAACACGTTAGAACATCTGAACTTCCACCTAATGCCATCTTCCAACCACTTGGCTCATAGCTTTGAATTTATGACATTCAAGTGTTCATCCAGGCACTTTTACAGGATGTGAGGCAACCTACCTCCACCACCTTCCCAGGCAGTGCATTCCAGACCATAACCATCCTCTGGTAAAAATACTTTTCTTCACATCCCCCCAAAACTCCTGCCTCTCACCTTGCGTTTAGTCCCTTTATGGTTAACATTTGAACTAAGGGGAACGGCTACTCATTGCTGTCTCACAGCAGCAGGGACCCAGGTTCGATTCCCAGCTTGGATCACTGTCTGTGTGGAGTCAGCACATTTTCCTCATGTCTGCATGGGTTCTCTTCAGATGCTCTGGTTCTCTTCCACAACCCAAAAGATGTATTGGCCATTCTAAATAGTCCCTCAGTATGCCACTGGAGACTGGCTTCTAGTGACTAAAGCAGCCTTATGTCTTCACTTTCTGTCTCCTACAACTGATCAATTTTGAATCCATTTTATCCAATTATCCTGTATCCGGGTGCACTTACGTTCTTTGCAAGTCTCCTACGTGGGACCTTGTCAAAGGCTTTGCTGAAATTAATATAGACTATATCGACTGCCCTATCTTCATCTACACATTGGTTACCACCTCAAAAACTTCAGTCAAATTTGTCAGGAAATGACTTCCCTCTGACAAAGCCATGCTGACTATCCTTGATCAAGTTTTGCCTCTCCAAATGGAAATAGATGCACTCCTTCAGAAGTTTCACATCAGCAGTAGAAAAGCTGTTAGAGAGACTCACTGATCAATGGTTCCCTGCTTTATCTCTATAACCCTGCTTCAATAGCGGAACCACGTGAGCTGTTCTCCAGTTGCCTGGTGCCTCCCTGTGGCTAGAGAGGAATTAAAAATTTGGGTTAGTGCTCCTGCAATCTCCTCCCTTCCCTCCCACAGCAGCTGAGCGCAGAATTCATCCGGACCTGGAGATTTATCTAATTTAAGGCTGTCAATAAATCCAATGCCTTGTCTTTCCCTGTGTCAATTTGCTCAAGAATTTCACAGTCTCTCTGCCTGAATTCCATATCATTGTCCTCATTCTCTTGGGTGAAGATGGATGTGAAGTATTCATCCAATACTCTACTAATGTCCTCTGACTCCACCTACAGATTGCTCTCTTGGTCCTAGTCTTTCCATGGTTATCCTCTTCCCATTGACGTACTTATAGAATACCTTGGAACGTTTACTGGTGAGAGCTGTTTCAAATCCTCTTTTTGCTTTCCCAATTACTTTTTTAACCTCCACCCTGCATTTTTCTATACTTCAGTAATGCCTCCACTGATTTGCTTCCTTTGTACTTTTTAAAAGCATTTCTTTTCCTTCTCATTGTATCCTGAATATCTCTGGTCATTCATGGTTCTCTGGGCTTGTTATTCCTACCTGTCATGCTGGGCTTGCACCTTTCCTTATTTCCTTTTTGAATGCCCCCCACTGCTCTTCAGTAGATTTTCCCATTAATCGCTGTTCCCAGTGTATCTTCACCAGATCCTGCCTTATTACACTAAAATCCATTCTCCCTCAATGCAAAACTTTTTTACAGCTTGTCTATTTCCTTGTCCATTACAAGCTTAAATTGTATCATATTATAATCGCTATCCCTAAAATGCTTCACCATCACCACTTCAACTACCTAACCTACTTCATTCCCCAGAATGAATTGGGCATAAGTTTAAAGTGCGAAGGGCAAGTTTAAAGGAGATGTACAAGGCAAGTTTTATACACAGAGGTTGGTGGGTGTCTGGAACTCGCTGCCAGAGGAGGTAGTGGAAGCAAATACGATAATGACTTTTAAAGAGCATCTGGAAAAATACATGAATAGGATGGGAGTAGAGGGATATGATAGGGGATTTTAGTTCAATTGGGCAGCATGCTCTGTGCAGGCTTGGAGGACCGAAGAGCCTGTTCCTATACTGTAATTTTCTTTGTTCTTTATCATCAGGTCCAGCACAGCTCCCTCCCTTCTTGCACCCTCCACATTTTGATTTAAAATATTCTTCCGTACGCATTTCAAGATTTATCCAATCCATGGAGCCCTTCACACTATGTATATCCCAGTTAATGTTGGGAAAGTTGAAATCACCTAATATAGTAACCCTATTGTTATTATTTTTACATACCCCTGTGAATTAAGCTCCTCAATATACCTCTGACTTTCTGGGATCTATAATAGACACAATCTGTCCTTTTTTTATTCCTAAGCTCTACTTACAAACTTCATTTGATGCCCCCTCCAAGATATCATCTCTCCTTACTATAGTAACTGATTCCTGAACTGATAATACAAGGCCTCCTCTTACCTCCAACCCTATCTCGCCTGAAGATTCTATATCCCGGAATGCTGAGTTACCAATCATGTTCTTCCTTCAACCGTGTCTCTGTGATGGCGGCTATATCACCCTTCTACGTGTCAATCATCACCCTCAACTCATCCATTTTACCTGATATTAAATTGAGCCATTCAGCTGAGCCTTACTCCCTTCAAACTTAATACTATTGCCCTCCCTTTGACTTGTTTGTTTTATTATATGATTCTGTGCCGTTATTCTGTTAACAGCCTGTGCGCCCTCCCCTCTGCCAGATTAGTTTAAAGTACTCCTGGAAGTACTGAGAGCTACAGCTACAATTTGGAAATCCTAACTTTGGCTGTCTATTCACCAGGAAATTTCTGCAGCTAGTGACCTGCTCAAACTGATATCTCAGGCAAATCACTGTGCCTTCTGCTCCCGAATTCTCCTCCTAAATGTTTCCACCTCTCTATCTCTCTCTCTCCTCCTTCAAGATGAAACTTTAAACCACCTTTTGACCAGTATCTAATCACTCATCCTGATATCTAATTCTCTTGACTCAGTGTCAAATTTTACCTGATAATTTCTTCTGTCAGTCACCTTGAGACACCATTAAACACGCTGCATTGATGTTGTCTTATGTACCAAGGAATATACAAGAACTATCATTCATGTCTTATGTACAGAGTATATCGGAACAATTCATTCAATGTTTTCTATTCTAAGAGTATGCTGAGGTTTATTGTTCACTGATTGTTGTACAGAGAAGTCTACTAAACTTCATCAGATTTCTCCTCTCACTTCCCCCCCACCTCCCCCTGGAGAATTGTCATGGGCAAGTCAGAACCATGTAAAAGTCTATTGAGTTTAAACAGGAATTTCCTGGTTTGAGGCCTGCATGGCCAGGAAATCCCACCCAATGGGATGGGATTTTCCAGCCACACTCACCCAAAATTGGAAAATCCCACCTGAGGTTAATAGACTTTTCCATGATCTGCCCCTTGCTTGCTGTAATTCCCAGGTGGTGGAACAGAAAATGTGGATTTATGTACTTATGGAGCGGTATAGTAAATCCCATCTCATTGTTTTATGTATTGAGGCATTTATTAATGTCTATGGATGGGATTTTCCAGCCCTTCCTTTCAGCGGGATCTTCCAGTTCTGCTGAACATGACCCACCATGGCAGGTTGCCCAGAAGTGGGATAGATGAACCATGCAAAATGCTATAGACATCAGCAGACTGGAAGATCCCACCAGCAACCAATGGCGAGGTGCCTCCTGGAAAGCACGCTGCAGGGAGAAGGGCTGAGAGGTGGATGAGTCCTGTCCTGTGGCTCATGTTTTGCACTTGGCAGAAGATATTAAAGCCAATGTTTTATAAATTGGATGGTATACTAAAGCTTATCATTCCTGCATTACAGTAAGACTGCAATTCAAAAGGACTTCTTCAGCTGTAAAGGACATTTGGACTCCCCGAGGTCATAAAAGACGCCATGTAAATGCAAGTCTTTCCTTTAATCATTCAATATTTCATTAGAACGAGGAGTTGTATTAGAGACAAAAGTTGCCAGAAATGCTCAGCTGGTCCGAGCAGCATCTGTGGAGAGAGAAACAAAGTTAATGTTCCTGCTCAGTGCATTTCCATAAGATCTGAGGAAAAGTTAGAGTTAACAGCTATTTGACAAGTACACAGAGAAAGGAACAAGCAATCAGAAAGGGTGGAAGGCAGGAAGGATTAAATGACATGGAATAATGATCAAATCGAAGGGATTTGGTAGTGGACAAATTAAGAGACTGAAAGATGGTTTGAAAAGAGCAACAGCAGAACCAACATTTAAAATTGTAACTTTGAGTGCTGGATGGTGTAAAGTCCTTAATAGAATGATGAGATACTGTTTTTTGGGGTTCACTGAAATGGACTAGGAGGCTGAAGACAGAGAGACCACAGTGGAGGGCAATGAAGAATCGAAATGCTAAGTAACTTGAAGTTGCAACACCATGCCTGAAGGCTGAACAGAGATATTCAGCAAAATAACCAACCAATATGCGTTCAATCTCCCCGGCACAGAGGAGGCCACGCCAAAAGCAGCTAATACAGAATGCTAAAGTGATATGAATACAAGTACATCACAGGCCCTGGGTAATATGAAGGAGGAGGTGTAAGGGCACTGGAATGTATCATTAGAATCCGGATGTCACTAATGGAATAGGGTGGAAGATAAGAACTGGGGCTGAAGGAGCCCAATCGTGTTTCTGAGAGGGAGGGGAAAGGGTGGGAAAAGGGGTGACACTTTGGAGCTCTGTCCAACCACACTGGGAGGGAATGCCTCAGTTAATGAAAAAGACAGAATTACTGGGATGAACAGTGGTATTGTCAGAGCAGATGTGACACTGATGAAGCAACTTGAAGAATGGAATAAACTCCTTATAGAAAGCAGTGTCAAAGGAAGTGTGTTCAAGCTAGTTGTGGACATATGGTGAGAAAAGAAAATGCCTGAAATACTTAACACGTCTGTCAGCAGTGTGGAGAAAGAAACAGATATAAAGGCTGATGCTCTTATAGGCTTAGCATAGCATTAGAAGTGCTAGGAGAGGGCCATTCAACCATCAGCCATGTGCTGGCCCTTTGGTTGAATGGTCCAGTTCTTGTGTTTCGTCGTAGCCCTGTATAATTTTTCCCTTGAAGTGTTTATCAAGTTCTTTTTTGCAATTGACTCTTGAGTCTGTTTCTACCATCTTTTCAAAAAGCATATTCCATATCACAGCAAATAGAATCATCAAATACCTACAATACAGAAAAGGCCATTTGGCTCATTGAGCCTGCACCGACTCTCAGACAGAGCATCTTGCCCAAGTGCTATCCCTGTAACCGCACAAGTTTACCCCAACAATCCATCTCACCTACACATCGTGGACAACTTTAGCATGGCAAATCCACCTACCCAATGTGGATTTGTGTGGATATGGAGCTGTATAGTAAACCTCTTTACATCTTTGGACAGTGGAAAGAAACCGGAGCACCTGTTCGGAACCCACACAAACATGGGGAGAACATGCAAATATGGTGGACTCCAAACACACTGCTTAAAATACATTTCAATGTGAAATCTCCCCTTTGTTTTGGCAATTGCCTTAAATCTGTGTCTTTTAGTTACCAGCTCTGCTCCCTTGACAACACTTAATCTTACTTACTCTATCAAAGCCATTTATGATCAATCAGATCTCCCCTTAGCCTCTTCAGCTCTCAGAAGGACAATGCGAGACACTCCATTCTTGCCAGATAACTGAGATCCTTCCTCCTGGACACCATTCCAATCACTATAATTTAGATCCCACAGTGATGTAGTGGTAATGTCACTAACCTATGGACCCAGGTTGCTGTCCTCAGAATATGAGTTCAAATCTTGCCATGGTAGGTAGTGGAGTTTAAATTCAGTTAATAAAGTCTAGAATTATAAGTTAATCTCAGTAATGGTGACTGTGAAACCATCATCAAAACCATATGGTTCACTAATGCTCTTTGGGACAGAAAATCTGCCATCCTTACGTAGCCTGACATGTGACTCTCCACAACAGTCCATAGTCCAAAGATGTGTGGGTTGGGTTGATTGGCTGTGGTAAATTGACCCCTAGTATCGGTCGATTAGCAGGGCAAATACATAAGATTATGAGGATCGAACCTGGGTGTGATTTTTGATGGGCCAAATGGCCTCCTTCTTCTCTAAAGAGATTCAGTGATTCTACGAACAATGTGATCCTCTGAAAGGCAAGCCATTCAGTTCAAGGGCAGTTATGGATGGGCAGCAAATGCTACCCTTGCCATTAATCCCCAGATTTCTTGGAAGAAGAAGAAACAATTTCTTCTTGGTTGTTCAGAACTTAAGCGTATTTAAAATAAAGACAGGCTGCCACAGCTTTTTGACTTGCCAAACCAAATAGTACACTCTTCTCATGAAGTGTAAATCGTTGTGATTTTTGAAATTTGTCCGAATCAGCACAAGGTGAAAAGCTTGACCAACATGTCTCTCTTTTCAGCAAGGCTTAATTTCTGCTGCTTTTCAAAGAATTCAACAAGATCAGCCAAATACACACAACCTTCCCCTTTGAAATGTATGTTCTTCAGTTTCTAGATATTTTCTATTTGGATTCCATTCTCACAATGTTAAATTAACTGGCCTACAGTTCCCAGGAACAAAAAGGAAAATGCTGCTGAAATTAGTCAGAAATTTACAGCAGATAAAGAGACCCTTCGGCCCATGATGACTGAATGAGCCATTAGGTGCCTATCTATCAATCAAAAAATGTGCGGATAAGGTGGATTGGCCATGTTAAATTGCCCTTTAGTATCCCCGGATATGTGAGTTAAGGATTGGCAGGATAAATACATAAGGTTACAGGATCAGGGCCTCGGTAGGTTGTTCTGTCAAAGAATCAGTGCAGACTCGATAGGCTGAATTGCCTCCTTCTGTGTCGTGGGGATTCTATGGTTCTATTCTAATCCCATTTTCCAGAACTTGGTCCATTGCCTTGTATGCTATGATGTTTCAAGTGCTCATCTAAATGATTCTTAAATGTTGTGAGGGTTCCTGCTTCTACCACCCTTTCAGGCAGTGAGTTCCAGATTCCCACCACCCTTGGGTGAAAAGCTTCTCCTCAAAACCCCTCTAAATCTCCTGCCCTTTACCTTAGATCTAAAGCCCCTAGTTTTGATCCCTCTAGACGGCGGGGGGGGGGGGGGGGCAATTTCCTTGCTATCCACCCTATCAATGTCCCTCATAGCTTTGTACACTTTCAATAAAGGCCCCCCTCTGCTCTAAGGAAAACACTCCAGTCTAAACAGTCTCTCTTCATTGCTGAGAAGAATGAAGTACAGTTAATGTGACAGAACACTGAACTTCCATGATTCTGTTCTGGTTTAAAAGTTTTGACAACTGAACACCAAATACACCAACATACCCCTCCATGATTGGGTTCCACATACCCATATTTGGAACCCCAACCACAATATTTCCACATGGAACACAGTTAGGGCATCCCACGACATTAGGAGGAATTTTCTGGCCTTCCAGCCGTGTGTTTTGCAACGGTGGGAGACAGCATGCTGTTTGCTGCCAGCAGGATTCTCCAGTCCTGCTGCTGTCAATGGGATTTCCCATTGCTGTCATCCCATGCCACTGCAAAACCCATAAGAAGGGGTGTGCTGCCAGCGGGATGGAGAACCCAACGGTGTGAATGGCAGAAGAATTCCCCCCAATATATCTCACTCTTTCAAAACACCCTCCTGCTCTTGCAGGTTTTGACTTTGTAAAAGCCTATCTGTTAAAAAATAGAATTAAACATCAGAGAAAGTGGTTGGGGAGTCTCAGACCAAGGGTCATAGTCTAAAACTTGATTGGCTGCAATGGAACTTGACATCAACCATCAGATACGACATCATTGGCTAGATCCATAAGCGCTCTCATGGACTTGACTAGCACTTCCATTCCGGAAAGGGTGGGCTCGAAGCTCTGTGCAAAGCTCTGAGCCAAGTAGGTGCCAGACTCCTCCATGCACCTTGAGAGTGAAAGCAGGCTCCAGTATAAGCCTTCCAAAGTGTGAAGTATTTGAGGATACATGTCCATCAGTCCTTTCTTAGGTCTCATCTGGATGCTCTGCAGCAAAACCTGTGGAGAGTTGGAATGTGGTTATCTTTTCTACTTGGCCTGCGTTCAGCCTACATGTGTGATCACTTAGAAATACATGCATATGTGGTTCTCTGTCCATTATTGAAGTTCTTCATAAATGTTGTTAACACTTGAGGCTCCAAGACAGATCCTTTAAGGAGCCCACGACTCATATCCTGCCAGTTAGAACATATGTCCATTATCACTCCTCCCTCTCTCCTGTCAATGATTGCGTCAACATTATGGCTTTGACAATGCAGTTAAGTGTGAAGGGATACATTTTGTAGGAAGAATAAGGAGAGCAAATATAAAATAAAAGGTACAATTTCAAAGGGGATGCAGGAACAAAAAGACCAGGAGCTATGGCCAGCATTTCACCTGGCGAGGCTCGTAAAATCCCACCCGAGGCCAATGGAAAATTCCGTTCTGCCAGCCTCGCCCGCCCTAATTTTGGAGCAGGCGTGCCAGTAAAATTCTGGCCTATGTATGCATAAATCATCAAAGGTGACAGGTCAAGTTGAGAATGTGTATAAAATGATGGATGGGATCCTGGACTTTATAAATAAAGACATGGGGTAGGATTCCCCAAGTCTCCCCCATACCCCCACAAGATTTTGATAGGGGAATGGCCAGAAAATTCCACTCGTGGAGTACAAAGGCAAGGAAATTATGATGAACCCTTACGAGAAACTGATTTGACCTCAACTGGTATCTTGGGTTCAATTCTGAGCACCGCACTGCAGGAGAGATGTGAGTGTGCAGGCAAACATTTACGTGAGTTGTTCCAGGAATGAGGGATTTGGAGAAATTTAAGAAACTGGGCTTGTTCTTGAAAAAATTAAGAGGAGATGCGATTAAAGTGGTCAAAATCATGAAAGGTCTGGCCACATATACAGTGAGGGACTGTTGCCAAACCAGGGATCACGATCTAAGGTGAAAGATAAAAGAAGCAATGACAATAGTGAAAAAGAACGTTTCAATGCAGTCAATGATTAGGATGTAGAGTGCAATGCCTGAGAGTGTGGTAGAAGCAGATTCAACTCTGATTTTCAAAAGGAAATTGAATGTCCTCTGAAAAGAATAATGGTGTAGGGCCAAGGGGTAAGTTCAGAGGAGTGGGACTAGCTAGATTGCTCTTACAGGGAGCCTGCACTGACTCAAGTGACCAATTAGTCTCTTTCTCACAAGATGTAACCATTAATGATTGGATATCTGCACCCTCACTGGGATTCAGCACAGAAAACTGATTTGACAGCGAGGTTTCCTTCACTGTCTGCTTCTCTTACTGTCCCCACCTAATTCCTTATATCACAATAGCTGCTGGAACCCACCAGCTGGAATGTGGAATTCAGGAAATTTCCAACTTCCAATAGTGACCCATACACTCACCAGGTTCAGGAAGCCTGAACTTGAGATGATCCACTGGAGACACACATTGCACAGATCAAATGACCTGAAGTTTACATATGGTATAAGAGTAGTAAGCAAAAGAGCTGAGGTCTCCGCATTTTGCTTTTTAGAAAAATCCCTTGAAATCTAATTCATTGCTCTGAGTATTTACATTAACCCGTAGTTTAGAATGTTTAGCACCACCTTCCCCCATGGACTAAATTGCCAATCTCAGCAAATTCCTATTGTTACTGTGTTCAGCAAGAAATATCACAACACCAGGTTAGAGTCCAAGAAGTTTATTTGGAATCACGAGCTTGCGGAGCGTAGCCTCATTCATCTGATGAAAGAGCAGCACCTCGAAAGCTCATAATTCCAAATAAATCTATTGGACTCTAACCTGGTGTTGCGAGACTTCTTACTGTGCTCACCCTAGTCCAATGCCGACGTCTCTACATTATGGTTACTATGTTCAACATTTTCTCCCATCTCTGCATGTATTAGATGCCTCTCTTCCATCATTCACTACTTGCTTTATAGATAAGGTGAGATTCAATACAATATATGCCAGAGAGTATATACTAAAGCTTATTGTTCACTGCATTATTTACTGAAGAGTATACCAAGCCAATCAGCCAACTTTTCCTATCTGAAGCAGTGTACTAGATCATCAATCAGTGTTTGACATACCAAAGTGCAATCTACAGTTTATCATTTCAATGTGCTGAGGATTATATTAATATACTACATCCTTTTTTAGTACTCAGGTGTACACTGGAACCTATCATTAGGGCCTGATATACTAAGGCATATGCTATAGCCTTTAATTTAAATTTATCAGTACCAATGAATATATTGAAGCTTGTTTCAATATTCCGTGCATCAAGGAAGACAGTGAAGAATGACATTCAATGTTTTGCTGAAATGTGAACTAAAATCTTTCAATTAATATTTGATGTACTAATGGTTATACTAAAGCCTATCATTCAATGCTTTATGCTTTGAGAAATATTTTAAAGTGTATTATGCAATGTTTTATTTATCAGGGAATACTAATCTCAGTGTTCAATATTTTATGTAATAAGTGGCACTCTAATGTCTGCCATTTACTGTTGTATGCACTGAGAAATACTTTACTGCCAATTGCAATGTTTTATTTACTGAAACATATACCAAAGCCAACCTTGCACTTTTTTAGATACCAGGAGGTACACCATAGCCTATTATTAACTGTTTAATACATTATGGGAAATATTAAAGCATTTTTTCATTCATTATTTTGTATTGTAAGAAGTATATGAAATCCAAACATGGGCTGTTTTATATAAAGCTTATGTGTTGCTGTTTTATAAGCCAAATCCTAAATGATTGTAAAGTGCATGTAGACAATCTAAAAGGCACAATATAGGTACAAGTCTTTCTATTTTTTATTCACTGTTTTATCCACAAGAATGGTATCCTAAACACATGGCGATGAACACAGGAACAGGCTATCCATCCTGTTCAATTATTCCATTAGGTGATGAATGCTCTGTATCTTAACTCCATCTATTCACCTTGTTTTTCTAACCCGCGTACATAATTTGACAAGAAAACTTCTATCAGTCTCAATTTTGAAATCTTTATTTGAGATCCAGCCTGAATAACGCATTGGAGGGAAATAATTCCAGTTTCCATTGCCTACTTTCTGCTATTCGACATCATCCCTGGATGACCTCTCTCTCATTTTAAGGTTATTCCCCCTTATTCTGGGCTCCCAGAGTAATCTTCGTACCAACTTTATTTACTGCCTCAACCGCCTTCAATATCTCTAGCTAATCATTACTTAATCTTGAATAATCAAGGAAATACAAGCGGACTCTGTGGAACCTGTCCCGATAATTTAAAGTACCAAACAAGTGTGTTACCTTCTGATAAAACTATGTGGTGCTTTTATGTCAAATATTAATTTGAGATGTTTGTGAATATTTGGAGTGAGCTAACCAACGGTGCAGTTCAAATCATTCAAGCTTGTTCTTTTAATCTTTATTGCAGCTTGTCTGTGAGTCAGCCTAATTTTTCTTTTATAAATGGACCACACACCATAACGTTCAATATTTTATTTGGGGTCTGGTGGAATCACTGGGCAATGATGAACTTTCAGTTGAAGTAAGATGTGTCATCGCTTTTTCACAAATCTATTTTTATTTTATCTTTTGATTTCAGATACCGATGGGTAGGTCAGGGGGGCAGAAAATTGGCAGACGGAATTCAATCCAGAGAAGTGTGAAGTATAGGCAATAAATAAATCAACTAGACGAATACATGAACAGGATGGGAATGGAAGGATACGGACTCCATAAGTGCATACGGTTTTAGTTTAGGCAGGCATCCTAGTCTTCACAGACTTGGAGAGCTGAAGGGCCTGTTCCTGTGCTATACTATTCTTTGTTCTTTGTCCTAAATGGTAGGATACTGCGATATTTAGAGGAACAGAGGGACCTTGATATGCATGGCCCAGGTCAGATTGATAAGGTGGTAGAGAAAGCATACAGGATATTTCCAGTAATTAGAATATAGTAGGGAGGTTATTCTAGGACTATCGAAACATTAGTGAGGTGACAGCATTCAGTTCCGGTCACTGGAAAGATGCAATCGCGTGATAAGTTGTGTGGTGCACTGCAGTTCACTCAGTGAGTCAGACCTGCTGTGAAAACATGCACTTTCAACTGCGCATTTTAATCTGAAGCTATAGATGAGGAGGCAATATTATTGCTGGACTATTAATCCAGCATCTCAGTTAATGTTCTGGAGACCTGGAATTGTGTTCTGGAATTCAATAAAAAAAATCTGGAAATAATAATCTACTGATTACCGTGAAACCACTGTTGATTGTCAGAAAACTCCATCTGGTTCACTAATGTTCTTTAGGGGAGGAAATCTGCCATCCTTACTTGGTCTGACCTACGTGTGATTCTAGAGCCACAGTAATGTGATGGACTCTCAACTGCCCTCTAAGGGTAACTAGGAATTGACAAGACATGCTGGCCAGCCAGCGATGCCCGTGTGAATAAAGAATAAGTTCAGGCTGCAATTTCCTTCCATCACATGACTGATCCCTTCATTCTTCCCACCTACCATTAGCATTGGTGATAAGGATTTATAGGTTGGTACTCCACCTGTTCGACCATGTTATAAATGTTTGGGACTCAAACCAAGTACTTCTAACTCAGAGGTGGGGCATTATCCATTACACCACAGGACCTCCCTCACCCACAAGAGTACAGAGCAGATTTACAAGGATGCTTCCAGAAATGGGGATCTTGAACTATGAGAAAAGATTGGAGAGGCCTGAAGTTCCTCAGAGGAGCCACAGGAGAAGTTTACCAGGATGGTGCCATGATTGAGGGAATTTAGTTATATGGAGACATTGGTGAAATTAGGCTATTCTCCTTAGAATGGAGAAGATTAATGAAAGACCTAATAGAGGCATTCAAAATGATAAGGGGTTTTATTAAAGTGAGCAGAAAGAAACTTTTCCTCTGTCAAATGGATTGATTACTGCTTAATAGATTTGAAATAATTGGCAAAGAACTGGAGGGATTTTTTTTTTACATACAGAATTATTGTGCCCTGGAACACATTAGCTGAAAGAGTGGTGGAATCAGATTCCACAAGAACTTTTAAAGGATAATTGCACATGTATCTGCAATTCATAAGGTTGTGTTGAAAAAAGAGTGGGGACTAATTGGAAAATTCTTTCTGAGAACTAACACAAGTGTGACAGGCCAAATGGTCTCCTTCCCATCTGTAAAAATACATGTTTCTCACATGAAATGTTTGCATTACCTTGAAAACTATTTATTATCTGGATTTTGCATGCATCCTTTTTTCATACCTATAGGCTTTTTCACTTTTATTTCTGCCTGAGTGCAGTCTTATTGGTTTCACATCCTTTCTACAACCATATTTACCTCAGTGATACAGGTGACTCCATTCTAATGATCCAGTCCCTTTTTGTCTTAATAATGATGTCCATGTCCTATCAACTGGACGCCCTCCATCCCACACCATTCCTCCAATGACATGTTCACTTTATCAATCTGGCTGCCCCTCTGCCATTTAGCTAACAGCCCTGGTAATAATCCTTGAGGACCTGCTTTTCAATTATGTTCCCAGCTTCCCTGTTTTTCAAAATGTCACTGCTCCAAATATGGACCATGACAACTGGATGTTTCCCCATTCCTTTCCAATTTCCTCTCCAGTTGCTCTGCAGTATCCTGGCATCAAGTAGGCAATGAACCCTTCGAGGCTCTCGATTCTGGCTGCAGAATGCTACCCCACTAATTATTGAATACCCTATAATTACAATCTTTCA
The DNA here is from genome assembly GCA_024679065.1 of Sphyrna mokarran. Taxonomy (NCBI): domain Eukaryota; kingdom Metazoa; phylum Chordata; class Chondrichthyes; order Carcharhiniformes; family Carcharhinidae; genus Sphyrna; species Sphyrna mokarran. Next base: position 69,303,384 of record JAGIQG010000014.1, on the reverse strand, counting down.
ATTCTGTTCCTTTCTCTGGTTACTTCCTTCACTCTGTTGTTTCAGTCAACATCCTGACTGTCCTTCCATCAATCTTCCTCCTCATCCTCCCAGGTATGAATTACATTGTGAACTGGATTAGTGACTGAAGTTTCTTCCCTTGTTCCCTGTAGTCCTATTGATGATTAAGCTCTCCCTCTCTCTGCGCCTGTGTTTTCCTCTGAGTGTGACTGGACTCTGGAGAAAACAACCCGGTAAATCCTGTCTCTCTTTCTTGTCAGAGTGGCCCTGACTTGCAATCCAGCTCAATAATTCTGAGATAAAGTGATTCAAGGCAGAGATAATCTCTACAGACATAACTATCTGGAATTGTCTCGCATTTGAAATACTCACACATACTGTAGGGTTAAAACACTGGCTATGCTGTCATTTCTAATTTACATTTATTTATTAGTTGTCAGTGATTTATTTCTAGATGCCATAAAGTTTGGATTATATTCAATCAACTTGGAGGACACTGAAAATAGAGCAAAAGAATGGACTGACTGGATTTCTCTGCATGAACTCAATGAATCAAATGACCTCCTTCTGTGGCATAATGACACGATGATTCCAGGACTCTATGAATAGATGAATCTTTGAGCCATCTCATTACAACATATCATTCAATGCTTCCTGAGCTAAACTGACTGGTATTTTGTGGCATATTATTTGGATTGATCTATAAATAGAGCGGTAAACAAATTGCATCATGTGTTTACGTCACCTCACATGGCGTACACCAAAGTTTACACATGCCAGAAATATACTATACATATTATAGTCTGTTATTCATTGCATTAATAAGGGATGTATAGCCTGCTAGCTGTTCTATTTACCAAAGAGTATACTGAAGCTTACATTGATTGTTTTGTATACTGACGGGTATACTGGAGCCTGATATTATCTATTTTACATCCAAAGAACATACTGGAAACTATGATACTTGTTTTGTGTACTGATGGGTATACTGGAGCCGAACATTATTTATCTTACATACCAAAAATTATACTGAAGCCTGTCATTCGTATTTTTTGTATACTGGGGAATATACTGAAACGTAACCATATCTGCTTTATGTACCAAAGAGTGAACAAAAGCCGTTCATTCATTGTTTTATGTATGAGGGATATATTAAAGATAATCATTCACTGATTATGGAGAGGTTGGTATACTGAAGCCTATCATTCAACTTCTTATATACTGAGGGATACACTGACACTGGTCATTCACTGTTTGAAGCTGAATGGTACACTGTAGCCTGTGATTCATTATTTCATATACAAAGGAAAATACTGAACTGTAATATTAACTGATTTTTAAACCTAAGAATACATCAAATGCTATAATTAATTGATTATATACAAGAGAGGTATACCACTCACTGTTTTATGCAAAAGACAGCATAATAATGCCTATTATTCACAGTATTATGTGCCAAGGCATATACTAAAATAAGCATTCAAAATTATTTCAATTGAATGGGATACTAAAGATTACTGATCATTGCTGTATATATTTGTGGATCATAGAAAAAGACCGATGGACACTGCACTATTACATCGGTGTATATTAAAGCTTATCATCCACTGCTTTATATAATGAGTATACTAAAAGAATATGGATGCAAAATCGAGTTATGTAACCAGAAGGTTGTGAATCAGCGATATCTTCATGTCAATTGGCCGTACTAATTAATGCAAAGCCAGGGTCCAATTTTGTCAACTCTTGTACAGACAACATCCTCACTCGTTGCCTCTGAAATCACTTCTGAAAGGAGATAGACCTCATGCTGGGGCTGGTGAACAGAGCACACAGCAAGTTGCAGCTGAGGTGCTTGTGATTACTTTTGCAAGGGTAGGATTTGTGGTAGTATTGTATTGCTTTGCTGGAGCTAATCTGAGGTATTTTCTGTGTACAGTAAGGGAGAGTGCCTTTCACAGAAAAAGGGGCAATTGGTGCGAGGGAAAGGAGTCAAAAGGAAAGCTGGAGTTCCACAGTCACACCATATTTCGTACTGAGCTTCAACCATCCACACCATCTGCCTCATTCCCTCCTGAGGCTGTGCCTCCATCCAGTGAATCTTCACTGTCACCAGTGCCTCCTGGGTGGTGACTGAATCAGGGAACCCCCTCTCTAAGGCTTGATGACATCTCCCTTTCAGCTTGAATCTTTCCACTCATTATGCAACAGACTCTTTCCCATTACTGCGGCTTGGTAAGATTATGATTGGGAAATCTTTCTGGAGGATGTGTTTTGCTATTGGGCCCCTGCTGTGAGCAGCAGCCATCAGCAGCACTATGGAGATGAATGGGATCCACTCAGTGCTGCATCACAATCATAGAATGAGATGGGAGCATCAAAATTTCCTGCTCACAAGTTGGCACGGTGATGGTTCGCACTGCTGCTTAACAGCTCCAGGGGCCTAGGTTTGATTCCTAGCTTGGCTGACTATCTGTGTGGAGTTTGCACATTCTCCCCGTTTCTGCGTCGGTTTCCTCTGGGTGCTCCGGTTTCCTTCCACAGTCCAAAAGACGTGCTGGTTCGATGCATTGGTCAATGTTAAATTCTCCCTCAGTGTATCCAAACAGGTGCAAGGGTGTGGCAATGAAGAGATTTTCACAGTAACTTCATTATAGTGTTAATGTAAGTCTACTTGTGACTAATAAGTAAACTTTATACAAATTAGGAGCAAGTAGGCCATTCTAGCCCTTGAGCCTGCTCTACCATTCAATAATATCACGGCTGAGTTCTTCTTAAATGAGTGATTTTTTATTTTTAAACTGAGACCTTCCATCAGAATCACAGTGGACATGTCACAAATCGCAGACCTCTTCCTAGAATGGACAAACTTTCAAATAAGCAGCAGAAATAGGCCATTTGGCCCCTCAAGCCTGCTCTACCATCAAATAAAATCATGGCTGCTTGGAATATACCCTCAAGTACAGAGGTAAACCAATCATGAAGTGAATAATTTACTTGGCAGTATATTAATGTTGTTTATTCATTTTTTGTGTACACAGGTGTATATAACGCCATATTATTCACTGTTTTGCATCATGAGGATATACTAAAGCCTTCATTAATGATTTTACATGCCAAGAATTGGCTTAATGCTATCATTCAATGTGTTGTCAGCTGAATATTATACTAACATACATTATTCACAGTTGTATGGACCATGGAGGATAATAGAACCTGGCAGTTGCTCAATTATGTGCTGAGGATGATAATAAATATTGAGATTCAGTATGTTAGCATAGGATTGGTATGCTAAAACTACTCATTCACTATTTTACATACCAAGGAGTGTGCCAAAATCTATGATTCACTGCTTCATCTACCAGGAATATGCTGCAACCTAATTGGTGTAATGCACTGAGGAGGTTACCTGATGCATACTATTCACTATTCTATGTACTAAAGGATGCACTACTGTCATTAACTGTGGTATAAACTGGCTGGTATACTGTAGCTACTCATTCATTCATTTCCATATATACAAAATGTACTGAAGCCTTTAAATTAACAGTTTATATGGAGAGGAGTATACTAAAATCAAGTGTTCGCTGTTTACATAAAAAAACAACTCTGTAAAGTATATCATTCATAGTGTTACATACTGAGGTATATAATAATTCAAAATTTTACCAGCTAAATGGGAAACTTTTCAGTCAATGTTATGTATATCGGAGATTCTGGAAAAAGACAAATATTCAAATATGATGTACACAGACATATGTTAAGACTTACCATTCATTATTTTATGAGTATACTAAAGATCATGGGCAAACATTGGGATTATGCATCTCGACTTGTTGCTGAACTTACTGATGCAAAGTCATGATCCCAATTTGGTCAACATATGTTTGTGCAAAAGGAATGGTGGCATGGTGACACAATGATTTGCACTGCTGTCTTACAGCACCAGGGACCTGGGTTCGATTCCCAGCTTGTGTCACTGTCTGTGTGGAGTCTGCATGTTCTCCTGTGTCTGCATGGGTTTCCTCTCACAATCTGAAAGACATGCTGGTTAGGTGCATTGACCGTGCTAAATTCTCCCTCAGTGTACCTGAACAGGCACCAGGGTGTGGCAACTTGGGGATTTTCACAGTAACTTCATTGCAGTGTTAATTAGGTCTACTTGTGACTAATAAATAAACTTAAAAGAAACTTTAAACATCTTCATTAATTTCTCTTGAAACAACTAGCATTCTGAAAGAAGATGAGCCTTGTGCTGGCCTTATTGAATAGGGCACAAGTATGGCGGCAGTTGTTGCAAAACTTCCTGGTCAGCAACATGATCCTTAAAGAGAGAAGAGGTGGCAGAAAGTGGAAGCTCTGTACTGAGGGAGGGGAAAGTGAACTCAACCTGCAAATGATGTTCCCCGGGAGCACCACTGCCACTTATCAGTGAGACAGGAGCAGTGCCAGGGGAGGCCACACCACAACAACAAGATCGTCAGGGAGTTTTGCCACCAACTGCCACCTAAAAGCAGGGAGAGGATGCTTATTGCTCTGACATTTTACACAATAGTGTATCCTTCCAGACATGAAGCAGGCACGACATCAGTAACATCTTGCACCTCTCCATTCATTGATGCCTCAGGGTGATCACAGGGGCACTACACAGGAGAAGGAAATCCTCCACCCACTTTCCTACGAGAAGAGAAGAGCAAACCATAAGAGCCAATAGTCTCCGCAGGATATCATCAGGGTTTCCATCGACTGTAACATGTGGGCTTTCCATGTCAGCGGGAGTGAAACAAGAGCCACAAGTGTTGCGTCTGTGATTTTCAGACAGTTTGTGATCACATCATGAAGTGCATCTTGTGAATGGGCGCTACCTTCTCCAAAGCCATGATGTATTGCTCCCCTGCTAGTCCACATCAACCACCAGCTTCAGGCCTCAAAAGTGCCCTGGAGAATGGTGCTGATGAACAAAAACTTCACCATTAAAGATGTGGCTAATGACCCCCTCCATCATCCCACCAGGCAAGGTGAGAGGACTTGCCCTGGGAGCCTTTGGCCTCGAGGATCTCAAGGTCTCAGTCTGGACTGCCCACAGCAGCACTGGTGACAGCAATCCGGGCAGACAGGCATTGGCAGAGAGGGTCAGTGGTGGGAGACCATACTGTGAGAGGATAGCAGTTTATGCCTCACAAAGCCAAGGCCACTTCCCTGGAGTGGGAGCTCAGCAATCCCAGTAATCTGCTGGATCACAGATCCGTGGACTGCCTGATCCCCTTGTCCTCTCCCCATGAAGTGATTGACATCTGAATTCATAACAGCAGCCACCACAGACCTCATGACCTCTGTCTGAGCTTTCACTAGGATAGTGATATGGTGGAATCCTCCTTCTGTGCTGTAAAGAAAACTGAGACGGCAGCCAGCAAATGCTCCTTCATGGGTCAGTCTAGGTGTGTTTGCCATGGATTTGCCAATCGCTTCTATGGTGCAAAGAATGGGCAACAAATTCTATACAATTCCCGGCACCACATTGAAGTCAGATTGCTTTCATGCTCTGTGTAGCCAGTTGAGAATGTCTAACAGAATTGCCAGTGTAACAAACATCTCCATACACTCCAGCCTTTTCCTGCAGTTTGACATTTATTCACTGTTCTATGAATGTAGGTGTGGATATCACTATTATTCATTGTTTCACATGATGAGGATATACTGAAGCCTTTCATTCACTATTTTATAGCAAAAGATAGGATAATTCCACCAGTCAGTGTGTTATCAGCTGGTTGCTATGCTAATGTACATCAGCAACAGTCTTATGAGCCGTGCAGAATAGTAGAACATGTCATTCACCTAATTATGAGCTCACGATTATATTAAACCCTGATATTCAATGTCTTATTAATGGAGTAGTACAATAACATTTATTATTTACTGCTTTATGTACTGAGTACAGCGAAACCTTTCATTCACTGCTTTATGTACATGGAATATACAGTCTATAATTCAGTGTTATATGTACCAAGAAATATACTAATGACTATCATTGACTATTTTGCATACTGAATGAAAAACTGATTTCATTGTTTTATAAACTGAGGAGTATACTCTAGCCTGTTGGCTATTGTTTCATTTTTGGAGGTATACTAAAACCTAATTTTCACTGATTTTTGTACCAAGAAATATACTAAAATTTATATGAGCAGTTTATGTACTAAAGCTTCTTGTTCCATTTTATGTATTGATGAAATATACTAGAAACAATTTAGTATTCTGATAAATATACTAATGTTCATCTCTAAAAGAAGGCCAGATTATCAGCTCATGATGTCTCTGCAGTTTGTGGGAATTTGCTACTTGCAAGTTGACTGCTGTGTTTCCGCATTACCTCAGAGATTAGATTTCAGATCTACCTCCTTGGCTACAAAGCTCTTTGGGATGCCCTGAGGTCATAAAAGACACTATAGAAATTTAATAGAAATCTTTCTCTTTCAATGTGAGTACAGCAAGCTCTCATCATACAGAGGAATATTATCAAAATAAATTCAGTGTTTGATGTAGCAAGAGGAACATAGAAACTGTGATTGATCTCAAATCTGTGTTCCTCAGGGTTGATCTCATCTTTGCCAAAAGCTCCTAGGAGAATGTTCACTAAATATTTTTGGTACTAATTGCTTTGTTAGAAATGTAACTGGTCTGTCAATACAAATTTGCAGTGGTTTACAATGAAGGAGTTTCACTAAACTGTGCAGTGTTAATTTCAAGTCTGCTTGCCGTGGGTGAGCTTGCTTGGTATAACAGATGAAAACCAGCATTTTGGGTTTCACAAACAATGAAATAAACTTGTCTTAGTGTAATAGATCACTTTATAAATGCCAGCTTTTTATATTTCCACAAGAGTTGGTGAAATAGGTCAGCAGAGGCCAGTACCTCTTCACCAGGTTCCCTTTTATTTACAGGCTCTATTATAACTCATAGAGTGCTCCAGGATTTGTGTCAGCATCTACAGTACTGGGAGACCTGACACTGCCTGTTATATATCACAGGTTCCCTAATGGGATAAGCAATAAAGAGCTCAATCAGGGAGTTCATATTCTGAGAGGCCAACCTCAATGGTTTTGTTAAGTTATTACAGTTGGTTGTGAAGCACCTTATGATTGTTGACCAGTTTTGCACAGGTCAATATTTCACTGTTCTTGTTCTGCACTTTACCTCTGGTGAGGAACACAGACACTATTTTCTCTTTTGTAGCACTCTTGCCTGTTTTCTTCATGTGTTAAACCTTTACCTAATGTCAAGGGGAGTATTTATTCACCTTATTGGTCAAATGGAAATCTAGTCGTTGTATTATGTTTAGAACAGTTTTATGTCTGCTTATTTTTTGATTTGAAGAATGTGTTTTAAAATGTGAAGGAGAGTTTAACATGCAACAAAGGAACAATCTCAAGTTGAAAATATTACAATATGCTTTAACCAGAGGCTTTAACTACTGTGAAATCATATCTTTACTGCTGAGTGTTCCTTACTTTTGAATTTCCTGATTAAGTCTATACTTAGCAGTGAAAAGTCTGGTTTTGTGTTTGAAATAGAATTATAGAATGTATAGTGCAGAAAGAAACCATTCAGCCCATCGAGCCTGCACCAACAACCCTAATCTCAGTCCCTATCTCCATAACCCCACATCTTTACCTTCCTAATCCCCCTGATACAACGGGGCAATTTATCATGGCCAATCAACGTAACCCACACACCTTTTGGAGTATCGCTTAATGAAGTGATACTGCAAATGAATCAAACCTAAAAGAGGCCAGATGAATCAAAGTGACCAGGAATGGAAAAGGTACAAAAGCATCCAGCACTAAATTGAGGCATATGTTATGAGGATTGGAAATAAATAGCAAAAGGATGGAAAACTGACCAAGACACACAGGGGAGAAAGGATGGATAAGCATAGCTACCACTCCCTGGGTAGTAAAATTCAAAACAAAACAAAAAATGGATGCTTCAATAAATGTTGAGTTTATTATTTTGTAGAAATACCAAAAATGTGGAGAACAAAAAAGAGAATAATGAGAGGCAAAGGGAGAGAATGACAATACCTAGCAACTAATATAAAAGGGATTCCAAAAATATTTTCTAAACATACCCCTCTCCAAGCCATCTTTGTCCTTTTTTTTAATATGGCACCCAGGATTGCATGAGGAACACAATATTGGGTAAGCCATTCAGTTCCTTCAGCCTGTTCTTCTACTGTCTTCTAACCAAAGTTCACCACAGGTTCAGCACTACTGCCCTAATTTACAGTTATGTACCGCAGAGTTTACTGAAGACTATTTGTGCAATGTGGGTTCTCTTTTAATATTGAACCTGGTTTGGTTTGAATATAAATCTTGTTCATTGAAATGGATTCATGTGGCAGAATACAATAAGTTCCAAAAAAGATGTAGATCATTAGATCATCTAGATCAGAAGTGCTGTGTGGTATGTTAATGGGAGGGGATGGTAAGGTTCGCTGGTAATAAAAGTATCCAGTGAAAAAGCAGAAAACACCAGTTTCCAAATAGGAAATCTCAGGATTTTGGTTAGGGTAGCACATGAGTTTGGAAGAATTAAGTGGAGTATACTAATTAAACCATTGCAAGTTTCATTATAAAATCACACTCTCAAATTAAATAGCTAACTAATTTGTTTATGTTTATTGAGGCAATTTAGAATTATAAAATCTTACAGCAAGGTTGGAAACCATATCAACTCGCTGTAGAGGCAGCCAATCAATTAGACTCCTCCATTCTGTCACCATAATCTTGCCCGATTATTTCTCTGAAGCACCCATCCAGTTTATTTTACATCAAAGTCAAATCTTCAATGTTTCCATTTCCACCATCCTCCTATGTAGAAAGGAGCTCATTAGCACTGAGTGCATAAACAAGTCCTTCCTCACATCCCCACTGCAACACTTGTCCAAAATCTTTGTCTACCTTATCTAAACTGTCATAACATCATCACTGCTCCAAAAATCTTCACTCAACAACTTCTTTTGCCCTAGCGGGAAGGCATTTAAGAGGGCATTGCTGTGGGTCTAGAGTCACATGTAGGCAGACCTAGTGAGGATGGTAAATTTCTTTCCCCAAAGGACATTTCCTCAAAGGAGCAGCACAGTAACACAGTAGTTAGCACTGCTGCTTCACAGCTCTAGGGACCTGGGTTCGATTCCCAGCTCGGGTCACTCTCTGTGTGGAGTTTGCACATTCTCCTCGTGTCAGCATGGGTTTCCTCGGGTTCCAGTTTCCTCCCACAGTCCAAAGATGTACGGGTTAGGTTGATTGATCATGTTAAAATTGTCCCTTAGTGTCCCGGGATGTATAAGTTAGAGGGATTAGTGGGTAAGATATAGGGGTAGAGCCTGGTTGGGATTGTGGTTGCTGCAGACTCGATGGGCCGAAGGGCCTCTTTCTGCACTGTAGGGTTCCATGATTCTATGATTCTGATGTGAAGCAGATTGGTTTTAAGCTATCAACAACGATTTTGTGGTCATCTTTAGACTTTTATTTCCAGAATTTTAATTGATTGAATTTGAATTCTACCATCTGCCATGGTGGAATTTGAATCCAGAACCTAAGGTATTATTGCTATTGTCGAGCACAATCTATCTTTTACAAATTTGTGCTGGCTGTCCTTAATTAACTCAAACCACTCCAAATGTCTGTTGATGTTTTCCCTGATAATTCTTTCTAAAATCTTACCCAACACTATTGTTGGACTGAGCAACTTGCAGCTGTTTTCCTTCCATGAATAACATTTGTCATTCCCCAGTGCTCTGGCACATCCACCATATCTCCCGAGATTGAAAGATTTGACAAGCTTTTTGCTATCTCAACTCCCACTTTTTTTAGCAACTTGGGATGTAAGCCAGCTAGACCAGGTGACTTATCCACTATAAATACAGCCAGCCTTCCCTGTACTTCCTGTCTCTCAATTTTCATTACCCTTTCCATCACCTCTACCATTTCCAATTTTACCAAAAACCCGCCACAGGAATGAGTCAAAAATTCCCAGACTGGTCTCAATATTGGTGACTGTGAAACCATTGTTGATTGTTGTGAAAACCCATCTGGTTCACTCATGTCCCTTTAGGGAAGGAAATCTGCCATCCTTACCTGGGCTGGCCTACATGTGACTCCAGAACCACAGCAATGTGCTAAACTCTTAATTACTATCTGAAATGGCTGAAATGAAGGGCAATCAGGTAAATGCTGGCCCAGCCAGCGATGTCCACATCCCACAAAGGAACAAAGGAAAAAAAATCTAACTCATTACATCGCAAAGATTCTGTATTCTTGCATGCTGACGCTGCTGTTGAGTTGTATCTGATTTTTACAAGTCAGTTTTTTTTATGTATCCCTTTGTCAACGTTTAAAAAAAGAATCATCGTAGTTAAGGTAACAATTAGAAAGTTCCTACTGAATTGTTAATCATCTGCAGGTTTGGAAAGGAATGAGAGTTCAGTGGAGAGACAGAAAGAGAGAGACAGATTCTCTTTAAAGATAAAACAGGAGCTGACTAATTGCCTGTCAGCTCGACCTTCTCAAGGATATTTTCGCCATCCATTCCCATTCAAGGAACGCATTGTAAAAGCTGACTCTGCAGCCTTGTTCCAAAGAGCTAAGTGAATCAGAGAATCGATGGGCTGGATTTAGGAGCAGGCTTTGGGACCCCAGCCTCAGGTCCAGATTGGGGTCAAGAGCCTGCATTTGCTGGCTGTCTGACCTGAAGCACAGTCTTTGGGGAGGCTACCTCCCATTTAGACACATCCAAACTCAGTATCATATTAAGGATGCTGCTGATACAATCAGAGAGCTGGCAGCTCTGAGGCTTGATGGAATTTCCCTCTGGGGATGGTGGGTGCTGGGGAAGCATGCCAAAACCAAATGTATACTCAAAGATAGGATACCTCTTAAATGTTTTAAAGGCCTGAAGCAGTAGGCCCCTTTGAGTGGAGATAAATCCCTTTATCAAAATTGCTTAGGCTGTTCATGAGGCTATTCAATTGAGTACATCCCATCTTTGGGGCATTGAGTCTCTGCCCTGGGGAGGCTGCGTCTATTGAGTTTGTGGCCTCTGCAAGTGGCAGGAGACTACCTCATTGGTGACAAAATACTGATCAGAGCACAAAATCGTCCCAAATCAGGGCCTTAACCATTCTAATTGGCTGCCTGCCTTGATGGAGTGTGCAGATGGAAAAGTTCCACAGCTTTAGTGAGTTATTCGGGCTTGGCTCCCCCACTAACCCCACGCCTAGTAAACTCTCACCCCAAACACTCATAGAATGATGCAGCACAAAAGGAGTCCAATCAACCCATCATGTTAGTGCTGGCTCTTTGTAATAGCTATCCAGTGAATTTTGCTTTCTGGTTATTGTTTTTGAAGTTTATGATTGGAGCTGTTTGAACTAAGTTTGCGGACAGTGCATTCCAATTCACAATAATTTGCTGTGCAAGCATTCAACCCATCCCACCTCACCTTAAATCTGTGTCCTCTGCCTTCTGACCCTCCCGCCACTGCAAATTGTGTTACTTTACTTAACCCACAAGCTCCCTTTATCAATTTGAACGCTTCCATTCAATTTCCCCTCAATCTTCCCTGCTCTGAGGAGGTGAATCCCAGCTTCTCCGCTCTCACATAACTGAGGTCTCTCTTCCCTAACAACATTCCAGTAAATTTCCTGGATGCCTCCTCCTTGATGTCCTTTCCAAAATGTGATACCCAGAACTGACCACAATAAACCAGCTGATGTCTAACCAGTTCTTTTCTAGCTAATTACTTATACTGTCTTTATGAATAAAACCAAGAAACCCTTATGCTAATTTAATACCAACTTTCTCAACTTGCTCTGGCATCTTCAATGATTTGTGTACATGCATTCCCGTGTCCTTTTGTTCATGCATTCCCTTTAAAACTGTATAATTTAATTTATATTATCACTTATCATTCTTTTAACCAAAATGTACCCTCTCACATTTCTCTACATTGAATTTCCTCTGCCATGTCCGTTTGCCAGCCTGACTTCTTAAACCCTGTAATGGGTGGCACAGTGGCACAGGGGTTAACACTGCTGCATCACAGCACCAGGGGCCTGGGTTTGATCTCTGGCTCTGGTCACTGTCCTTGCGGAGTCTGCGTGTTCTCCCTGTGTCTGTGTTGGTTTCCTCCAGGTGCCCTGGTTTCCTCCCACAGTCCGAAAATATGCTGGTTAGGTGCCTTGGTCGTGCTAAATTCTCTCTTAGTGTATCCAAACAGGTGTCAGACTGTGGCAACTAGGGATTTGCACAGTAACTTCACTGCAGTGTTAATATAAGCCTAACTGTGATAATAATAAATAGTCTTTTGCATGATTTGATGTTACGCTATGCATTCCCACAATCATTAACATATCTCAAAAATTAAGCTAGTTCTTCTCAGGAAACTCCATTGTATATTTTTCTCAGTCTGAAAAGCCATTGCTCTGTGTTTTTTGTCTCCATACAGCCATCCCTTCTTTCATGGGAGGCAGTAATGCATTGGTATTGTTGCTGGATTAGTAATTCTGAGAACCAATGCTCTGGGGACCTGGGTTCAAATCCCATCATGGTGAAATTTGAATTCAATTTAAAAAAAATCTAGAATGAAAAGTCTAATGATGAGCATGAAACCATTGTCAATTGTAAAAATCCAACTGATTCATTAATGTCTTTTAGGGAAGGAAACCTACAACCTTAATTGGTCTGGCCTATGTGTGATTCCCAATCCACAGCAATGTGGTTGGCTTTTAATGGGCAATAAATGCTGGCCCAGCCAGCAAGGGCCATGTTGCTTGAATAAATAAAAAATATCTCATGGGCTTCAGTCTTGCTAACAAGTCTACAAGCAACTTATCAAATGCCTTTTGAACAAAGAACTAAAAGAAGTTACAGCACAGAAATAGATCCCTCTGCCTTCCAAGCCTGCACCGACTGAAATAAAATGCCTTACCCTTCTGGGGACCAGATCCCTCTATTCCCATCCTATTCATATATTTATCAAGACATCCCCTTAAAAGTCACAGGAGCACAACATCAACCACACCTTCCTCAGCAAAATTATTTCATTGAACAGAATCTTAACTGGACCTGCCTTACAAAGACTCTGGCCATGACAGCATGGCAGAAGCTGGAAATTCTACACCCAGCAACTCAAATCCTGATTCCCCAAAGCATTTCTACCATCAGAAGGCACAAATCAGGAGTATCATGGAATACTATTCACTTGCCTGGAGCCACAAACTCAAGAAGCTCAACAACATTCTGGGTAAAGGAACCAACTTAATTTGCACCCCATCCACCACCTTCAACAGTCACTCTCTTCACCCCGACACACTGAACATCAACAAGATGCACTGCAGGAACTCACCAGGGCTCCTCCAACAGCACTTTCCAACTCTCTGACCTCTATCACCTGGAACAAGAAGGGAAGTAGATACATGGAAACACACCATCTTCCCGCAAGTTTCCCCTTCAAGTCATATATGATCTTTAGTTGGAACTATATCACAATTTCCCATCGCTAGAGGAAAATTCTGAGGCCTGCTCCTAACATTTCCGTGGATACCAGACATAATGCATGACTTCAAGAAAGTAGCTCATCACCATCTACTCAAGGGCAATAGGGATGAGCAACAAATACTGGCCTTGCCTCATTTTAAGATTAAATAATAAAAACTGCTGTATAAACCAGATGTCATTCATGCATTTTTACTATGTATAAGGGCTTTTTCTGTATTTACGTTCTACATTCTGGCTTTTACTCTGTCCTGATACTGTAACTACTATCTCTGTGTGTTAATATTCCACACACAGATATTTTTTACTGTTTATACCGAGTATAATGGCTATCATTTCCTGTATATTTATATTGTATATGCTGGTTATAAATATGTTCAGTTCTGAATAATCTTCAGGGTGATCATTAGAGTGATTAATACTCTTGAGAGTTAGCACCAGGGATCCGGGTTCAATTCCAGCCTTGAGTGACTGTGTAGAATTTGCATGTTCTGCCTGTGTCTGCATGGGTTTTTTCAGGTGCTCCAGTTACCTCTTGTGCTCCAAAGATATTCAGGTTAAGTGGATTGGCCATGCTAAATTGCCCTTTAGCATTCCAAGATGTGTAGGTTAGGGGGATTAGCGGGTAAATACATGGGACTCTGGGAATAGGTTCTCACTGAGGCACTCTTTCAGAGAGTTGGTGTGGATTCTATGGGTAAATAGCCTCCTTCTGCACTGCAGGGATTCTATCATTCCTTTGGGGAGTGCAGCAAAAAGCCACATTCATAGCGGTGATCTGTGCAGGAGATAGCAGGAGAATAGTAATGTGATTCTGATTATGTTTGTGTACAGACTGGTGTTTCTGTGTCTGCCGACTTAATCCCAGGATGGTATATTGCCTCTGTGGTGCTAGGATGCAAGGTGTCACAGAACATCTGTAGTCAGGTCTGAGGGGCAGAGGATAGATTTCCAAAAGGCAGGGGCTATGTTGCTACTAGAGATATAAGCAGAAAGAAGGAGGAAGTGATGCAGGTAAATTTAGAGACTTAGAAAAGAGATTAATGAACAGGACATCAATAGCAGTAATCTCCAGATTGGTATGCATGCTAGTTGTTACAGGAATAGGAGAATAGAACAGATAAATGCATGATTGGAGAGATGATGCAGGAAGTCCCTGGAAAATTGGGGTCGATGCTTGGAGAAGCGGGACCTCTAACAGCCAGATGGATGGCAAAACAATAGGACCAGGATGATTAGCCAGTGCTGTTGGAGAGAGTTTAAACTAATCTGGCAAAGGCATGGGAACTAAGATGTAGCATTCAAAAGGAGAGACTAGATCCATAAAGGATCGGAAAGGGACAGAGTATCGGAGTCAGAAATAATGGAATCAAAGTAAGAGGGAAAACAATAGATCTAAATTAGGTGTATGGTATATAAATACACAAAAAGTGTTACGTAAAATTGGTGAGTCACAGATGCAAATAACTACCTGGAAATATTGTGTCGGGGGGAATTAGAGACCTGGCTTAAAATAAGACCAAGAGTGGTTACTAAACATTTCAGGAAACAAGGTGATCAGGAAAGATCGGGAAGGAAAGAAAGAAGGAGTGATAGTGATATTGATTAAGGAGAAGGCAGCATGGCATACAGTGTTAGTTCTGCTATCTCTCACTGCAAAGGAGAGTTACAAGGATAGGGCAAAGGGAAGGGTCTAGTGAAATGTTCTTTTGGTGAGTCAGTGCAGACTTAATGGGTCAGATGGCCTTTTTTTGCACTATAGGAATTCTATGGTTCTATTGCAGTAATGGGTAGAGGGAGGATGTCGCAAAGAAGTCCAGGGCAGTAATTACTTGTTATATTTAAATCGTGATACCATTACACTATGGGATGTGTTCTGTAGACCACTAGAGAAGAATAAATTTGCAGAGAAATTGCAGAGATTTGCAAGAACAATAGACTACTAATAATGGGGGACTTTAGTTATTCTAATATAGACTGGTTTGATTTGTTATTGTCATATGTATTGGGATACAGTGAAAAGTATTGTTTCTTATACGCTTTATAGACAAAGCATACTATTTATAGAGAAAGAAAAAGTGCAGAATGTAGTATTACAGCCATAGCTAAGGTGTAGAGAAAGATCAATTTCATGCAAGATAGGCCCATTCAAAAGTCTGATAGCAGCAGGGAAAAAGCTGTTCTTGAGTAGGTTGGCGTGTGATGTCAGACTTTAGTATCTTTTTCCCGATGAAAGAAGGTGGAAAAAAGAATGACTGGGATGTGTGGAGTCCTTAATTATGTTGGCTGCTTTGCCAAGGCAGCAGGAAGTGTAAACAGAGTCAATGGATGGGAAGCTGGTTTGTGTGATGGATTGGGCTACATTCACAACATTTTGTAGTTCCTTGCGGTCTTGGGCAGAGCAAGAGCCAGCCATACCAAGCTGTGATACAACCAGGAAGAATGCTTTCTGAGATAGTATTAGTATAGAGGGCAGAGAGGGGTAAGACTTTCAGAAATGCGCTCAGTAAAATTTTTTTGAAGAATTCGTTTTTGGTCAGAAGGAAGAAGGTAGTACAGAATTTGGTTCTGGGGAATCAACTGCAACAAGTGAATCAAGTGCCAGAAAGGAACCATTTAAGTAATAGTGATCATAGTATCCTATGTATTAATTATTCATTAACTATGTTAATTGCACACAGCTGATGGGTATGAACTGGGGAATTAGCTGAGTTGTTATAAATAGACAAAGACTATAATTATGAATTTGACGATGTACATCAATATGTACAACCCTGTAAATAAATACAAAAATATGTAAAGGTTGGCTCCAGGCCAATCCTTCTCTAGCTAGCTTTCTGGAGTAGAACAACAAAATATGGACTAGGAAGGGACATTGGGTAATCTGGAGTAAAAAAATACTTGATTGGAAGAGGAACAATTTCGATGGGTTGAGAACAGACCTATCCTGAGTTAGCTGGAACCAAAGATTGGCATGCAAAACTATCATCCAACAATGGGCTGTCTTTAAAGCAAAGAGGGTTCAGGTACAGTTGAGAAGGAAAGGTCAGGTAACATAAACCAGAGCTCCCTGGCCAGTGAGAGAGAGAGAGAGAAAGGGAAAACAAAGAAAAAAGAATAGTGGCAAACATCAGATCAAAAATACAAGTGAGAACCAGGCTGAATGTAAAAAATTCAGAGAGCAATTGTAAAACGAAATAGGGGTTACAAAGAGAGAGCATGAGAAGTAACATCAAAGGGAATCCCAAAGCCTCCTATAGGTATGTAAATAGTGAAAGGTTAGTAAAAGAAGTGGGGCCAATTTGACATGTAAATGGAGACCTAAGCTTGGAGGCAGAGGGCATGGCCGAGGGACCTAATGATTGTATTGTATCTGTCTTGATTAGATAAGAAAATGTTGCCAAAGTTAAAATGAAAGGGAAGAAAATTGAGATACCAGATGGGCTAAAAGTTGATAAAGAGGAGCTGGAGTTATTCTCCTTGGAGAAGGAAAGATTGAGAGGAGATTTGATAGAAGTGTTAAAATCATGAGGCATCTAGACAGATTAGGTAGTTAGAATTGGTGGAAGGATTGAGAATAAGGTGATACATAGGGTGAATGCGAAAAAAATAAAGGTGACAAGAGGAAAGAAATATTTACACCGCGAGTGGTTCAGATCTGAAATGCACTGCCTGAGAGACAAATTCAATCATGTTTTTCAAATGAGAATTGGATAACAGCTGAAGAGAAAACATTTGCAAAACTATGAGGAATGGGCTAGGGAGTGGGAAAAGTACATTTCACTTGCAGAGAATTGGCATTGGTTCAATGGGTGAATAGTCTCCTTTTGTGCTGTAACCATTCAATGATGCAAACCATTCTATTGGATGTCCCTGTTTATTTTATATATACTGGATATTTGTCTCTTGGTGTTCATATCGCACCTACTGGGTGTCTCTCACTGTCTCACAGCCAAACAGGTTGTCACCAATTTGTAAATCTTTCCAACATATCCCTATGGCAGGCAGCGGCAGAGATTTCTATGAGTGAGATTGATTGAAAGAAGTTTTAACTCTACCACCGCTGTACATAGCTCCAGAACACAAAATGTATGACAAAGTGTATGTTGCCACAAAAACTCAGACTCACTGAGGGACTGGCTGACTCAGTTATTTGGATGGCTAGTATGGATCAGATTCCTGTTCTCGCTGAGGTGGATTCGGAACCTGCCTCCTTGTCCCAGCCAAGGTGGAGCTTGTGGCACTGTGGGTTTGACCTGCAGAGAGCTGAAGAAGATACTGGGCATTTCTATATCTCTGTAAGGTTTCTGTCCATTATAAAGACACAGGTCCGTATCCAGTCCAAACCACACTGTTTATTGGCAGGATGACTGATTTGGAGCCTGAGGGTTGCACAGGGGTGCAATGATTAGCACTGCTGCCTCACAGCGCCAGGAACCTGGGTTCAGCTCCCAGCTTGGGTCACTCTCTGTGTGGAGTCTGCATGTTCTCTCTGTGTCTGCATGGGTTTCCTCTGGGTGCTCCAGTTTCCTCCCACAGTCCGAAAGATATGCTGGTTAGGTGCATTGGCCATGCTAAATTCACCCTCGGTGTACCTGAATAGGCACCGGAGTGTGGCAACTGAGGGATTTTCACAGGAACTTCATCACCGTGTTAATGTAAACCTACTTGTGACAATAATAAATAAACTTCTTTTAAAAAAAATTATTGTGTATTCCTGATGCCATTCAAGCAGCGCTATGTTACATGGGACAGACAACAGGGAAACACATGACTAGAGAAACATTGGGAGCGAGTATCGAGCAGGCACCCAGTGCAGCCTTGGATGATCTACTCAAGACAATGGATGAACATTGAGATGCCTGTTTCCTGCCTCAGGGGCAGAAATCCGTCAAGGCAACTTTTCCACTTCCAGAGGGATCAGGTTGCTGAGGCAAGTACTGCAACAGTGTAATTCACTGGATTTGGGAGCGAAAGAAAATCAACAAGCAGCAACTCTTCACATTGAAATCTAATTCTTATCCTGATCTTTCATTTCAGCTTCTATAAGCACGGACATTCCTCAGTTAATGGAGGTGAAGGAGATAGCCTTCCTGAAGATATTCATCCAGTTTCACCTCACAGTCACCAGCTCAGAGAATGACATATCTTTGAGGCTGACCTAGGATAGGGATCAGTGGCGCAGTGTGCAGAAGCCAGGGCAGAGTGAAAGGATGCCGCTAAGTGTGAAGTTATGTAACTGCCTCTGTTTTGGGGAACTCAGCTGTTGGCTCCAAGGATCCAAATAGTGTCAGGAGGCTAAGGAGCATCGACAAGGAATTGCAGGAGTGACCTGGCCTTTTGTGCCAGCGAGCTTGCACACAATGATTCAGAGAATGGAGGAGCTCAACTACAACTGGACTTCACACTAAGCATGGAGATCATCCTGCTCATGCTCCAGCTCCCTGAAGGTGCTGCTTCTTTTTAGCACAGTTTGGGAGTATCACTGACACTATCCAAGAATGGTAAGAGGCCATGCAGTCCCTGGTTGGCCATTCAGTATTATGATAATAGATCTGCACCTCAACTCTATTCACTCAACTGTGCAGCATTATCCCTTGATAAACTTTTTCAATAAAAATCTCCAAAGATGTCTACAGCTGCTTAAGGGAGAGAATTCGAGAGATGTAAATCCAATGTGAATGAGAATCTGGGCTCTGAATCCATATGGTGCCAGTTCTGGTCATTGAATAAATATATACCGTGATCGAGATGGTGACTGAACCACAGAGGGCTGTGAGTTGTTTGGTTGATACAATGGGCTGCAAAGATTATCTGTTTCTTTATTGACCAGGAACCCACCTTAAGATTAATGAGTTTTAGGAGGAGTTCTAGCTTCATGCTGTTAGCTGGGGAGCAACAGCATCATTTAATCTTGCAAATCGACTGAGATGCATTTTATGATGGCCTCCCTGCAGCACCGAGTAAAAGAGACTTGGTGCTAAAATTGATTGTATCAGATGGGTGAGGGATTACTGCAGTGCCCTCCCTGCAGTGAAAAATTAGAGGCACTTTGAGTGCGTTGGTTCTCTGAGCCAGCAGAAACCGGAGTGAGATTTTAACTCATTCAAAACCCGTCCAGTTGCACAAAGTTTACACCAGGCCCAGGATGCCACAGGAAGAAGATTGGAAACAGTGGTCCCATACCTTCAGCACACCACTGAGCAAAGGCAGAAAATTGGGCAGATTCCAATCATTCTCGGTGGATTTCAGAGTGGGAGGTGAGGCATGGCAATGTGTACCATCGAATGATATGACTGGGAAGTGGCTACATTTATTTCTAGAGTTTGATACATGAGAGTCACTGGCATGGCCAGAATTTATTCCTAATTTCTCTTGCAAAGATGGTAATGAGCTTCATCTCCTCATTTGATTAGCTTCCAACTTACCAGCTCATATTTAAAGTAAATTGCTGGGTGTCATTGTCATATTTGTGCTAATGGAATATGTGAAATCACGGTGAACCGTCACACTCAGCTGTTACTGCTTGTCCCTGGGGACAGGGGAGTGTCAGGAGCAATATATGCTTTTATACAAGCCATTTTGTTTGCACATACACATGGACACAGGATTAATAATCTACTGCCTTTTTTTTAATGCATTTCATTTCATGTGATTCCTCCAACCCCACCCACCTCCCGCCCCACCCCACCCCACCAGGTCTCTATCTGGTCGAATTGTTGGTGGAGTTTGGTGGTTCTTCACCTTGATCATCATCTCATCCTACACTGCCAACCTCGCTGCCTTCCTAACGGTTGAACGAATGGTTTCACCCATTGAGAGCGCAGAGGATCTGGCAAAGCAGACAGAGATTGCCTATGGAACACTCGACGCTGGATCAACAAAAGAGTTCTTCAGGGTGAGTACAGCGCCTTTCTGCTTATTGTCTTAACTGTGAGACAGTGGTTTTAAAGAACGGGCAAACGTCTGCATTGTAATACTGTGGTGATTTGGATTGAATGTCCCTTTAAGGGCAACACAGCCGAAGAGGGCCACCCTGCTTGAGAGACCTATTGGGACTGAGAGTGGGTAATCACTGAAGGGGCTGGAGTCCTCTCTTAGGCAGGAGACATTGAGAAGCATGTAGGGATTGGGGCAGACAGGATTACTGTCATCCTCTGTCCAATTTCTCCTTACTAATAAATATCCTTTAGGTTCCTGCTGAGGCCTGTGAGTGCGCTCGTTACAAATCCCCTGCTGATTATTTAAAAAAAGAAAGAATGTTTTCTAATGCATCGTTAAACACCTCAGGATTTCCAAAACATTTTATGGTGAATGAAGAATATTTGACATGCAGTAACTTTGTATACAGCAAAATCCCACAGCCATCAGGCAGCACTCACCCCAGCCAGGAGGCACAAGGCTGTCCTGAAATTAACTCATATTTTTTAGCGAAAAATGTCACTAAGGCCAGGGGCAACCCACCCATTTGAAGGTCAATGGATCTCAAAGTTGCTACTTCAGTTGCCAGTTCAGACATGAGTGCTGGGAGCTGGAAGACATTATGAGGGAGGGGTGATCATAACAACTGTGTGGAGTGGGAAGCTGAAATCCTCCTTCCTCCTTAGGATAGTTCAAGGAAATATTTGTACTAAAGAATGTGCCTTTCTTTCACGGGTACTGTTTAATCCTCTACACCCACCAAAGAATCCTGGGAATTTTGTGAATGCTGATCTGGCCAAGTTATTCCCCACCTAATCCAGCTGCTTCCCCTGGGTTTCAGAATGAATCCCCATTTCTGTCACGACAGTATATTGTGCACAGTCTCAGGAAAACGGGCCAGTCATTTCAGGATGAGGTGAAGAGGGAAAGTTCTTCACTCGGAGAGTCATGAATCTTTAGAATTCTCTGCCCCAAAGGGTTGTGGATGTTCCAATGTTAGAAACATTTAAGACTGGGTTAGACCAATTTTTAGTCTCTCAAGGAATCAAGGGATACGGAGAGCAGCTGGAAAGGTAGAGTTGAAGCCCAAGGTCAGCCATGATCGTATTGAATGGCAGGGCAGGCTTGACAGGCCATCTGGTCTACTCCTGTCCCTATCTCATCTTCTCTTTATATCTGAATCTATCCCAGTCTGAAGAGGCAATCACCTCACTTGCTGTAAAGATCTTATTGCTTGGAGTCCATGATGGGACTGAGATTACAGTATTAAAGGGCTAATAATTAGACATGATAACAATATTCCTAGGCTGTCAGAATGGGAACTGAAGATACAACACAGAAAAAGGAGATCCCCCGTGATCGAGACGCTGGGCATTGTTGGTGACTTAGGGGGTCTCCTGACATTGGGGTAAATTCAAACCCTGGAAAGGTGATTTATATTCACCTTGTAGAAGTTGAGGCATTTACACTGGGAGCTACTGAAGTCAATTACTTCCTGATTGGAGGCCATGCATGTTGTTAAGTGTGGTAACAGTACTTGACTGTTGAATATTCAGCAGTAGCTGACAGCTCCCTGTCCCAGGAATGAAGATCTGCTCTTGATGCTGAGGTAAACTTTTCCTATTTACTTTCTCCTCATTGGGTGGAACAGTAAGACAGTGGTTAGCACTGATGCCCCACGGTGTTAGGGACCCAGATTCGATTCCCGGCTTTAGCTCACTGTCTGTTGGAGCTTGCACATTCTCCCCGTGTCTGCATGGGTTTCCTCTGAGTGCTCCAGTTTGCTCCCACAGTCTGAAAGATGTGCTGATCAGATGCATTGACCTGAACAGATGCTGGAGTGTGGCGACAAGGGAAATTTCACAGTAACTTCATTGCGGTGCTAATGTAAACATCATTTGTGGCTAATAAATAAACTTTTTTAAAAAATCTTGTGCAGAGATCAAAGATTGCAGTCTTTGAGAAGATGTGGGCCTATATGAAGTCTGCTGAACCTTCCGTCTTTGTTAAAACCACTGAGGAAGGTGTAACCCGAGTGAGAAAGTCCAAAGGGAAGTATGCCTATCTCCTGGAGTCAACCATGAATGAGTACATTGAGCAGAGGAAACCCTGTGATACCATGAAGGTTGGAGGTAACCTCGATTCCAAAGGATATGGAGTGGCCACACCCAAAGGATCTCCCTTAAGGTGAGTGGCCTAGTGTAACATTGGGAATGCACAGACTAATAGTGTAATAACTGTAATTAATATTCTGATAGTGTAAAATTATAACACCCTAATAGTATACTAATTAATTCTCTGATAGTGTACTAACTGTAACTAACACTTTGATAGAGTTATTATTGTAAAACTCTGATGGTGTACTGACTGTAACTAACACTCCAATAGCATTAACTATAAAAGTAATTGACAACATTGCAACATTATTGTTAACTGACCCAGTTATAGATTGATGCTAACACACTAACAATATAATCCTGCTAACTAATGCCTGTAATATTCTGCTGACTGTTTTGTTAACGAGATTGGATTGCCTCCTTCTGAACGTTTTCAGAGTCAATGAGTTTTATTGATCTTTGTGCTTAACCTGTCTCAGCTTTCTGTCTGAGTAAATCCCCGGTGAATCTCGTAACCAGGACAATCTCCTCGTTTGGAAGAAGTTAATTTGTTTCGAAATGTTGGGCAAAAATGCAATTTGTTTCTGAGATTTGTTTCATTGTTCTGAATGTAAACACAGGCATGGCCATCCAAATACTTAATACCACCCTGGCCCTATTCTCCCAGCCCTGCCCTATCTGCCAATCCTACTTTGCCCAGTCCTGTGCTATCCCCCCAGCCCTGTACTGTCCTGCCCCATCCTGCCATTCCTGTCCTATGTTGTACTGCCCTGCCCTGTCCTGCCAGTCCTACCTTGCTCTGCCCTACCTTGCCAGCCATTTCTAAACTGCCCTATTTTGCCAGCCCTCCTACCTCACCTCTGCCCTGCCCTGACTTGAGCTCTTATTCTGAAATCCATTCCATTAGAGAGAGAATAAAACCAAGACATTCTAGCAGATTTCAGTCAATACCTGGTAACCCCTTATCCACTGAGCTCATTTCAATCGACATTGTGCAAACTCCAAACGCCCAACATATTCTGAAGAGGACCATTCAGCCCATTGCACCTGTTCCTACACAGGCCCCTCCTTTCGCCCCACATTTCTTTGTGCTATTGGAACAGACACATTTTGCCGCTCCCACATTGAACTTCAATGTGGGAGTTGTTCTGGATGTTTGGGATGGAGTCAGGCACTCCATGGCTTCACCTCATTAGGTTCTGCTGCTCCATCTGCTACTTAAGACTGACCGTCGACCTACACAGGAGGAGGTTTCAGTTCGCAGAAGAGCAGCGATTATCAAACCTATCAGACAAGCAAAATACTGCAGGAATACTAGAAATCTGAAATAGAAAATTGCTGGAAATGCTCAGTAGGTCAGGCTGGAGAGAAACAGGGTTAACATACCAGATCTAATCTCTTCCAGTTCTGACAAAAGAGTCATCATCCCGAAACATTTCCCTCTCCACAGATGCTGTCATCTTTTTTTTTAAGCAACACAGCACGGGAAACAGGCCCTTCGGCCCAACGAGCCCGCGCCACCGTAATACCAAATCATTATCCTATTTTAATAGTCCTATATAATAATATATATATTAATCCTAATTTGGAAAAATTTCACCATAGGGACAATTTGTTACCCAATCAGCCTAAGAGCGAATTTTTGGGTTGTGGGAGGAAACCGGAGTGCCCGTAGAAAACCCACGCAACCACGGGGAGAACGCGCAAACTCCCGCAGACACCGGCCCAATTCCAAGTGTCTGCACAGCCACATCGATAGTCTCTGAGCTGTCATGGTGCCCTTAAGGTGGTCCACATAAAGCACTCATATACGACATGAGGTACCAGGCAACCCATGAATCAACATCCAAGAGCTGTACCCGCACCACCTGCCGAATGCGTGCTCAAATTATGGACCGAATTACCTGTGGAAAAAAGCCGTAGTTAAACAGGCCTAATATATCCCTCTATCTGCATACCGCTCATGTGGCTGTCCAAGAGACCCTTAAACAGCCCCAGCGTGCCTGCTCCCACCACCTTACTCGGCAGTGCATTCCACACCCCCACTACCCTTTGTGTGAAAAACTGCCTCTAATATTCGTCCTATACATAGCCCCCCTCACCCTATGGCCATGACCCCTCGTCCTATCCATTTCTAAAGGCGGAAAAAGTTTACCTCCATTTACTCTATATATACCCCTTATAATCTTATACACCTCTATGAGATCCCCTCTAAGCCGACGTCCTTCAAGGGAAAACAACCCCAGTCTATCTAATCGTTCCTCATAGGACAGTCCTTCCATACCAGGCAGCATCCTGGTAAACCTCCTCTGCACTCTTTCCAAGGACTCCACATCCTTCCGATAGTACGGAGACCAGAACTGGGCGCAGTATTCCAAGTGAGGCCTAACCAAAGTTGTATACAACTGCAACATCAAACTCCTACTCTTATATTCTATACCCTTTTCTATGAAAGCTAACATACTATACGCCTTCTTTGTCACCTTCTCCACCTGTGAGGACACCTTCAGAGACTTGTGAACCTGCACCCCCAAGTCTCTCTGCGTCTCTATGCTCCTTATAGTTTTACCTTTTATCCTATAATTCTCTTCTACATTTTTCCGGCCAAAATGCCTCACCTCGCATTTTTCCGGATTAAATTCCATTTGCCATCTATCTGCCCAATCTACCAACCTGTCTATGTCCTGTTGTATTGCCTGACACTGCTCTTCTGTACCCGCCAATCAAAGCATCTTGGTGTCATCAGCAAATTTGCTGATCTCACCACCTACCCCTACTTCCAAGTCGTTTATGTAGACCACAAATAGAAGAGGACCTAGTACTGAGCCTTGTGGCACTTCACTAGTGACAGGCTTCCAGCTGGAAAAAGAGCCTTCCACTACTACCCTCTGTCTCCTCCTTCCGAGCCAGTTTTCGACCCATCTACATGCCCGACCCTGTATCCCATGCGCCTTCACCTTCTCTATCAGTCTACCATGAGGAACCTTGTCAAACGCCTTACTGAAATCCATGTAGACGACATCAACAGCCTGTCCTTCATCAACTGTTTTTGTTACTTCTTCAAAAAATTCCACCAGATTCGTAAGACAAGACTTCCCCTTGACGAAGCCATGCTGCGTATCCCTGATCAGATCGCAGCGCTCCAGATGCTCATACATCCTGTCCCTAAGGATCCTCTCCATTAGCTTACCTATAACTGAAGTCAAGCTCACCGGCCTATAGTTCCCTGGGTGATCCCTCTGACCTTTTTTAAACAATGGTACTACATTTGCTATCCTCCAGTCCTCTGGGACCTCACCTGTGTCCAGGGAAGAGACAAAGATTTGCGTCAGAGGCCCAGCCAAGTCTTCCCTCAACTTCCTTAGCAGCCTGGGGTAAATGCCATCAGGCCCCGGAGCTTTATATGTCTTTAAGCTGCCTAACAGCCCCAACACCTCTTTCCTCGTAATCCTTATTTCCCTCAACCGATCCTCAACTTTGTCAACGTCAGGCACAGACATCTGGCCAGTCTCCTGCGTGAATACCGACGCAAAGTATTCATTCAGGATCTCCCCCATTCCCTCAGGCTCTAAGCATAGATCCCCTCCACTGTCCCTAAGAGGTCCAATCTTGCTTCTAACCATCCTTTTGCTCCTTACATAGGTGTAAAATGCCTTTGGATTTTCCTTAATCCTACCTGCCAGAGCCACCTCGTGGCCCCTTTTTGCCTTTCTAATACCCTTTTTAAGATCCCGTCTACACTCTCTATAAGCTTCCAGCGCTGTCTCAGTCCCCAGTTGCCTAGATCTAATGTAAGCCTCTCTCTTTTTCTTGATCAAGTCCTCAATCTCCCTGGTAAGCCAAGGTTCTCTAATCCTACCTTTTCCATCCTTCCTCCTTGCCGGCACATATCTTTCCTGCAGAGAGTTTAGTTTTCCCTTGAAAGACTCCCACATGTACCTCGTCGACCTGCCCTCAAAAAGCTTATCCCAATCCGTATCTTTAAGATCTTGCCTAATCTGGCCGTATCTAGCACTCCCCCAGTTAAATACCCTCCCTTTTGGGCCAGTCTCATCCTTTTCCATTAATATCCTAAAGCAGACAGAGTTGTGATCACTATTTGACACCTGCTCTCCTACCTCGACGTCACCCACCTGGCCTGGCTCATTCCCCAGAACCAAATCCAGTATAGCCCCCTCTCTAGTCGGGCCATCCACATACTGCTCCAAGGACTCTTCCAAAACACACTGTACAAATTCCTCCCCATCCACTCCTACAGCCCTGGGCACTCTCCAATCTACTCCAGGAAAATTGAAATCTCCCACCACTACCACCCTATTTTTCCTACACTTATCTAAAATGTCCCTGCATATCCCTTCTTCCATGGCCCGCGGGCTGTTGGGCGGTCTGTAGTAAACACCCAACATAGTAACCACTCCCTTCCTATTCCTCAACTCCACCCATAGAGACTCAATTCCTAAATCATTCATACCTCTCTCCCTCTGCACTGCTATGACGTTGTCCTTAACTAATAAAGCCACTCCCCCGCCTCTCTTCACACCAACTCTGTCACACCTAAAACACTTATACCCTGGAATATTCAATTGCCAGTCTTGCCCCTCCTTCAACCACGTCTCGGTCACCGCCCAGCATTTCCTGGTGTTATTTAAGCCTTATTTTATTTCTATTGTTAATGGCAAAGGAATTGTCCCTCGCAGTTCCGGTGTTGGGATCTCACTGAGTTTTGTCCGTTCACCTCACAGTGGTGAAAGTTTATCTTGGAAACATAGAAGATAGGAGCAGGATGAGGCCATTTGGCCCTTTGAGTCTGTTCCACCATTCATCAACTAAATAACCTAATCCTGCCTTCTAGAACATGGAACATAGAACACTACAGCACAAACAGGCCCTTCGGCTCACAAGCTGTGCCAATCATATTCTTACCTACCAGGCCTATCTATAACTCTCAATCCCATTAAATCCCGTGTACTCATCCAGATGTCTCTTAAAACACCCCAGTGAGTTCACCTCTACCATCACCAATGGCAGCCGATTCCACTCACTCACCACCCTCTGAGTGAAAAACTTACTCCTAACATCTCCTCTGTACCTACTCCCCAATACGTTAAACCTGTGTCCTCTCGTAGTGACCATTTCAGCCCTGGGTAATGGTCACTACGATGTAGTAATGGCCTCCAGTAATAATGGTAATGGTAATAGTAGTAATGGTAATGGCCTCCGAGGATCCATCTTATCTATACCTCTCAACATTTTATTAACCTCTATCAGGTCGTCTCTCATGTTTTGTCTCTCCAGGGAGAAAAGACTGAGCTCCCTCAACCTATCCTCATAAGACATGTCACTCAATCCAGGCAATATCCTTGTAAATCTCCTCTGATGCTTTCAATAGCTTCCACATCCTTCCTATAGTGAGGCAACCAGAACTGCACACAGTACTCCAACTGGGGTCTGACAAGGTTCTTATAAAGTTGCAGCATTGTCTCCCGACTTCTAAACTCAATCCCTCGATTAATGAAGGCTAGTAAACCATACGCCTACTTGAGACCTGGACCCCAAGATCCTTCTGATCCTCTACACTGCTAAGAGTCCTACCCTTGATATTATACTCCTTCATCCCATTGGACCTGCACTTTTATCTGCGTTGAAGTCCATTTGCCAATTCTCCGCCCAGTCTTGCATCCTACCTGTGTCTCACTGCATCCCTTCAGACTATCCACAACATCCAGACCATCAACCTTTGTGTCATTGGCAAACTTACCAACCCATCCTGCCACTTCCTCATCCAGGTCTTTTATGAAAATGACAAAAAGCAAGGGTCCTAGAACAGATCCTTGGGGCACTCCACTGGTGACCGACCTCCATGCAGAAAAATCCTCATAACCTTCTCCTCATAACCTCCTCATTTCTCCTCATAACCTTTGTTCCCATTCGTCCCAAGTGCTACATCCAGCTGTCTCTTGAATACATTCAATGTTTTAACATCAACTACTTCCTGTGGTAATGAATTCAACAGGCTCACCACTCTTTGGGTGAAGAAATGTCTCCTCATCTCCATCCTAAATGGTCTATCCTGAATCCTCAGATTGTGACCCTGGTGGGGTCACAGAGTGGAGCATTTCAGGATTGAATGTTGCCGCCAAGAGCTGCATTGATCCCGGGGAGCTGCCTCATTCCCAATCCCCACGCACTCCCCTGCCCTATCTCAGCATCTGCTCTCCATTCCCTCCCTCAGTAACCTGCAACCTGATCCCTCCTACCATATGCTCCCTGGCAAACTGCACCCCCCGCCCCCCTTTTCCACATCCACCGCTCCCACTCCCAATCACAGCAAATCCCTTCCTCCCCTGCCTTCTCCCCACTCTGGCCCAAATTACTAATGGACATTTTTCTTCTAGCCACAAGAGCACGGACTCCTGGAGCTAGATTCTTCCACGGTTCGGTTTCCAGCTTCTTGTCAGTGTTATTTTGCTTGGAGTGGTGAGCAGGGGAGAGAACTCTAATGAAGTCCATTCTGACAGGGCTAGAAGGCTAGGATATGTTGTCACTGATTAAACACTGAGATCTGAGCTGTGTGGGAAAGCGACCTCTTGAAGGCTCATTAAACAGACCAAGGCTTCCCTCAGCTGCGGCTCAATAGATAGCAAGCTGGCCTCTGACCCACAAGGTCATGGGTTCAAGTCCTAATCCTAGGGTTGCCAGCTGTGATTCAGTGTATTCCTGGAGGTGTCATCACAAGACCTGCCATTAGTCAGCCAATGCACCCACACTTGTGACCCACTGACTTGCTACACCAATTGGAAAGCACAAAGAGTCATTACAAAATGATGCTTGACTGTCAGCCAAACAGCCTTTTCTCCCCTACTCCCCCCCCCCACTCCCCCTTCCCCACCCAATCCCACCCCCTCAACTTTTAAAAATTTTGTATCACATTAAGAGAAGTGTTCAAAGAAAATTACGGGAAAAAAAATCTATTTTTAACATCCCAATGACTTTTCCCCAGGGTTGGTGTGTCCTGGAGATTGAATGACAATTCCTGGGGACTCCAGGCCAAGCCTAGAGAGTTGGCAACCCTACCCACTCCAAAAACTTGAGTGCGCAAATTAAAGCTGGCACTCCTGTCTGCTCAAGGGCACTTAGGGATGGGCAATAGTTCCTGGCCTTGCCAGTCATGCTTATGAATAAATGAAATCAAATCCTGAGGGTCTGCTTCACTGTTGGAGGCCATCTTTCAGATGAGATGCTAACCAAGGCCCCATCTGCTCTCTCTCGCCTGATGTAAAAATCCTCTGTCTGAAAGAACGGAGAGGTTCTCCCTCCATCTTGGCCAAGATTTAATCCTCAACCAACATCACTAAAAACTGATGATCCGGCCAATAGCATGTGGCTGTTTTTGGAAGCTTGCTGTGTACAAATGGCCTACTGTCCTGAATCATCATGATAAAAATGTACCTCATTGGCTGGAAATCATTTTTGAGATGTCATGAAAAATGCTATAAAAATGCAATTTTTTTGTTCTGGCTTTTTCAACATTTATTCCCTTCCCTTATAAAGGTCCTGACACACATGCCCTGGCCATCTTTTGGACCTTTCTGATCCTGAACACAGGCCCCCACTGTCAAGTTGGCATCTCTGTTCCTTTCTTCGAAGCTGAGGCCTTCCTTTTTCAAGATTGCTCCGACCAATTGCTCGTCTCTTTATCAAGGAAAATCAGGATCTACAAGTTGACAAGAGGATTTTTTTTTTGCTTTTTCACATCCCAAGTTAGGTTCCACCCCCACTACCCACCCCTCATCTCTTGCCACCCCCATCTTACATCAGAAACACTTCCAACCCTTTGCCAGTCTCTCTGGTTTCCTCCACTTTGACACGCAGAGCCAATGTCCATAGCCACATCAGGGTGAGTGGAGATGGTTGTTGGAATCATGTTCAGCTCCTATAGGGGAGAGCCCAGGAGGTCATCGAACAGATGGAGAAGGTTGTACAGTGTACAAGATGCAATGTAAAAGATGTAACATGTACAGGCCCCACAACTGCTGCCAGTGAGAACAGAGAATTTGGTGCTGGGCCACATCTCTCTCTGTTCACTGCTGCCCAACCAGAAAATATCAGCTGCGGACGAGTTGGAAAATTACAGCCCCTTGTGGCCTGGGAGACTGGGTCCTACATTTTAGCAATAACACATTACAAGGGTGTGGGAGAGGAGGTAGGAGGGTTCAATGGAACAGGGGGGTTGTACACATGAATCATTATAGAATTATATATTCCAAACTGTGCAGAAGGTGACCATTCGGCCCATTGGGTCTACACCAACTCTCCAGCAGAAGATCCTGCCCAGGCCCTTTCCCATGATACTGTGTACTTACCCCATTAATCCCCCTAAATCTATACAGTCTTGGGACAGTAGGGGGCATTTTAGCGTGCCAGCTAACCTGCACATCTTTGGATTGTAGGAGGAAGCCGGAGAATCTGGAGAAAACCCATGCAGACATGGGGAGAATGTGCAAACACCACACAGTCACCCAAGGTCGGAATTGAACCTGAGCCTTGGCACTGTGAGGCAGCAATGCTAACACGTGCTGCCATGCCACAGAAGGTAAAAAGAGAGAAGCATTAACACTGGATGAAGTTTGCACTTCCCTGCAGTAAGGGGGCATGGTCTGGGCCGGGGGGTTTACCAGCCTTGGCTTGCTAAAAGATGCTCTCAGCCTGTGTTTTTGACATTGTGCCTCCCTGGGTTACACACTTAACTTACCCCAGCATCTTGGGTCACTCCTCCTTGTCTTCCTGTAAATGTTTTGACCTTTTAATTCACTTTAGCTCTGTGCGAATGAATGACTCCAATTCTGACTGCTGGTTTTCTTTTATATATGCTCACAACTGATGAGTATGTTTTATCATTTCAAGAAATCCCGTAAACCTGGCAGTTCTTAAACTGAACGAGCAGGGGCTGTTGGACAAATTGAAAAACAAATGGTGGTACGACAAGGGGGAGTGCGGCAGTGGAGGCAGTGACTCCAAGGTCAGATTCAGTGTGGAAAACTAGTGGGTAAAGAATGAACATAACTGCGTAACCAGCAAATCCAACCAATCACTTGGGCCTCAGCAGTGGGAAGGAAATTAACCCCGTTACAATCACCTCATGCTCATAATTAGATGTGCCGTCATTCACACAATGGCACTGATATTCTCAACAATCATTCCATGTGTCTGTTTTACTGTGTGTCTCCATCTCAATGACTACTGTGGCTCCAATCCTGTGTCAAGATGTGGATCACAACCTTCTCGTTGCTTCAGTTTTTTATGAGGGTGAACAGTGGGAGATACTGGAGAACTTCTGTTCCAGTCAGGAATTCAGTAAGAATTTAGCAACACCAATTTATAATCCAACCGATTTATTTGATAGTAAAAAAGCGAGCTTTCGACTCTGTGTCTTCCTCAGGCAAAAGCAGTGTTCTGGTCTGCAATAGCACACATCAGCACAGACAGTCAGAGATTGCTGATTAGGATGCGAATCCTTACATCTAACCTGCTATTCAAGTGTTAAAGTGGCGAACAATGTGTGTGAAGGGAATCCTGAGCATTGTTGGAGAATTGTGTGTTTTCTCCAGACAGCACAGTAAGTGAGGTTTTTTTGCTAACCCAGGCAAGTTACGGGGGTTACAGATAGTGTGTCATGAAGCCAAGATCCCTATTAAGACAATCCTCGTGTGCGGAACTTGGCTATCAGTCTCTGCTCAGCAACTCTGCGCTGTCGTGTGTCACAAAGGCCCCCTTGAAGAACTTTACCCGCAGGTCGGAGGCTGAATGCCCATGACTGCTGAAGTGTTCGCCCACAGGAAGGGAACTGTTTTGCCTGGTGATTGCTGAGCGATGCCCATTCATCCGCTGTCGTAGTGTCTGCATGGTCTCCCCAATATACCATGCTTCGGGACATCCTTTCTTGCAACGTATTAGGTAGGTAATCAAGTCAAGAATTGGCAGAGAGTGCAGGCCACATACTGGATGTAAAAAGAGGGTACACAGAGTATCTAGGATGGGGAAGGGGGTACAGTCAGTATCCAGGGTGGGGAAAGGGAAACAGTCATTATCCAGATTGTAGAAGAGGGTACAGTTAGTATCTGGGATGGGGAAAGGGGTACAGTCAGTATCTGGATTGGGGAAGAGAGTGCAGTCAAAAGGTATGGGGGAGGGGTACAGTCAGTAGGAATGAGATAGTGGATATAGCCAGTATCTGGGATGGGGAAGACTGTACAGTCAGTATCTGGGATTGCGAAGTGGGTACAGTCAGTATCTGGGATTGCGAAGTGGGTACAGTCAGTATCTGGGATTGCGAAGTGGGTACAGTCAGTATCTGGGATGGGGAAGACTGTACAGTCAGTATCTGGGATTGCGAAGTGGGTACAGTCAGTATCTGGGATGGGGAAGAGTAGACAGTCAGTATCTGGGATGGGAAAGAGTGTAGACGCTCTGTCAGGGTCAGGCCGAAAAGAAATCGAAGCCTCTCCCAATTTGACAATTGGCGTTTTTTGGTTCCTCTCAGTCCCAACATTCGGACCAATAATTCTGTAAAGGTAGAGACTGTCCAACTTGGCTTGACCCTGATATTGAATAAAATGACTTACCAGGAAGTTTAAATTAATGTGTGAGTGGATTTGAACCCAACTGGCCAGTGGCAAGAATGATGTAGAGATGCCGGCGTTGGATTGGGGTGGTAAGAGCTCAGTAAGAATTTAGCAACACCCATTTATAATCCAACCGATTTATTTGATAGTAAAAACGCGAGCTTTCAACACTCTGTGTCTTCCTCAGGCAAATCAGAACACTGCATTTGCCTGAGGAAGACACAGAGTGTTGAAAGCTCGCGTTTTTACTATCAAATAAATCGGTTGGATTATAAATTGGTGTTGCTAAATTCTTACTCAGTGGCAAGAAGCCAGTGAGCAAAAATCCTCAGTGCTTAGGGAAACGAATCTCAAACTGAGCTGAACCTGACCTGGAGCTGGCCAGGAACTGACCAGGAATTGATCAGGACCTAAACAGAAACTGACTGGAAAATAACCAGGAAATGACTGGGATCTAACAGGACCTCCCCATTAATTGATTGGTGACTGACCAAGAGGTGACCAGCACCTGACCATGAATAGTGGGAACTAACTGAGAATTAACCAGGATTGGATCAGGAAGTGACCCAACTGGAAACTGACTGGAAACTAACCATGGTCTGACTGTGACTTTGCCAGGAAATGACAGGGAGCTGATCAAGTGGCCCACGTAGTAATCCCTGGTGTTAGGGGGAGCCTGCAAACTGTGTGATGTTCCAATATTTTTTGTATAGAATTGGTGGTGAATCTGGCAAATGGAATTTAATTGCAGCTGAGGATTTAATATATTTCAACAATCGTTCCCAGCAGCTGGGATTTTCCAACCTCACCCACTGCTGAGATTCTCCGGTCTCGCTGCAATGAGTGGAGTTTTGGCTGAGCACCAAATTCTCCATTTCCCGTTGGTAACAGCAGTGAGGCGAATGAGATGGTGGGGTCTCTGGCCAGGATGTAAATTTCTAATTGACAACCTCAGCTCCCAAAAAACCTGTCAGGAATAAACCTGAGGGCACGCAGTCAGAATCACTCATGGAGCCAGGGCTACAGTTTTCAAACAAGCTTGTGATTGGTGACACAATCTTACCCATCTGCACTTAACAGTGACTGCACTGGCAAGGACTTAGAACCATAGAAAAGTTACAGCACAGAAGGGGGCCGTTCAGCCCATCTTGGCCATGCCAGCCTGAGGGCATCCAGTTGCCCTTTCTAATCCCAGCCCTGAATCCTGATTCTAACAGCACTGAAGTGCTGAGCCAGGTATCGTTAAAAGAGTTTAGGTTCTCCGCCTCCACCACCAACTCAGGCAACGAACACCAGACACTCACCAGCCTCTGCATAAGAATGTTCTTCCTCATGTCCCCTCTACACCTTCTGCCAGTCATCCAGACAGAGGTGATGGGAGACACTCAATCATCAGGTTGCTGCACTAACCGATCACACCGCTGCTTTTAGTTTGTTTCCAAGTCTCTGAACCATTCATTCTGTTTCAACCTTCATCATGCCAAAGAAGCTAATTGCCAGCCTCGAAATCTTTCTGGGCCATACAGAGCATACGGGGAGCCTAAGTGCCTTTTGCCCAGACGTTGACAGTTCCTGATGTTGTTTTTCAATGTCTGTTGTATTCATGTGGCCTGATGTGTCCCAGCTGAGGGTATATTTATCTGCTTTGATCTCCCAGCTTCACCAAGTGGTGGCTGCAGGTTGCTGGTTACGCACAGTGATAGAGTGTTTGCACATCCGGCTGGGCACAGTGGGTCGGGGTGGAGGAACTCGATTACCCAGCCAGATGGAGCACTGAGTGCCTATCACTTGGAATTGTGAATCAGTAATGTATTTTGTAATGGATAACATAAAATAACATTGATAATGTTATTTATGTTATGTTTCACGTGAAGAAATCGAGTAAACCTTGCAGTATTGAAACTCAGTGAGCAAGGCATCTTAGACAAGCTGAAAAACAAATGGTGGTACGATAAAGGTGAATGTGGAAGCAAGGACTCCAGCAGTAAGGTTAGTCGCCGCACCGTGACGCACGTAACGCATGCTAACTGCAGGGCAACCCGCTCATAAAGCACAGGAGCCACACTCACAAGGCTCCAAATCAGTCAGTGAAGGAGCCAACTGGGAGAATATCCTAGTAACCCAGAAACGCACAGAGCTGGCACTACCTCATTCAGTAGGGGACAATCGCCAGGGGTTCAACATAGAACTACACACACTCTGCAGTGCAGAAAAAAGGCCGCTCAGCCCATCTTTACACTCCTCACCAGCCTCTTCCAACTCCTTTCATCTAACCCCATCAACACAAACATCTCCAAAAGCAAAACGCTGGAAATCTGGAAGGAGCAGCTGAAACACTCAGCAGATCAGGCAGCGGAGGGGGAACAGGGTGAATGTTTCAGATCAGTGACCCTTATCCCAACACTGATTAAAGCTCCATTGATCTGAAATGAAGTCTGTTTCTCTCCACGAGGCTACACAAGTTTCCAGCATTTTTGTTTTTTTAATACATTTTCCTTCCTTTTCTCTTGGATGCATCCACACTATTCCACATCCTCACCACTCTCTAGATAGCCATCTCTCCTCAACGCCACTTTGGATCCATTAATCTCTATCTTATATTTATGGTCCTGAGCTTTGGTCTCCTTCAAAAGTGGAAGCAATTTCTCTCTGCCGACCCTTTTAATCCCTCTTAAAATCTTAAAGCCCAGGTCAGCCTTCACTGTTCTTGACAAAAGAGCTCCAGCCTGTCTCACCTTTCCTGACAGTTACATTTAGTAACACGTTTTGCTTATTTACTGTGGCCCTGGCATATGTGTGCTCCCTGTAACGGGTTTATTATCTCAGATATTGCACATTCATCAATTCCTGCCATTCACAAGCGAATTCAGTGTTGACTCCACAAGTATCTCATTCGGTTTCTCCTGCTCACTTCCTCATTCCTGCCTTGTCTCGATCTAATATTCAAAGTCGTTAGTGTAAATTAGTCAGTAATTCAACAGTAATTGTGCAGCCATTTCTTGCACAACCTGTGGCCAGCAATATCCTCACCCAGATGTCTCTCACACATCTTCCTGTCAGTGTTAATCCCCAGCACCCCAACACTTTGGCAGCCAATCTTCACAGTTTAGACTGTGATAAAAGGGTTTGGATAGTTGCTAACATGGACCATTAGTGGTGATGAGTGATAGGCAGATGTTTGTTAACCCTTCATCTGTCATTGTGCTTTTACCCATAGCCAGAGATAACAGTGAGGAGTCGACATAATGTCAGAAAGCAGCGAGCTGGTCACTTGGTGCTTTCTTTTTAATTTTAAATAGTTTAATGGAAACTGGAACATCTCAGAATGGTTCTGGTTGGTGTTTAATGTATCTCCAGTGGTTTGGTCGCCAATTTGGGCTGATCTTTAACTTGGACATCTGCACCAAGGTGCTCCACCTACAGGTGGGCAGGCATCAGATCAACAGCTCACTCATTGTGAATAACTCAAACAAAGTTACATTTTGCAAACCAATAGCTTAGGGCCACATAAGTATCATAGAATCATAGAAACCCTCCAGTGCACAAGGAGGCCATTCAGCCCATCAAGTCTGCACCAACAACAATCCCATCCAGGCCATATCCCCCTAATCTTATATAGTTACCCCGCTAATCCCTCCAACCTATGCATCCCAGGAAACTAACCTGGCCAAAGCACCTAACCCGCTCATCTATGGACTGTGGGAGGAAACCAGAGTGAGGAAACCCATGCAGACATGGGGAGAATGTAGAAACTCCACACAGACAGTGACCCAAGATGGGAATCGAACCCAGATCCCTGGAGCTGTGAAGCAGCAGTGCTAACCACTGTGCCATCATGCTGCCCCATACATGAGTGTCTAAGGGGCTGAGATATTAGTCTGACGTTTTACCCTCGAGAGGGTCCAGTTGGTGCTTGGTGCAACTTACGGAAGCCTCCTCAGCACTTTCAGTAAGTGAAGCATGTCTATTTGTCTTCACTGATTCCTTACTCCATAGAATTAATTTGTCAATCAGGTCTTTCAAACTGAACAGTCCCTGCACTCAGTCTCCCACACACAGTTTCCCCAATCTGACTCTTTAGCCTCCCGCACACAGTCTCCTCACACAGTCACTAAGCCCAGTCTTTCCCACAGTCACCGCACTCAGTCTCTTCCACACTATTCCCTGCACAGTATTCCCCATACTCAGTCTCGCCAACACTGTCACTCGCAAATAGTCCCCCACATTCAATTCCCTACAGTGCCCAAGCGACCTTCCCCATTTAGTGCCCTACATTGCTCCTGCGCACAGTCCCGGAATGATGTTTCATAGGAACATTTGTGTCACTTTTAAATTCCCCCCTAAAATGTCAGACTGTGCCAATAGTAAAAGCAGTGCGTCCTCTGGCTTCAGAAAGCAAGTTAGTGATTCAGATTCAGTATATGTTATTTGTGAACTTGCCAATGTGGGTTCGAGCTTGGCTTTCTGCATCCAAGTAAAATGGGTCAACCCTCATTTTCCTTCATCTTCCTTCAATTTCTTCTCCCTCACCCACTCATTCCGGACAATGAAACTGCTGCCTCCTGGTTCCCATCATGTTTCAAAGCCAAGCTCAACCCAGAACTCAAGTTATTTTTCTGTGTTTGACTTGCTAAGAATGTATTCTGAGCAAACGTACCCTCTCCTTCACCTCATCTAGGACAAGACGAGTGCACTGAGTCTGAGTAATGTAGCAGGGGTTTTCTACATTCTGATTGGTGGCCTCGGACTGGCGATGCTGGTGGCCTTGGTGGAGTTTTGTTACAAGTCGAGGACTGAAGCCACGCGAATGAAGGTGACAAATCATTCAGCAACTTCTCACACAACCTCCTGAAACAATGGGCTGGTGCGAGCCTACCAAAATTGCAAAATGTTTGGGATGGGAAAGCCAATGGGATGAAGGGGCTAACTTCTCTGGGGGTGTGAGATGGGTGTGCAATAGGTGGTGATGTGGGGAGACTGCTGAGTGGCAGGGCAAGGAACCTTGCTGAGACACTTGGAGAGATATGTTGAGTTGGAGCAGCAGCGGTTTGGGAGAGGAATCTGCAATGAAGCATAAATGTTTATTTATTTGTCACAAGTAGGTTACATTAACACTGCAATGAAGTTACTGTGAAAATCCCCACACTCCAGCACCTATTCAGGTACACTGAGGGAGAATTTAGCATGGCCAATGCACCTAACCAGCAAGTGTTTTGGACTCTGGGAAAAAATCAGGGCACCCGGAGGAAACTTGTGCAGGCACAAGGAAATTTGTAGACCTGGGTCCCTGGTGCTGTGAGGCAGCAGTGCTAAGCACTCTGCCACAGTGCCACCCAAAATGGATGTGACCAGGTGAGATTGGTTGGGGGGGGGGGGTGTTATAGAGTGGGGAATGGAGCATGATATAGAAATGAATCAATGGGAAGATGGGACAGAGGAGCTTGGAATGTGGGGGGGAGGGGTGTGGTGGAGGGTGGAAGGGAATGGAAAGAAGGTGTGGGAAGATAGATCAAAGAACAGTACATCACAAGAACAGGCCCTTCAGCCTATCTGTGCTGGCACAGATGCCTCTGTAATCTAATATTTTCTTGCCTGTCCATAACCTTCTATTCGCTTTCTGTTCATGTTTCCCTCTACATGCCTCTTGAACATTGTCATAGAATCTGCTTCCACCACCTCCTCTGGCAGCACATTCCAGGCATTCGCCATTCTGTGTGAAAATCTTGCCCCTCACATATCTTTTAAATATTCTTCCTCTCCCTCACAAACTATGTCCCAAGTACAAAAAAACAAAGAAAATTACAACACAGGAACAGACCTATTGGCCCTCCAAGCCTGTACCAACCATGGTACCCGACTGAGCTAAAACCCTACTCTTCCAGGGAAATATCCCTCTATTCTGATCCTATTCATGTATTTGTCAAGACACCTTTTAAAATTCACTGTCGTATCTGAATCCGCTACCTTCCCCAGCAACTAGTTCCAGGCACCTTCTGTGTAAAAAGAACTTACCTCGTGCATC
Organism: Sphyrna mokarran; assembly: GCA_024679065.1. Lineage (NCBI taxonomy): Eukaryota > Metazoa > Chordata > Chondrichthyes > Carcharhiniformes > Carcharhinidae > Sphyrna > Sphyrna mokarran. The sequence goes on along the minus strand of JAGIQG010000014.1, from coordinate 69,264,146 downwards.
TCCTTTAAACATTGTCTCTCGCACCTTAAACTAATGCCCGCTAGTAATTGACTCTTCCATCCTGGGAAAAAGCTTTTAACTATCCACTCTATCCATGCCCCCATAATCTTGTAGACTTCTATCAGGTTGCCCCTCAATCTTTGTCATTCCAATGAGAACAAACTAAGTTTCTCTGACCTCTCCTTGTAGCTAATGCCCTCCATACCAGGCAACATCCTGGTCAATCTTTTCTGAACCCTCGCCAAAACCTCCACACCCTTCTGGTAGTGTGGCAACCAGAATTGAACACTATATTCCAAGTGTGGTCTAAATAAGGTTCTATAAAGCTGCACATAACAAATGAGTAATTGACCTTTAACCCTGGGAAAAAGACTTTGACTACCCACTCTATCCAAGCCTGTCATGATCTTGTAAACTTCTATCAGGTTCCCCCCTTAGCCTCTGACACTCCAATGAAAACAATCCAAATTAGTTCAACCTTTCTTCATTGCCCATATCTTCCAAACCAGGTAATAAAGGATATGAGATGGATCAAATTGGGATAGAGGGGTTTACAAGATGAGGAGACTGTGATATACTAGTAATGTCACTGGACTAAAAATTAGCCCAGACTAATGCTCCATTGACACAGGTTCAAATCCCACTAGAGCAGCTGGTGGAATTTAAATCCATAAGTCCAATGAATCAAAAAACTCGACAATGAAAGGTAGCCTCAGAAATGGTGACCATGAAATTATCATTGATTGTCATAAAAACCCATCTGGCTCACTAATGTCCTTCATGGAAAGAAATCTGTGTCCTTATCTGGTCTGGTCTACCTGGGATTCCAGGCTAAAAGAAATGTAATTGATTCCTAACTGTGCTCAAAGGGGATTAGGAATAGGCAAAAAAGTGCTGACAATGCCAGCGGCATCCACGTCTCATGAAAGAATGAATTAAATGAAAAATGATGAGGGGTAATCCTGGGGGATTTTCTCAGTAACTCCATTGCAGTGTTAATGTAAGCCTACTTGTATCTCTTTTACATACCCAACGAGTAAACGAACTCAAATTAATTCAGGGACAAATTGAAAGGAGTAGCTCCCCCAAAAAGGAAGGGGGGAACGGCCCAAACAGAAACTAAAGTCCAAAGAAAACTTAAAACATTAAATCAAAATGTGATTGTAAGGGTCTATAACACACCCCAGCCCCTGCGGTGCTGTAAGCCTACTTGCAACGCTAACAAATAAACTGAAAAAATCTTAAAACTGATTTACTCTCACACTGCTCCTGCCAGCTTCTTAAGGCTAACATCTGGATATAAAACAGTCTCCTCATTGCTAACATCTCTGTAGTTCTGGGATTCTGGGTGGAATTCTCCGATTCTGTGCTGGTCTAAAAGCCAGAAATTCCTGCCTCTAAGTGGGATTTCACTAAAATTCCAGTGACGGGTGGGTTGTGCAGAATTCCAGCCTCTGTGCCTGGCAGCAGCATTCCATTACCCTCCCTTCCCCTGCCCCAATGAAGTAAAAAACATCAGCCCAGCGATAACCAGGTGCAAGGCCTAGTCATTGCTGCTATTAACAAGTTGTAATTTATCAATGAATCAGAGGCCACAAGGTTCACCGACATGGGACTAGAACCAACACCTAGGTTCAAAGCTTGCTATTAAAAGGCATGTCTTTGGCTGTACAGATGGATCTCAGCTCCTGAATCAGTCTTTGCTTTGGATACGACGTAGTGTGTAAGAGACAGAGAATAATAGACCCAGGCAACAGCTGAGATGCACAGGTGATTCCCCTCTCTCAGAAAAAGGCTCTGTTCACTTTGCATTTAAATATAATCGTTGTGAAAAGCTTATGTGAGGAACAAATTGCAGCAAAATCTGCTCCAGGGAGCTCAATAACAATTAGTAAAGCTCATTCATATCACGTGGAGCGCTACACACAGCAGCCCCCAGAGTTCATGTGGTTCCGATTCTCCACCTCTCATTTATAATTGATCCTCGTTTACCAGACAGCTGTCTCCTTCTGTCACAGAAAATGCCTAATCTTCTCCCCGGGTACTCATTCCAATTACCTCTAATTATATTTCCCTGCGATTTCATTAAATCAGATTTTAATCTGCCTGATACATGGGTGAATTGGAGCCATTCTCTCGCACAGAGGCGTTCCAGATACTATGGTGAAAAATCACCATTTACGATATGGATTTTAGAACTCCATAAATCCTTCCAGGAAATCCTCATGGCCTGTCTGGATTGGGGGGTCACTGTCACTCCCCAGATATCCCAGCTTCACATTTACTGAAACCCAGTTTGCCCATCTAATGCCGCACTCCCAGGAACCCAACAAACTCTTCACGATAAAGAGTCCAACTGACCATCCCTGTGACTCAACCAGCCAATCTCCAGGATCTCAGATCACCTTGTTCCCACCCGCATATTACTTGCTCGCTCCTCCACCCTGATATTCCCTCTGCATTCCTGACAGTTTATTTTCCATTCCCAACTTTTATTCCAAGTGCTGAGACCCAGGAGTTTTCTGCTGAGGGAATTACTTTGGTTCCAGACTTTGGGGGGGTTCTTTTGGTCTCCAGACTGTAGCACAGTTGTTAGCAGTCTGCTGTCTCACAGCTCCAGAGACCTAGGTTCGATTCCCAGCTTGAACCACTGTCTGTGCGCACTCTGCACCTTCTCTCCATGTTTGAGTGGGTTTCCTCTGGGTGCGCCGGTTTCCTTCTACTGTCCGAAAGACATGCTGGTTAGGAGCACTAGCCATGCTGAATTCTTCCTCCGTTTACCCAAACAGGCACCAGAGTATGGATTTCACAGTAACTTGATTGCAGTGTTAATGTAAGCCTACTTGAGACACAATAAATAAACTTAAACCAAAAAATAAACCAGAGATCTGTGGTTACATCAGTTGTGTTATGCATGGGTCATCCAACTAGTAATCCTTAACTCTTGCTTACTGATTCTGTCATCTTATCTGGTACTTGCTCTCTTTCTCTCAGCAGCTTTCAATAAGTGAAGCAATGAGGACTGCGGAGAGAGTCCCAGCACAAGGGGGCACCGGTGAAAACGGGCGCCTCGTAACCCACGACTACAGCAAGTCCATGCAGACCTTACCCCGCATGAGCCATACAAGTGGAATGAGCCTCGGCGCGACTGGGATCTCATAACGCCACCAAGCCATGCCGCAAAGACAACACAGGAATGGCTCAGTGAACTGAACAAACAAAGTTATGGGGACTTTTTAAAAATAACAATCTTCAATTAAGGAAATCTTTAAAATTGTTGCAAAATATTGTAAAGCTGCAATAATTGGGAGGAGGACTCTTGAGAGTAAGATCTATATCAAACTATTCCGCGTGGGAGCAGAACTGTGTCTGTTTATCTTCGGTGGCCCATTTCTTTCTAGTTGGTGTTTAGTATTTCTGACAGGAATCACGGTCTGGCATTAACTGCTGTGTCTGACGGAGTTAGTCACAGAGAATCTCATTCCCACTGATCGCTAATCTGCTCGCGGTACACTTTCCAACTCTCGGACAATTCATAAATATTCTAACTGCATTCGCTCCTGTTTTACTATTGTTCAGCACTGAGATATAAAGGGCAGGGAGCTCATTAATAGATAAAGAACAAAGCAGAATATATTGCTGTGGGGAGGGTGGGGCGGGGAGGGTAGCGGGGTGGGGTAGGTGGGATGCTGGTAAGATTCGGAAAATAGAGGGGAGAATGAAGTAAACTAAAGGAATGCAATGATGCCGAGGGAGGGATGCCAGTGATCTTGTGCTGATTTGAAGTTTTGCTTTTATCAAAGCTTTCAGATAATTACAAAATGTCAAGAAAATGAAGGTCCTGACTTTAAATATTAAACACAGCTTCTTAAGGTCATTGTTTACTTCAAGTGACTTTGCTGAATATTATTTCAGATCATCCTTAAAGAGACAAAACGTGTTAAGTTTTCAACAACATTGCCTAATGAAGCAGTATTTCTGTCTCTGTGTAGGATTCTCTCTTGTTAGGTAGTTGCTATTTGCTGTTACATGCTGTGAATTGTGCATCAGCTTTTACAGCTCGTCATTGGTGGAGATGTTTGTTTCTGTGTTTCTAGAGACTCATTTAACAGTTAACCATCTGTTAGCAGGCACAGGGCCAAGAGATGGACAACAGGCTAACAACAGATGTCATTCCAAACACTCCATGGTCTCAGCTGCACTTTGGAGTGGTTTAAAACAGTTTTATATAATTGTTTGTACAAGGACATTAAACTAAATATACATTATAACTGCCTCTTTTGATGTCTGGAAATTGGAACAAATGCTTCGTCTAATAAGATGGAGAAATAGTAAGGCAGTAATGTGTGCAAGCACATCATTAATGTCTACCACACACATTTATAATATCTTATTCTATCTTAAAATATAGTTTATATTATAAAGTGTGTGTGTACATATATATATGAAATATATCTTAAAATAATATATCTTATATTTATGAATCAATCCAGAGAAACTTTCCATTGTATAATAAGCACAGAAGGAGGACATTTAAGCCATCATGTCCATGCTAGAATGGACTAAAGCTGTCCAATTCTTTCCCCTCCCCCTTCTCTTTTCCCATTATCCCCTTATTTGGAACCAAATTACGGTGGCACAGTTGTTAGCACTGCTGCCTCATAGCACCAGAGACTTGGATTTGATTCTCGCTTGGGTCACTGTCTGAGCAGAATCTGCACGTTCGCCTTGTGTCTGCATGGGTTTCCTCTGGGTGCTCCAATTTTCTTCCACATTCCGAAAGACATGCTGGTTTGGTGCATTGGCCATGCGAAATTTTCCCTCACTGTACCCAAACAGGTACATTCCAGGGCCGGAGTATGGCAACTCAGGGACTTTCACAGTAATTTCATTGCAGTGCTAATGTAAGTCTACTTGTGACTCATAAATAAATTTAACTTTATGAATCAGAAACTCCAAGATATGTTATGGAATTAACTTAGCCCTCAACCTTCTTCATTTTTGCTTTAAGGGTGAGTATAAGGTGTTTCGCTCCAGGTATGATTCAATTGATCCATTAGGAAGTTTTTAATTAAAACAAACTTTAATTTTAACAACAAAGTTAAAATGTAACAAAACGAGTTAGCATAACATTTACCAATTGGAAATACTGCAACAGGACAAAGTATAATTCTTAACAGGTAGTTAGCTCCAAAGTTCCAATGTAAGCAGTATCCTCATAGGCATATTTTGCAATTTGCACAAAAACAGATATGCTTACCATATCCATTTCCAGCCCTTTAACCCCTCTGGGCAGATACAGAAAGACACCTATATTTGGACTCTCATGCAGCAATCTCCAAAGAAAGATCTACCCCTAAACAGCAGGATCTCAGAATAAGAGACTTATCTTCTGGTAGATTCTAGTCTCCAAATCCAGAGAGAAAGAGAGGCACTGCTCTCTAACAATTCCAAGCAACATCTCAGTTTGATTTCTCTATGTAAGCCTAGTGTCATCCCATCACCTGATTTTTCTGTCAATCAACCTAATCAAATCCTACTCCGCAAAACCCCAGGGAAAAACTCCAAAATAACGGAATAACATTAGCCCAGATTAAAGCAAATTTCTAGCAATTAAGACCAATTATGTTGCTGCAAAACAGTAGAGGCTGCTGGTTACAGATCACTGTTAGAAAGATTGTTTAAAAAATTTTTGTACAGAAACATGACAAGTACATTCCTTAAAGACACAATGCAAAGGTTTCCTCTAGAAAGTTTAGTGACTATTGAATCTTTTACCATAAGCCTGCCCCCACCTCCCTCCCCTCCTCATTCCAGATTATAACTGTTAGTTGTAATTATTCATTTCCCCTCTGTATCTTTTTGCCAATAGCCTAACTCTGTGTCCTCTGATTACCCACTAGAAATGGTTTCTCTACATGCGATTTCTCAAAACCTTTCATTATTTGAAATACCTTATTTAATCTCCCCTTAATCTCCTGGCTCTGAGGGGAATAACCCCAGTTTGTCCAGTCACTCCACATATCAGAACTTCCTCAACCCTCATGGTATTCCAGTAATTCTCACCACTTGCAGCTTCTCCAAATCTTTGACATCCTTCCAAAAGACTGCTACCCGGATTTGGCCACAAACTCCAGCTGATTCCTAACCAATGATTTATAAAGATTTAAATTGTAGAACCATAGAATACTATAGCACAGAAACAGGCCTTCTGGCCCTCCTTGGCTGTGCCGAACCATTTTTCTGCCTCGTCCCACTAATCTGCACCTGGACCATGTTTCCTCCACACCTCTCTCATCCATGTACCTGTCCAACTTCTTCTTAAATGTTAAAATTGAGCCCACATTTACCACTTCATCTGGCAACTCATTTCACACTCACACCACTCTGTGTCTGAAGAACCCCTCCCCTCCAAATAGCCCCTTTAAATTTTTCCCCCTTCACCCTGAACCCATGTCCTCTAGCTTTTTTTCTCCCCTAGCCTCAGTGGAAAAAGCCTGTTGCATTCACTCTATCTATACCCATCGTAATTTTACACACCTCTATCAAATCTTCCCTCATTCTTCTACGTTCGAGGAAATAAAGTCCTAACCTATTCAACCTTTCTCTGTTACTCAGTTTCTCAAGTCCCGGCAACATCCTTATAAACCTTCTCTGCACTCTTTCAACCTTATTAATATCCTTACTGTAATTAGGTAACCAAAATTGCATGCAATACTTTAAATTTGGCCTCACCAATATCTTATACAACCTCACCATAAAATTCCAACTCTTATATTCAATACTTTGATTTATAATGGCCAATGTTCCAAAAGAATACTTTACAACCATATCTACCTGTGATGCCACTTTTAGGGAATTATGTATCTGTATTTCCAGATCCCTCTGTTCTATTACACTCTTCAGTGACCTACCATTTACCAAGTATGTTCCACCTTGGTTTGTCCTTCCAAAGTGCAATACGTCACACTTGTCTGCTTTAAACTCCATCTGCCATTTTCAGCCCATTTTTCTAGCTGGTCCAAATCCCTCTGCTAGCTTTGAAAATCTCCCTCACTGTCCATTGCACCTCCAATCTTTGCATCATCAGCAAATTTACTGATCCAATTTACCACATTATCATCCAGATCATTGATCTGGTTGACAGTTGGTGACTAGTGAAGTGCCGCAGGAATCAGTGCTGGGGTCTCAACTGTTTACCATTTACATAGACGATGTGGAGGAGCGGGCTGAGTGTAGGGTAACAAAGTTTGCTGATAACACGAAGATGAGTGGAAAAGCAATTGCATGGAGAACGCGGAAAGTCTGCAGAGAGATTTGGATACGCTGAGTGAGGGGGCAAGGACCTAGCAGATGGAGTATAACATTGGCAAATATGATGCTATCCACTTTGGAAGAAATAATAGTAAAATGGAATATTGTTTAAATGGTGAAAAGTTGCAGCATGCTATTGTGCAGAGGGACCTGAGGGTCCTTTTGCACGAATCACAAAAACTCAGTCTGCAGGTGCAGCTTGTGATCAAGAAGGCAAAATGGAGTACTATGTGCAGTGTTGATCCCTTTATTTGCTAAAGGATATATTGGCCTCCGAGTGAGTACAGAGAAGGTTCATTAGATTGATACCGGAGATGAGGGGGTTAGCTTATGAGGAGAGGTTGAGTAGATTGGGCCCGTACTCACTGGAGTTTAGAAGGCTGAGGGGGGATCTTATAAAGACATATAAGATAATGAAGGGGCTAGATAGGGTAAAAGTAGAGAGATTCTTTCCACTTAGAAAGGAAACCAGAACTAGAGAGCACAGCCTCAAAATAAGAGGGTGAGTGAGGCAGTTTAAACAGAGTTGAGGAGGAACTTCTTCTCTCAGAAGGTAGTGCATCTCTGGAATTCTCAGCCCATTGAAGTGGTGGAAGCTACCTCATTGAATATGTTTAATTCACGGGTAGATAGATTTCTGATTGATAAGGGAATTAAGGGTTATGGGGAATAGGCGGATAAGAGGAACTAATCCACTTCAGATCAGCCATTATCTTACTGAATGGCGGAGCAGGTTCGAGGGGCTAGACAGCCTATTCCTGCTCCTATTTCTTACGTTCATATGTTCTTATATAGATGACAAACAAAAATGGACCCAGCATTGATCCCTGTGGCAAACCACTATTCACAGGTCTTTATTCAGAGAAGGAATTCCCCGCCACCACTCACTGGCTTCTTCCATTGAGCCAATGTCTAATCCAATTTACTTCCTCTCCATGTATACCTGGTGAATGAACCTACTTAACCACCCTCCCATGCGGGACCTTGTCAAAAGCCTTACTGAAGTCCACATAGACAACATCCACTGCCTTCTCTTCATCCACTTTCCTGGTAACCTCCTCGAAAAACTCTAAAAGACTGTTAAACATGACCTACCATACACAAAGCCAATTGATATGATTTTTTTGCGTTTGCACTGCATGCCTTTATTTATAAATCTCCTGTCAGACTTTTTCTCTTAATAATGGAGCTAGTCTATACATATATGTCATATGGCAATTACCTCCTCCCCACCAGTGGTGACACTGTAGTGTCTTAGCATTGTATCTTTCCAAACAATTAACACCTCTTGCCAAACTGACATATTTTTGTTGTTAATCTACAGATATTAATAAGTAACATCAGAATATTATTTAAAAAAAATACATGACTCTAAAATGAAGACTGAATAATTTTCGCACTTCATATCAATGACTTCAGTTAAACATCCCACTTAGCTTCTTTCCCTGTGAATGATATCACAGGAAATAGATTAATAGATGAATTAGGACCTTTTAATCTTAATGTTACATGACTCGGAATATTGCTGCTGTCCTTAGTTTGTTCCCTATCTTATTAAACCACAAGTGCAAATCATTGACTCAAATGAATGTTAAATTCTTGAACATTTGAAACTGACATGCAATAAATGATTTAATTTTAATCATTATTACCTGGAGAGAGGTGAGGTAGACACGTTCATCCTGCAAAATCATTACACTGGTTATTTAAATGGAGAAAAACTGCAGAAAGCTGAAACACAAGGTAACTTGGAGGAACGGAAGCTCGCACATGAGTGCAGCAGGTAATCAGGAAGACTAAGCGAATGTTAGTTCTTATTTCAAGGGGGTTGGAGTATAAGAGAAGGGAAGTCTTGCTGCAAATGTATAACGTACTGGTGAGACCATATCTGGGGCTCGGGAAGAAGTTTGGGTCTCCTTATTTAAAGAAAGGTATTATTTCCTTGGTGACTGTTCAGAGAAGATTTCCAATGATGATGCCCACTATGGAGGGATTGCTTTGTGTGGAAAAGTTAAACAGGTTCGGATTCTACTTGTTGGAATTTAGAAGAATGAGAGGTGATCTTGTTGAGACATATAGGGTTCTCCAGGGGCTTGACAGGATAAATGCTGAGAGGGTGCTTCCCATCATCAGAGAATCTAGGGCCAGGGGCATTGTCTCCGAATAAAGGGGTGCCAATTTAAGACTGAGGTGAGGAGGAATTTCTTCTCAGAGAGTTGTGAGTCTTTGAAACTCCTTGCCATAGAGAGCTGTGGGGACAGATTCTTTGTGCATATTTAAGGCTGAGAAAGATTTTTGATCAGTAAGGGAATTGGGGGTTATGGGGAATGGGCAGGAAAGTGGACATAAAGAATGTGGACAAAAGAATGTGAATGGTGGAATAGGCTTGAGGGGCAGAATGGCCTACTCCTATTCCTATTTTTTTTTGGTTTTATAATTGTAAATTTACTCAAGTACACAAGTGAATCTCCATACTATGTGAAATTGTAATTGTCTCCTCCTTCACTCCTTCCAACTAACTCCCCCTAACCCCACCTCCAACCTTTCCCCTCCCTTATTTTATTTTCCCTCTGTCTCTCCTCCCCGGCCTTGCTCTCTCAATCTTCCCTCAGTCTCCCTTCATCCATTCCTCCACCAGCCTCACCTCCCCTCCATTAAACTCACCCATGAGACCCCTCCCTCTAGAGATTGTTGAATTCCCAGGCTTGATTACTGTGGAGTATGCTTTCACTTTTACTCTCGTAGAACTGAACCACCTGTTACAGAATAGTGGTGCCTGACCTTGCGGGAAAGCCAGTCATCATTTCAATGCCTCGTCAGTGACATTTTAACATAGCTAGATCCTTATCATTTTGCTTTTGGCCATCCAATCAGCAGCAGAGTGTGCGTTGACTCTCATAACTGGATCTCAATACTGGTAAAAGTCAAACCGAAAATGGATTGCAAATTAGAGAAGAAAGGATATGATAACTCTTCAAAGATGCCTTCTTTGACATGTGATTTGAATCAATGAGGAGCAGGAGCCAGATATTCTTGCTCAACAATAGGAGGAAAGAACCTGACCATATGATCTAGATGGCTTGGCTGAAGATGATCATGGAGAATAGTATCACATTCCTGGATTTGGTGCAGAAAATGTTTTAATGACCTGACCAGGTCAGGGAAAGTGTGCATGGTTGCATAATCATCTGCATCCTGATATGCACATTCCCACTCTACCTTGCCATCCTCAGACCCACTTACCTTGCAAGCACATTCACCTTTCTCTGTGCTGTTCCTCATATCTCCACCTGTTCATTCATCATCATCCTTGTACTGTCTGCTACCTTCCCCCAAGAGGCCATTTCTTCAAAAGGCTGAACACACTCCGCCATACTCTCGTAAGTAAAATATGTGAATAAATTAACAAAGTAAGCTGTCCTCACAGCTCTCTGTGGCAAGGCGTTCCAAAGACTCACAACTCTCTGAGAGAAGAAATGTCTCCTCATCTCAGCCTTAAAGGGACACCCCAATCAGAATGAGAAAACTTAAAAACTGAAATTAAGATATAGTTCTGGAAGTTAATGATGGAACCCTGCCCACCAAGTTGTCTGAATCTAACCGAAATTATCCAGGATCTGTACTGATCATAGTTTCTCAGTTTAATGTGATTGAGAGTACACAATGTCAGAGGTTTCATTACATTCATTAAACAACTACACGATTTAGACTAAAATAGCAGTATTTATGCAAAATGAACACAATCTCGTTCTCACCTGCAGTCACATTTTTCTCAGCATTGCAACAGGAAGGGGAAGCCTAAGCAAACAATTTATAAATTAATAATGTCAATAAAACCGAAATTATCCTGCAGTCACATCGTTGGGAGATCCCCATCTTCCCATCACCAGTAGCCAGGATTGTCAAAGCACCAATCAGCTCCAGGGCCTTCTCCTCTTATCCAGTGGAGTGAGAAATTTGTGGAGGACCAACTCTGCCTCGCTCCCATTCTCACTCCTACTCTTCTGATTATAAGCCTGAGGTCACTATCTTTGAGGTCCAACTTCTCAATTTGCTTCTTAGCTTCCTAGATTCTGATTTAAAGACTCCATCCACAGGCCTCCATGGAAGGTGGAGACCGTGTGCTCCCCCTCCAATGAGGACACAAGGAGGTCAAAGAATACGAGTGAGAATGGTAGTGAGCCAAAAGCTGGTCCTCTCCATATTTCTCATGCCACTGGGTAAGAGGAGAAGGCACTGGAGGTGATCGGTGCTTTAACAATCCTGGCCATTAATGATGGGGACAGGGAACTCCCAGCGACATGATTACAGGATAATATTGCTTTTATTGACGTTATTACTTTATAAATTGCTTGCTAAGTCTTTTCTTTCCTGTCACGGTGCAGGGAGCGATGTGACTGCAGGTGAGAATGAGATTGCGTCCATTTTGCATAAATATTGCTATTTTAGTCAGAATCATGTAGTCATATTTCATAAGTGTAATGAAACCTCTGACATCCGTGCGCTCTCAATCAGTACAGGTCCTGAATAATTCAGGTTAGGTTCAGACAATTAATCTGCAATGAATGCTGACACAAGCATAGATCACTGCTATGACAGAAACTCATTTCCTTCCAGACATGTTTAATAGAAAGTAAGGGTGGCACGGTGGCACAGTGGTTGGCAATGCTGTCTCACAATGCCAGAGATCCGGGTTTGATTCCCAGCTTGGGTCATTATCTGTTTGGAGTTTGCACATTCTCCCCGTGTCTGTGTGGGTTTTCTCCGGGTCTTCTAGTTTCTCCCACAGTCCAAAGGATGTGCAAGTTAGGTGGATTGGCCAAGCTAAATTGCCATTTATTATCAGGAGGACTAGTTAAAGTAAATGCATGGGGATATGGCCTGGGTGGGATTGTGACTGGTGCAAGCAAGATGGGCCGAATGGTCTCCTTATGCATTCTATGAATTATTTCTGACAACCCCATTGGTTCCTATTTAGCCCAGTGTAAAATAAGAAACTTCCCTTTTCTTCATTATTGTGGGTATTAAACTCTAAGACTTTCCCCTCTCCCTCTCTGCCTCTCATTCTTCCCCATCTTGCTTTTTCTCTTGCACTTATCTCGCTTTCTTCTGTCCAATGTTTAATCTCTCCTTGTTTCACTCAGTCTCACTTTCTTCTTTATGTCGGGATCAAAGATGTCTCAGAGCAGTTCCACGACATTCTGAAGTAGAGAGGGGAGAGGGGAAAAACGGCGAACAGCCAGTGATACAAATGACATAGGTAAAAAACGGATGAGATCCTAAAAGGAGAATATAGTGAGCTAGGAAGCAAATTGAGAAGTCGGACCTCAAAGGTAGTTATCTCAGCGTTACTACCAGTACCATGTGCTAGTCAGAATCGAAATAGCAGGATATACCAGATGGGTACATGGCTGAAAAGATGGTGTGAGGGGCAGGGTTTCAAATTCCTGAAGCACTGGGACTGGTTCTGGGAGAATCTTCCCAATATCTAATTGGAGGACATCTCTGTTCATTCTGTACTTTAATTTGATTTTGATTTGATTTATTAATGTCACATGTATTGGTATACAGTGAGAAGTACTGTTTCTTGCGTGCATACAAAAAGCATACCTTTGATAGGGGAAGGAAAAGGATTTGATTTGATTTATTATTGTCACATTTATTGGGATACGGTGACAAGTATTGTTTCTTGTGCATTATTCAGACAAGGCAGCCCATTCATAGAGTACAGAGGAAGAAGGAAAGGAGAGGGTTCAGAATGTAGTGTTACAGTCAAAGCTAGCGTGTAGAGAAAGATCAATTTAATATAAAGCAGGTCCATTCAAAAGTTTGATGGCAGTAGAGAAAAAGCTGTTCTTGAGTTGGTTGGTACATGACCTCAGACTTCTTTTTCCTGACGGAAGAAGGTAAGAGAGAATATGACCAGTTTGCATGGTATCTTTAATTATGCTGGGGGTATTTCTTTACAATTTTTCTGAAACCAGTGCTGGAGTTTACCGTGCAAGTGGAATAAATCCCTAAGTGCTGGTGATAGGGTAAACACAAGGGCATGGGAAGTTTGGCCAATCAAACACAGTAAGAAGTCTCACAACGCCAAGTTAAAGTCCAACAGATTTATTTGGCAGCAAAATCCACTAGCACTGCTCCTTCGTCAGGTGAGTGGGAGTTCTGACCATACCAGCTATCGTGTTCCACATCACAGTAGTGTATGTTTTATGTGGTTAAGGATATAAAATTAAAAGCTGTACTAACTCCACCTTCAAGCCAAATATTAACTACATGCAATCTCCTGCCACCTAAATGTAAAGTACAAAATAATAAAGCACAGAATAATAAATAATGGCTATCTCAGAAAACCCTGGTATTAAATTGCTGTTTCCATAGTGCTTCACTAAAGATTAAGAATATTGCCTGGTTAAAGTTCAGGCCTGACTGATATGATCTTCTCTTCCAGTTAGTAAAATTGCAATAAAACCATTATTCTGAGAAAAAAATAGCTACCTAGTGGTGACCAAACATGACGAATAGTTTGCCTTGGCGCAGATAGAAACAAGTTGGACCATGAGACTGAACAATGGCTGAAACCAGTGGCACTTCTCCCAACCATAGTCCACATCTTGAGGAAAGATGGAGAGGAACTTCAAAAATAAACACAATAAAAAGTAGTTGCTGATTCAATGACAGTTCAGATAGGAATCTCAGAAGAGCAAGGAGTGTAGCAAGGCCTGAATTAAACATAATTATCATACTTGTGCAATGCCACAGAAATGTCACATGGCTAGAAAGCATTAATTCATTAATCAGGCCTTGGCTTTTTTATATTCTGATACAGATGATTATGTCACAGCGCTGACATTTTAGAGGTAACATTAGCACAAAAGGAAATTAAAAATGCCACCACTCAGTGAAGGAAAAGGCAGTCACTTTGATTTGTTAATCCATCAATCCACCACTTTTCAAGTTTCACATCAATCATCTAGTTTTAATTAATACACCATCAATTTATCAGCAGTTTCGTGAATTGCTGCTACTAATCTCATTGTTTCTCAACGATGTAATCTGTTGCATTGATGACTGTTATGGCTGACTGAGATAATTAGCTAAAGTCACAACATTTTAAATAGATTTGCTAATAAGCCTGGGGTGATAGTGGTGTAGTGGTAATGTTGAAACCCTTGATAATTCTCTGGGAGAATTCAAATCCCATCATGACAACTGTTAAAAAGTCAAAACTATATTTATTAGTCACAAGTAGTCTTACATTAACACTGCAGTGAAGTTATTAGTCGCCACATTCCAGCACTTGCTCGGTACACTGAGAGAGAATTTAGCACAGCCAATGCACCTAACCAGCATATCCTTCAAGCTGTAGGAGAAAATCAGACACACAGAGGGAACTCATGCAGACATGGGGAGAACATGGAGACTCTGCATAGACAATAACCCAAGGCAGGAATCGAACCTGAGTTCCTGGCACTGTGAGGCAGCAGTGCTAACCATTGTGCCACCATGCTGCCGTAGTGGAATTTCAATTTGATTAATTAATATATCTAGAATTGAAAACTACTTTAGTAATGGTGGCCACTGAAGCAATCACTGATTATAGTTAAAAAACCCATCATGTTCACTCGAAAAGAAATCTCTTGGTCTCACCCAGTCTGGTCACATATGATTCCAGGTGGCAAAGTGGTTGATACTAAAATTGCCAAGCAAACTATTCAGCTGAAAGGCAATTAGGGATGGGTAACTAAATATTGCCCTTGCCAGTGAAACCTGCATCTCATTCGAAAGAAGGAGGTCCTGTGGCACAGTCAGTAGTGTCCCATGCCTCTGAGCCAGAAGTTATGTGTTTGAGTCCCATCCCAGGATTTGCCAGCTAGATAAAATGTGCTCATAAAGTAGCGCAATGGCCTGCAAATCCTTTCTGCTGATGAGAAAAGGGATCAGAGTGGAAAAGATTTCTGATTCGGCAAATGATGAAAAGAAAGTTAAAGTCTACCTTTACTGTCGAAGTGCATGTTGACACAGCAACCCTGACTCCCTGAATGAACTGTAACTTGCCACCTACAACTGATCAACGTAGAAATGCTTGAAAGGGTAAAGGGATCATCCAGAAGTCCTTCTGCTTCTTTCTGAAAGATTTCCTTCTGAAAGGAAATCTGCTTTCCTTTCCTGGTCTGACCTTTATGTGATTCCAAAAATCTGGAATTAAGAATCTACTGATGACCATGAAATCACTGTCGATTGTCAAAAATTGTCAGATTGTCAGCACACTAATGTCCTTTAGGGAATTAGATCTGTAATCCTTACCCAGTCTGGCCTACCAGAGTGACTCCAGAGTTACAGCAACGTGGTTGACTCTCAACTGCCCCCTGAACAATGGTAACTAGGGATGGGCAATAAATGCGGGCCAGTCAGCGAGGCCCATGTCCTATAATGAATTTTAAAAAATAGCAAGGCAGTTGACACTACTCAACTCAAGAGGTATTAGGGAAGAGCAATAAATGCTAGCCTTGGATCTCATTAAAAAAAGAGGTGGATTTTAAAAGATCTCACTGCTTCTTACCTTAGTGGTTTCATCATTTGGTAAACAGTAGATTCCAATTTGGATTGTTTGCCAACCTGGAAATGAATTGCATTAAAAAGTAGGAGAAGCTGGAGCTTAGAGCCTGACAGCAGCTTTACATGGATGGCCGTATGTTAATTGATTGACAACTACAGACAGAACAGGATATTTTTAATGAATGGTTTGCTATTGGCCTGACCTCCCCCGGTAGGGAGGAAAGATGCTCGTGTTTACGATGGCCAGGTTTAGTGACATCTATGGCTAGGCTTCACAGTCAGATTCTCACTTCCCTGTCTCATCCCTTCTGCTGAAATTTCTTCCTGGATTGAAGGATCATACAATCAACACAAATAGAAGGAACTTATGTAAGGAGGTAAAGATTTAAGAATAGGGTAGACACAGAAACATGGAAACTAGAAGCAGAAGTAAGCCATTCAGCTCTTCAAGCCTGCTCCGCCATTTATTTTGATCATGGCTGATCATCGAATTCCATATCTTGTTTCCCCCCCCCTTTCCCCATATCCCTTGATCCCTTTAGCCCCAAGAGCAATATCTAATTTCCCCTCAAAATCAGACAACAGTTTGACCTCAACTACTTTCTTTAAGAGTGAATTCCACACATTCACCACTCACTGTGTGAAGAGATTTCCCCTCACCTTAGTTCTAAAAGGATTATTCCTTATCCTCAAACTATGACCCCTAGTTCTGGATCCTCCTACCATTGGGAACATCCTTTCTGAATCTGCCCTGTCAAACCTTGTTAGAATTTTATAAGTTCCCTATGAGATTCCCCCTCACTGTTCTAAATTCCAATGAATATAATCCTAACTGATTTAGGCTCACCTCATATGCCCTTTCAGAGAGTCAGTGTAGACTCGATGAGTTGAATGGGCTCCTTCTGCATTGTAGGAATTCTATGGCTCTCTGATGACCAACATCACAGTCCGCAGGCACACATTCTATGTCAGAAGTGAACCAACCACCTTCCGAGTCTTAGCGTCAAAAGAGAGCTCTCAGCTCTGAGTTGGGCCCTTAGATATGCAAATGAGATGCTAATGCCTGTTTGAAGTTGTCTTCCAGAATTTGCTTTGCATTGAGAGCAGCCAGCACAAGCTGACCTCGAGGTCAGAGCCTTCCATCTTCCTCAATCATATCAATCTTTAACGTATAGAATAATGCAGCCACCTGCCTGCAGATCAGAGGCAGCATCAGGCAGAACACTCACCATGGATTTGAATCAATACTGAGTAGCCCCAGTTTCAGCATCCAGTCTTCCCATCAAAACAGCATGATGATAAGCAACCAGGAACCTTACAAAATCAGAAAACAACCAACTCCATATAAACCAATTTGTTTTTAAATGATAAAAGTGTGAATCCAGGTGGATTCTTTTGCGCTATGGAATTGTGAGGCAGCCTGTTCTATGTCGGGCCTCTAGGGCTGATATGGTTTAATTTTCTCCTGCACCACCCTCACAGATCAGGACAAATCTTCCTGCATTAGTAACAACGCCATTAACAATGAGAAAAATGGAGCAGCAAATCAAAGGCAATAAGAGATTGACCATGAGTTGTAAGCCATAGAGGGAGGCAATCTTAACCATGAAAGATTCTAAGTGCCAATTGAGCATGAAAATGGAAGAGAATCATGCTGATTTTTTTTTGGGTGTGTTTGAAACCCAACGTGACTGCACTCTGAACAAAAAATGAAGCAAAATGTGTTTCTCGCCAGCAGGGGAAGGGGCAGGGCCTAAGCTCAAGGAAAGTCAGCAGTTCACAGCAGAGGATGCAATTGCACATGTGTAAATCTTTCTGCTCTCTGCTATTGTACAGAACAGAGTGATATATCATTGCCTCCACCCCCCCGTCACCCCTCCCCATTGAGTAATGCTATCCTCCTCAGCTGATCACAAACCCTCCCCAATAACTTGCCTCTGCGGTCTCTCAGACCCCCATCCCCACATGGACTAGCTGATTGCCCTTCCCACCCCATCCCAGCCCAGTTGACCGCCCCTTCCCCTCATCGATCACCAGTTGCAGAGTGCACAGAGTGGGGATCCTGAACCACACCAGAGTTAACATCACAGCACACACCATCACCTTATGAGATGGAGATCTGCCACCAATTTGTATGCATTGTTACTCATAGAGAGGAAGGCAGCAAACTAGGCAAACTAATTCTCGAGGTCAGCATGGTAGCACAGTGGTCTGCACTGCTGCTTCACAGCTCCAGGGACCTGGGTTCAATTCCCAGCTTCGGTTACTGCTTGTGTGTGGAGTTTGCATATTCTCCTTATGTCTGCATGTGTTCCATCCAAGTGCTCTGGTTTCCTTTCACAGTCCAAAGATGTGCAGGTTAGGTTAATTGGCTATGCTAAAATTACCCCTCAATGTTCTAAGTTACGTAGGTTAGAAGGATTAGTGGGTAAATATGTAGGGATATGGTGAGGTGGGGGGGTGGGGGGAGTACCTGGGTAGGATTGTGGTCAGTGTAGACTCAATAGACCCAATGGCCTCTTTCTGCACTGTAGGGTTCCTATGATATTCGATGTTGCTGAAACATCAGATCTCAAATCGATGTCTTCAATATCAAGGTTATGGTTCATCCAAACTTGAACAGGCCATTGTCCTTAACATCCTGTTGCAATGTGCAGAAAGCTGAGCCACACACTTTGGAAAGCTTTCATCGAAGGTTTCATCGTGCAAGTTTAACAGCAAAATAAAATTCCAAACAACAAAGTCATTGACCTCGCAGGTCTCAACACATGGAGATCACACTCCAGAAAATCCAACTTCCATGAGAAGGTCATGCAGATCCCCAAGCAGATCCTGTGTGGTTAGCACTGATGCCTCATAATGTCGGGGATCTGTGTTCCATTCTCACTGCAGCTTGGGGCACTGTCTGTGTGGAATCTATACATTTGCCTCGTGTCTGTGTGGTTTTCCTCTGGGTGCTCTGGTTCCCTTCCAACATCCGAAAGACGTGCCTTTTAGGTGCATTTTCCCTCAGTGTAACTGAACAGGTGCTGGAGTGTGGCAACCAGGGAATTTTTGCAATAACTTCATTGCATTGTTCTTGTAAGCCTACTTGTGACACTAATAAATAAACTTTAACTTATGAGCAAGGAAGTTTGAGCTGGTCAGTACAAACAGTACATGCTCACCCTAAAAAAATGCCTTACAAACTTTTGCATGGCATTGTAGCCCATCTCTCTTGGGAAGACATGCGGCCAATAGGCCCATGTGGGGGCAAACATTGAAATTTGGTTCAACGTGTCTCAAAGATCATTTAACCCAAACTCGCAACATCTAATGTATCCAAACAAGGGACAAGGGTACCACAGCTATAGGAGCTCCCCCCAAGCACCAACAACAATGTCCATGTCAACAACCTACATCAAACTCTTCAGTTATGACATAACACAGCAAAATCACTTATAACTTGGATATACTCAAATAAAGAGGTGTCCACCACCAAAGACGTCCACTGCCATGTCCCGGTGCTGGAGGGAGGTGAATGCAGGAGATGGGGTAGATAGAGTGTCAACCCCCAAAGGATGTGCTGGCCTTGGAGGGAGTCCAGAGGAGGTTCACAAGAATGATCCCAGGAATGAAGGAATGGTTGAGGAGTCTGGGTCTATACTTGATGGAGTTTAGAAAGATCTAATTGAAAGAACAAAGAACAAAACAGCATGGGAAACAGACCCTTCGGCCCAACGAGCCCGCGCCACCACCTCGATGTTCCCACTTCTACACGCGATCCCTGTCCATGTTTATAGATCTACGGATTAAAAACCAAATTTGAGACAACTTAGGGAGAATTTGTTTTGCCAATTAGCCTAAGAGCACATATTTGGGATGTGGGAGGAAGCCAGAGCTCCCGGAGAAAACCCACGCAAGCACGGGGAGAATGCGCAAACAGACACAAGCCCAAATCCATGTATCTGCACAGCACAGCTATAGTTACTGCGCTGTCGTGTTGCCCATCAGATGGTCCAGGTCAAGCATACACTAACGATGTGAAGCAGTAGGATACTCTTGAAAAAGATCCAAGAGCAGTCCTCTCACGACCCATCGCGTGTATGCCCCTCGTTAGACAACAAGGTGACCAAAGCACCTGTAGGATAAAAACAAGTACATCAATATCATCATCTATTTACACACTTCCCAGGGACTCCCAAGGCTCATGATCCCTATTTTAAATCAGTTTTATATATCCCTCCATTCCCATTCTGTTCATGTGCCCATCTAAGTATTTCTTAAATATCTCCAGAGTACCTGCCTCCCCCACTTTACTTGGTAGCGCATTCCATACCCCCACCACCCTCTGTGTGAAAAAACTCCCTCTAGCATCCAAATTATACCTTACCCCCCTCACCCTAAGCCCGTGACCCCTCGTGCTATTTGAATCCATCCTAGGAAAAAGCTTAATCCTGTTTACTCTATCTATACCCCTCATAATCTTGTACACCTCTATTAGATCTCCTCTAAGTCTACGTCTTTCTAAGGAAAACAGTCCCAATTTGCCTAACCTCTCCTCGTAACTCAGACTTCCATACCAGGCAGCATCCTGGTAAACCTCCTCTGCACTCTCTCCAGAGTCTCCACGTCCTTCCGGTAGTAAGGCGATCAGAACTGGACGCAGTATTCCAAATGAGGTCTTACCAACGTTTATACAACTGCAACATTAAAGGCCAGCTCTTGTACTCTATACCCCTTCCTATAAAGGCTAACATACTACATGCTTTCTTCACAACCTTCTCCACTTGCTCTGCCACCTTCAGAGACTTGTTCACCTGCACCCCCAGATCCCTCTGCATTTCTATACTCTTAATAGGTCTACCCTTTATCATATACCTTCCCCCTACATTCTTTCTCCCGAAATGCATCACCTCACATTTATCAGGATTGAATTCCATCTGCCATCTATCTGCCCAAGCTACCAGCCTATCTATGTCCTGCTGCATCGCCTGACAATGCTCCTCACTATTAGCAAGTCCAGCCAACTTTGTATCGTCTGCAAACTTGCTGATCACTCCAATTACTCCCTCTTCCAAGTCATTTATATATATTACAAATAGAAGAGGTCCCAGTATCGAGCCCTGCGGCACACCACTAGTGACCGACCTCCAGCTAGAGAAACACCCTTCCGCTATTACTCTCTGTCTCCTATTACCAAGCCAGTTGCTTATCCATCTAGCTACCTGTCCTTGTATCCCATTTGCCTTGACCTTCTCGACTAACCTCCCATGAGGGACTTTGTCAAACGCCTTACTAAAATCCATATAGACGACATCAACGGCTTGCCCTTCGTCCACCGTTTTCGTCACCTCCTCAAAAAATTCTACCAGATTTGTAAGGCACGACCTCCCCTTAACAAATCCATGCTGCGTATCCCTAATCAGATTGCAACGCTCTAAGTGCCTAGTGCTGAAACTTACAGAATACTGAGAGGTCCAGATAGAGTGGATGTGGAGAGAATGTTTCCACTAGTGGGAGAGAGACTAGAACTTAAGGGCACAACCTCAGAATGAAAAGATGCTCCTTTAAAACTGAGATGAGAAGGAATTTCTTCAGCCTAAGGGTGGTGAATCTGTAGAACTCATTCACAGAGGGCTGTGGAGGCCAGGTTATTGAGTGTCTTTAAGAGAGAAATAAATAAGTTCTTGATTAATAAGTGGATCAAGGGTTACAGGAAGAAGGCAGGAGAATGGGGATTGGAATCCTATCAGCCATGATTGAACGACAGAGCAGACTTAATGGGCTGAATAGCCTAATTCTGCTCCTATATTTTCTGGTTTTACAGCTGCTTTGTCTCGAAGTTGCTCTTGCTGAGAGCTGGCATGGGTACTATGGGCTGAATGGCCACCTTCTCTGTTGTAACCATTCCATGATTCTTTGACTCTTTTCATTTCTGAGCTCACAATGTTTATTAAACTCTGCAGTATTTACCAGCTGCAGGTCACAGTGATTATTTAAAGATTAAGCTGAGTGTAAAGAATTGAAGTGGGTGAACTGAAAGAGAGTGAGTCACCAGATAATTAGGAAAAGGTGTTACCAGAACCAAAGGTTTAATTACACCGCAAATTAAGGGCTGGAAAGACTGGGTGAGGAGAGGTTCTACACTGACCTTTTGCGATTTGTCGTTTTGTTGAAAGTTATGAAGAATGTTTTTGAAAAAATTGTTAATTATTCCTGTTATCTGATGTCAGCAATGCTCCTAAGAATTGGAGTGTTAACTTAAAGCAGGGGCCTAGCACTGGTAAATTGGAGAAGGTGATCATAAAGGTAACACAGTATCAGGACAATGGAAAGCATTCAAGAAAGACTTAGAAGACTCATAAAATTATAGAATCCCTACAATGTAAGAGGAGGCCATTCTCCTCACCCCCAACAACCCCCTCCCCCCACCACGAGTTTGCATCAAAAACAATCCCATCCAGGCCCTATCATTGTCACCTTACATATTTACCCTGCTAATTTCCTAATACTAAGGGGCAATTTAACATGGCCAATCAATCTAACCCACACATGTTTGGAGTCATGATGTGGCGATGCCAGCGTTGGGCTGAGGTAAGCACAGTAAGAAATCTCGCTACGCCAGATTAAAGTCCAACAGGTTTATTTGGTAGCACGAGCTTTTGGCGCACTGCTCCTTCATCAGGTGAGTCAAGTACTGCGCCTTCATCACCTGATAAAGGAGCAATGCTCTGAAAGCTCGTGCTACTAAATAAACCCATTGGACTTTAGCCTGGTGTTGTGAGAGCTCTTATTGCATCTTTGGCATGTGGGAGGAAACCAGAGCCCCAGTGGAAACGCACGTAGACAAGGCAAGAACGTGCTCACTCCACACAGACAGTCACCCAAGGCTGGAATTGAACCCAGATCCCTGGCGCTGTGAGACAGCAGTGCTGACCACTATACCACCGTGCCACAATGTTAGTACACACTAATCTTACACTTCTGAAGGGGAAAGGCAGAGTATCCAAAGCTAATACTGGACGACAAAAGAAATAAAACATATAAAATAAATCATAGAAAGCAAGCCTGTACCAAATGCCAGGAGCAAGACTGAGTTAGTAACCAACAAGATTATGGAAAGCATCGAATCGATTTGATATGATTTGCAAAAGAAATAAATGTGATCTGAGAAAAATCTTTTTCACAGCAAGTGGTTTAGATGGGGAATATTCTGCCTGGAAGTGTGGTGGCCTCTTTTAAGAAAAAACTCAAATTAAATTAGGACAAAGTAAAAGGGGCAGGTCCCCAAAAAGAAGGAGAATATTCATAGATGGTGCCTCTTTTAAGGTCCAACCAAATAAACAAACTCAAATTACATTCGGACAAATAGCAGTGTGGTGGAGGTAGGTTCAAACGAGGCATTCAAGAGGGTGTAAGATAATCATTAGAATAGAAACAACTGGCAAGGGAATGGCACTGAGTCATGATGCTCATTTGGAGAGCCAGTGTAGACATGATGGGCCAAATGGCCTCCTTCTATACTGTAACAATTCCGTGATATAAGAAATAAATGCTGTGTTCGGAGCAATTTGGGTCAATTGAAGACCCAGGGGACAATCTTCACGGAAAGGCAGTGAACCTAGCTAAAGTATTAAATAAACATTTTCAATCCGTCTAATGATGTGACAGCTACACTAATTGAAACGAGGTCAGGCAGGGCAGAATTAATAAACATTATTGAATGTTGGCTGGTCACCTGTTCCAGACAGAAAGCACCGTTTTTGAGAAATTCTTTCATGATTTGTGGATGTCGCTGGCATGGCCAGCACTTATTACCAATCCCTAATTACCCTTGAGGTGAGCCTTCTTCTTGAACCACAGCAGTCCCTGAAGTGGAAGGTGCACCAACAGTGCATCCTCGGTCACTCAAAGAAGTGAAGAAATAGGAACATAAATAGAAGCAGAAATAAATAACACCCATTGTGCTCGTTCCTTATTTACCCAAGAAAAAATAAAGTTGCTAACGCAAACACACACAAAGATTAGTTAAAAATGAAGACAACACAATATTTATGAACATAAATGAAGATTTGTTCACATTATGTGTGGACCTGATATGTTTTGAAGTCCAATGTTTGCGTTGTCTGAGGTTAAGGTGCTCAAGATATAGAGTTATCATTGGAGCTGCGATGGCTTTCATTGTCGAATTGCCAGAAGCTGCTTTAACAGACAAGGTTAGTAGGTGAAACTAGAGTTCACAGGGAATAGAGAAGGTTCCTTACTTTGGTTCTGTACATGTGGAAACTTTGAGCTGCCTAGTTAATTTACAACAGACCAGTCACTGTTTTTCAATGTTTTTCTTTCTCTCTCCCTGGGTTGAAGACTTCTTCATGTCCTGATGATTGCAGGTGAAGCAAGCTGGTCACTGTTATCAAATATCTTATACAACAACAACAAGTCACTTTCCACATGAGGCCAATGGCAATTCCATTACAGTTATTCATAGAATTATAGAATGTATTCAAGACATGGCTGGATATAGCACTTGGGGCGAAAGGGATCAAAGGTTATGGAGAGAAAGCAGGACTAGGCTATTGAGTTGGACGATCAGCCGTGAGCGGAATGAATGGTAGAGCAGGCTCGAAGGGCCAAATGGCCTCCTCCTGCTCCTATCTTCCATGTTCCTATGTGTAGAACCCAATCGAGCAGAAGGAGTTCATTCGACTGATTGAGGCTATGCTGATCCTCTAACAGAGTATCTTACTCAAGCCTTCTATCTTCACCCTATCCCTATAACCCCACACATTTACCATGGCTAATCCATCTAACTTAATCTTGAGATACTAAGGGACAATTTAGCATGGCCAATCCACCTAACCCACACACCTTTGGACTGTGGGAAGAAACCGGAGCACTCAGAGAAAACCCACGCAGACATGGGAGAACGTGCAAACTCCACACAGACAGTGATCCAAACAGGAATCGAACCTGGTCTTGGTCGCTGAGAGGCAGCAGTGCTAACACTGTGCCAACTTATCACCATTCAAAGCACCCTTAACTTCATGTAGTGATCAAAATGGTCAAGTCTGTTCACATCTTGACGTGGTTCATCCATTGTGGAGGAAAAGCCACTAAATCAATGAGCTTCTGTTTACTTTTTCAGAACACGCATTAAGTTTTTCATCTTTGTGTCAGAGGAATGCATCCTGTCTCCTGAGGAAGTAAGAGAAAGATGATTGAAATCCAGGAGAACAATCTTTAAACAGTCCAAGTTTACAAGCGTGACTTTCAGAGAGGTTTTTCTAAAAATGTACAACTGTGCACCATAACTCTCCATTCAATATGATCATTGCAGACTTTGGCCTCAGCTCCACTTTCCTGTCTACTCCCTTTACCTCTTGATTCCATAACGGACCAAAAATCTGACTATTTCAGTTGGGAATATATATACATATATGTGGAAAATCCACAGCACTCTGGGATAGAAAATTCCAAAAATGCTGAAGATTTGGAAGCATCTTTGCAGAAGCAATAATGTTAGAGTTCGGAACCATTGCTAATTTATATCACTATTCAATATTAAAATAAAATAGGCAAAGTCATCATAGTCCCAGGCTGACTGCTGGAGATCTAACCTGATGATCTCTATACCTCAGGTTGAGAAGGTTGGCCTTCAACATTGCCAGCCCTCTGATTCACTATCTTGGCTCCAGTTGCAGCAATGCAACTTCACCCGAGCCAGGATTAGTGAAGCGGGTGCGGGCATGCAGTGAGGTGAAGGAAGGGTTGTAACTAGGTGGCAAGAGGGAAGGCACACTCAGGATCAGAAGCCTTGGGAGACAGCCACTTCTCTGTTGAGACCTGAGGAGGCTAACCCACTGGGCAAACCCACTGTCCCTGTTCTCCCTTCATCCACCACCTCCCTCCCACAGCTCCCCCCCAACCACTCCTCACCACCATTACCCCTCTCCAACACCAGCCAAAAAATTGTGGCAGTTTGTTTCATCACCATTCAAAAAAAAACAGCTACCATTAGCCAAAAAACTGTCACAAAAAGCAAAAGGAAAGTAAACTGCAAGCCAAGCGATCTAACATTCCATATGGGGAAATTACAGGAAAACATGACCAGGAAAACAATAAACTCTCATTTGCAAAGACATGGAGAAATTGTTTGAAGGTAAAATGGTGTCTGACTAACTGGATTGAATTATTTGGTGAGATAACAGAGAAGGTTGATCAAGGTGGTGGAGTAGATACGATATATCCAGACTTTCCAAAAAGACAAAGCAACACACAGGAGTCTTATTAAGCAGATGGAAGCTTGAAGAATGTCAGGAAAAGTGATGGTAAGGAAAGAGAATTGACTGAGCAACAGGAACCAGAGAGAGGGAGTTAATCAGTATTTTTCAGGCTGGAAGCGGTCTACTATGATTTCCTTAGGGGGCCTTCTTTGGGTCTATGTTCAATTTTTGTAACCAATCTCTACTCAGGTGTAAGGATTAGCATTATAAAGAGTGTGTGAATTCATAAATAAAAGAATAGAATATAAAAAGAAAGATCAGAACTTTATAAACTGTTTAGGCCAAGCTGGTGTATGATAGACAGTTCGGGGCACCATCCTTCAGCAAAGATGTCAAAACCTGAGAAAGGATACAGAGGGCATTTGCAAGGATGTTACCAGAGATGAGGAATTTCAATCATGAGGAGAGGGTTAAGCTTCTTCCCCTTGTAAGGGCAAAGAGTAAGAGATGACCTAAGTAGGAATTTCAATATGATCAGGGGTTTCGATGAAGGAAAACTCATCGCTCTGACGTGTGGGTTAATAATCAAAGATCAGAGATTTAAAATTAATGGCAGGAGACCCTGAGAAAAGATGGAGAGAGTTTTGTTTCAGCCAAACAGCTGTGAGGATTCGGCACACTCCACTTTCAAAGGTGCTGAAGGCTGATTGTAAAGTAATTTTAAAAGGGATACATCTGTAGAGGGGCAAGCAGGATAAAAACTGGGTTCCAGGTGGGAGACAGTGTGGGAGGGAAAGCAGCGGACAGTTCACACACTTTATGAGCCCTTCACCATCTTCAACTCCATATCATCCCTGTAATGTCACAAACAGGGAGAAGTTTATTCCTTTTGTAACGTAGGTATTTTACAATCTTACCTGCAGCAGGATTTCACTCCACTGCAGAGGAGGAAGGTCAGTAACTAATGGGCCCAGATTAAACATTATTTCAAAAGAATCAGAGAGAGGGATTCAGGGAATGTTTAAACAGCGAGTTGTTGTGTCACACAATGTGGAAGCAGATTCCATAAAGAAGATTGAATAAATGCTTGAGATGGAAAAAGATTCTAGGACTATAGGAAGGAGTAGGGGGAATGGGATTATTTGGAGAACTCCTACAAAGGGTTGACATGGTCATGATGGGCCAAGTGGCCTCCTAATTTGCTGCAAGATCCTATGGGTTTTCTGGTTCATTGAGCCCAATCTCAGATGGTGGGAGAACAGAGTTTGAATCTGGCACTTGCAAATGCTATGATTTCAGAAAATTGGTAGAGAAAACTTTAAAAATTGGAACAGACAACACTAAGGCAGCTAACCTGGACATTGGGACATGAGGCATCATTATGTTTAAGAATACGATTTCAAGTGGGGTATTGTTGCATGCTCATTATTTTATATCCATACACAACTATAATTTGTACTGATTTAACTTATGGGCATTGATCTGGACAATTTACCATAATCATGGACTGAAACTGTTTAAAATTTGAACCAAATGTTTGCCTTATTCTGTGTGAACTTGGTCTCCATTTGGAATGATTCAGTATGGATCATGTTACTTTGCATATTTTTGAACCCCAACACTGTCCACACGGGGTGGCATTAAATGAAGGTGATGAGGGTTGGCACTCCACCAGCTGGGGTGCCAGCAAGAGGCCAGAATTGCTTTTTTCTGAGAGGTCCCATCAAATTAATGTCAATCAGGCAGACCCTCCCCAGAGTCATGGGGACAGAAACCCACTCACCAAGAGCTACCAACCAATCAGAGGTTCAGAGCTTGTTGTGGCTCAGCCACGGCATCAAGGAGACGAATCTGTTACCAGCATCACCCGAGGTCCAATATTGCCGAGAGACGCGGGCACAGGATGGAGGGGCTGAAAGGGAGGGGGTTCTGTCAGAAAGGTCAACGTATGATGGCCTAGTCTATACTTAGGGTAAATTGTCCAGATCAATGTCCATAAGTTAAATCAGTACAAATTATGTTTGTATATGGATATGAAATAATGAACATGAAACAATACCTTTTGTATTTTCTTGCGGTCTTGGGCAGAGCAGGAGCCATTCCAAGCTGAGATACAACCAGAAAGAATGCTTTCCGTGGTGCATTTGTAAAAGTCGGTGAGAGTCGTAGAAGACATGCCAAATTTCCTTAGTCTTCTGAGAAAGTAGAGCCTTGATGGGCTTTCTTAACTCTGGGGACCAGGACAGGTTGTTGGTGATCTGGACACCTAAAAACTTGAAACTCTCAATCCTTTCACTTCATCCACTTTGATGAAAGGGGCATGTTCTCCTTTACGCTTCCTGAAGTCGATAACGATCTCCTTCATTTTGTTGACATTGAGGGAAAGATTATTGTTGCCACACCATTATTGTGGGACCCTCACTAGAAGCTGACGGGGTTTCCTTTTTGGACTTGGCACTTTTCCCAATGGAAGCCAGCTTTGATGGGATTAGGCCTGTACGTGGATAATGGCTGTTTGCTTAAGGGTCTCAATTGGCAGTGAGGCTGGAAGGTAGCAAGCTTCCTAGGCAGCACCCTCATGGCTGTTAAATAATGGAGGTAGGGGCATTAAACTGTGCCCATAGATGCGAGGCAAAGTGAATCCTCCCCATTAAAATTAAACTTTGCTCGAGTGGCTGATAGCATTAAAAACCCAAGAAGGATCCCAGGCAAAAAGTGCAGCTTTGTGTTAGTCAGACTGGGTAATAAAATCTGACAGAACTAAGTGCAGGTAGCTTTGGAAACAGGAAGCAGGACAACTGGGGATCGACGGGAAGACTGTCAGGAGAATAACATTCAACCTGTAAATGTGAACTCACATCCTCAAACCTTGAATCCGCTCCCATTTCACTCTCTCATTGGCTTATTAGGAATTTCCTGTTTCTATTTGCACATACTTTGAATTGTGAATGTTAATTGTAAAGGTGCTAATGAGGAACCAGGCATGACGGGGGAGGAAGGCAAAGCGGGATGAGGGGGGGGGGGGGAGGAGAATGCTGGTGCCTTAATGAGTTTGTTCGACTGAAATGAAAAATGTGCCAGCGTATAACTGCTCGCTGGACATGTTTATCACGCAGTGAAACAAGACAGCCCGGTGAAGAAATAATAGGTTAATATACCAATAAATATAGAAAACTAGGAACAGAAGAAGGCCATTTGGCCCTTCAAGTCTGTTCCACCCTTCATTATGTTCATGGCTGATTGTCCAACTCAATAGCCTGGCCCTGTCTTCTACCGCAACACCCCCCCCCCCACCTCCGCCAATTCCTTTAATACCATTCGCTCCAAGTGCTATATGTAATTGTTTCTTCAAAAAATACAGTGTTTTGACCTCAACTACTTTCTGTGCTTATGAATTCCACAGGCTCATCACTCCCTGGGTCAAGAAATTTCTCCTCACCTTTGTTGTAAGCAACCTATCTGCTTCCTCAGGCTGGTTCTGGACATCCTTCTTGCATCTAGTTTTTCCAATCCTGTTAGAATTTTATGGGTTTCTATGAGATTTTCCACACCCCCCACCTCATTCATTTGAACTTGAGTGAATACAATCCTAACCGACTCAATCTCTCCTCATATGTCAGTCCCACCATCCCAGGAATGTGATTAACTATGCACTTAACATGAAATGAGTTGAATGTCTAGAGTTCTGCGGAGATCTATCCCACTTCTGGGAGTCTTTGAGGAAGTCCTTTGTGGCATGGTAGCACAGTGGTTAGCACTGCTGCCTCACAGCACGAGGGACCTGTGTTCAATTCCCAGCTTGGGTTACTGTCTGTGTGGAGTCTGCACATTCTCCCCATGTCTCTGTAGGTTTCCTCCGGGTGCTCCACTTTCCTCCCACAGTTCAAAAATGTGCAGGTTAGGTTGATTGGCCATGTTAAATTGCCCATTAGTGTTTTGGGATGTGTAGGTTAGGGGGATTAGCGAGATAAATATGTGGTGATGGGGAAAGGGCCTGGGTGGGATTGTTGTCAGTGTTGACTTGATGGGCTGAATGTCCTCCTGCTGCACAATAGAGATTCTATGGTTTCTATGATAGGTTCGAAGATGGGGAAGCAAGGAAAAGAAAGATTCAGACAGGCTCCCTGAAATCTACAGGAGTTGTCACTGACTGTATGCAACCTCGCCCTTACGTGCTGAAAACAGAAAGGTAGTGATCATCCCCCGGCACCGGGTTGCTGTTGTAGCCTGCTAGCACCCGAAGCAAAGCCTCATGCTCCCTTCAGCTTCACCTCTCTTTCCTTGCGTTGTCCCCTCTTGTGTCTCAGGCATCCTAGCTGCACTTCCACTGTGGATGCAGTGTAGGATGCTGGTCTCCCTCACATCTTGAGAACTGATTGGCCTTCTAACCACCTCTGGCTAACCACCATCTCTAAATGGATGGCAATCACAGAGGCAGATCCGTAATTCACCAAATCCCATCAAATAGCACTCCCACTGTTGAAGCGAATGAAAGTGAGACTTGAATATGGTGGCAAAAAGCCCAAGAATCTTCAGAGTCTTAGCGTCTGCTATCCCACAGCAATAAATCAATCAGGATTATTCACTAAGGCTCTATGGCTGGGAGTTTCAGCCATGCTCGCCCCAATTCTGGAAAGTTTTGCCTGAGGTCCACAAATCTTTCCATGGTCTGCCCCTCTCCCACTACAATTCCCATAATGGCGGAATGAGAATTCACCTCTAAAACTGCACAAAAAAGGGATACTGCGTATTAACAAGTAGCAGACTGACTGGAAGAAAAATAGGAGGATTGTGTTAAGAATGCAAGGTTTTATCATATTTTAAATTGTCCCACTTAATTCATGGTTTAAAGGAAGCATGCAATCTCCTACCAGTTCTTTGAAGCGATGTGATCTGCAATTTCCATGGGTACAGGGGGCCCAGATCAAATCCAGATGAAGATTAACACTTGAAACAAAAGAGCAGCTATCTTTATTCCTGGGTGGACTTACAGAATCTTGGACTGTCTGATTTTAAAAGCCTACATACAGAGAAAGGGAGAAAGGGAGGGGAAGGAAGAGAGAAAGACAGACACAGGGACACATGTATGGAATCACGTGTAGGCCAGACCAGGTCAGGATGAAGATTTTATAGCAATGGTTTCATGGTAATCATTACACTTTTAATTCTAGATTTTTATTGGATTCAAATGTCATCATCTGACATGATGAAATTCAAACCCAGGTCCCCCAATCATTAGTCTGGACTGGATGCACTGGATTAATATTCCAGTGATAATCTCACTACACCACCATCTCCCATGTCTCTTCTTGGCAAGTCAGTCAGGACTAATCAGACAATGGTGAAATGTCTTGTCATTACGATACTCGGTGAGTATACCTCCCCCTGGGGAATGGAGAAGGAGGTAACTCTTTGGGAGTGTGGAACATGTGAGAAGAATGGTCGGTTGGATAACTGGCATGGGGAAGGTGGGAGCAGCATTCAAAGGAAAATTAGGGATGGTGTCCCTGAATAAACAGGTTAGGAGAGATAATATGAGTTGAAATATTATCTGAAACAACCTGGAACTCAAGGTGTGACTTCTGAACCTATGACATACGAACACACAAAAGACATGACACAATGCTTCTGCAGCTGTGGTCTACTGGGTCTGGGTAACAGAAATCACAGCCCACTCACAGCTGCTGACTTCTTAATACTGATTATTTATTCATCATTATCACCCACATATTTAGCAGATGATCGACTGTTCCCTTATTTTCTACTCGGGTGCTCTTGTCAGCTGTTAGATATGCTGCAAAACCTCAGCTGTGCTCAATGTTTACTTTCATCGGTAACTTGAAACGGATGGGGCAATAAGATGTTCCCTTGCCAACATAGCTGCCTACTCCACACACGCAGCAGAGGAACAGGAGGAGGCCATTCAGCCCCTCAGAAGCAGTGTGTCATTCAATTAGATCATGGCTAATCTGTCTTTAACCGGGTGAGGGGTGAGGGATGGGGGTGGAGGCTGGTTACCACTCCCCTCCCTCTGTTAAGGAGTGCTTTCTGACATCACCCCTGAAAAGTTTCACTTAAAGGTTATGCCCTCCTTTGAACCATAGAATCCCTACAGACTGATAAAGGGGAAATAGTGGGAGAATTGGGTCACGAACCTTATCAGCCCTGATTAAATTCTGCGCCTCTCTCTTATGGTTTTATAGTGCATCATTCAGCTCACTGAGTCTGCACTTTATCCAGGTCCACCCCCTGCCCTATCCCCATACCACACCTTATTCACACATCTTTGGACACTAATGGGCAATTTAGCAAGGCCAATCCACCTAACCTAGCGTACCTTTGGACTACGGGAGGAAATCGGAGCTCCCGGAGGAAAACCACACAGACACATTCAGAATGTGCAAACTCCACACAGGCAGTGACCCTAGACCAGAATTGATCCCTGGCACTGTGAGGCAGCAGTGCTAACCACTGTGCCACAATGCCACCTCCTTCCTCCAGTTCCAGACTGTCCCACTACAGGAAGTAGTTTGTTTCCATCATATAATGATAGGATGGTTACAGTAGAGCTGGAGGCCTTTGAGCCCGAAATGCTTGTGTTGACTCTTTGAGGTAAAGCTCTTCTCCGTAATACTGCAATTTCTTTATCTTTGAATAATTATCCAATTCCTTTTGAAAACCATGATTGAGTCTCCTCTAGCACATCTACTAGAACGAAAAAAGATTTTCCTCATTTCACCTTTGCTTCTTCACCCATTCATCTCAAATTTGTTTCCCCTGGTTCCTGACCCAACAACTCTCTTGAATCCTTCACTCATCTCAAACAGCTCAGTTAAATATCTCAAGCACCTTTAATCTTCTGTACTCAAGGAGATTCATGCATTGTCTGTGTGAAGAATCCTCAAAATGTAATCCTGTTAGCCCCGTACCATTTTAGTAAATTTTGTGTTGCACCTTTTCCTAAGGCAAATGCTTCCTTCCTGAGATGCAGTGCCCAGAAATGAAGGTAGCTCAGCTGGGATTTGGCCAGAAATTTAAGAAGCATCATTTTGCCCTGTGTGACTATAATACCATAAGATATAGGAGCAGAAGTGGGTCATCTGGCCCTTTGAGTGTGTATTCCAGCTCCTTGAAAAAAAGGCCAACTATCCACTGAGGCTTTTGTTTACCTGTTGTGCCTGTCCACCAAATTGCTTATCAGTATCCTCACATCTCTTTTTTCCTCCACAGTTTTTGGTCTTTCGCCATTTAGGAAGCATTCTAACCTATCATACTTTGGTCCTAAGATGGACAAGCTCACACCTCCCTTCCCTCAACCCCAAGTGCCGTACACAATCTTGATCACTCAGATAACAGGAAGAATTGTCCAATCAGGAAGCAATCTGTTTACTTCCCAATTGGCATAGAGATGGAGCACCAGAAAGCAGATATATTGGATAACACAATGGCCAGATGATGGGAGGGAGGGGGGGGGGTGTTGAAATTGGACAGTTGGAGGTGGGAGGCAATATGATCCTGGAATATTTCAGCCAAAGTGTTTTTTTATATTCAATAGAATTGAAACCAAAATTGCTTCATTAGAATATCAAATATTCTGCTATTAATATCTCTTCAAATTCAGTGATTTCTGGCAATTAGCTTAGAGTCATAGAGATTTACAGCATGGAAACAGGCCCTTTGGCCCAAATCTTTTTTTAAACGCCTAAGCTAATCCCAAGTTGCCCACATTTGGCCCATATCCCTCTCTATCCATCTTATCATGTATCTATCTAAATGCTTTTTAAAATTGTATCCGCCTCTACTATTACCTCTGGCAACTTGTTCCAGACACTCAACACTCTCTGTGTAAAGGAATTGCCGCTCTAGATGTTTTCATATCACTGCCCTCGCATCTTAAACCGATGCCCTCTAGTTTTAGACTCCCCTACCTTTGGGAAAAGATATTGACTATTTACCTTATCTATGCCCCTCATTATTTTATAGACCTCTATAAGTTCACCCCTCAGTCTCCTATGCTCCAGAGAAAAATGTCCCTGTCTATCCAGCCTCTCCTTATAACTCAATCCATCAAGTCCCGGTAGCATCCTAGTAAATCTTTTCTGCACTCTTTCTAGTTTAATAATATCCTTTTTATAATAGGGTGACCAGAACTGTACACAGTATTCCAAGTGCGGTCTTACCAATGTCTTGTACAATTTCAACAAGACATCCTAATTCCTGTATTCAATGTTCTGACAGATGAAACCAAGTATGCCGAATGCCTTCTTCACCACTCTATCCATCTGTGACTCCACAGTTAAGGAGCTATGAATATATTCCCCTAGATCTCTTTGCTTTGTAACTCTTCCCAACACCCCACCATTAACTGAGTAAGTACTGCCTTGGTTGAATCTACCAAAATTTCTTTGTTGTATTTGGATTTTCCTCAAGAACAGTTTATGATAGATTGTAAACAAAAGTTTTTAATCTCTGATTTCTTATGTTGTTATTTTTATTCTTTGACTAGGCTGATTCCTGGGATGGCAGGTCTGTCACATGAAGAAAGGCTAAGTTGGTTAGGAGTATAGTCACTGGAGTTTAGAAGTTTGAGAAGGGATCTCATAGAAATTCATAAAGTTCTAACAGGGTTAGATAGGTTAGATTCAGAAAGAATGTTCCCAGTGTTGGGGAAGTCCAGAACTAGTGGGTCATGGTTTGAGAATAAGGGGTAAACCTTTTAGAACTGAGATGAGGAGAAATTTTTTCACTCAGAGGGCAGGGAATATGTGGAATTCACTATCACAGAGTGTAGTTGAGGCCAAAATGTGGTCTGACTTCAAGAAGAAATTGGATATAGCTCTTGGGGCTGAAGGAATTGAGGAATATGGGGGAGGGGGTATCAGGACATTGAGTTTGATGATCTGCCATGATCACAATGAATGGTAGAGCTGGTTCGAAGGGCCGATTGGCCAATTCCTGCTTCTATTTTCTATATTTCTACATTCTTGTTTCTACATCAACAGAGTACAGAGAGAGCTCTTGCTGCTGCTTGTTGGCAACATGGTGGCACAGTGTTTCATACTACTGCCTCACAGCATCAGCAACCTGGGTTCAACTCTGGCTTTGGTTACTATCGTGAGGAGTCTCCCTGTGTCTGCCTGGGTTTCCTCCAGGTGCTCCGGTTTCCATCCACACTCCAAAGGATTTAGGTGGATTGGCCCTGCTAAATTGCCCCTTAGCATCAGAGGGATTAGCAGGGTAAAAGCATGGAGTTAGGGGATAGGGCCTGGGTGGGATTGTTGTTGGTGCAGGCTCGATGGGATGAATGGCCTCCTTCTGCACTGTAGGTATTCTATGATTCTAATCCTACCAGCAGATCTGCTGACACCATAGGTCGCACTCATCTGTCTGACACATCCACTGTAGCTCATTTCCAATAACTTTGTGACATCCACCATCCAACTATGTCTTAGTTCATCCCTCTATCTGCTCCCTCCACTTTAACCTCTAGAAGAGGTCCTGGAGCTTTTTAACTTTGATCAAATGGCCAAAAAACTGTCACTTCCTTTTCTGGAGGTCGATGTTAGTTCTTTCTGCTGTTACAAATTCAAGAACTTCTTAATCTGTTTTGTGGTCTGTGTATAGATACATCTTTGCATCCACATTTCATACATATCGATTTCCTTCCACAGATCCTTATTTATGGCCCATGTTTCTGAAGCATAAAAAAAACCGATGGAATGTAGCATTTAATGATTTTTTTCGTTCCTTGTTACAAGCCAGAAAACGTATTCGATGTTGAAAAAGTTATCAAACTCAGATCAACGTTTACGTAGAGAACAAGTTTACCCATCACTCCGGGGGGTACATGCTGTACTTGTTAATTTATCATCAGTAATTACATTCACAATTTCAAACACAATGATAGACCTGCAAAGAACTCTGATGGTCACACATCTGACTTTAACACTTCATGACAGAACATTAGGATCTTACCATCAGTGAAAAGATGCACTGGGGAAATTGCAGGAAGCAATGTTTCGCACTGCACCCTAATTGCTCAATCATCCCAGACAAATTTAATCAAAGAATTAAATATTTATAAAGCACATGTTTGAATGTTGTCAGCTGTGACTTTATTTCCACACTCCAACAGTTTTGTAGTGGGATTGCGTGACCCAGTGACTACTTATCCACTAGGTCACTGTGCACTGGAATATATCATTCAATTTCCCATTGACACTTATTTCACACTTCATTTCACATAGAATCTCTGAGGTCAATTGGCATGAAATTAGTCTCTGAATGAATGGAGAGTTCACTGACAGTGCAATAGCAAACAGACCCATCTGAGGTCCAGTTTCAATTGATGACAATAACAGAGTTGTGCAGCCTGGGTTTGGCTGGAACCATGATGCTTGAGAAGTCTAAGAGGGGTATCCATTGTTCAGATCGACGGCACAGTGACACAGTGGTTAGCCTCACAGCATGAGGGATTCGTGTTCAAATTCCTGGCTTGGGTCACTCTCCGCATGGAATCTCCCCATGTTTGTGTGGATTTCCTCCGGGTGCTCCAGTTTCCTCCCACAGTCCGGAAAACATGCTGGTTAGGTACATCGAGCTGAACAGATGCCAAAATGTAGTGGCTCAGTGAATTTCACAGTAACTTCATTACAGTGTCAATGTACGCCTTACTTGTGACCAATAAATAAATAAAATAATAAAACAGATTTGGAACAAGCTGTGCAAGGAGCCTTGGTGAGTTAGGTGAATTGCAGTTTACAGATGGTACACACTGCTGCCATTGTGTGTCAGTGATGGACAGAGTGAATATTTAAAGTGGCAGATGAGATGGAACTGAGGGTCACATGTGGTGTGATGTGTCAAATGTTGTATATCAACTGTTCTGTTGAAGAGGACACAATAGGCATTTTTACCCATCTCACAAGCTGGACAATGCAGTTTTATTTCCATTTCTGAGCCCGCCATTGTTCCAAAACCTGTTCCATTCAACTGCGACTGACTCATCAGCAAACTCCACCAATCACCTAGAGTCTGATTGGAAAGTGGCAGGGAAGCGAGGGGCTAAATTTCCATTAATAACTGAAAATGGCGCAGCAAGTGGCTGGCAGCTACCTCAATGGACAGGCTCGAGGCTGTTCAGTCCATTGGACGTGTCTCCTCCAGCTCTATCTTCACTGTGAAAATCAGGCCTCAGTGAGAACTCTGCCTGAATTCACACACCAGGATGGAGAATTCTGATCTGTGGTCCCATCCTGTCTTTCCCAGACTTACAACCTTTCCGTATTGACGGTCGGAACTGGCTACACTCAAAGTGCTGATAGGGGAGGATGATGGGGGTTGGGGATGGGGGGGGATTGGGTTAACTAGATCTTTCCCATTGATGCATCTGGTATCCAAAATCTCCTCTTCTTTCCAATGTTTCCGCCCCTCCTCCAATCGCCTCCTATCCTTCTGCCCTTCTATCTGTCCCTGCTCGCCCACACTTTCCCTGACCCAAGCCCAGATGCGAACTCTTCTACTTTCATAAGAGAATAGCAACAGGGAGGAGAGTCACTGATAGTTCAAAGCTGCTACACAGGAAAAAGACCAGGCCCTCCAACCTTCTCAAGCCTGTGCAGCCAGTGAAATAGATCAGGGATGAGTCATTTCTTTGCTCCATTCACTTGCCTTGTTTCTGTAATCCTTAATATTAACACAAGACCATCATCACAGTAAGTAAGTTGCAACTGACAAGGGAGTGTGGAAACTCACTGTCTGTCAGACAAGCTGGATAATATTCCAGAGTGAAAATCAGGGAGTGTTAACATCTTATAGCTTTCCACAAAGTCATTTTCATTTTTATATGACACAGACTCAAGTAATTGTTGGATTTAATTCCATCGCTGAGAATAGAGGCCAAAACGAGAGGAAGTACAACAGAGAATGAAGATTCTATCAGTTTTTTGA
The DNA here is from genome assembly GCA_024679065.1 of Sphyrna mokarran. Taxonomy (NCBI): domain Eukaryota; kingdom Metazoa; phylum Chordata; class Chondrichthyes; order Carcharhiniformes; family Carcharhinidae; genus Sphyrna; species Sphyrna mokarran. The sequence goes on along the minus strand of JAGIQG010000014.1, from coordinate 69,226,116 downwards.
ATGCAGCCAGTTCCAACCATCAATACGGGAAGGTTGTAGTCTGGAAAAGACGGAGTGGGATCACGAGCCAGAATTCTCCAATCTCGCTCGTGGCTGGGATTCTCCAGTCCATCTGCTGTGAACAGAGATTTTCCTGAATGCTACATTCCCTTCTCTCACTAGCAGCAGCATGAGACTGGAGAATTCTGCCTCATGTCACTCACTCCCATCTATTTTGTAAAATGAAAAAAATCCCCAATTGGCTGATTAATGTAAAGTTACTGTGTGAACTTCTAGTTTCGAGATAATGAAATGGATGTTACAGATTCTGGAGAAGGTGCAAAAAAGAAGGTTTACAAGGAAGATACCAGAACTGAGATACATTGTCATTGTTTTGCTAATTGTACTGTTAAGGATTAATAGGTGGAGAGCATTGAATATCTTGATTATGTATAAAAAGGAACTGCTTAGAAACTGGTGTTGCTAAGTACGAGACAGAGATATGTAATGCTGCATTCCGTGAATAAGTCTTCTATAAAATAAAAAGGATGTACATCCAATTTTTATAATTGGACACATTTAACGGTTATAACTATTAAAAATATTGACCAGACTAAAACTCTTTTCCTTACAAACCAGAAAATTAAGATTAAGATTATGCAGGGGTTTGAAAGGGTTGATGTAGAGGGAATGTTTCTGCTTGTATTGGAGACCAGACATGGATATAGGAAGTCCAAAAGGGAATTCATCAGAAACAACTTTATCAAACAGCATGTGGAATTAGATTGTTTATTCATTCGTGGGACACGGGCATCGCCGTTGGCCAGCATTTATCGCCCATCTCTATCTGCCCTTGAAGAGCAATTGAGAGTCAACCACGTTGCTGTAGCTCTGGAGTCATATATAGGCCAGACTGGGTAAGGACGGCAGATTTACTTCCCTAAAGGTCTTTAGTGAACCACTTGGGTTTTTCCAATAATCAACAATGGTTTCATGGTCATCAGTAGATTCTTAGTTCCAGATATATTTTATTTGAATTCAAATTCTTCCATCTGCCATGGCAGGATTCGAACCTGGGTCCCCAGAACATGAGCTGAATTTCTGAATTAATAGTCTAGCAATAATACCACTAGGCCATCTCCTTCCCTCACCTATTGTTATGATATAATAAAGTACAGAAGTAATTAAGGGAAAGTTAGGCAATCGTATGGGGAGGAGGGGGCAGTGTGGGGGGAGGAGAGAATATCAGGTAATGTTGATGAATGAAGTTAAGCCCTAACTGAGTGGAATGGAGGAACATGCGGGAGAAGGTGAGATGAAGGAATGGTGTGATAAATCTCAGGAGCTGCAAACACAAGCATGGACATCTGAATGGTGCAGTTCTGTGCAGTATTAACAGGCACTGATGGCTGATTCAGCCCCAGCAGACACACTCCATCCCTGAGATGGTTTGTTCTGTTGTGAAGTTTCTTCCTCTCTATCTAACTGAATTCAGCACAATGTTAAAATGCCTCACAGCAATTGTTTCACAGCTGTTCCCTGATAATTATCTAATCAGAGGGCTGCAAATGACAAATGATTGAAGAATAAATTACAGCGAGTGGTTTTAAAATAGCCTCTTGTCGGCCACTCCTGAGTCCTTCCTCCAACGAACCTGCAACCCAGCAAGGAGTATTTGCAGAGTGAAGGTTCCAGACAATCCCAATCACGGTTATTAACCCAGAAACATTGTTTAATGAGTCAGACCCAGCTCTCTGGGGAGAAAGATTTCCGGAGGGTTGTTGACTCTCCGCTAACCTCTGGCTCTAACTCTGTCTCCATCCAGTCTCCCAGTGGCAGAGCGAAAGTGATGTTCTATCACAGGCTCCCCAACAGTGGAAGCCATTTTTCCCCCATTTCGTATCACCAACATTGTTCATAATTTTAAAATTTCAATAAAGTCCCGTCACGACCAATTCCCCGCTCTGATGAAATTAGTTCTATTAGCTGCTGTGTCTCTTCAGAACTGCAATTTCTCATCCCAGGAATCATCATTGCATTCAAAGAAAAGAACAAAGAACAGCACAAGAAACAGGTCCTTCGACCCTCCAAATCTGCACCAACCATGATGCCTGCCTAAACTAAAACTGTATGTACTTACGGAGTCCATATCTTTCCATTCCCATTCTAACGGAAATGTTATTCACTTAGTATTCACTTAAGTTGCCCTTTAAATGCTGCTCCTCCCACCATCTCCCCGGGCAGCACATTCCAGATATTCACCACCCTTTGTGTAAAAAAATCACACATCTCCTATAAATTTTTCCCCACACACCTTAAACCTACGTCCCCTAGTACTTGACTTCTCTGCCTTAAGAAAGAGCGTCTGACTATCCATTCTGTCCACTCATGTCACCCATAATCTTGTAAACCTGTATCACGTTACCCCTCAACCTCCGTCATTCCAGTGAGAACAAACCAAGTTTCTCCAGCCTCTCCTCATAGCGAATAGCCTCCAGACCGGCAACATCCTGCTAAATCTCTTCCCAAAGCATTCACATCCTCCTGGTAGTGTGGCAACCAGAATTGTAAACAATATTCTAAATGCAGCTTAACTAAGAGTCTGTACAGCTGCAGCATGACCTGCTAAATTTCATATTCAATGCCCCACACTGAACACTGGCTATGGATTTAATGTCATTTCTATGGGCAATAAATGAATTGCTCCTTCAAAGGGTTAACAAATGCCAAATAGCCTCCTTCTGTATTGAATTCATTCTCTAACTAAGGAGCAAATACTGAGCTCAGTCTCTTAACTGTGGGGTAACCGATGCTTTGGACAAATTTGCCTTCTAGCATTTTGGTTTAATTGAGATGGAGATGTTGCTGCAACATTAGGTTCCATATGCGAGGGGTTAAATCCACACAACATGGCACCGTGGCACAGCAGTTAGCACTGCTGTCTCACAGCACCAGGGACCCGTGCTCAATTCAGGTCTGTGTGGAGTTTGCGCATTCTCCCTGTGTGTGCATGGGTTTCCTCAGGGTGCTCCAGTTTCCTCCCACAGTCCAAAGATGTGTGGTTTAGGTGGATTGGCCACACTAAATTGCCCCTTGTGTCAGAGGGATTAGCAGAGTAAATATGTGGGGTTATGGGTATAGAGCCTGAGTGGGATTGGTACAGACTTGATGGGTCGAATGGCCTCCTTCTGCAGTGTAGGGATTCTATTCTATGAATGAACAAACAAACTGTCTGAGAACCCAGCAGGTGGAAGCAGATGGTGGCTGGTACAAGCATCATGTTTCTCACAAAGCCTATCAGTTTGAGATAATGTGGTTTGTTAATACATCCAGTCATTCACCTCATGTTCTCAAAGGCTGACGTCTGAAACAATTGACTTGTTTTCAGTCCAACTGAAGGCGCACTGGCAATCTGTTTTATATGTTATAGACGGAAGCATCCCAGCAGCAAGCTACTAGAGGCTGACTTAGAAACATGGAACATTCACGGGACAGGAGGAAGTCATTCAGCCCATTGTGTTTGTAACAGCTGGAAAAAGGCAATCCAACCTGACCCTACATTCCTGCCCTTATTTCACAGCCCTTTAGTTTATGGCAATTCCAAATGCATACCCAAATATTTTTTTTAAATAGAATGAGGGCTTCTGCCATTAGTATCCTTTCAGGCAGCTTGTTTCCCACTCTCCTCTCTCCACTATCACCCACCTATCCATCTACTTTATATTTATGTCTCTTGATTATTGACTAAGGGAACAGGATCCTGCTCATCCTCGTAATGATATGCACCCCGATGAAATCTCCCCTCACCCTCATCTGTTCTGAAGAAAACAAGGGCAGCAGGGTGGCACAGTGGTTAGCACTGCTGCCTCATAGTGCCAAGGACCCGGGTTCGATTCCCGGCTTGGGTCACTGTCTGTGTGGGAGTTCTCCCCGTGTCTGCTTGCATTACCTCCGCACGCTCCGGTTTCCTCCCACAGTCTGAAAGATTTGCAGGGATTTCACCGAATGTGCCCCTCACAGAACGCCGGCTCCTATCCGCTGGACTCTTGTCAGATTGAATTTTAGCAAATAAAGTCCCCAGGAGGGCTCGTAAAACTCAATTTCATCAAAGGAAAGTCAGGAACTGAATTGAAGCGAGATCAGAAAAATAATCGCTGGAATTTTACCACATGCCTGCCCCAATTCCAGGGCAAGTGAGGGTTGCAGAGCAGAATTCTCCGTTGGCCTCAAGTGGGCTGTAGGGAGACAGAGTAAGCAGCAAAGACCAACCTTGCCAGTGACATCCACACCCCAAGATGCCCATTTTTCTTTCATGCTGAATGAACCCAATTGATCTCTCTTGCTCTCAGAATCCAACTATTGTACATTGGTGTGATAAAGATTCCCCTTGCAACAACGGTGGAACAGTGATTAGCACTGCAGACTCACAGCGCCAGGGTCCCCGGTTCAACTCCTTGGCTCATTGTCTGTATAGAATTTGCACATCCTCTCTGTGTCTGCGTGGGTTTGCTCTGGGTGCTCCGGATTCCTCCCAAAAATGTGCAGGTTAGGTTGATTGGCCATGCCAAACTGATTCTAGTGTAGGGGGATTAGAAGGGTAAATGCGTGGGGTTATGGTAATAGGGCGTGGGTGGGATTGTGATTGGTATAGGCTCAATGGATCAAATGGCCTCTTTCCGCATTGCAGGATTCTATGATTCTACAAACTCAACAAACAGCCACAGAGCGGTCAGACTAAAAGCAAAAGTTGCGATTGATTTGAAGGCCAAATCTGCCATCTTGAGGGCTACACTAGTATTGCATGGTGAACAAGGTTAAAAATGTTGGCTTATTTCAGGAGATCTGTTGCCTATCAGTTGTACCTCCTAATATATTCCAATTTTCTATTCAGCTTCTTCCTGTTGTGAGGCCATTGAGCCCATCGAGTCTGCATAAACTCTTCAACAGGATATCCTACCCAGGCCCATCCAATCCCTGTAACCCTCTGCATTTATCCGTCTAATCTATGCATTTTGGGTTACCAAGGGGCAATTTAGCATGGCCAACCCACCTCACCTGCACATCTTTCGACTGTGAGAGAAAAATCAGAGCATCCAGACCCCAGAACCCACACAGACATAGGGACAATGTGCAAACTCCACACAGTCATCCAGGGCCAGAATCGAACCCAGGTCCCTGGTGCTCTGAGGCAGCAGTCATCCACCTACGGCCCTTGTTTAAGCATAATTTCCCTTTCGCAAAACCATGTCGATTCTGGCTGGTGACCCTGAATGTTTTCAACTGCCTTGTCATTTACATCTTTAAATAATAACTTCAGACATTTTCCCAATGGCAGCTGTTAAGCTACACGCCCTTTGGTTTCATGCCTCTATCTCACTCCCGTTTTCATTAAACGAGTCACATTTTCTATTTTCTCATTTTAATGGAATCTTCCCCCAGTCTAGAGAATCACAGGAAATCCAAACCAACTCATTGCTCAACACAGTGTCTCCAACCCACTGTTAGCCCTGGATCCATCAGGCTGTGTAACCTGAAATAGAAACAGAAAATACTGGAAAAACTCAGCAGGTCTGGCAGCGTCACTGGAGAGAGAATCAGAGGGCTGGATCCTCCGATCTCGCTCGCAGTTGGGATTCTCTTGACCTGTTGCAATGAATGAAGGTTTGACTGAGTGTCAAATTTTCCATCCTCTCTGATTTGATTTATTATTGTCACATGTATTAACAAACAGTGAAAAGTATTGTTTCTTGTGTGTTATTCAGATAAAGCATTCTGTTCATAGAGAAGGGAAGAAAAGAGTGCAGAATGTTTTTTTTAATTCATTCATGAGACATTGGCGTCGCTGGCTGGGCCAGCATTTATTGCCCATCCCTAGTTGCTCGAGGGCAGTTGAGAGTCAACCACATTGCTGTGACTCTGGATGTAGGCCAGACCAGGTAAGGATTGCAGATTTCCTTCCTTAAAGAACGTTAATGAATTAGATGAATTTTTCTGACAATCAACAATGGCTTCATGGTCATCAGTGGATTTTTAATTCCAGATATTTTTTATTGAATTCAAATTCCACCAGTTGCCACGGTGGGATTCGAACCCAGGTCCCCAGAGCATTAGCTGATTTTCTGCATTAATAATCTAGTGGTAATATCACTAGGCCATCGCCTCACCCTGAGTGTAATAGTTATAGCTAGGGTGTAGAGAGAAATCAACCCTTAGTGCAAGGTGGATGCATTCAAAAGCGTGATGGCAGCAGGGAAGAAGCTGTTCTTCAGTCAGTTGATATTTGTCCTCAGACTTTTGTATCCTGTTCTCAATGGAAGAAAGTGGAAGAGAGAATGTCCGGGGTATGTAGGATCTTAGATTATGCTGGCTGCTTTTCTGGGGCAGTGGGAAATGTAGACAGTGTCAATAGATGGGATTGGGCTACATTCACAACGTTTTGTAGTTCCTTGCAGTCTTGGGCAGAGCAGGAGCCATACCAAGCTGTAATACAACTAGAAAGAATGCTTTCTATGGTGCATCTGTAAGCAGGAACCATTGGAGAATTCCACCCTCTGAGTTAACATTGAGTCCGTATGACTCATTCTCAGCCTTGAAACATTAACTCTGTGTCTCTCTCCACACATACTGCCAGACCTGCTGAGTTTTTATAATCAGTTTTCGTTTTTATTTCAAATTTCCAGCACTTGCAATTTTGTGCTTTTATTTCAGGCTCTGTAGCGTGTTGCTCTCAGTCCAAGCCTCAGTGGGACTGACCACCAGCACTCTTCCCTCTTACCCTCCCCTTTCCCCCTCCCCAACAACTGAGGGCCACTCAGATACCTGAGTCCTTTCTATTATCATCACATGTGACGTATCCGCCTTATTTGCAGTTGGATCTCAAAAGGCAATTGTCTAAAGAGGGAAAGGGGTTGAGTGGTGAGGAGAGGAACGCGCAAAGGGGATGGGACTCTGAACACACTGCCAACCTGATCAACCTCTGTACATTGTTATACACATCCATCTCAATTCCCTCAGCCAACGCACATCTATTGATTTTAAGACTAATCCTTCATGTCAATGGATTCTCGCTGTTGCCAATAATCTTCTGTAGAACTTACTGAATATCTTTTGGAAGTCCTACCACCTACTTTCATTGGTGTCATATTCAAAAATATAATGGCATAGATGGGATTTAAGACCAGCACAGTAGCCCTCTACTCAGCTCACGTTTTTAATGTTCAGCCACTCTGTGTCTAGATGGATTCTACCAACTTCCCAGGAATAATGTTTACAGGTAGAATCCCCACAGTGGAGAAGGAGACCATTCAGTTCATCGAGTCTGTACTAACCAGAATCCCACCAAGGCCCTATTCCCATAATCCTACATATTTACCCTGCTAATCCCCCTGACACCGAGGGTCAAGTTAGCATGGCCAATCAATCTAACTCACATATCTTTCAATAGGGAGGAAACCGGATCATCCAGAGGCAATCCACACAGACACGGGGAGAACGTGCAAACTCCACACAGTTAACTGAGGCTGGAATTGAACCTGGATTCCTGGCGCTGTGAGGTAGCAGTGCTAACCACTATTAATATCAATTCTGCGCTGATTCTTTATGAAGGGGCATTGTTAATTCGGTACTGTGTGACAGAGCAAGGGAAAGAGAGAGAGAGAGAAAATGAAAGTCCAGGGGATGAAAGGGGCAGTGGCAACATGGATGCAACACAAGCTATGGGAGAGAAAGCAGAAAGCAGTGTGTGTGGTTGTTGTTACAGGGATATGTACAGTGCCATTCCCAGGGCTCTGGCTGAATTTCTCATCCACTCTGTCATGTCACACAGGTGGCTGCACACTCACTGCTAAATGGAGTTTGAAGAGTTGTATTTCCCAGGGGTTAAATCTCAGTTACATCAATTTTAGGCTTGAGCTCCAACGACATCTCATTCCTGAAGAAGAGATAGAATAACCACTCCTTATCATCATCCCACCTGCTCACTGCTCATCCTTATCTCGCTCTTCCGCATCCCCCTCATTCCTCACACTCATTTCTCCCATAAGATGATTTCAGTGACTTGTAGAATCATAGAATCCTTACAGTGTAGAGGGAGGCCATTCAGCTCCAACACTGCATCTTACCCAGGCCCATCACTTACCCTAATTCTCTATTTCAACTCATTTACCCCACTAATCCCCCAAATCTATACATCTTTTGACACGAAGGGCCATTTAGCATGGCCAATCAAACCTAACCCGCACATCTTTGGACTGTGGGAGGAAACCAGAGCACCCAAAGGCATCTCACACAGACGTAGGGAGAACATGCAGACTCCACACAGACAGTTACCAAAGGCTGGAATTGAACCCAGATCCCTGGCACAATGAGATAGCAGTGCTAACCACTGTGCCACCCATTGCTTCTCAATGCTTTTGTCATGGCAATGCCCGAGCCAATGAGAATGAACCAATCAGCACCATTTCTCCCTGTGCTATAATTTATTGTCCAAATTTAATACTTTTGTGTTTGTCCTATTGTGTGAAAGGCCAAAAACCTCTCATCTCCCTGTTGAACAATCATTAAAATCCATTGGGATTAAATTCCCAGGTAGGGAATTTATCGACTCTGTTTCACTTCATTAAACACAAGAAGCTGCTTGTGCCTTCTGTATGATCAATCAATTCAAATTGGACATCAGCAGAAGCAGATTAAAGATATAAAAAGATAAAAACTTTGATAAGGCTCGAGTAAGTGAGAGGGGATCATGCTATACAACTATCCCAGTGCCGATAGCAGTGATACACACACTTCATGTTGCTTGTTCTATTTCTAGTCACTATGTTCATTCAATATTGCTGAATGCAGGTTATTGGTAAATGTACTGGTGTTTGAAAACATGCTGAACATGGGGCCAAGTTCATGCTAGGCCCCCAACAATTAAAGCTAGTTTGCACTTCCTAAAGTGAAGGTGCAATCAGGCTGCAGCAGGGGCTGGAGATGACAGCAATAGACCCTCTGCATAGGAGGGAATCAGTGGAGGAGGAGGAGGAGGCTTCCTGTGTTCAGGGACTGGAACCCCTTTTGCAATTCCAGGCCTTCTTTTCCGAAGGACAATCTCTGAACTTGTGGACAATGCCACCTTATTCATATTGAGGAGGACCACAAATAAACCAAAACAATTTACAAACTTGCAGAAATCAAGCATAAAATTCACAAATGAATTCCAATAAGCTAGCGTGAGGAGGTACACTATGGAAAGATGGATTGGGACTACATACTGCTTGAATAACGAGCGTCTAAACAGGGTAACGGAACAAAGAACCTGGAGATTGATAGACAAATTATTCAAAGTAATGATGCAGATTGAAAAAGTCATAATAAAAGCAAATTAAGCACTTTCAGTTGTCAAGAAATTGAACTGAAAAACAGAAGTTAAACTTACATAGCACCTTAGTTGTTGAGAAAATGTTTTCATTCGGGTGGGAGAGAGTGGATTCACAAAGTTTCAAACATAATGGTCTGTATCCTCTGCAAAGCAGCAATCATTATAGAACTGCCTTGTTCAAACTTTTCCACATCGAGAGACTGTTCCACATTTTTTCCTGGGCCTCTGAACCCGGCTTCTCCACGAATTCAAGCACAATGTCTACTGGAGAACTTTCACAGTTTTGTATCATCAGGGGGCATTTGTCCCCTTTTACACCAGCTGTCTTGTGGGGAGTGTAAATGTTCAATGTAAATGTTCAATGTAAATGTTATTGAATAGGAAGGGTGGGTAGGTGGGTGAGTAGGGTAGCAGTCAGTTGGGATATCAGGCTGGCTGTGATTGCTAATGGGGAACAGGGTTTGTTTATATGCAGAAGACCATTCATCCCATCAAGCCAAAGCTTGGTCCTCGCAGATTCAACTCTCTCCCCTCATTAACTCTGCAACTTTGCTTCTCACAAATTGCTCATCCAATTTCCTTTTGATATCAATGGCTGTTTCTGCTTCCAGCACTCTTGTGAGCAGTGAGTTTAATGGGCATAGGGAGCCAAGGTAAAGCGGGCAGCAGACAAGTTGCCTGCAGTTTCAAATTATAATTCACACAGGTCTGGCTTTAGGAGGTCAATAGAATTAGAAATGTTCAAAAATAAAATCCAGTCCAAAATGTTTATTTCCATCTTCACTCTCTATATTGGAGGGTGCTCAGAAATCATTCCTTCTCTCAGCCTGAGTGCATATGCTCTAGATCACCAGCTCTCCTTTCTTCCACTTTCTGTCCGTTTCTCCACTCCAGCTCACCACATAGAATCATAGAATTCTACAGTGCAGAAGGAGGTCATTCAGCCCATTGAATCTGCAGCGACACAATCCTTCCAAGACACTATTCCCACAACTCCACATATTTAAACTGCTATTCCCCCTGATACTAGGGTCAATTTAGCATGGCCAATCAATCTTAATTGCACATCTTTGGACTGTGGGAGGAAACAGGACCACGCAGAGGAAAACCACACAGACGCAGGGAGAACATGCAAACTCACATAGATTATGATCCTAAGCCAGAGTTGAACCCAGGTCCCTAGCACTGCTGCCTCTCAGTGCCAACCACTGTGCCATGATGCTGTCCATACCCTGTTGGTGCAGCTTTGCCTTGAACAGTGCCCACCAGTTTCATTTCAATGGTGTGAGCACACTCAAAAGAAATTGCCACCCTTCTTGCTCCAACTCAATAACTATGATCATATGATGTGTCTTTGTTCTAGTGAGGCACACTGCATCTATCAGCTCATTTCAGATTAGGAAACTGTAACTGGTGGAGCGCCACAGCGACCACTGCTAGAGCCTCAACTAATTATAATCTGTGCCAATGATTTGGGTGAAGAGACTGAGTATATGGGAGTTACATTTATCCTTGATGGGTAGGAAAGTAAGTTGTCAAGAGGAGCTAGGGAATCTGCAAGGGGATGCAGATGGGTTAAGTGAATGGACAAATATTTGGTGGAATATAATGTGGGAAATGTGAACTAGCAGGAAGAATAGAGAAGTGCAGTGTATTGTTTAAATGGAGAGAGATTGTAGAACTAGAGACCTGAAATAAAAACAGAAAATGCTGGAAAACTCAGCAGGTCTGCCACTGTCTGTGGAGAGAGAAACAAGGTAATGTTTCCAGTCAGTCTGACTCTTCTTCAGCTCTGAGGTTTTTCCAGCATTTTCTGTTTTTAGATTCAGGTTTCCAGCATCTGCAGTATATCATTTTTAATATAGTGGGTGCCCTGGTACACAAATCAAAAAAATGCTGCTGCAGTGCTAAGGGAACATTGATGTTTATTGCAAGCAGAATGGAAGATAAAAATCTGGGTAGTTTTACTGCAGCTATAAGTACTGTGTACATTTCAGTTCCTTATTTGGAAAAATATATAATTGCTTTAGAAGCAATGCAGAGAAAGTTCATTGCACTCTCATTTCTGGGATGGGAGAGATAAATAAGGAAGCAAAGGTTGCCAGATTGGACTGACACTCATTGGAGTTTAGATGAGGGGTAATCATGTTGAAAGATATAATACAAAGAACAACAAAGCAAAAAACAGCACGGGAAACAGGCCCTTCAGCCCAACGAGCCCACGTCGCCACCCCGATGTTCCCACCTCCACCCATGATCCCTGTCCATGTTTATAGATCTGTGGATTAAAAACCAAGTTTGAGACAATTTAGGGAGAATTTGTTTTTCCAATTAGCCTAAGAGCACATCTTTGGGATGTGGGAGGAAACCGGAGCATCTGGAGAAAACCCACACAAGCACAGGGAGAATGCGCAAACTCCCACAGACACAGGCCCAAATCCATGTATCTGCACAGCACAGCGATAGTCACTGAGCTGTCGTGTTGCCATCAAATGGTCCAGGTCAAGCGTACACTAACGACGTGAAGCACTAGGATACTCTCGAAAAAATCCAAGAGCAGCCCTCTCGTGACCCATCTTGTGTATGCCCCTTGTTAGACAACAAGGTGGACTAAAGCACCTGTAGGATAAAAACAAGTACATCAATATCATCATCTATTTACACACTTCCCAGGGCTCCCAAGGCTCATGATCCCTATTTTAAATCAGTTTTCTATACACCTCCATTCCCATTCTGTTCATGTGCCCATCTAAGTATTTCTTAAATAACTCCAGAGTACCTGCCTCCACCACTTTACTTGGCAGCGCATTCCATACCCCCACCACCCTCTGTGTGGAAAAACTCCCTCTAGCATCCAAATTATACCTTACCCCCCTCACCCTAAGCCCGTGACCCCTCGTGCTATTCGAGTCCATCCTAGGAAAAAGCTTAGCCCTGTTTACTCTATCTATACCCCTCAATCTTATACACCTCTATCAGATCTCCTCTAAGTCTACGTCTTTCTAAGGAAAACAGTCCCAATTTGCCTAACCTCTCCTCGTAACTCAGACCTTCCATACCAGGCAGCATCCTGTAAACCTCCTCTGCACTCTCTCCAGAGTCTCCACATCCTTCCGGTAGTAAGGCGACCAGAACTGGACGCAGTATTCCAAATGAGGTCTAACCAACGTTTTATACAACTGCACCATTAAAGGCCAGCTCTTGTACTCTATACCCCTTCCAATAAAGGCTAGCATACTATGTGCTTTCTTCACAACCTTCTCCACTTGCTCTGCCACCTTCAGAGACTTGTTCACCTGCACCCCCAGGTCCCTCTGCGTTTCTATACTCTTAATAGGTCTACTCTTTATCATATACCTCCCCCCTACATTCTTTCTCCCGAAATGCATCACCTCGCATTTATCAGAATTGAATTCCATCTGCCATCTGTCTGCCCACGCTACCAGCCTATCTATGTCCTGCTGCATCGCCTGACAATGCTCCTCACTATCCGCAAGTCCAGCCATCTTTGTATCGTCTGCAAACTTGCTGATCACTCCACTTACTCCCTCTTCCGAGTCATTTATATATATTAAAAATAGAAGAGGTCCCAGTACCGAGCCCTGCGGCACACTACTAGTGACCGACCTCCAGCTAGAAAAACACCCTTCCACTATTACTCTCTGTCTCCTATTACTAAGCCAGTTACTTATCCATCTAGCTACCTGTCCTTGTATCCCATGAGCCTTGGCCTTTTCAACTAACCTCCCATGAGGGACTTTGTCAAACGCCTTATGAATATGAAATCCATATAGACAACATCAACAGCTCACCCTTCGTCGACCATTTTCGTCACCTCCTCAAAAAATTCTACCAGATTCATAAGGCACAACCTTCCCTTAACAAAGCTATGCTGTGTATCCCTAATCAGATCACAACACTCTAAGTGCCTATACATCCTATCTCTAAGAATCCCCTCCAACAGCTTCTCTACCGGTGACATCAAACTCACCTATAATTTCCAGGGTTATCCCTACTACCCTTTTTAAATAACGGTACTACATTAGCTATTCTCCAGTCCTCTAGGACCTCACCTGTGTCCAAAGAAGAGACAAAGATTTGCGTCAGAGGCCCAGCAATTTCATCTCGCACCTCCCTAAGCAGCCTGGGGTAAATGCCATCAGGCCCCGAAAGATTTATCAGTTTTAATGCTACCTAGAAGTTCTAACACTTCCTCCTTCGGTATGGATATTTCCCTCAACTGGTCCACAGCTCCCTCAGAGACAGGAGCTGTCAACAAGCCCCTCTCCTTCGTGAATATCGACGCAAAGTATTCATTTAGGATCCCCCCCATTCCCTCGGGCTCTAAGCACAGTACCCCTCTGTCCCTAAGATTTTTTCTCTAACCACCCTTTTATTCCTAACATAGGAGTAAAAAGCCTTTGGATTTTCCTTAATCCTATCCACCAAAACCATTTCATGCCCCCTTTTTGCCCTTCTAACTCCCCGTTTGAGCTCCTTCCTACTCTCTCTGTATTCCTCCAACGCTGTTTCCATTCCCAGCTGCTTTGACCTGTCATACGCCTCTCTTTTCTTCCTAACCAAGCCCTCAATAGCCCTAGTAATCCACGGCTCTCTAATCCTATCTTTCCCATCTTTCCTCTTAGCTGGCACATATCTTTCTTGCAACATTTTCAGTGTTCCCTTGAAAGAGTCCCACATGCCTAGCGTGGACTTACCCTCAAACAACCGTTCCCAATCAGTTTCCATAAGTTCCTGCCTAATCCGACTGTAGTTAGCCTTCCCCCAATTCAGCACCCTGCCCCTAGGGCAACAAGCATCCTTTTCCATCTGTATCCTAAAGTAGACAGAATTGTGGTCACTGTTAGCCACATGTTTCCCTACTACAACATCAACCACCAGACCTGGTTCATTACTCAGAACTAAATCCAATATAGCCCCCTCTCTAGTTGGGCTAGCCATATACTGCTCCAACGATCCTTCCAGTACACATTTTGCAAATTCCTCCCCGTCCAAACCCCCAGCTCTAGGTACCTTTCAATTCACCCTAGGGAGATTAAAATCTCCCACTATAACGACTCTGTTCTTTCTGCACCTATCCAAAATGTCTTTACATATGCCTTCTTCAACTATCCGCGGGCTGTTGGATGGCCTATAATACACTCCTAGCATAGTAATCGCCCCCTTCCTATTCCTCAACTCCATCCACAGCGACTCCACTCCTAACTCCTCTGTATTGTCCTCCTTCTGCACCGCCGTGATGCTCTCCCTAACTAACAACGCCACTCCCCCACCTCTTCTGGACCCTCTTCTGCCACGCCTGAAACACCTATACCCAGGAATATTCAGCTGCCACTGCTCCCCTTCCTTTAACCACATCTCCGTCACTGCAATCACATCCAAGTTTCTCGCAGAAATACCCTAAGGGGATTTGATTGAGTAGATGCCAGAATGCTTCCACCTGTGGGAGAAATTAGAATCAAGAGACTGAATTTAAGGATAAAATAAAGTTTATTTATTAGTCACAAGTAGGCTTACATTAACACTATAATTTAGTGAAAATCTGCTAATTACCACACTCCGGCACATGTTTGGGTACACTGCGGAAAAATTTAATACGGCCAATGCTCCTAACCAGCAAGTCTTTTGGACTGTGGGGGGAAACTGGAGCACCTGGAAGAAACTCATGCAGACATGGGAAGAATGTGCAGACTTCACACAGACAATGATCCAAGCTGGCAATCATACCCAGGTCTCTGGTACTGTGAGACAGCACTGTGCCACCCCTAAAATCTATCGTTACTATGTGGAATTCTCTTCCTAACAGTACTGGTATGTCTGGCACTGTGAGATAGCACTCTACCATCCCTAAAATCTATTGTTACTATATGGAATTCTCTTCCTAACAGTGCGAGGGAGGTTGGATATGGAAGTTATTCATAGCAGATTAGACAAGGGAGTCAAGGTTTGGGGCTGAAGGAGGTGGCGTGGCAAATGGAAAGTTGGGGGGGGGGGTGCGCGTTGAGACCACAACCACGTCTGCCACGGTCTTAGTGAATTGCAAAGCAAACTTGAAGGGTTGAATGGCCTACTGCTTTTAAATCCCTGTGTCATCACTTTGTAGACCAGTCATTTGTGCAAAGGATTCAGAGAGTAGTGGATATTTAATATATATTCAACAACTTTAATATTAACTTTAAACTTAAAAATCATACAAAGACACTGGAGAACTTGTTTTAAAAAAAAACTTTACAAGGCTATTACCAGCATCTGCAACTATTAGGGAAGTTTGAACAGACGGAATATCTTTCTCGATGACAAAACGAGATCTGCAGGAGGCTGGATTCAGGCTATTCTAAATGACGTAGACAGGATGGATCTGGAGAAATTGTTTCCCCTTGCAGGGGGGAGTCCAGAACAAGAGGACTCAACACTAAATAAAGACAGAAAGTGCTGGAAATACTCAGCAGGTCAGATGCTGCCAGAATTTCTCAGCATCTCCCTGCACTTTGATTGATTTATTTCAGATTTCCAGCACCAAGATAATTTATTTTTATTTTAGAATATTAACAAGATCATTAACATGTAACAAAGAATTTAGAAAACAGAGCATTGGTACCGTGGTGCGTGTTACCACGAGGAGTACTTGAGTCCTCTTGCATCGATATATTTGAGGATGTACCGGTTAGTTTGATTCCTTTCATTTGGTGATGTTTCACATTAGCAGCTCCAAGAGCTAAAGTCCCTGTGCTATTCTGCCTTGATATCTATGCAACCTTCCGTGGGGAGGACTGATGCTTCTGCTGGCCAGGGTATGCTGACCCTCATGGTGAGTCCTGGGCACACTTAATGTTTGCCCCGAAAATATTTAACATCAGCTGTGTGGTAACCATCTCTCTGACTTCTTCTTAACACCTTAAAGTAACATCCTCTAACTATGCTGACCAGGGACCGGCCATCTGGAAGGTTCTCACTTTCTTCAATCTTCAGCATTCAGCCATGATCTGCAAAACTGAGACCCAAAAATCTCTGTACTCAACATTGCAGCAAAGATCAGATCGACTCAATTCATTCCAGCAAGGTCAAAGGGCAGTATTTATTCAAAGTCCCTGCCCTCTTCTCGTTCTCCATGATAATCCCTCTTGCCTCTGCTTGTGAGGGACCAACATTTAGTCACTCTTCCTTTCCATATGCTTGTACTGGCTTTTACACCCTGTTCTTATCTTCCTGGCTATATTCTTACATTCTATTTTTTCCCTTTGCAAACAAATTTGCCGTCATCTTCTGTTAGTTTCTAAAACACTCCCATTCCCCAGACTTGTGCTATTCTTTACCTCCTTACAAAGCCTCCTCTTTTAATCGAATTCTACTCTTAACTTCCTAAGCAAGCCACAGATGAATCTTTCTTTTGGTGCTTTTGTTTTTCAATGGAATATTTGTTTGTTGAGTACTTTCAATTTGTTTAAAATGTGTCACATTGTGTGGTTAGCTCGCCTTTTGGTTTAGATCCCACTATCTTCTTATATATCCGAGTTTACTGATGACACAAAGGTTTGTTGGCAAGATGGGGAAACAGTAGTTTAGTGGGAATGTCACTGAAGTCGTAATCTAAAGACTCAGGCTAATGCTCTGGGATCAGAGGTTCAAATCTAGCCACATTTGAATTTAAATTGAAATCATAATTCTGGACTACAAAGCTAATCTCAGTAATGGTGGCCATGGCAAATACCATCATTGTAAAAACAAAGCTGGTTCATCAATACCTTACTAGGTCTGGCCTCCAGACTCACGGCAATGTTGCTGACTCTTAACTGCCCTTTGAACTGGCTGAGCAAGCCACTCAGTCCAAGAGCAATTAAGGATGGGCAGTAATTGCTGGTCTTACAAAAGATGCTCACATCCCATGAATGAAAAATAAGAGGCGGGATTGGAAGTACAAGGCAATAATAGATATTGTCTGTGGATGAAATGGTGACAGATGGATTTCAACAGAGACAGAAAAGAGAATTTTTCTTTTGGGATAAAAAGGGAAAGGATTCACCCAAGTATTTTTGTAAATGATGAGAAGCTACAAACAGAGGAGATCCTAATAGATCGGCCATGAAATATTACTCTTGGTAACTAGAGGGCCAGAATATAAAGGGGCAGAAAGTTTTTTAAATAAACTATACAAAGCCCTAGCTGGACACAGCTGACAAACGGCGTATAGTGCTGAACAACACATCACATCTTAGAAAGGATCAACTGGTATTGGCAATGGAGGTTTCCAGCATGTTACCAGGACCCCAACGGCTAAAGTGGGGAGTTTAGATCAGTTAGATCCTGGAATATGAAAGCTATCATGTGGAGATGCTGGCGTAGGACTAGGTTGGGCTCAGTAAGAAGTTTCACAACACCAGGTTAAAGTCCAACAGCTTTATTTGGAATCATGAGTTTTCCCCTTCGTCAGGTGACTGATAAAGTAGACAAACGATGAAGGAGCAGTGCTCCCAAAGCCGTGATTCCAAATAAACCTGTTGGATTTCAACCTGGTGTTGTAAGACTTCTTACTGGAATATAGGAGAAGGGCAATTAAGGTTTTTAAACAAAGAGAAACAAATTCTGCAGCTGGAGAAAATCTATGACAATGGGAAATAAATTTAAAATTAAAACCAGATCATTCAGGAAAGGGGTTAAAAAACACTTTGTCCTATTTAAAAAAGTGTTAAATGCGAACCCAATTAATAATTTTAAATCCAAGATTGATACATTTCCGTTGGTTAAGGGTAATAAGGGATAAGAAGCCATGTAAGTTCTTCTCTAACAGGGAGATGGCTGGGTGGAAATCACTCCAATGATTAATAAGCAGCAATTCACACACCTCGCGCAGGCCAAGTACTCAAAGTCCGAGATACTGAGAAGATCAGGAGGCACAGACTGGGAACAGGAGAAGGAGCTTGGAACATTCTCCTCATCAGAATCTGGAGAGGAGATAAACAATTTTAGTTTAAAAGTTTATTTATTAGTCACAAGTAGGCTTACATTATTAACACTGCAGTAAAGTTACTGTGAAAATCTCCCAGTTGCCATATCCTGGTCCTGTTCAGATACACCGAGGGAGAATTCAGCTTGGCCAGTGCCCTTAACCATCACATCTTTTGGACTACGAGAAGAAACAGGAGCACCTGGAGGAAACCCACACAGACATGGGGAGAATGTGCAGATTCTGCACAGACAGTGACCCATCCGGGAATTGAATCCAGCTCCCTGGTGCTGTGAGGCAGCAGTGCTAACCACTGTGCCACCAATAAACAACATGGAACACTCCCAATACTTGCAACGTACATTATACATTCTACTTTGCTCAGATAGATATTGTAACACTTACTCTTAGTGACCGGCTTTTCTGCAGGAAGTTTGGTTGTTGCCTCTTTCTCCAGTGTTTGAACCATCAGACATTTCTCACTGGTGTTATCCTGTGTTAAAGATTCTTGTGTGTCCAGCAGGTGCCCTGTAGTCTCCAGTGACACATTCTACAGAAGCGGAGGAGGAAAAAAAAAGGTAGAATAGATTACATCTTTAACACGGTCACCAGTTTAAGGTCTGGAAATTCCTGAAAATTTGCACTCAGGCAATGCTGTTCCGTCAGCAAACTGAACTCAACAAATAAGTGAATGTTTTCATTTGCTGCTACAGGTCTAATCCTGGTCTACTTACTTGGAGCGGAATCCTATACCCACCTCAAAACCCTCAACTTCCAAATCATCCAGCCCATCCTCTACTGTCTGGGCTCCATCCTGTCCCTCAGCACGGGAGGTCTTGGACTTCCCATCATCGGATGCTGTTAGTAATAAGGTGACTGGTCAGTCAGGCTGGCTACATCTACCATCTTATGTTGTCAATGGGACACAGGAATTTGCTGGACAAACAAATACCAAGGTGTCTCTAACTCACCTTCTGCCTTCCCTATAATCAGTAAGAATCTAGCAACACCAATTTTAAATCCAACCGATTTATTTGATAGTAAATTTGCGAGCTTTCGACCTTTTCGTCTTCGTCAGGCAAATGCAGTGTTCTGGTCTGCAATAGCACACATCAGCACAGTCACAGATTGCTGATTAGAATGTGAATCCTTACATCTAACCTGCTATTCAAGTGTTAAAGTGGCTAACAATGTGTGCGAAGGGAATCCTGAGCATTGGCTTCATGTCACACTATCTGTAACCCCCATGACTTGCCTGGGTTAGCAAAAAACCTCACTTACTGTGCTGTCTGAAGAAAATACACAATTCTCTAACCAATGCTCAGGATTCCCTTCACACACATTGTTAGCCACTTTAACACTTGAATAGCAGTTAGATGTAAGGATTCGCATTCTAATCAGCAATCTGAGACTGTCTGTGCTGATGTATGCTATTGCAGACCAAAACACTGCATTTGCCTGTGAGAACACGAAAAGGTCGAAAGCTCGCAATTTTACTATCAAATAAATCGTTGGATTTAAAATTGGTGTTGCTAGATTCTTACTGAGTTCTTACTACCCCAGTCCAACGCCGGCATCTCTGTATCATTCCCTATAATCACCAGATACCATAATAGAGTTATTACCACAATAATATCAATTAATCTACAATGGGCCCAGACACGAGTTGAGGACACAGCCTACACTCACAACACTGTTTCTGATAAGCTTGGGGAAAAAATGATCAATAGACAGCACAATAAAACACCAACAAGCACCTTGTGAAATACCTGACACAGAAGGCCCTTGGTTTCAACCTCCCACAGATCTTGCGAGCATCTCTAAGCTGCATCTGTACAAACAGACAACCAAAACTCTGCTGAGTACAGTGGGATGGAAAAATCCTGCCAGCATGATCAGTGGTAAGATTCCGGCCATTATGTTTGGAAGTGTGATGAAGGGAGAATGTTTGTGTCACAGTCATGCCAAAGAACTGGGACAGAGGACACCCCTGTTACAGAAGGTAGAGTCAAACCAGGTAAGTAGGATCAGTCAGCCAACATGAAGGGGTGTTGGTGGGGGGAGGAGAATGGGATGGAGTCCTTACAGGAGGTGGGGTGTGAAGAACTGTAGTGAGTGTAGCTGTGGGAGTTGGTGGGCTTGTAATGGATACTGGCTGTCAGTCATCAAATCAAATCAGAGAGGTCAAAGAAGGGAAGAGAGAAGTGTCAGAGATGGATCACGTGAAGGTGATAAGAGGGTGGAAATTGAAAGGGAAATTGATAAATTTTTCCCGGGTCCCGATGAGAGCACAAAGTCACCGATGTACAGATGTGGGAGGGGGCGGAATAGAAACAGTGAATGCTCCACATAACGTGTAAAGAGATGGGGATAATTGGGACCCATGCAGATGCTCATAGCCACACCTTTTACTGAAAGTGTGTGACATTTCAGATATTAAAAAGATAAAATTCAGACCGTGAGACAGAAAGAGACTCATTTTCATTAACATGAGCCCCCCCCCCCCCTCCCCACTATAACATGCTGTTCTCACGTTACCTCCATTCTTCTCTGCTGGTAAGTTTTAGGTCCCTCTGCCTTCATTGCCATTCTTACATCACCATCTTCTTAACTCTGGTAACACTGGCTATCTTTTGGTCCAGGTTTGTGTATTTAACTGAGACCAGCAAAGTGTGTATCAGTGTAGTGCCAGCAGTATTTCTTGCGGATCAACAGCAAGGGCAAATGGCTGATATGTCTCTCCCTGGGCAATGCTGGAACATGTATCCGTACACTTAACAAAACAGCCCATCCCTGCACTCTTGCAGAGGCAATTGGTGGCACTGGTTCATTTTCGCTGACTAAGTCTAACAATGGCTTGTGACCAGACACTATTGTGAAATGAAGTCTGAATATGCATTGATAAAACTTCTTCCCTGCATAAATTACCAAACTTTATTTATTTATCTGGAAATAATCTTTTTCTGCATCTGATAACATTCTCGAGGCAAAGGCCTTTCTGCTCCATCAGGCATCCTGTGGCTCAAAACTGCTCCCACTCCACATGATGATACATCGCATGTAACCACCAACGGCTTGGTTTGGATCAAAATGCACCAGAAGTGCCAAAGATCCTACTTTACTTGGGTAAATGCGTCTTTTTGTTCCTCTCCCCCAGCTCCAACATCAATACTTATTTAAAAGCTGGTGAAGTGGGGCTAAGATTGTGGACACATTTTGTAAGAATCTATCATAATAATTCACTATTCCTAGGAATGACTTCAACTCTGATACATTTTTCAGCTGTGGAACTTCCTTAATGGCTTTAATTTTACCTTCCAAAGAATATAAATCCTTAGCTTCTGCCCTGAACCCCAAATACCTAACTTGGTTTGCCTGGAAAGTGCATTTCTCTCATTTCAAATGGATACCTACATCTTAAAACTTCTTCTATGTTTGATCTGAGTTCTTCAGGTCAGGCTTCTGTAATTAGGACATCATCTAACTAAACCACTACGTTAGGGTTGCCCCATAATAAACTTTCCATTGTACATTGGAAAATGGCACAGGCCAATGAGACTCCAAAAAAATAACCACGTATACTGGAATAACCCCTTCTGGTTGTGGTGATAACTAACCTCTGGGAATCTTCATCCAACTCCAGTGCTGGTCTAACTCGGTGTACTTTTAGGTCCCCGGCTAGTTGAGTGCAGATGTCCTCAATTCTAGGAATGCAGTATCTGTCCATCTGAGCTCCTTGATTTATAGTTGTTTATAATCCCCACAAATTCTTACAGTACAATTCAGCTTGAGAAGGGAGACTCTGGTCACAGCCCATTCAGAGAATTGTATTAGTTTTATACTACCTCAATCTTCCAATTTCCCCAAACTCAACTTCAGCATGATGAAGAAATGCAGAGGGCACTGGGTGGGGCTGAAATAACTTGCATCAGGATTCAGATAAATTTTGGCTTTCACCTTCCTTATTTGTTCTAGCTCCTTTTGGAAAACCTTGGAATATTTACACAGCAATTCCTGAAAACCTCCATTCCACAAGTTTAATATTTCCAACTAATTAATTTTTACTTGCTTGAGCCAATCTCAACCCATTATACAAGGCCTATGACTTTCAAATATCAGGACAGGTAGCTGCGCCATTTGGTTTCTGAAGGGCACAGTAAATGTTCTGATCCCTATTGTCTTCAATGTTTCTTAACCAACCCCATACATTTCTCATGGCTAATCCATTTTAGAGTACTAAGGGCCATTTAGCATGGTCAAACCACCCAAACTGCACAACTCCACAAGTTTCTCTGAAGAGATTTTGCTCTTAGCCAGTAACAGCTTGTATTCGATACAGCTGTTCACACCACAGACCAAACTGTCTTTAAACAGTCCTCTTAAAAAGTTAAGCCAAATTCATAATATTCTGCTAGCCCTCTCAATTTGGCCATGAGAACTATCTCCCTGGCTCTTGGACTGTGAATTAAATTTATACCTCAACATAATGAGTGAGGTCGGGGAATTAAAATGATTTTTGACCAATCTGGTCAAAAATACTTTTATAAGGCTTTAAAATAATTTAAATTAAACTAAATTAAAAGAAACGCATGGCATTAATAGTAATAACACTAGAGGGCAGCAAAACCCAAACAGTGGAACGGAACACAACACAAAACAAGAATAGCAGTGGATAGAAATCTAAAAACTCAAATTAACTTTCCTAACAACACAGGACAAGCGTTAGGCTCGGAATTCTATCATGAAAATACGTAAGTAAAATAAACATTTTACACACAATATTCACCATTTAGGACAGGTACAATACGAGTTACATAAAGTTGCCTCTACATTGATCTATCCAACACTCCCGGAACAGACACAACACGGGTTACATAGGAGTAATGCTCCCTCTACTCCCGGAGATTTACAGGGAGATTTGCTGTATGACCTATTTTTAGGTAAATACAATGCAAGGTCCTGTGGTCTCCCTACCTCTGGGCTAGATACTTTGGTCCCTTCACATCAGGATGTGAATTCATAATGTTCGATTATCAGCCTGTAAACCTTTCACTACACTTCCTGGTCAGGCTACCAATGGCAAACCACTGCAGCACTCATGAATGCAATGGAAATCCATGGTTGCCATCACTTCCACAGTGTAGTACTGAAGGGAGAGGAGATTAATGAAGTTAATGGCAAGAGATTGAATACAATGAAAACTTCTTGTTGCTATAGCTTACTTTTACTCTCTGAATTGAATCATGTGATATTGCCTCACCGCCCCTATGATATTGCATCACTTCCTGCAATTACATGCATGCTAGAATAAACATATATTGAAATTACATTTAACATGTAAGCAAGTACACTGTCAAGCATGGCAGGGTTGCCAACTCTCCAGGAATTGAAGATTAATCTCCAGGATAGTGCTGTGTGCAACCCTGGAGAAACGTCATTGGGACATTTCTTTTTGTCATTTTCGTTGAATATTGGCAAGGTGGCACAGTGATTAGCACTGCTGCCTCACAGCACCAGGAACCAGGATTCAATTCTGGCCTCGGATCACTATCTGTGGGGAATTTGCATGTTCTCCCCGTGTCTGCATGGGTTTCCTCCAGGTGCTTCATTTTCTCGCACAATCCAAAGATGTGTGGGCTGGGTAGATTGGCCATACTAAATTGACCCTAGTCAATTTAGTAGAGTAAATATGTGGAATTATGGAAATATATGGGGTTGGGACTGTAATTGGTATAGACTCAGTATACACCAGTATAAATGGGTCAAATGGCCTCTTTCTGTATTATAGGGATTCTTTGGATATCTCCTTACCAGATTTAAAGATCTTGAAACTAGCTTTAAAGATAATGATAATCCAACTGAGTCAAACGTCATCCAATTGGATAATGAGTCTTTTTGCTTTCCAATTAGTGAAGGAAAGTCAGTGTGCGACAAGGATGGATGTGTTAGCTGACTAATGGCTGAGCGTGGGGCAAGTGAAACTTATAGGAATACACTTAATCAAAGTTGGCAACAGGGTTGCCAAAAATAGTTGCTTGAAATGGGTTCTCAGTCAGCAGATACCTTGGAATCCACCACCTAGAGGTTCCCCTCCAAGCCAATCACTACTCTGACTTGGAAATATATCTTAGTTCCATCAACGTGGCTGGATCCCAATCCTGGAACTTCCTAACAGCACTGTTAGTGTACCTACAACTCGGGGACTGCAGTGTTTCAAGAAGGGGCTCATCACCATCTTCTCAAGGGGTGATTAGGGATGGGCAATAAATGCTAGTTTAGTCAGTGACACAAACATCTCATAAATTAATTTTTAAAACAAATTGTAAATGAAAGTCCTATCTATCAGTCTCACCATGAATTTGTCCATCCCCGGCTAGAGGAGATGTTTTTTTTTCCTGAAATAAAATTTGCACCAACTACTATATTCCATCTCCTCCTCAGGTGATCCTTTTCTGGAAATATTCTCAACAAAACTGTTCTGATACTCCAATCTTTTCCCCATCCACCCCAAATTACATATACTGGCCCTGATTTTACTGGCACGTTCGCCCTGGAATCTGGGCAGCTGAGACTCGCAGCATTCCCCGTTGGCCTCAGGTGTGATCTTACGAGCCTGGGACGATCGTGCCAGTAAAATTCAGTCACTATTTTCTGTAAATTTATCAAATCCATCCACTTCTGCTTTCAAAAGGATAAGATTAGCAACAATAGATAACTTGCTTGTCACGCTTGTCTGTATTAAATCAGTCGTTTTGTTCATTTGAGGGTGACGTGTATTTTTCCCTCCCCTTCTGTCAATTGTTCATCCGTTCAGCTGACCATTTCCCCACTTTTAATCTTTGTGTTCGATGATTTTTGATTACAACTTCCATTGTTTTATCACCCTGACTTCTGTTTCTGTCGCTTCAGAACTCAACTTTCCCCAAGGAAATAAAAACTCAGCACAGAAACCAAATCAAGCGGACATCCTTCGTTTATCGGTCAACTTCAAGTACATAAAAACAGAAAACCCCAGCAAGGTCTGGCAACACTGGTGGACAGAGAAACTGTTAACATTCCCTGTCCAATATGACTCTTCTTCACAACTTTGTTTCTCTTTACTGACACTGTCTGACCCACTGAGTCATAATATCTATTTAACAGTCCACTACATATCAAACATATGCAGGGAGAATAAAGCAGGAACTAACTACTGGTATAAACAATGCTTGATGAGGTGTAAGAATAGCTGAAACAAGGGGAATCTAGGCACACTTGAAGAGTAAAGTCAACCAAGATTTCCATTCCTGAATACTTGTCAGTACAGTAGTTAGCACTATTGCTTCACGGCGCCAGATACCCAGGTTCAATTTCCAGCCTTTGTCACTGTCTGGGCGGAATCTGCACATTCTTCCCCACCTGCGTGGATTTCTTCCGAGTGCTTCGGTTTCCTCTCACGGTCCAAATACGTGCAGGTTAGGTGCATTGGCCATGCTAAATTCTCCCTCAGTGTACCCGAAAAAGCGCTGGAGTGTGGCAATTAGGGGATTTTCCCAGTAACTTCACTGAAATGTTAATGTAATCCTACTTGTTACACTCATAAATAAACTTTAAAACTCTGTGAACCCTGTTGGAAAGTGCATGTGTGCACATGAAACAGGTTTGTATTGGCTGTCGTGCTATTGAATTCAGCAATGCTCCTTCTGCATGCTGAAACCATTAATCCCTTTCAGCGAAAAATTCTTATGTGAAGCTGGATCTTCAGTCAGGATGAACACTGACCATGACATGCACTGCACATGTCTATATATGTCCATATCTTGATGGATTTATTTCTTAGCATCAGGTATGTGGAAGGTTCTGCCTTCCACACACCTGTTGAAGGAACACTATTTCTGAAAGCTTATAAGATTACTATCAAATAAATTGTTTGGACCCTAACCTGGTGTGTGAGACTTCTTATTTCAATTCTGGCCTCAGGCCTGTGTTGAGTTTGCACATTCTCCCCATGTCTGTGTGGGTTTCCTCTCGCACTCCAAAGATATGAGGGTTAGATGGGTTGGCCATGCTAAATTGTCCCTTAGCATCAGGGGAGTTAGCATTGTAAATACATGCGCTCACAAGGATAGGGCCTGGGTGGGATTGTTGTTGGTGCAGTGTCGATGGTCTGAATGGCCTACTTCTATGCTGTAGGGATTTTATGATCAAACACTCCCAGGACAGGTACAGCACGGGATTAGATACAGAGTAAAGCTCGCTCTATGCTGTCCCCATCAAACACTACTAGGTCAGGTACAGCACAAGTTTAGATACAGAGTAAAGCTTCCTCCACACTGTCCCCATCAAACATTCCCAGGGTAGGTACAGTACGGAGTTGGATAGAGAATGAAGCTCTCTCTACACTGTCGCCATCAAACACTTCCAGGACAGGTACAGCACGAGGTTAGATATAGAGTAAAACTCTCTGTACACTGTCCCATTACACACTCCAAGGATAGGTACAGCATTGGGTTAGACACAGAATAAAGCTCTGTCTATATCATTTTAATTAATTAAATGATCTGCATGTCACTGGCAAGGCTACATTTATTTCCCAGTCCGAATTGCCCTTGAGCAGCTCAGGCCTCCATCTGCCTAAGTAAACAGCTGTGTTTCCCATTCCCACTAGTTTCATAAACTAAAATGAAAACAAGTATATTCCCAATTGTGACTCAGGTAGAACTGCAGGTTTCATTTTAATGCCCAATGGTGTTTTTGCTCCATCAGGTTACCTAAGTAACATCCAGTCATTAATCCTTCATTCCTATTTAGACACTCGGATGGAATACGAGACATAGAATACAACAGCTGCGAGATTATGCTGGAACTGTTCAAAACATTAGTTAGGTCACAACTGGAGTACTGCATGGAGTTCTGGTCACAAACTATAGGAAGGATGTGATTGCATTGGGAAGCCGATAGAGGAGATTTGCCAGGTGCTCTGACAAAAGATCCTCCAGACTCTAAACATTAGCCCCTCCTCTCATTCCCCCTCCCTCCCCCCCACCTCCTCCCCCCCCCCCCCCCCCCCACTCCTCCCCCCCCCCCCCACCCCACCTCCTCCCACCCCCCCCCCCCCCCCCCCACCCAAAGGAGGGAGTCTCCGGGCAGGGCGGAGGATCATGTGATCTGTCACGCCGAGGCGCGGGGAACGTGATTCTTGTGCGCGCGAAACAGTGGAATCGGCGGTAGCGCGGCTTGGCGAAGGTTTGGCGGTGCCGGGGAGGGGGGACTTGAAACCGGCGGCGAAGCGGGTCTTGGGGCGGGTGGCTTGAACCGGGCAGGTAGCGGGCCGGCTGGGGCAGATCGACGCTGTGAAGGTAACTGGCTGTCTAATGGAGTGATAGTTAAAGTCGCTGCTCTCCTGATTGAGCGCTAGTTACGGTGGTTGGTTGGTTGGTTATTTTGGTATTTGGTGTGATAATTGAGTGGTTGAGCGCTGGTGGAACGGTGAGTGTGTAACATTGACAGTTCTTGGGATTAATGGGCACAATGGGAGCAATAGTGGGAATGGTAGATAGGGGCTGGCACAGTGGTTAGCATTGTTGCTTCACTGCAAGAAGTCTCAACACCAGGTTAAACTCCAGCAGGTTTATTTGATAGCACAAGCCAGTACCTTTCCGAGCGCTGTCCCTCCATCAGCTGAGTAAGATTTCTGTTCACAAATAGGGCATTTAAAGACGCAAACGCAATTTGCAAAATAATGGCTGAATTGTCAGTCTTTACAGGTAACCAAATCTTAAAGGTACAACGTGAGTGGAGAGAGGGTTAAGCGCAGGTTAAAGAGATGTGTATTGTGTCCAGACAGGCCAGCTTGTGAGATTTTGCAAGTCTAAGCAACTCATGGGAGGCTACAGACAGTGTGACATGAACCCAAGATCCAGATTCAGGCCCATTCTCACGTGTGCGAAACTTGGCTGTCAGTCCCTGCTTAGCGACTGTGTGCTGTCATGTGTCGTGAAAACCATCTTGGAGAATGCTTACCCAAAGATCAGAGGACAAATGTCAGTGAATGCTGAAGTGTTCCCTGACAGGAAGAGAACACTCATGTTTGGTGATTGTCAAGTATTCGGAAAACACTTCAGTGGTCACAGGGAGCATTCAGCCTCCAGCCTTCGGGTAAGCATTCTCTAAGGTGGCTTTCACAATACACGACAGTGCAGAGTTGCTGAGCAGAGATTCGTAGCCAAGTTCCACACACGCAAAGACGGCTTCAACCAGAATCTTGCGTTCATATCACACTATCTGTAACCCCCACGACTTGCCTGGGCTTGCAAAATCTCACTAACTGTCCTGGTAGGAAACAACACATATCTCTTTAAGCTGTGCTCCACCCTCTCTCCACTCACATTGTACCTTGAAGACTTGATTACCTGTAAAGATTTGCATTCCAATCATTATTTTGTAAATTGAGTTTTTGTCTTTACATGCCTTGTTTGTGAATTGAAATCCCACTCACCTGATGAAGAAGCAGTGTTCTGAAAGTTAGTGGCTTGTAAATAAACCTGTTGGACTTTAATCTGGCGTTGTGAGATTTCTTACTGTGCTTACCCTAGTCCAACACCGCCATCTCCACATCATGACTTCGTAGCATGGGTTCAGTTCAGGACTTGGGTCTCTGTCTGTTTGCATGTTCTCCCCATGTCTGTGTTGGTTTCCTCCAGGTGCTTGGGCTTCCTGCCACAGTCCAAAGTAATGCAGGTTAGTTTGAGGGCATGATAAATTGCCTGTACTGTCAGGGGAATTAACAGGGTAAATATGTGGGTTTCTGGGAATAGGGCCTGGGTGGAGCTCATGGTCAGTGCAGACTCGATGGGTTGAATGGCTTCTTTCCGCACGATCGGAATTCTTTGGCTGTTGGAAGTGAAAAATGGGAAGGGACAAGAACCAGGGACTGGAATAGGCAATGTGAAATATTACAGAATCAGGGTAGAATGCAGGACCACAGAAGATTAAGTTGTCCCAGTTATCTACGAATTGATCCTAACGGTCAGAGATCGTGGTTGGGGTTTTTTTGTTGAATCAGTGAATGTACTGGATATCTCCCAGGTTGTTGATGCAGTGAGTATGTAAACATTGGCAATAATTCAGTGTTAATTAATGTTTTATAGAGCAGATAACCTGAAAGGATTTGCACTTGTCAGCAGGACAGCAACAGAGAGAGAGACAATCACACAG
Organism: Sphyrna mokarran; assembly: GCA_024679065.1. Lineage (NCBI taxonomy): Eukaryota > Metazoa > Chordata > Chondrichthyes > Carcharhiniformes > Carcharhinidae > Sphyrna > Sphyrna mokarran. The sequence goes on along the minus strand of JAGIQG010000014.1, from coordinate 69,196,615 downwards.
CACAGGGACTGACAGGTGCTGCTAGTCTCCACAGCAACCAGTCAGAACATTCCATCCACAACACAGCGGCATTTTATATCTCAACTACAAAGGTAAGATGACACTTCGATTTGAATAAATACAGACTGCTGTGAATGATACCAGGAATAATTTATTGGCAACTCATGTCAATGAGTTTAATCAAAATAGGAGACTGGTGTGGAACATGGTAAGAGGCTATCCTTTAGACAATCTAGTAAATTATCAGTAGGATGGACCTAAATGGAATTCTATCTTGCCGTGTTCCCTTTGTATTGTCCACTGTCACAATCTGACAAAATAATTCACAGACACACAGAGAGATCTGGGAGTATAGGTCCTTAACAGTGGCAGCACAGGTGAAAAAGGTGGTGAAGAAAGCATATGGCATGCTTGCCTTCATCAGACAGGGCACCGAGTATAAAAGTTGGCCAATTATGTCAAAATTGTATAAAATACTGGCTAGACCATATTTGGGATACTGTGTCCAATTCTGGTCGCCACGCTACCAGAGGGACATGAGGCTTTGGAGAGAGCACAGAAAAGTTTTAACAGAATGTTGCCTGGTATGAGGATATTAACTATGAGGAGAGGTTCAATAAAGTGGGATTGTCCTCCCTGGAAAGACAGAGGCTGAGGAGTGACTTGATAGAATTTACAAAATGATGAGAGGTATAAATAGGGTGAGCAGTTGGAAATTTTTTCCCAGAGTAGAAATGACAATTAAAATGAGCACAAGCTCAAGATAAGAGGGGAAAGGTTCGATGTGCGGGGGAGGTTTTTTACACAGAAGGTGATGGGGCCTGGAATGCACTGCCAAGTGTGATAGTTGAGGCTGTTAAGACTTATCTTGATAGGCATTTGAACAAACAGGAATAGAGAGATATAAGCGATTAGTTTGTTAGATAAATGTGATCAGTGCAGTGCTGGAGGGCCAAAGAGCCTGTTCCTGTGCTGTACTGTTTTGTTCTAACTCTAGTTCTGAGTGTGGCATTCTGCTGGTGAACCGGAAGGTAACACATTCCTTGCCCTGTCTGTGCTGTCTTTGCATTCAGTTCTGCATTGGACTTCAATTTCCCTCCTTTCCACCAATTGCTCCCAAAATTCTCCAATGTTCTAGAATTGACATTAGAAAGTAACCCAGTTGGGATGTATCTGCAGACACTCACTGTCTAGACACATTATTGCTGGTCTGGCTCTGGCGACCCATTCCGCAGCCAGAACGTTTTATGGGCATCTCTTGGTTTATATCTTGTTTGTAGACGATTGTGAAGTAAATAAGTTTTATAAGCTCGAAAAGCATTCATGTAGATAATGCCATATCATATCACAAATGTTGGAGCACATGATTACTGTTATGTCAGCAAATGCAACAGCCAGTTTGTGTACAGCAGAACTTCATAAAGAATAAACAGATGGTCAGTTTTGCTGATGTTTAAGGACTAAATATGGAGCAGGACACAGATCTCAGCAGCCATAGGTAATTTACATCTAAAGGGCGAATGGGGCTTTGAATTAACGCCCCATTTGAAAGATGTCATCTCCAATATTGCGGCGCTGCCACTGCAGCTGTGCGGCGCTCCACCCGGCACTGCCGCTCCAGCTGTGCAGCGCTCCCCCGGAGCAGCCGCTCCAGCTGTGTAGTAACTTGCTGCTATTGTGCTTCCGGCATTACGGTGCTGACTTCGTATTGCCCTTTGGACAGCATGATTATTATTAGACTTTTAATTCCAGATATTAACTTAGTGTAACTTTCACCATTTAAACCCGGGTCCCTAGAGCATTATCCTGGGTCTCTAGCCTAAAAGCCCAGTGATAAAACCATTATGCCATTGCTTGACTTTACTGCTGACATGATTGGTACTTGATTCTCTGCAACTTACAATGCTGGACCTTTGGTTAAAGTGCAGTTTATATTGTCAGTTATCTGCAAACAAGAGTTCACAGCATGCCTGTTTTCCCACTTGTACAAGAACCATTCATCCATCGCCCCTGACTTGCTGTTCTACATCAGCTACTGGTCCAGCTATGGATAAGTTTTAATATTCTTCATCCTTGTACACAGATCCTCCCATGGCCTCAGCACTCCCTATCAGTAATCTCCCCAGAGATACCTCCAACTTGTCCTCTTCAGTTGTCCTCGATTTTCATTGTTCCATTATTATTGTCTGCACCTTTAGCTGCCTAAGCTCTGAAATTCCTCTGGGCCTGCATCTCTCTCCACCTTTATGTGCCTAGAAATATGCTCTGCGTTGTTGGGCTGCTATACATGGAATGGGAGAGGTTATGCACTGAAATTGCCGCTTTTATTCTGCCATCGTGCTGTTGATAATGTTCTGTTGGTGTTTTGTGCTTTTTGTTCTGCAGATGCGAGCTTACAGTGAACAGCCTATTTCTGCGGCATCACAGGTACAGAATTTGCCTTTGCCAATTTGGAGCATAAGAAAATTGTTCTGCTGGTATTACAATGCCCTTGAAGGGGCTTGGAAATATTGTCTGAGAATCGAACAGTGTAAATAGCAGGGACAATCCTTGAATTGTACCTTCTAATTGGAGCTATCCTGTTCTGGAGCAGCAAGTATCAGAGAATTCCTAAGTGCAGAAGGATATTTGGCTCATCAATCCTGCACTGACAACAATCCCAACCAGGCCTTATCCCTGTAACCCCACATATTTATCCTGCTAATCCCTTGGTACTAAGGGGCAATTACTCATGGCCAATCCACTTAAACTGCACATCTTCGGATCGGGGGAGGAAACCGGAACACCTGGATGAAACCCACTCAAATCCGGGGAGGACGTGCAAACTCCACACGGCCACTTGCCTGAGGCTGGAATTGAACTGGGGTCCCTTGCGCAGCGTGGCGGCAGTGCTAGCCACTGTGCGGTGTGCCGCTTGTATCGAAGGCCTTCTTCTCTGGGACTGGTTTCCTATCTGTATTGGTGTCTATGAACACAGTTTATCTGTTGACGGGAAGGCTATGGATTTCCAAACTCAAGCTGACAGTGTGCAGAAGCAACATACTTCTTGAAACTGGAAATTTTAAAATATGAACAGAAATGTCGGAAATACTCAGCCCATCTGGCAGATTCCAGTGAAAGGCCTCAGATCCAACAAGTTAATTCGGTTTTCTTCTCTCTGCAGTCGTTGCTAGACCTGCTGAGTATTTCTGACATTTTCTGTCGTGATTATTTTATAAAACTGATGCCTGTGTGTGGCATTTAGGCACACACAGTTAAATGGTGAAAGTAGCTGTCAGTGAGAGCTACTAAGTTAGTACTTAAACAGTGTAACAGAAATTTTAGGTCTATATAGAACATAGAACGCTACAGCACAAACAGGCCCTTCGGCCCACAAGTTGCGCCGATCATATCCATACCTACCCCAGGCTATAGAACTATCTATAACTCCCAATCCCATTAAATCCCATGTACTCATTCAGAAGTTTTTTAAAAGACCCCAGCGAGTTCGCCTCTACCACCACTGATGGCAGCCAATTCCACTCGCCCACCACTCTGAGTGAAAAACTTACCCCTGACATCTCTTCTGTACTAGCTCCCCAGCACTTTAAACCTGTGTCCTCTCGTAGCGACCATTTCAGCCCTGGGAAATAGTCTCCAAGCATCCACCCTATCTATACCTCTGAACATTTTATAAACCTCTATCAGGTCACCTCTCAACCTTTATCTCTCCAGGGAAGATAGCTCCCTCAACCTATCTTCATAAGGCATGCCCCCCAATCCAGGCAACATCCTTATAAATCTCCTCTGCACCCTCTCAATAGCTTCCACATACTTCCTATAGTGAGGCGACCAGAGCTGCACACAATATTCCAAGTGGGGTCTGACAAGGGTCTTATAAAGTTGCAGCATTACCTCCCGACTCCTAAACTCAATTCCTCGATTAATGAAGGCCAGTACACCATACGCCTTCTTGACCGAGGCCAATTTGAGTCCTATGGACCCGCACCCCAAGGTCCTTCTCTCCTCAACACTGCTCAGTCTCCTACCCTTGATATTCTGCTCCTTCATCCCATTGGTCCTGCCAAATGGACCACTATACATTTATCCGCGTTGAAGTCCATCCGCCTCTTCTCTGCCCAGTCTTGCATCCTATCTAGGTCATGCTGCAACTTCTGACATCCCTCCAGACTATCCACAACACCACCAACCTTCGTGTCATCAGCGAATTTAATCACCCATCCCCCCCACTTCCTCATCCAGATCATTTATGAAAATGACAAACAGCAAGGGTCCTAGAACAAATCCTTGGGGCACTCCACTGATGACCGACCTCCATGCAGAAAAAGACACATCCACAACCACTCTCTACCTTCTGCAGGCAAACCAGTTCTGGATCCACAAGGCCAAAGCCCCTTGGCTCCCATGCCCTGTCACCTTCTCAAGAAATCTTGCATGGGGAACCTTATAAACCTTATATAACCTTACACAAACCTTTATATAATCTTTATATTAACTTTAATATAACCTTATATAAAGTCGTAACAACTTCTGAACAACATCGTGGCCCTGTTAAAATCTTGGAGTTTGATTTTCCCAAAGTCATGGTAAAAATTTTGTAGATTTTTAAAATAATAGAAATATTATTTAGTAAGTTTATGTATTTCAGCTTCTGCCTTATTCCATGTGTATGTTCCAGTCTTTATTTCTCTTTCTCTGTAAAAGTGAATAATAGTGTCTTTTGCTTCCTGATTTGTTATCTGTGAAAATTTTTCAATCCCGATTAATTGCCCAGCGTTCTTGGTGATGCCATGTCCCTGGATACACCAGAGATTCCGTATAGTTGATGCCAGAATGAAATTGACAGCGGAAAGGGTGGCATTGATGTTGCAGAGGTGTTAAATCTTTATGGGCAGCTTTCTTCAAGGTCAGTAGTGAGCACCATCCTTTCTCCCCTGTGTGCAATGTCTAGGCTGTAAGGTTTACCCTGCTTTTTTATGGATTTTTTTTTTAGGAGAGACATGTTTGGGATTCTGTGAAGAAAGCTGCTTTCATCCTGGGCTCAGGGCTCTTTGTATTTGCAGCGTTCAGGAACACAGTGACCTGGTAAGCTGATAGAAAGAGAACAGGTCTCAGAGCTGGGATTAGCATACCGTTCCAGTCTCAGAGGACAGACAGCTTGCGTGATGTTAACTCTCCCTGGCATGTCCTCGTGTGCTCTCTCCATGCGGTAATGGTACTGAAAGGGGAACTCACTCTTGTTTGTGTGATGATGGGCAGTTGTGACTAGGTCAGTTTCACATCTGCACTTTGACCACACTGAGAACAAGAGGTAGAAGTGGAATCTCCTTGCAATCGTTTTTTTTACAGCCGGTTTCTTTCTCGCCCTCCCAACTATGTGAGAGATTTGGTAATTACTTGTGTGTACATGACTCAGTACTGTCCCCTAGTGCATGTGGGATTCACTATTTCCGCTGCTGTGTATGGGCCCCTCTAGCCAGGATTTTTGTGCTTGTGGCCTTCATTGTTGCTATTTGACAGAGCTGCTGGTTACGATGCTTGGAATTGTTGGTGTCTTGCCATCCCATTCCTGCCTGCATTGGGAAGAAGAGTTGGCAGAAAGCTGAGCTGCAGGTAACTTACAGAATTGTTCTGTTTTCAGGCACTTGCAGCAGTTCTGGGGAGCTTCTGGGGATTTCTGGCAGTCACAGTGGGGAAAGGCTCATAGCTTCTTCCAAGGCAATGAATGGGTTCTCTTCTTCCTTGGTAAGTACTATGATTTACAGCATGTGTTGGATCATGACACTTAGTGTGATGCAGCATGTTACACTGTGTATCTTGGTTCAGGTAATGAAAGTGGTGGATTTCCACACTGGGATATACCGGACTAACCCGTGTAGGTGGAAAGTGTATTTATCAGATCTGTTCAGTATTCCAGTCACTTGTTCCATTAACCATGATACATTAGGAAAATAGGATGTTTTAGACAAACGTGAGGTAATTTTAGAATTGTGTAAGGATGGAAGGAACTGTGGTGAAGGATGACAGTGAAAGAGACAGTGAGTATCTGACGTCAGTTTGGGGTTTTAAAAGTCTGTACATTGTAGGAGTGCTTGAAGGAATTACACAACAGAGTAAGAGGCCATTCTACTCATTATGCCTGTCCAGAGCTTTAATACAATTATCCTGTTAGCTGCACTGCTCTTTTCCCATACCTTTGTAAATTTCCACTGTTGAAGGTTACTGTAGAGCCTGCTTCTTCAGAAGGTGTATACCAGATCACAACAACTCGCTGCGTTTTAAAAAAAAACTCCTCATCTCTCCTCTGGTTCTTTTGGTAGTTGCCCTTTCTGAGTTTTAAACACCTCCATCTAATCTTTTGCTAACCTTCGCTGCTCTACAGAGTACAATCGCAGCTTCTCCAGTTCCCCACGTCACTGAAATCTCTCATCTCTGAAATTCTTTTACTGAAATTCTTTTACCAGGATGTTGCCTGGTATGGAGGGCAGGTCTTATGAGGAGAGGCTGAGGGATTTGAGGTTGTTTTCGTTAGAAAGGAGGAGGCTAAGAGGGGACCTAATCGAAACATATAAGATGATTAGAGGTATAGATAGGGTGGATAGTGATAGCCTTTTCCTAGGATGGAAAAAGCTAGCACGAGGGGACACAGCTTTAAATTAAGGGGTGATAGTTATAGGATGGATATCAGAGGCAGGTTCTTTACCCAAAGGGTGGTTCGGGAGTGGAATGCCCTGCCTGCGGCAGTTGTAGATGCGCCAAGTTTGGTGGCGTTTTAAGAGGTTAGTTGATAAGTATATGGAAGAGAAGGGAATGGTTTAGTTTGGAGGGGCATTGCTTTTTATATTGGTCGGCGCAACATCGAAGGCCAAAGGGCCTGTTCTGTGCTGTAATGTTCTATGTTCTATGAATCCCGTCCGCAACCCCTCCAAGGCTTTGACGAATTGAACACAAACCTAACCAGTGATGTTTAAAGGATTAGTATAATGTGCTTGCTTTTGTGCTCTGTGTAACAAAGAGAGAAGAAATTGCAAAGTTTTGCAAATTAGGGTGAGACCGGTGCAGCTTGAGCAAAGTGTTGATACAGGCAGTAAACAAAGGACATGAGAGGAAAGATTCCAAACACTGACCATCATTAGTAAAATACAAGTGTTGTATGATCATCTCACCCATTGAATCTTGTTAGCTGGATCACCTTCCAAATCTGCAAACCAAAATCCTTATTTTCTGTCAGATTTGGGGTTCCTATACTCTTTGGTGATATGGAATGGAATAAGGACGTTTGACACAGGAAGCACAGGTTTGGAGAAGGGGACCTGAGTGAGGAAGTGAGCAATGGAGCAAGGTCATGAGATCATCATAGGATGAAAGAGGAAGTGGCAGAATTACAGGACAAAGGTTGAAAGGATTTGAAGATCAACATGAGGGAGAGAATGGAAGATGGAAGGAGCACTTGTATTAACGAGTCATGGCAATGCAGGTTTTGGGGGTGGTTAAAGATTTCATAGAATCCCTACAGTGCAAAAGGAGGTCATTTGGTCCATCGAGTCTGCACCGACCATAATCCCACCCACGTCCTCTCCCTATAACCCTATGTATTCAGTCTAGTTCGTCGCCCTGACATAAGCGGCAATTTTAGCATGGTCAATCCATCTAACCCACACAGACACAGGGAGACTGTGCAAACTTCACACAGACAGAATCCAAGCTGGGAATTGAACCTAGACCCTTGACGCTGTGAGGCATCAGTGCTAACTACTGTGGGTTTTGAGAATATCCTGTTCCCAGGTTTCGTAGAACTTCCTGTATTCTGGGGCAAAGCTTAAAGGAAATGTGAGAGGCAAATATTTTGCACAAGGCCCTAAGTGCCTAGAATGCGCTGCAGAGGAGGTAGAATCAGATATAGTAGCAACGTTTAAGAGGCATCTTGACAGATACGTGAATAGGCAGGGAATTGAGGGTTACTTTCACAGATGCACCATAGAAAGTATTCTTTCTGATTTGTATCACAATTTCATATGGTTCTTGCTCTGCACAAGACCACAAGGAACTACAAAAGGTTATGAATGTGTAGCTCAATCTATCACACAAACCAGCCTCCTATCCATTGATTCTGTTTGTACTTGTAGCTGTCTCAGCAAAGAGCCAGCATAATTAAGGACCCCATACTGCCCGGACAGTCTCCTCTCCACCTTCTCCCTTCGTGAAAGAAGTACAAAAGTCTGAGGTCACGTACCAACTGACTCAAGAACAGCTTCTTCCCTGCTGCTGTCAGACTTTTGAATGGATTTATTTTGCATTAAGTTGATCTTTCCCTACACCCTAGCTATGACTGTAACACTACATTCTGCATTCTGTCCTTTCCTTTTCTATGAATGGTATGTTTTGTCTGTACAGTGCGCAAGGAACAAAACTTTTCACTGTATGTTAGTACATGTGACAATAATAAATGAAATCAAATTTGACCATGCAGAGGCAAAAAGATTTTTAGTTTTGAAAGGTGCCATATGTTGGTGCAGGTTTGGTGAGCTAAAGGGCCTGTTCCTGTGCTGTACTATTCTTTGTTTCATTCCCATTCTGGAATTTCCCAGTTCCCAGGACCTACTCTGAGTCAATCCTGTCAGTGTTGACTGAGTTGTCTTTCTATCCCAGGTACCATGGTGATTCCCACTCTCTGCTTCTGGATGTTGAACGGACTCTTGCTGATAGTGGATACCACTGGGAAACCCCAGCTGATTACTCGCTACCGGATTCAGAGCGGCAGGAATGACCCGGTCAGAGCTAAGACTGATTTAAAATACCCTTTGCTGAATTGCCAGTTGATCTCTCAGTGAATACTTAATATCTTTTGCACAAGTAATGGAATTTTGCTTTGGTCTAAGGTGGACAGTAGTTTCCCTCTGACCTGTCTCTGTGACTCCTCGTGCTGGGTTAATGTTTACTGGGTTTAGAATCAATAGAATCCCTACAGTGCAGAAGGAGCCCATTTGGCCCACCGAGTCTGCACCAACCACAATTCCACCCAGGCACTATACCCGTGTCCCCACGTATTTACTCTGCTAGTCCCCTGATGCTAGGGACCGTGTATCTGGATGTGGGAGGAAACCAGAGCACCCAGAGAATACCCGTACAAACATGGGGAGAATGTGTAAACTCCATATTGTGACCCAAGCTGGGAATTGAACCTAGGTCCCAGTGCTAATCACTGTGCTAATCTAGTGCTAATCACTGTGCCACCATGCCGCCCCAGATATAGAGCACCTATTGGCCTTGACTGAAAGCTTTCCCTATTTAATCCCTGACTAAGGAATCAAAAATTCAACCAGCATGGGGGGAGGCCATTCGGCTTTTTAGAAGAATAGTTCCCTGAAATAGATTTTCTAATCATCGGTTTAGTTGTGTGTGTGTGTGTGTGCCGACATCCCTAACCCCATCCAATATCCCACAGCAGCTCCGAGCCTCTGTCCCTTTATCTCTTCCTGGACTTTGGTTGAGATAGTGAGCCTCTTATCAACCTTGCCTGAATGATCCTTCCCTGCTGCATGCGTAGTTTATACAAACGATCCTGACTAATACAAAACTGCTCATAACAGGATTATAGAACAATCAAGAAGTGTTTACTGTGTCTGGTTGATCACTTTCTTGCACTATGTCCGTATTTAACAAATCCAGAGGTCAAATACTTGGCAGATGCTAGAAATCTGAAATAAAAACAAAGAAAAAGTTGGAAATACTCAGCAGGTCAGATAGCATCTGTGATGTTAACATTTCAGATCAACAGCTTTTCACCAAAACATTACAACAAATAAATAATTGAACTGAAACATTAACTCTATTTCTCTCTTCAAGGATATTGTCTGAGTTGCTGAGAATTTCCAGCATTTTCATGTCCTTGTAACAAATCCAAGTTTGTGTTTTACTAGCTGAGTTTATTAAGCTAACCAATTGATTGATGAGTAACTATAACAAATGAATTAGCTTAACATTTAATAATATTCACACATGACAAGATACAATTCTTAGCTGCTACCCAATGAGTTCCAATTCAAGCAATATTCCTCTGATAGACTTCACCCTTCCAGTTAGCAAAACACAGGCTACGTGCTTGTACTTAGATTGCCAGTCCTGGAGTCCCAGACAACTTCCAAAGAAGTTGGAAGCCCATATTATGCTGGGTGATGTGAGGTTTATCCCAATCTAAACTTGGTGGATCACAAGACAACGAAGGTTTCAAAAAATAAAAACAACTTTGGGTATAACTGGGCATAAGCTTCAAACCATAGGACATATGGTAATTTTAGATGACTTTTTCATCCTATCCCCTCCTGAGAAAGCTGGTGTGGTAAATGTATTTCAGGGCAGGGAAAACATGTGGAACATTGTGATTTAACCAAATTGTGTAGCACAATCAGATGCAAAGTCTGATACAAGATAACAAACATAGAACATAGACTCGTGCTAGCTAAATTAAAACACAATCTGTCTGTACTTGCTGAGAATGGTGAATCAATCCTTGCTCCCTGGTCCTGGGTTAACTATGCCCAGTTAAGCCAAAAGTTGTTTTTATTTTTTGAAACCTTGGTTGTCTTGTGATCCACCAAGTTTAGATTGGGATAAACCTCACATCACCCAGCATAATATGGGCTTCAAATCAAAAAAAAATCCAATTTTTCTCCCATTATTTGACCTTCATAAAAGAGGAGTGGTGGGATGGGGAGACTGTTTTTTGAGAATGGGCTGGAACAGTAAGAGGAAAATGAATTGAAAGGAGGCTGTCTCGCATTTTTTTAACTGCCTGTTGCAATTGGTGATCTTGTTTTGTGTGTCACAGGTGGAACCTGCTAAGCTCCAACAAGCCATCAGAACGGTTTTATTTAATCAAGTTTTCTTGTCTCTCCCCATGGTGGTGGTAATGTACCCCATCATGAAGTGGAGAGGCAATCCGTGTGGTCCTGAGCTCCCCACTTTCCACTGGGTGCTGCTGGAACTTTGCTTTCTTGGGCTCTTGGAAGAGGTATTTTTCTACTATTCGCACAGGTAAGCTGGTGACTCAGTGCAACATTCCTCTGCCCTGTGTCTGAACATGCACTGTGCCATTCCCCCACCACCTCTGTGATTGCTATATTTTCTCAGATTTGATTTAGCATCTTTGTTTTTAATCACTCCCATGGTCTTGCTCTTGTCTACCCCTAACATCCTCCATCCCAACAACTCTCCGAGATCTCTGCACTCCAATTGTAGCCTCTCATGCATCTTTGATTTTAATCCCTCCATTATTGGTAATCATGCCTACAAGTCTCTGGACACTAACTCTGGAAATTTCTCACTAAACTTCTCTGCCCTGCTACCTCTCTCTTCTTTTTGTTGATGGCTTCTCAAGAAAATAATTCCTCCTCTATCTGGCTCAGTGTCAAATTTTGGTCTTGATCTATTTACCTGTGAAGCTGTTCAAGATGTTTTACTGTGTTTAAAACCCTATAAAAACACATATTTTTGTTTTTGTTAACTGGTTATCAGTGGGGTAGGAGCCTTGCAGCCTCGCCAGACCAACCTCAGAATGAAAAATAAATGCAATATCTTTGTTTGTCATACATTTCTATGGAGGGCAAAATGTAAAAGGAATATAGGGTGAAGGTTGATGGACAGGGGAGGGGTTGAGAGATGGAGGGACAGAAGAGACGGTTAAGAGACAGGGAGAGAGTCATACAGGTTTACTGCATGGAAACAGGCCCTTCGGCCCAACTTGTCCATGCTGCCCTCTTTTTTTTTTCAAACCCCTAATCCCAATTGTCTGTATTTGACCCATATCCCTCTATACCCATTGTACCCATGTAATTACCTAAATGCTTTTTAAAAGACAAAATTGTATCCACCTCTACTACTACATCTGGCAACTTGTCCCAGACACACTCTTTGCGTGAAAAAATTGCCCCCGGACACTTTTGTATCTCTCCCTTCTTGTGTTAAACCTATGCTCTCTAGCCTTAGATTCTCCTCCCTTTGGGAAAAGATATTGACTACCTACCTTATCTATGCTCCTCATTATAAACCTCTGTAAGGCCACCCTTCAGTGTCCTACACTCAGAGAAAATGGTCCCAGTCTATTCAGTCTCTCCTTATAATCAAACCATCAAGTCCTAGTAAATCTTTTCTGCACTCTTTCTAGTTTAATATCCTTTCTATAATAGGGTGACCAGAATTGCACACAGTATTCCAAGTGTGGCCTTACCAATGTCTTGTACAACTTCAACAAGACATCCCAACTGCTTATTCAGTGTTCTGACCAATGAAATCAAGCATGCCGAATGCCTTCTTCACCACTATGTCCACCTGTGACTCCACTTTCAAGGAGCTATGAACATGTATCCCTGATCCTTTTGTTCTCTAACTCTCCCTAACACCCTACCATTAACTAAGCAGTCCTGCCCTGGTTCAATCTACCAAAATGCATCGCCTTGCAATTGCAGATAACTTTCTTCACTGTCCATTATGCCACCAATCTTGGTGTCATCTGCAAACTTACTAACCATGTCTATATTGTCATCCAAATCATTAATATAAATCCCAAATAACAATGGACTCAGCACTGATCCCTGAGGCACACTGCTGGTCACAGGCCTCCAGTTTGAAAAAAAACTCTCTGTCATCCTCTGGATTTTGTCAAGAAGCAAATTTTGTATTTATTTAGATACTTCATCTTGGATTCCATGAGATCTAACAATGTGCAACAACCTAACATGTTATACCTTGTCAAAGGCCTTGTTAAAGTCCACATAGACAACATCAACTGCAAGGTGAGAGTTGAGGGACTGGGGTGAGGGTTGAGAGTGGGGTGAGTGGTTGCGTGATGAAAACTGGAAGGAAAATTGTGGGTTTAGTTGCGTTTTCCTGGTGTCTGGCCAATACTGTGATAGTGTTTCAATATTCAATCTCTCCAGGCTTTTTCATCATCCAGTGCTTTACAAACACATCCACAAGAAGCACCATGAATGGACTGCCCCAATTGGTATTGTATCCCTGTATGCACATCCAGTTGAACATGTGGTAAGAGATATTTGTAACTGAACAACATCAAACAAAACTGTTTGTAGCAAAATATAGCAGGTAATTTTCCATTGGCATTGGTGTAGGATCTACTACGGTTTACATTAATGAGTTAGAATTGGAAATCAAATTTGTGCATTGCACCCATTGAGCTTTATCTTCTTGTTTTTGTCAGTTCCTCTATATCAAAGTTATTAATGAACTTTCAGAATGGCTGAACTTCAAAATAACTTCTTGAGATTGTACATTTTGGCAAGAAGAATAAGGTTGCGTGTTCCTTGGAAAATCAGAATTGAATTAGAAAATAGCATGGCACCGATAGAGGCCATTTGGTCTATCAAATCCGTGCTGGCTCTTTCAGTCTATTTCATCCTACTCTTTCCACTTATTGCTGCACATTTTTCTCCTTTGATTCTCTATTGAATTCCCTTTTAAATCATCTTCAGCACCCTACTTGGCAGTGAGGAAGGTGGTGGTGTGCTGCTATTTTCACTTGACTCTTGGGACCACAGCTCAAATGATTGCCATGGCAATTTAATAAAAATCTGGAATGAAGATTAATGGTGAAACTGTTGCTGATTTTTGTTTTTTAAAAAAACCCATCTGGTTCACTAACTGGCCAGATCCTCGGCAATGTGGTTGACTCATAAATGTTCAGGGGAAAATAACGACAAGCAATAAATGCTGGTTTAGCCAACCATGCCTAAATCCGATAAATGTCTTTTAGAAAAGTGCATTTATATCTGGAAGTAAATGTTTCCTCCTGTCACCTCTGATCCTTTTGCTAAATGTCTTCAATCTGTGGGCATTGGTCCAGCTTTCCGGGTTCCTCACGTACCAGAAGGTGTTCATCATTGGCACCATTCTAGTAAATCTCCAAGGTCTTGTTTAACTGTTTTGCCAAAATGATTAACAGAATGTTTATTTGTCCCTCAGTTGATTTGATTTATTTTAATTGTTTTCCCAAAAAGATTGACATCCTTTCTAAAACGCGATGTCCTGTAGTTGAATGCACTGCTCCATTTGAGGCCCAGCCAGTATTTGTTTACAATGGTTTTGCATTACTTCCTTATATTTTTAGTCTCTTCCTCTATTAGCAAAACCAAGGGTCCAATATCTTTTTAAACAGCCTTGTTGTGTTGGCTTTGCAACTTCAAAGATTTGTGTCCAAGCTTTCCTAGATAAAAGTAAAAGAAGTAATGTTTATTTATTAGTCACAAGTAGGCTTATATTAATACTGCAGTGAAGTTACTATGAAGATCTCACTATTCATGCATCCCCATTAAAATTGTACTGTTCAGTTCATATTTGCCCCCCCCTCCCATTCACCTTTCCAAAATATATCATTTTATAATTCTCAGAATTAACATTCATCTGCCATGTGTTTGCCTATTTCATTAGTTTACATATGTCCTCCTCAGATCTGTCACTGTCCTCCTCACTATATAGCATATTCCTGAGTTTTGTGCCATTTGTAAATTCTGAAATTATCCCCTGTACACCAGGGCATTAATAAACATCAAAAAGAACAATGGCTTTAATATGGAATTAGGTCACAGTTCAGCCATGATCCTGTTGAATGATGGTATATGCTCAGAGTGTGGGTGGTTAATGGCCTACTTTTGTTCCTGTGCTTTTGCTATTAAGCCCAGCAGAACACCACTGTACAGGTTCACACAGTCTACAAACAACCAACCACTATTACTACTTGCTGACTCTTGGCCAATTTGTATCCATGTTATCATTGTCACTTTAATCCCATTGGCTTTAATCTTGCCAGAAGTCTGTGATGCGGTACTTTATCAAACGCCTTACAACATAAATGATAACTTCAGCCAACTGAGGAAAGTTGAGGACCAGAATCCCAAACCCAAGACGAGGTTCACTGGGCAGCATTGATCCCCGTGATCCTATATACTACATAGACTTGGACAGCAGTACTCACCTTAAAGCACTGGAGACGTACCAGTTACGATATCCTTGCAACATCCCCCAAAGCCAGGAGTAGCAAAGGTGGAAGCAGCAGTATCCACTCTCAATTAAACTTGCCCAGCTAATAATTCAAAGCCAGCAGTGTGGTTCAGGACATGTTGTTCATTTGCCTCCCGGAGCAAGTGGTCTACTGTGAATTTTGTCATGGCAGGAGATTTGCAGGCGGACACAGTAAACATTTTGAGGATGTCCTCGAAACACCTCTGAACAGTCTTGCTGTTTCATGGGAGACCCTGAGCTATCAGCGACCAAACTGGAGAGGGTATGTTCAGGAAGACGCCAAACACATTGCCAGAATTGATCAGGAGCATGCCGAGGTAACGTTGAGGCTTCAGTGGGAGTATTGAACGTCCAAATGACAACCATCCATATCGCACGATGGACTTATTAACCATATCAGAACCCATTGAACTAAAGTGGAAGCAAATCATTCTCCATCCCAAAAGGCTGCATAAGAAGAAACTACATTAATTGTAATAGCCTCATTAACCCTGTCCATTACTTCATCAAATAACTCGATCAAGTTAGTCAAACTTGATTTATCTTTAACAAGTCCGGACTCTAATTTGTTAACCTATACCTTTCCAAATACTAATTCATTTTGTTTCAGACTATTGTCTCTCAAAGTTTTCCTCCCTCCAATGACTGGCATGTAGTTACCAGATTTACCCACGTCCCTTTTCTAATTTGAGGAATGTGACATTGCTCGGCATAGGTCCCATATCCAAGGAGGATTGGAAAGTGTAGCAAAAACCTCCAAGTTCCACTTCTCTCAGTAAGCTAGGGTGCTGAACCAGGCAACTTCTTTAAGGATTGCTAACCTTTTAAGTAACTCAGATTTATTCTGTTGTATATTGCTACCAGTTCTTTCTCTACTGCTTTGTTCCTTCTCTGGTGAAGATAAAGCAAAATGTACTCGTATAATACCTCCGCCATGACATCGTTCACAAGATCTTTTTGACCACTAATCGGCCCCACCCTTCCTTTGATTTACTAGACTATAGATATCCCTTTTATTTTTGCTGCTTATCTGTTCTCAGTAAGAAGTCTCAACATCAGGTTAAAGTCCAACAGGTTTATTTGGAATCACAAGCTTTCTATTCTCATAGTTTTGCTTTGCCCCTCTTGTTTCTGTTTTAGGTTTTGTCTGCAATTTCTGTATTCAGTTTGGTTCTCTACTGTGTTATAAAGCTTAGATTTGTTTTTTTTTTCTGCTTTATTTTTATTCTCTATACCACTAAACAACCAGGGAGCTCTAGCTTTAGATGGCTTTCCTTTCCAGCATGCAGGATGTATTGGTTGTTTATCTGAACAATCTCCTCTTTGAAGACTTTGCAGTGTCACTTGCTGTTTTGTCCACCATAAGAACTAGGAGCAGGAATAGGCCATTTAGCCCCTCAAGCCTGCCCTGCCATTCAATAAGATCATGGCTGATATGATAGTGGTTCAGTTCCACTGACCTGCCTGCTCCCCATAACCCTTAATTCCCTTATTGATCAGAAATCTATCTACGTGTGACTTAAACACATTTAACGAGGTAGCCTCCACTGCTTCAATGGGCAGAGAATTCCAAAGATTCACTACGCTCTGAGTGAAAAAGTTCCTCCTCGACTCTGTTCTAAATTGACTCTCCCTTATTTTGAGGCTGTGCTCTCTAGTTTTTGTTTCCTTTCTAAGTAGAAATAATCTCTCTGCCTCTACCCTGTCTAGCCCCTTCATTATCTTATATGTCTCTATAAGATCCCCCTAAGTCTTCTAAACCCTCAACGAGTACAGGCCCAATCGACTCAATCTCTCCTCCTAAGCTAACCCCCTCTTCTCCAATATCAACCTAGTGAACCTTCTCTGCACTCCCTTCAAGGCCAATATATCCTTTTGCAAATAAGGGAACCAAAATTACACACAGTACTCCAGGTGTAGCCTCACCAGTACTTGTACAATTGCAGCAAGACTTCCTTTCTTTTATACTCCGTTCCCCTCGTGATAAAGGCCAAAATTCCATTTGCCGTCTTGATCACCTGATGCACCTGCAAACTGAGTTTTTGCGATTCATGCACAAGGACCCCCAGTTCCTTCTGCACAGTAGCATGTTGTAATTTTTCACCATTTAAATAATTTTACTATTATTCCTTCCAAAGTGGATAACCTCATACTTGCTGATCAAAACTTCCACCTAGCCTGTTTTTTTTGTCCTTGCCTATGTTTCTTGAATTCCAATTCTCTCTTTCTTTTAAATTAGGTTCTGGTATTGCCAATATAGCATAATCCCTGTAACTGGGTTTCTGTTATTACTAGTTTATTGTAACCCCATGTGACAATTCAGTAATCTTATTTACCATGTTCTGTGCATTTAAACACGTAAACCAAATCCACCTTGTGTCTTTTGCATTTGTCCTTTTAAATGAACTTCTACTTCTGAACTATACAATTCATTGTTCTCCATCCTCTCTGCACTTTGTTTCTCCTCTCTAATATTTCATACCTAATGTGTCTCCCCCCTGCTAAATTAGCTTAAACCCTCCCCACAATGCGAGTTAACTTTCTCAAAAGGAATCTCGCTTCCTGCCCATATTAATTCTCCAGCTACATGTTGGCCTGTTTTATCCTGCTATTCCTATACTATATATTCCACATCATTCCTGTACTTACCAGCATGTGGCAGAGACAACAATCTGGAGATTACTCCCTTTGACATCTTGCTCATTTAGGTTCTTCTTGAGCTCCAGTAACTGACTCAGGAACTCAGCCTCTTCCCTGCCTATGACATTGGTTTCCACGTGGACTACAGATGCTCCTGTACCCCTCTCAAAATGTTCTGCATCTTCTCAGCAAAGGTTTTTACTGTGGCAGAGAAGCACTACACCATGTGGAACTTGCATCAGAAATTGTAGGAATGCCTGTCTATTCCCCTATCAAATTCCTTATATTCACTGCATTTCCACTCTTTGCTGTGCCCTTCAATTCAGCCATTTGCCCTGTAGTCCCATAAGGGTGTTCCAGACTGCACTGCCCAGAAGTGTCATCACCTTCATTCGTACTCGCTGCTCCTGGAAGATTTCTGCACTGCCTGCCACTTCCTGGGCATCCACTAACTGGCATCCTCAACTCTCTGGTACTGCAGGGCAACTACTTCCTGAAACACATGTTCCAGAATATTCTCCCACTCCTCTGTGTCCTATGCTTCTCAAGCTGAGAAACCCTGAAGTTGAACTTTGAGCAACTGGTGACATCCTCTGCACGTATGAATATCCAGGACATATCCCAAGGCTTCCCACATGGCACAGGAACTGCTGGCACCGGGATTCAACTGTTTCAAGATTTTGCTTAAAAATCTGTTTAATTTCATGATTTTGTACTAGTTTAATGTCGCTTTACCCGTTAACTATATATAAATTTTTATTTATTGCAATTCCTATCTCTAAGTTAGTATTTTGTATTGAATAAATTTTAATTTGCATTCCTTGAAATCACTCATTTATGTATTTCATATGTCCCTCGTGGTTTGGAACATTGTTTCCATACCAAATTCCCACCTTAATTCCTGTTGTCACTGTGTGCTGCCTGAAATATCCTCCATCTGTTCTGTAAATGTTCACGATTCAGTGAAGCACCTTCAGATGTGCATGCATGTCATGTGCATCTGTGCATGTTGTGTGAACATGTGGTGCATGTTTGTCTCCATGTGAACAGCTGTGTGTTGTTATGGCAGCAGCACTCATTTTCATCTTTCTCTTTTCTCAGATGTCTAACATGCTGCCACCTATGGTCGGACCAATATTTCTGGGATCTCATGTGGCAACCATGATGCTGTGGTTTTCATTGGCGCTCCTTATTTCTACCATTTCACACTGCGGTTATCACCTCCCACTGCTCCCATCGCCAGAGTTCCACGACTTTCATCACCTCAAGTAAGCATCAAGAGATTTGAGGCTGAGTTTCAGACGTAGAATATACAATGTCCCATGATTGAATCCACCCTGGTCATCCCATGGGGGAAGTCAGTCGCACTGGGAGAATTCAGAATTAAATGTTGAAAATCCTGATAATTTCTGACAATATTCAGTGGTTAAGTGTGATGGGTAAGACTGACTATCACAGGTACAGTTTGACTATTCATCAGGTTCAGTCCACCGTTGAGTCAGAGTTCGATCAACAGTTCAATCAGAGTGACTGCTTTGGGCGCACAGTTCAGAATGATTGTTCCTCTGACTCAATCCATAGTGACCATGTGATTCGCTCCATAGTTAGGTCAGTGACTATGTTGCTGCTTTAAGAATGAGTGACGTTAGCTCCTCTGGGTTATTTGGGATAGGATTATGAAGCCCTCATAAAGCCTTGCGTGCATTACTTTACTGTTGGCGATCTCTGGATAGAGTTGGTGATGGATAGATTCTGTAAAGATGCTCTTGATCAGATTGCTGAGAGTCTCTGGCCTACTTAGATGTTGGAAAAGGGGGAGTGGCTTAAAATCTCCAAGTTTCTCTGTAGCGTTTTTTAAAAAAGTTGAGACATGGGCATTTACCCATACCTAATTGCCCTTTAACTGAGTGACTTTATCCGCCATTTCAGAGAGTACTCTGTGGAGTCTGGAATCACACATGGGCTAGACTGGGTAAGGATGCCAGATCTCATAACACCATATAAAAGTTATGGTGCAGGAAGAAGCTATTCAGCCCATTGTATCTGTGCCAGCTAAGAAACAAACCGCTCATTATAATTCCAACATTTGATGGTTTCATGATTTAAGACTCAGACTAGCATTATATTCCTTGGAGATAGTGCCCCAGAGGAACTGTCCCCCTTCTCCCCGACACACCTTCCTCCGTGTCAGTGCCAAGGGAAATGTGTTCTTCCTTCCCCCATTCAGTCTGCTGCTTTTATGGAGATACCGGTGTTGGACTGGCGTATACACTAAGAAGTCTCTCAACACCAAGTTGAAGTCCAAGAGGTTTATTTGGTAGCAAAAGCCACTGGATTTTGGAGCGCTGCCAGTTCACACTCACCTAACGAAGGGGCAGTGCTGCGAAAGCTAGTGGCTTTTGCCACCAAATAAACCTGTTGGACTTTAACCTGGTGTTGTGAGACTTCTTACAGTGTCCATTCCTTCTGAACAGTGCTGAAAAATTGGAATGGGATAGTTGAATTCAGTGGGTTTCTTTTAAAATATTTTGTGAAATGAATGAATGGACGGACTTTGTGTTTGCAGGTTTAACCAATGTTATGGAGTGTTGGGAGTCCTGGACCGCCTACACCAGACGGACACTATATTCAGGGAGAGCAAAGCTTACGAACGCCACACTCTGCTACTGAGCCTCACACCTTTGTCCGAAAGCATTCCTGATTCTCTCAAGCGCAAGTGAAGGTTGCTTAAAACTGTTGACTTCACAATCCTTAATCATTTCCACATTGATGATTAACACTTGCTGCTTGCGGTTTGATTTGTTTGTAAGATTGTTTTTCTTTTAATGTGCTGTGAAGTTTGCTGTCTGTTTAAGCAGGTGTCCCTGCTTACCTCTAGTACAGGATGTGCCAGTAAGTTTCCAAGAGTAATCAAGTAGTTTAACCTGCAAGTTAGCATATTATAAAAGCTTTTTTGTGCAGCAACTCTTGAATTCTAATTTACAAATAAATTTCTGCAGCTCACTGTTGCGCACTGTGATCAGTCAGATGATTAACAGCCTTTTTTTTTACATTAATGCATTGTGTTTTATAAAGATTGTTGATAAGCCAATGCTCTATATAGAACACAATTCCAATGAATTGACCTGTTCCTAACTCAACTTCACTCTGCCTCTGATACATCGAATCCAATGTCACTTGCCTGCTTTTAATGTCTTTGGATGGGAATTTCTAGACTGATCTCATCTGCTTCCTCTGCTGGATGTTCTCCACATCTAATGACAACCGACTCATCCTTTAAAATGCTGCTTTTCCAGTTAGAAGTCTCATAACACCAGGTTAGAGTCCACCCAATTTATTTGATAGTAATCCACAAGCTTTCAGAAACAGTGTCTCTTCGTCAGATGTGTGGAAGGTTCAGTTTTCTAGTTAGACAGTTATCCCTAGACAAGCTTGCTGACTTCCCAAGAATTGCACCTTCCCTGAGCTGCTTGGGATTTAGGCACTGCTGGTGTCAATCACTAACACAAAGATCAGTATTCAACTTCACTGCACCCCTGTTTGACTCCAAACCTTTGATACCAAGCTCAGCTGCTGGACTTCATCTTGTTCCACAAACTCTAATTCATTAGTGTTCCAAACTAAACCATCCATTCTATGTTTATATCCCACAAATATTCACACTTCAGACTTTTTTAAAATTTTTCCATAAGATGTGGATATCATCATGAAGTCAATATTTATTGCCAATCATCTTGGGATGATGAGCTGCTTTGAACTTTGAATTGAAAGTGTGAATATGCTTGCTGCAGCTGTTGGGAGAGGCTCCAGGATTTTAATTCAGTAAAAGAATAGCAATATAATTCTTCCTCCCCATTCTGCCATATTTTTTCTCGATTGGATTAAATAGAATGAAAACAAGTCCAATTCAGTCTGAACAAGTTGAGACATTCCTGATCCAAGCTGACAAGACAGGGCTCTCACTTATCTTGGGCTTGATTTATATAATCCAAGCTCATTGGAGTAGGCATTGCACATCCTCCAAGGCTTGATCTCATTTGCATTTTAGCCAAAAGGGCGAGATGCCGCTTTTAAAAATTGCTTCATTTGAAGCTGAAATGTAACCTAATAACTTCAACCAAGCACAGCATGTCGATACTACACTTGATCTTAGTCAAAAGGCCGAGAAGCACCCCCTCTGCCATATTTAATCAATGTTCAGTATTCAGTTGCAGCACATTTTGACTGCTGTTCTGGACCCAAACCCATATTTTAATCACCTTTTCTCTTGTTTTGGATTATCCCCTTCCTGTTATGCAATAATACCTTCCACATTTCTCCCTCACCACCCCCACCCTGCAATCTCAACACAAACTTTTCATTCCTGCCACTGTCCTATGGAACACAGTAAGTCTCACAACACTAGGTTTAAGTCCAACCAGTTCTTACCATGTTTACCACTGTCCAATGCCGGCATCTCTACATCATGACTATCCCATGGAGCCAAAGGGAAGGTTAGATTTGCAAAAGCAATGCAGATGAAGTTGGTCCAACTCTTGCGCTGTTGGCAACTGACCATTCCTACTCACTATTCTTGCCCAATGGACTCAATCACCATCTTCCGATTCACCTCACCACCCTGAGTGCTGTTTGTGGATGGGCCATTATTCACTGTCTGCACTTTCCTCCAGAATGTACATTCAGTTTCCATTCATCAGATATTTTGAGGCCAATTGTATCAGCATCATGGTCTTGACAGAAACCTTGCTGAGGGATGATAACACTTTTTTCTAAATAAAGCTTCCCCACCTGGCTATATCTTCTACCATTTTCCCTGCCAAGACCTTCAGTGGTGGTATGACTCTCAAATCACCAAAGCATACCTGGGACTTTCTCCTGAGCATCTCATCCTGTTCTACTAACATCACTTTAAAGTACTCATTCTCTATTACCCACCATGCCAAGTTCCTCACTCTCTCTTCCCTCAGCCACTACATTGATTTATCTTGCTGATTTTAACTTTACATCTCTTCTTCATTTGTTCTATCCTTTTCATTTCTCCCCATGTATAAACTTCCCAGCAAAAAGTGATGGCCTTCTCATTGACAGTGGCTTGCCTTCATTACAAGCAGTGTTAAACCCCTTCCTCGTGATGTGTTTTCTGCATTGGCAGCACAGTGGTTAGCACTGTTACTTCAAAGCACCAGGGACCCAGGTTTTGGGTCTGTGCAGGGACTCACTGCACAGAGTCTGCATGTTCTCCCCATGTCTGGTGGCTTTCATCCAGGTGCTCTGGTTTCCTCCCACAATCTGAAAGATGTGGTTAGGTGCATTGGGCATGCTAAATTCCCCTCAACACACCTGAACAGATGCTGGAGTATGGCGAATGGGGGATTTTCACAGTAATTTCATTGCAGTGCTAATGTAAACTTACTTGTGATATTAATAATTAAACTTTTAAAGCTGGAACGTAACCTGGTCAAGTTGCCCCCGACCACACATTAACATGCAGTTGCTGACTTACCCCATTGACTTCCATGCTGCCTTCCTTTTGCTTATCATAGCTTCAACTTCAGTTTAAAAAGCATAGTTCTGTTGCTGCTCCCACAATTAGCTGCAAGATTTCATTTGCAGACCCTTCATTTGGTAAGCAAACACAGCCAAATGTAACACCACTGAATATGATCTCTCAAATCTGCCCTCCACTCATAAGCAAAGATGTCACGTAGTTATGGCTAGACTTTCGGTTCCTCGAGTTTCCTTGCAACATGTTTCCTCCCTGGCTGGAAAGATATCTATGGGAGGCTGCAGCTGCCAGCCACCAGACTAGCGCAGTGGATTTGCTGAACTCATTCTTTTCACTCTCTCATTGTACTCAAAGATTTTGCAAAAGAGTCCAGTGCCTGTTTTGAGGTGAAGTCTACATAAGTAGTCAATTTAAATTCAAGTAATTTTTTGGAAATTGCAAAAGGTCAGCCAGAGTATGTGAAGAAACAGTTCACATTTCAGGCTATTGGTATGGTTTGATCACTGGGCTAGTGTCAGTGTGTCAATGAGAGAATCTGTATTCAATTTTTAAAAATCTGGCTAGTAAATGTATCCATGAAACTTCAGCCTGGCCAGCAGGGTCAGATCTAGAGGTAACAAAGGTGTAGAAAAGGATTTCAGCAGTCTTGCTGAGGCAGAGGAAATGAATTAGGTGAAAAAAAAGTAATAGTAAAAGTTGGGATTATAAAGCTCGTCACGGGTGTCAAATAATAAAGAGGTGGAAACTCAACAGCAGTTTCCAAAACATACCATAAGATGTAGGAGCAGAACTAGGCCATTTGGCCCATCATGTCTACCACTGCATTCCCCAAATACGTGCTTGAGCATTCTGACTGGTATTGGTTACCATCCCTGATAAACAAAAGGAAGCTATGCAAAGAATCAGCAAGCTGTTTACCTGTGCACCAATGATAAATAGATAAGGGGACAAGGTGCATTTTGTAGTTCACAATATCACACTCCATTCCCATTGAAATAACCAGACTCAAACACTAGTCATTTGTGTTTTTTTTTAATTTTTTGTACATTTTAACTGATTCTTTTATATAAAAGGAAAGCAGAATTACCACAAATTACAAAGGGCAAAACACTACCCGGAAGGAACCACATCAGACTAAAAAGCAAATACTCTAAGTGATTAATAGTTTATGTTACAAGCTCTTGTTCAAGTATTTTACAAGTTTGTTTTTAAAAGTGGGATAAATCTGCATTTGTTGTAGTTTCTAATATTCCAGCAGCCAGGATAAGGAGACTCAACAGCAGGCACTCTGGGCATTCCACTTCAGGTTAATGTTTCACTCAGCCTAAGCTCTGCATGTCTATATTTAAACTGCTAAGGAACTGTAATAAATACTGAGCCACACACTGCTGTTAAGAGGTGATTCCTGGCCCATGAAAGCACTGGATCCCTTTTCCAACCATCAACCTGTCAATCTGTTTTACAAAAGGTTGTTATCAAAGCTGTGCCACCTGATCAACATTCCTGGCAATTGAAAGCTGGGAGCGTTAAGTGATGAAGCAGCTGAAATTGAGTTATCAGCTCTCAGCGGAGAAAACAGACTTTTAAATACAGATACCCAGCTAGGAAGAGGCATTTCAAATTCAAAGATATCAGGATCTGGACACTGAATTATTTTGGGCTGGGAGGGGAAGCTAGCAAATAGAAACATGCTAGTGTTCTAGCATTTGTGTTTATCGTCAAGTCAAATTGCAATCTGTGAGGACATGGCTACCCACCCTGGAGGTCCCAGCCTGTGATAACACAGGCAGGATTGCAATATGTGGAACCTGTGTGTGGTTCAATTATAAATTTGCCCTTGAAAGGACACATATTCCCCTCTATTATATGCAGTGACATTCACATTTAAAATATAATCGCACTAGTGTTCCAGCGTACATGTTAACCAGCAGAGGTCAGTCTGCAGCCTACAAAGACCTGACCATCCAAACCTGCAAGGACCTGGCTGTCTCAGCTCTTGGGATAAGATTGCAATATGTGGAGCCTCTGGCACTGTGCATGGTTCCTTTACACATTTGCACTTGAAAAGGACAAGCTCTTATTCCCTATGTGCAGAAGCATTCAAATTAAAATAAAACTAAAATCCCATTTACTAAAATTTGGATGGAATAAAAAAATTAAGCATAATGACTTGTAGTAATCTTGTGTATGTGAAACGGTTGGAAGTTGAAGTGAAAAGAACTGAGAAACTTGCTAATTAGAATGGGCTTACAATCAGGTTTGGACATTCCTAATGAAGAAAGATCAGTAGGAAGTATGTCTATCAAAGAAAGTAAACTAGTGCAAGCCCGACCACACAACAAGAAACCGTCTCACCAACTCTAGCACATTTACAGCTCAATAATTTGAAAATTGAATATTGGAAATAGAATTAAATGTTCCAAGAAATGCACCCATTCCACGCCCCCCCCCCCCCCCCTGCATTCAGTTCCTGGTGCAAAAAACTGACACCAAAAAGCTCAGAATTCACAAAGCTGTTTTTAAAGATGCACTCAAAGTGCTGTACCAGCTTCTGCACTATTTACACCTCTGAGTTTCAAGTCAATTCTACCAGGACCCTCCCCCAATCTTTTCTGTAAACAATAACATTGATATAAACTCGTGTTCTAAGCCAGCAAGGCACCCAGTTAGTTCCTTACTGGTTTCAGGCAACCATTCTTGTCAAGTATCTCAATGCTGCTTAGTGCACTGAAGCATTCTGTTCCAACTCACCACCTTACACTCTCAGCTCTGGATTTGAAACCTTGGGGAGTTTGTTGAATCCACAGTCTGAGGGATCAACAAACGAACTCAAGTGAGATCACATTACTCATCTGAACTGACATCTGTTGCTAGGTCAACAGCAGAGTATTTGCAGCAGGTCCAGGCCGCAATCAAGCACAAGAGCTTGTGTGTCATTGTAGCTGAGGATTTGATCCAGTAATTTCTCATAACTGCTGTTATTCCAGAGAGAACAGGGCTGGATTCTGGAGTAAATGAACTGAACAGCACCTTTAAAGATAGGATTACCACACTTTACTCAACAGCTTTACAATTTGTGCAGGAGTTTCAAGAAAGCTAGAAGCAAGCTGAAGTGTGGAACTTTCCCAGAGATTTTAACAGACTCCTGAACAACTAATTGGAGGGACCTATCTTCCTTTGCCACAGCTGTCCATACTCTGAACACTATATTTGCCTCCTCTGCCAGAACTGCCCATTCCATAAACAATTCATTACACATCCTCAGGACTTTTTATAGCTCTCAGTAACTTGATAAGAGGGGGACATTTTGCATTCTCAATCAAGTTGTTTTGACACGTGATTGCCAAACTCAGAGGGAGGTGTAGATTTCTGTCCAGACAGCAACAATATAAAACATTCCAGCTCTTAATTGCAATCTTCAGTTCAAGGTCTTTCTGAATGCTTGAGTATTACTGCAAAAATAAAATCTCATGTATAGTTTGAAAGCTTAGAAGAGAAATTATTTAGAAATCATATAATTATTTGGGGAATCCCAAATACTGACAATATTTTGATGGAGCATCCAGCCATTTAGACAGAAACAAACATTTGAAGGGAATACTTTCAGAATGAAATAAAATAGAACAAGTGGATACCATGGCTCCCTGGAACACAGTTACACCAAGTGTCAAACCTGCTCCCAAGAGCACACAATCATACCAAGTGTTAAAGCTGGATATTCCACAACAATAAAGTTGGGTTCATTATTCAATACATCAGTTAGTCGTCAACTGCTGCACAGTGACTTAATGTACTTCAACAAGAAAACACTTGGAAGATAAGTTTGTAGCCACTCTGAACTGAGTGTTATACCTTGTGCTTTAATTTTCTTTCCACTCCCCCATCCTTATGCTTATACAGGAGAGGCCTGCCTACGTGCATTCCTCCTTCACGCTAAAACCCCACTCAAAGGAGAAAACCTTTCATCACCTTTTATTATGAAATGTAAAGCTTGCTAGAACAATTGAAAACAACTGTACAGGTGGAAGGTAGTCGGGCTCTAATATCAAGCTCTGTTTCAGAGGCAATCTTTTCGCTGCGCGCCACTGAGAGAGACCAGCATTGTTAGCATCGAGAGATGGTTTTGATTCTTACTAGTTGCCGAATGATTATTAGCTATGACTTCACAACAAGATGCATGTAGAATGCTGGAATATTAGTTATATACAATTGACTATGATTCAAGCATTGATGCTTTGTCCATGAGCAGGCTGCAATATCCAACAGCGGCAAAATGAAATGAGAAAGCAGAATGGGTAGGATACGGGGAGAATGGCCAGGTGTTCAGGTCAACAATACAGGACATGGGATGAAATGAAAGATCCTAATACACAACATGGGGCAATGGGGACATTGAGGCAAATGGGAAGAGGAGGAGGAAGTGGAAAGAAAAATATATGTTATTTAGCTGTTGGTGGAAGCTGTGTTTTTCACCCAGAGAAACGCAGAATAAATCCACAGCACCTTTTTTTTTAATAATATGTGCAACTGACTCATATCCAGCATCTGTGAAACCCAGAATTTCTTTGGCAAATATGGCTAGATTCTTGAATATTTTTCACTTAAGAAGAAAAATGACATTCAGCTGTAATTTCATGGTCTCACATTATATACAAATTGCCCCATGAATCAGACACCGGAGTTCTAAATGCAAGTGTGAGTTTAACATAAGCAAAGAGAAGCTTACCAAATATTCCAAGTTACCTGAAATAAAACATGTTCAAGATCTAGGCATTTTTAAAGTATTTCTCATTTAAATAAAAGCAGCTTCACATTCTCCTAACTGAGCTGGCTGTGTACTCAGGGTGCCTTGACCCTGAATTACTGCCAACAATGCAGCCTTTTTGTTACAAATATGTCAGTCTGATTTGCATGAAAATTCTGGTTAAACTGGTCAAACCCGACTGATTTACAAGTGATCGTAGTCCTGTAATATAGGAACTCCCGGGAGTCACTGGGACTCCCTAAGTGTATGGTGTAAACAGCATGTGTTTTCAAAATCACACTAGGAAGCATGGTTATTCCCCAGTACTCACATGTTACTCAAAACTCCTTAAACTGACCTGCTTTGGCCAAGATTTCATATCCTGCAAGTGGCTGCTATTTAACTGATTCACCTTCAGGAAGAATTAGCATATCAATGGCAAACGTTAACCTGAAGTTAAAACATTCAACAACATGGATCAGAGCTTCAGATTCAGGAGCTAGTCAATCCTTCAGGAAATTCAGCCTGGAGGAGAAAGGAAGACAGAAGCTGCACCCAGCACTCAATCAGCAATAACATTACCGCATTCACTATGGCAGATGGGACTAGCCAAATAAAAAAAACAATCAACCCTCACTGGTTACATGAGGATACAGCTGCCTTTCCCCAAACACTATCTACATTGCACATACCTTCCTAAGCAGCCCAGGGCACTTCACCAACACTAACTTCGCCAGTTGGGAAGGCATGGTGGCCCTGGGAGAACAAAGCCTGTTGGGTGCATAAGTGAATGAGAGAGAGAGAGAGAGAGACAGTGAGAGTGAGACACCAAAGAACAAGCAAGAGGGAGGGAGACTGAACAAAAATGAGCACCAAATGCACTCGAAGAAGACAGTCAAGAGCAGAAAAAGTGCATTTCTATCACCAAGAATGCCACCAACTAGCTGACCACTGATCAAACTCTTACCAACAATCCTCCTTGAGGAAAAGGTTGTCCAGAATCTGAGCTCCAAGCTGCAGTTAGAAAAGTAAAGCAACCAGGCTTCTCCAGGGCCCAATAATGTAACTCACCCCAGCCATGAGAAACATGCATACCAATCACAACATAATAATCTGATATTACAAATATCACAATAGCGTGTCCCAATATACTCTGATGTAGCATATCTGCAATAATCGCAGGCCTCAGCTTTTCTACATACTGCTAACCAGACCACAATAATGTGACAATGATTAACAAAAAAGAAAACACCAAGCCTTGTGCTCCTAGTGATGGTCGCATTTCCAGAACAACAGCTAGAATAATGGGAGTTCAAGATTATCACTGTATCAGTACATCAAAAATAAATCACACCGCGACATCCCTACGTAACACACAACATTTTGAGAATGATGTTGCCCGATATAAGTTTCAGCAATGTTACTGGTTGTTACTCCAAGCAGGCAGCTCATCAACTAAGATGAAACTGGACTGTAGCGTTTTTTTTTCAAGGTGATGCTGGTCTGAATTTGGGAGAAGGAAAAAAGACAACTGGATAGGAGCAATAAAATGTTTGTGGCCAAAGGCACCGTAGCAGTGACTTTGATCAAAAGTTTGACGTGGGGATCAATGAGCCGTTGCCATGGCTACTTCCTAATGTCTTTATATTGATTATCAGACTGATGGCCTTCATCATGAACAAGCGGAATAAGGCTGGACAGAGAAGTATCTGCCACTCAATAGGATGCGTCTCTTAAATCACCTTCCCTTTTTGATCCCGCCTGCGGTAACTTTTAATCGGGTAAAAACAAAACCTTGACAATTCAAAATCCAGGATAAGGAACTGATAATTTTATCGAGACTAGCAGGCCAATAGGAGAGTCATTAGCCCAGCGAGCAGAATTTAACTATATGCTGCCCAGAAACTGGGGCAGGCAGTAATAAGGCATCTTTTTAATCCCGTTCTCAAGGGACGGGTTTTGATTTTTTTGTTTTTTTTGTGTTTTCTGGATATCTGAGTGAAGCTGTATTGTCGACCCCTAAATCAAGCAGGTGAATTGTATTTTAGCCAATTGTTCTCATGCAACATTCATTCATATGGGTGAAGGACGTGAAACTGGCTTTAAATACAAGTCTTCAGGCAGCTGATGCGCTTGTCCACTGCCCAGCATTGAAGAATGTCTGATATCTGGCCCAGTTTTTCAGTCAGTCATTGAGGTGACAATACCAAAAGTTCAAATAAAAGATCCAGGGTTGAGGGGCAGAGTCCAAAGCTCTATTTGTCTGCACTTGCTACTGCCAGGGATTCCGCTGAAGCAGTGTCCTGGCTCAGAATGGTGTTGGCAGCTTCTGTCGTGTTTTTGGAGGGGAGCTGCATCCCAGTCTCAGCCTCAATCATGGTGCTCGTCATTTTACTGGAAGACAATGATGGTAGACGCCGTTTCTCTTCAGCTGTTGAAGAATGACGCTTGCGGCCAACTTCATCACAAATTGGAGGCTGCAACAAAAATCATTGTATAATCTAGTGAATCATATTCCCCATTGAACACAACAGCGCACTTCCCTCATTGTATGTTTAATTATTTTATGATTTAGAGAACTAAACCAGGAATAAAAAATAGATTGCTTTATTTATCAAGAATCAACCCAATGGTTCTATCAGACTATTAAAGCAGAATATGCGTATTTAAATGATCATAACTCTATGCTAAAACACTACAGTAGTCAGTTTATATAGCTCTTAATATTAATCACTTAAATTACTTCAAAGCAAAGTAATCTACCACTAAAGTCCTTTGAGGTGATTCATCAAAAACAACCAGTCCTTAGTTCTCGTGTCCCAGGACATGCTGGGATTGAATCTACATCACCTGACACCCCAGCAGAGGGGATCATCTTATAACTAAGCTTAAGGGAATGGTTAACAGATATTTTGCCTTAGTTTTTCCAATGGGAGCCTGGGAGTCAGCAGGACCACTGCTGTTAGTCAAGGAAACTATGCTTAAAGTCCCCAGGATGGGATGGTGTCCATCCCAAAATAATAAGATAAAGTTGCTATAGTCTCAGACGCTCATAGGTGATTCTTCCCTTTTGAGGGGGAGAGCTGACTGTTGGTTATTTAACCTGAGGATCACCACATCTCAGGCAAGGGGCAAGATTGAGAAAGCAGGCCTTTATGATTAACCTTAACCGGTAAGGGAATTGGAACCCACTGTTGGCATTGCTTTTGCACCATAAACCAGCCAGCCAACCAAGCTAACCAATTCCCCATCCCAAAATAAAGATGAGGCCAAGATAGATAATTACAAACCTTAACTTTCCAAAACCCTGACAAATAAAAATTATGCAGAAAGAACAACAGACAGAAAAATATCCATCTCTTCAAGAAGAGTAATGGCAGGGGCCAGAGAATAAATAGCCAAATTAACGTTAAAAACAATTAGTTTTCACTGTTTAGGGAGTCAATGATGAGGATCATCATAAGAACTTGAGGTGGGGGTTTGAAGAAATATCTGTGCAGATAGTTTCTGAAACTTGGAAAATGTTGATACATGGAGTGGCTCAGGCAGAGACCATTCCACCTTAAAGAAAACTGATGAACATCTGAAGCAAAGGAAGAAACAATGATGGAACAGATCAGTCAGGATTGAACAGGGAACGAGAAGCTATTTAGGCAACAAGATTATTAAACTGTCATGGCTCCATGTGTTTTTGAGGTTGGCAAAATGTGGGCTGAATTTGTGGTGGAAGGACTTCTATTTTTGATTTGGATGCAAGTTTAGGAAGAAAGATACTGAAAATTTCTGATCAAGAGACATGGCAAACTGAGGGCAGTTGCAGGATTACAGCAGACTCTTGTACATATTGGTGGCAGATGCAGTTCAATGTAGGGAAAGGTGAGAAGCACATCAATTATGGACTAGGAATGTGATAGGAAGGGGGGAGGAAGATCAATCTATAGATGCGGGATACAGACTTCAAAACGGCTGGAGATCAGACAGAAAAGCTCATAAAAAAATGCAATTCAAAAGTGTAATCTGGATCTTATATCCACACATTTAAAAGCAAGAGAGTGATGCTGAATCTGTGAATTGTGCATGCCATAGTTGGAATATTGTGTGCAGTTCTGGTTCCAATAAAGCAAGGATATCAGAACCATGACAACAGGAGTGAAAGTGCAAAATTATGCAAAAAAAAACTACAAAAGTGGACCTGAAATTTTCAATAAGATGAAGCCGAAGGAGGATAACAGTGAATCAAATGGAGAGAAATGACTCATTTTCCTGTGCAGTTCTTTGGATAAATCACATTCATAAAGGAGTCTGAGCAGATGGAGGAGAACTATTCCCAATGACAGAAGGGTTGAGAAGCTGAGGGCACAAGATAAAGAAGCAATCGTGATATGAGGAAAAACCTTTCAATACAGCAAATAGTTAGGAGGTGGGATGCACTGTCTGAGTTGGTGGCTGGTGGAGGCAGTGTCAATTGAGGCTTTCAGAAGGGAATTAGTATTTACGAGACTAGGGTGGGGGAGAATACTACATGAACTGTTCCTTCCAAAGACCAGCACAGACTAAGTGGGACAAATGGCTTTCTTCTGTGCCATAACCATTTTATGATTCTAACAGTTACTTAACTTGTCTAATCAATTTTCCTATTGGGGTATTGCTGCCCCATGCTGTTTCATCCACACGGTTTCACTTCACACAAACTGGACTGGCAAGTGTCCTCTCATTTCACGTCTGTCCATGTCCTCCTTCATTCTATTATTAAGATCACTATATAATACTGATCTATTAAATCTATTATTAAATCTATTTTTAAATAATAGATAAATAATAATAAATTTCACATCAGCACAAACTCCCAAACTCCCCATACAAGCCCATGTCATTTATTTATTAGGGAAAAAATAGCCCCATTATTGACCCCCTGTATACTTTCGTCTAAAGAAACATTCATGCATAGGAACTATAAGCAGGAATAGGCTATTCAGCCTTTTGAGCCTTTTCCACTATTCATTTTCATCAAGGCTGATCATCAAAATCAATATCCTAACCCCCGCTTTCGCCCTATATCACTACTGACTGCTTTCAATGCCACAGCCAAGTGCATATCAAATGTGGGAAGCCCAACTGTTTTGTTTTTCATAATTTTTATAAGATTTGCCATAGTGTATTTGTAGTAACATTTTCTCACGGGATAAATTATGCTCAAGTTTCAGGTTTTACTTGTATTGGGCGTGTTACAATGTTACATCATGCTGGGATGTGATGCTTACACTCTCAGCACTGTGATCAGCTAATCTTGGCAGGGACCACTAACTCATTGACAAAGCATGATTAGAGGTCAGGACCAATTAGTGTTGGCCACCTCTGCAAATGCGTTTAATTAACCAATGAATGTGTTCTCTGGCGTAATGGATAATAATGACTATGTAAGAGAGGAGGAGACTAGTAACATCATGTGAGACAGTAGGAACTCCTAATGAACCTGTATGCTTGTATCAGACCATGAGATGTTGGCGAATTCTTGACCCTCATACAAAGTTACCAACGACCCTTCAATATCAAATGTTTCTACTTTCCATTTAACTCTGCTGTTATAAGGCACTTTTATCAAATGCCATTTGCTATCCAGATCTATATCAACTCCACTAACTTCATTAATGTTCTCCATTCAATCTGGTTAATCAGACATGGTGCGCATTTCACAAATCTGTGCTTGCCATTCCCTATTAATCCATGTTTCGCCAAGTGAGAATTATTTTTGTCCTTGACAAAGGTCACTTATAATTTTCTAAGCATGACAGACTGATTGGTTTGTAGTTTCTTTTAATCCACATCCGTTTCAGAGTTTTAAAATTCAATTCACACCTGTAAATGATAGCGAAGTGAAAATCAATTGAGCTTGTCTTTAGTAGATACATAGTCAGGGGGAGATGAGCCAAGCTTGAGTAACTGAATAGCGTGACTATGGACATGTTCCCACCCACACAATGATCCTCCACAAAACACAAAGATTTTATTCAATGCTTAAAGACACGCATTGCGATTGTTACTTACATCCACCCGGAAATCTTCCAGACGTTTAAATTTGCTGAGGTATTCCTGAAGTTTTGGCTCAATGTCCAGGTTCTTAGCTTTTGAATACTTTAGATAGGCCCAGAATTTTTCTAATCCATACAGTTGCCCTAATATATCGAACACAAAACACAGAATATAGGCACTTTCATCTAGAACAGTCTAACGTGTTTAATCTACTCACTGTACTAAACAATGTGTAAGTTGTATTAAATTGGCTAAATCCACCTACTAACATTCTAAAACTAATCAATAGCATTAGAGGAAAAGGTGGTCACAACCCTTAAGCCTGCTCTACTATTACATTACATTCATAAGAGAAGGGAATGGTTTAGTTTGGAGGGGCATTGCTTTTTATTTTTGTCGGCACAACATCGAAGACCGAAGGGCCTGTTCTGTGCTGTAATGTTCTATGTTCTCTATTGGTTAATCTGTATCTCATTTACCCACCTCTGCTCCATACCCCTTTACCCACCAAAAATCTGTCACCTGTCTTAAAAATTCCAACTGATCCAGACACTTGCAGTCTTTTGATGAGCGAGTTACAGAATGTTATCACCCTTTGTATCCATCTATAATATAGAATCATAGAATTGAATTCCTACAATGCAGGAGGAGGCCATTTAGCCCAATGAGCCTGTATTAACAACAATTCTACCAGGCCCTGCTTTACAGCACCAGGGACCTGGGTTCAATTCCAGATTTACATCAGTATCTGTGTGGAGTCTGTACATTCTCCCCGTGTATGCGTGGATTTCCTCCAGGAGCTCCGGTTGCCTCCACAGTCCAAAGATGCGCAGGTTAGACTGACTGGCCATGCTAAATTGATCCTAGTATCAGGGGGATTAGCAGAGTAAATATGTGGGATTATGAGAATAGGACCTGGGTGGGATTATAGGCAATGCAGACTCGCTGGACCAAATGGCCTTCTTCTGCAATGAAGGGAATCTATGATTTATCGTGATCAAACTAACTAGTGCAAAGTTGTACAAATCAAAAACCCAAAATTAGCCACTAATGTATTAAAACATCAGGTCATTAAATGGAATGGATAATATAATCACTGGAAGATAAGTTTATTACCTTTCAATAAAGTTGCATACCAAACAACCAAGATGGAACAATCTAACTACTAGTAAAATAAATGGAACCAGTAACATGCTAAACCTAATTATTAATATGTTAGAACTAAGCATAGAGACTAATCTAGCCATTAAGTTGCTACACCTAAACATGCTAAAACTGGTCACTAATATATTCAGTCTTAATACATAAAATCTAACATTAGCAAATATTAAACATATTCATCCAAGTATACAAAACAAACTTGTGATAAATCAGAAATCAAGTACAACTGAAATTATTTGGGAGGTGGGTGGAAAGAGTTGCTGCAGCCTTATT
Organism: Sphyrna mokarran; assembly: GCA_024679065.1. Taxonomy (NCBI): domain Eukaryota; kingdom Metazoa; phylum Chordata; class Chondrichthyes; order Carcharhiniformes; family Carcharhinidae; genus Sphyrna; species Sphyrna mokarran. Next base: position 69,161,228 of record JAGIQG010000014.1, on the reverse strand, counting down.
TTAAGCCATCATTCTTCCAGGGAGAAGCTGGGTTAACATTGCTGGGCAACCTCATTATATACAGCCTAAGAAGTACAACAATAAGCCACAGTGTGAGCCCAGTGAACTGCAGAACTCTACTAAAAATGGCAATTTTTCATAATTATGGCTTCATAGCTGCACTAAATCCAGGCCTCACCTGATATCCAAAGGCATTGCTCAGCAGGACCATTAGTTGCTTCTCCATCTTAATTCAGGGTGCTAAGCAATTCTGAGAACTGCAGGCTCATGAGGGAGGATCTTTTATTCAACGTGCCATGGTTTAAGCATAGGTTATCTTTTTACGTTTTTGTTTTATTTATTAGTGTCGTTAGTAGGCTGCAATGAAGTTACTGTGAAAATCCCCTAGTCGCCACATTTTGGCACCCATTCGAGTACACCAAGGGAGAATTTAGGATGGCCAATGCACCTAACCAGCACGTCTTTCAGACTGTGGAAGATAACTATGCCGACACAGGCAGAAAGTGCAGACTTCGCACAGTGACCCAAGCCAAGAATCAAACCCCGGTCCTTAGCTGATAACTTTGCTTTTAAACATACAATTTTCTTCAAGGCTGCCTCACTTGTTAATGGTTTGCCTCTGGGCTTCTGAGTTCATGGGGATTTCTGCAGCAATTCAAAACCTAGAAGTGCAAGATGTCTGAAAACTAATAGCCACCACAGCATCATTCCCAAGGAAAGTTGATATAAAACATTAGATTTGATGCAAGAATACCGTACCTGCTTCATAATCCATGATGGTTTCTTCCTGAAAATCCTTGAAGATCTCCGGTCTAAATTTCCTTTCAAGGCCATAGCTATAATATCTGAAAAGGCACTCCAGTCCATATCTATGACAAAGATAGCGAACAGACAAACATAGTGATAATGGTTTGGAAGAATCAGAGATAAATACACCAATATCCTTCAACACTGTACTGGGACAGGAGGTGGCGAGGGCCACAGGCACAATAGCACAGCTTCCAACACCACACCAATCACAAAATTCATTTAATAATGAAAGCTGTTAGTAATAACAGGTTGCTAAGCTTAAATCGACAAATAAATAGTCATTTTTAGCTTGGTATAATCCTCACTCATGAGATAGCCATAAACATTTAAACACAAAGGGCAATCTCCATCGTATCTGTGGGCTCTTGGACAGGACCCAAAACTAATCCTACTGCTCCAAGCTCTCCATTGTCCCATACTTTCCCATGTTTCAAATATTTATATAATTTATCTTTAAAAGATTCTGTAATTTCCTACTCAATTATTTCCTGCGGAGCAGTATTCTCCATGTGGAACAGAAGCAAAGAAGGTTCTGTTGCAGCTGTATAGGGGCTGGTGAGCCCGCAGCTGGAGTACTGTGTGCAGTTTTGGTCGCCGCATTTGAGGAAGGATATATTGGCCTTGGAGGGGGTGCAGATAAGGTTTACTAGGCTGATACCGTAGATGAGGGCGTTGGATTACGAGGAGAGACTGAATAGGCTAAATTTGTACTCTTTGGAGTTTAGAAGGCTGAGAGGGGATCTTATAGAGATGTATAAGACAATGAAGGGGATGGATAGGGTAGATGGTGAGAGACTTTTCCCGCTTAGCAAAGATAGCAGGACTAGAGTGCACAGCTTCAAGATTTTTGGGGGGGGGCGGGAGGGCAGCTGTTCAGATCAGAGTAGCGGAGGAGTTTCTTCATGCAAAGGGTGGTGAATCTTTGGAATTTTCTGCCTTATGAGGTGGTGGAGGCTTCCTCGCTGAATATATTTAAGTCAGGAGTGGATAGGTTTTTGATTGACAAGGGAATTAAGTGTTACGGGGAAAAAGCAAGAAAGTGGTACTGAACCACTAGAGATCAGCTATGATCTTATTGAATGTTGGGGCAGGCTCGAGGGGCTGGATGCCCTACTCCTGCTCCTATTTCTTATGTTCTTATGTGCACATGCACCAAAACACTTTCCTTTCAGATTCACGTCCATATATCACATGCTACTTTCTAGTCTCTTTCTAAACTGCTGAGCTCAGTGTTGCATTAAGACTGAATAAATAAGAAACGGGCAGGATCCCATTATTGAAGCGAATCACAGCTGCATATAGTTACCTATATCCTTCTTCCCCATCCTCAACAGATAATTGTCTGAACTCTTCATACATCTTCTTGTTGAAATGATCTCTTAGGAAGAATGACCAGAATCGGAAGAGCGTGTTCATTTCCTGAGATTGTCCTATTCCCAACCTCTTGCGCTCTGTAAATGCAAAAACAATGCATCAATTGGCTGTTGGTGCAAAGAGCAGAGCAATCACACAAAATCAGAAACCCTGAAACTAACCACTGGGAGGACACGTCACGTAACAACCTAAACTATATGGAACTCACTGGATTGACACGTCACACTTCAAACTTGGAAAATATTTTCGATTTACTGCCACCATGATATACTAAAATATGTGTTTAATTTAAAATATGCACCTTCTGCATCGGGTTTGTGTATTTTGAGATTAAAATGATAACCACAAAGGCAACATTATAGATTCTAGAGAATCCACTGAACTATTGTTCCCTGCACTGCAACATCTGTATGACCAACCTTCTGCAAGAGACAATAACATACATCTGAAGATTGTGTTCAGATGAAATTGCCCCAATGGATCTGATTATTTTTAGATTACATCTTGCAGAATTTATTGGGTCACCCCTTCCAGTTTGACATTATTGTTACCTGAGACACTGCAGGTCTCATCCACATGACCAGTGTATCGCATGTGAGCCTAAGCAGTAACTGTGGACATGCTATCCTGCTGTAGCAACTCAACAATCAAGCCTAACCTTCATCCTTATTGTCAAACAGCTAGTAGGAACTGCAACTGATTTTTTACTCACTCCTGCCCCAAGCCTAGAAAGATCATCAGTTTTTAAGATTGTTCTGCTTTGATCAATTTTGTCAGCAAGAACCCAAGGTTCAAGCTGAGGGATTTAGAGTCTGGGTGGCTGAATGGCAGCCTGTGTGTCCTTGAAGTCATGGTGCTGTGAAGATTGATAACAACTTATATTTATAGAACACCTTCAAAGCAATAAAATGTCACAAGGTGCTTCACGGGAGTAATATTAAACAAAACATGACACCCAGCCCTATCAGGAAATGCCAGGTCAGGTGACTAAAAGTTTGGTCAAAAGGGTTTTAAGGAACATCTTAAAAGAGGAAGTGGAGATAGAATCAGACTTAAGGAAATTCCAAAGCTTAGGCAACTAAAAGCACAAGAGTGATTAAAATCAGAGATGCTCAAAAGACTAGAATCAAATGAACAGAAATCTCAGAAGTTTGAGGGCTGAACGAGATTAGAGCTAGGGAAGGAAGAAGCCATCAAGACAAATTGAAAAAAGTGAGAATTTTAAAATTCAAACATTGTTTCAATTGGAGGGAATTATAGGTGAATGTAACTTGGTGTAGATTAGTACATGGGCAACAGAGTTAAGTTTCGAGGGCAGAATGTGGGAGACTAACTAGAAGTGTTCGAGTAGCCAAATTTACACAAGTTACACAAAGGCCTGAATGAAGAAGGAGAGAGAGATGGTAGATCAGGAATTGTTTGGATTGGGGACCAAATCCAAAAGCTTCAATCCTCACAACACGTTCCACAGTTTCCTTCAGTTACATGTTGAAGAAAGACACAATGTCAAATCTCCTATTACTTACCATTCAGGCATCTCCTGCGGAACTTGTGATAAACATGCTGTGTGAATCCATTCTCCTTCAGCAGCTCATGTGAGGGATGTTGGAACTTGGGAAGGGACTGTGGAGTACAACCATAGCCTCCAGCAATTGGGATTCCCTCTGACGGACTGGCATTGGAGCTGCCACAAAACACAAAATTTACTGTTGAACATACAATAAACTGGCAACACAATCACTCACTCACTAAGTCTTCTATTGCACATTGATACTCAAATGATCTAGTCCACACATTAGTATAAAGCCAGTTTCCACTGATTCTTTCCCTTCATAGCTGCACCAGTATTTATCCTTTTAAAGTGATACGGTTGTTACTCATCCACTTTTCTACTCTCCTGACACTCTCAGACTTGACTTCCCCTTAGATAAGTCTGCAACTTCCCTCTTGTGCCTCTCCTGGCATTCTGTAAAAGATTAGTCAAGACACTCAATGCTTCCACCTTACAATCAGCAACTTGAATTGCTTCAACTTACTTTCTTGTCAAACTTCTTGCTCAGTATGCTGGCTGCAGACTGATCTTGCAATATCTTTCCTGTCCAATTCATGCTTCTCAGGGCTGACCCTGCACATATCGCCAGTGGGGAAGAGCTACCAACACTACTCTCCACCTTGTACTACAGACTTTTTACTGTAATATTACCGACAGTCCCCCCACCCTCTCCTCACGGGAACATTACCCCGAGACCACCCCCTCACTGTAATATTGGGGGTGTTAGTGAGATTAGAGCTAGGGAAGGACGAAGCCATCAAGGCAGTGAAAAAAGTGAGAATTTTAAAATTCAAACATTGTTTCAACTGGAAGGAATGTAAGGTGAATGTAACTTGGTGTAGGTTAGTACATGGGCAACCTCCCCCGTCACTGGAACGTTACCCCCAGACTCCCCGTCACTGGAACGTTACCCCAGACTCCCCCGTCACTGGAACGTTACCCCCAGACTCCCCCGTCACTGGAACGTTACCCCCAGACTCCCCCGTCACTGGAACGTTACCCCCAGACTCCCCCGTCACTGGAACATGAGACCCCCTGTCACTGGAACATTAGAGACCTCCCCATCATTTTAACATTACCGAGATCCCCCCTCACTCAAAATTACCAAGATTCCTCTCTCACTCTAACATTACTGAGATACCCCCTCCCTGATTTGATTTATTATTGTCAGATGTATTAACATAGTGAAAAGTATTGTTTCTTGTACACTATACAAACAAAGCATACCGTTGATAGAGAAGGAAAGCAGAATACAGAATGTAATAAAGTTTTAGAAGCATAGAATGAGAGTAAAAGATAGAATTAGAAGATATGCTGGGCACAGCTTGCAAGAAATCACATCGCTCCGGTGCCATCTTGAATTCACTGTAACGTTACCGAGATTCCCCCCCTTGCTATAACGTTACCGAGATTCCTTCCCCACTGTAACATTACTGAGATCTCACTGTAATATTACTGAAATCCCTCCTCATTGCAACATTACCGAGCTTTCCCCCACTGTAACATTACCGAGATTCCCCCCCACCACTGTAACGTTACTGAGACTCCCCCCTCACTGTAACATTACCCTGAGACTCCTCCCTCACTGTAACATTACCCTGAGACTCCCTCTCATTATAACATTACCGAGATTCCCCCTCAGGAAATTCCCCCTCATTTTAACATTATCCTGAGATTCCCCACACTTGAAAATTACCGCGGGATTTCCCTCGTAACATTACCTGAGAATTCCTTCTGTTTCAAGCACAATTAAAATTAGGGGTCAAAAATGGCAAAAACAAGGATTTTTCTCTCATTCAGCATCTAACCTGAAGGAGGACGTCCTTGGCCGGTGCTCTCTTGAATCCATCACCCAACCCACGTGGCTTTCAAGTGGAGGGTTTGAGCTGTGCCTTGTTTTCCGCTTCCGAGGAGTCTGTAATAAATGCCAATAACTCCAAAACTGGTCTGAAACATTGATACAATATCTCCTTTCGATATCTCTATCTCATTTTACATACTAAAGGAACTGTCAGAACTTTTATGCTCAAAAAGTTTGTTGCTGCCTGTACTTTTGATCACATATTAGAATTGTCAATGAACACGAGGATGCAAGAAGTAAGTTAGCAGGCAACTGAACTTCTAGAACACATAACTCATTCCTTCTTCACCTGCGTGGATAGTATCCTTTCACATTCCCCATGCCTTCAGCAGTCCAAGGTTCATGTTCCAGAATTTCTATCAATTCCTCTCCAAATCTTGCCCTATTTTAAGACCCTCTGTCAGCCAGCTTTTTAGAACCCTCCAGATGACCCTGTTTTGTGGCTTACCAGCAATTAGTGCCAGCCATTGCTCAGTGTGTAGCACATTTTCACCTGAGTCTCAGAAGGTTGTGGACTCAAGTTCACTTGAGAGACAGAAGTCCAAAATCTAGCAGGCATTTCACTTGAATACAGAGGCAATGTTGACATGTGAGGGGGTTAGCACCAGGGAGTTAATAATGCACTGTTGAATGGGGCAATACAGAGAGCACCGCCTGTCAGATGGGCAATACCAAGGAGTGCTGTGCTGTCAGAGGCTCAGTAATGAGAAAGTTCCACCCCACTGGAAATGCCTTACTTCAGTTGAAGCTTTAAAGATCCCATCTCAGGTGGACAGAAGAGATGAAAGTAAAATACCACGAATACCAGAAATCAGAAATAAAAACAAAATGCTGGAAAAACTCAGCAACTCTGGCAACATCTATGGAAAAGAAACAGAATTAATGTTTCGAATCAAATATGATATTTTAAGCAAAGTTGACTTGAAATGTTCACTGCTTCACTATCAACAGATGCTACTTGGCCTGCTGAGTATTTGCAGCAGTTTGGTTTATTGGACATAAAGAACTCATGACACCATTTGAAGGAGAACGAGAAAGTTGCCCTGGAGTTCTATACTTATGTTTCAGCGAATATGATTTTTAAAAAAACAGATTATCTGGTCATCATCACATTGCCGTTTCTGGGCTCTAACTTTGCACAAATTAGTCACCAAATTTCCTAGGCTGCAAAAATGACTGCAGTTCAAAAGTAATTAATTGGCTGTAAATTGCTTTGAGACATCCGGTGGTGGTGAACGTACTATAGAAAGGCAATTTTCTCTCTCTTCAATAAAACTGTGATACTCCATTGGGATATTTATTGCCTAATGCATGGTGTTAGCTGAAATTTTCCCCACAACTAACATTCTAGAGGACTGTCACTGAACTGTTACCAAGGTCAGTACATCCTTTACAAAAGAGAGAAATACAGAAGTAGTTGTGTTTTTATATTCAATATTTTTACAACCAAGTAATGAATCCTCTCCACTCTGGGCTATTCCAAGCTTATTTTAACAAGTTCTTAAAAGTCCAACCCCTTGTCAATGCCTTACCTTTGCATCCAATGGCCTCCCTTCTTTCACAACAGGGTAAAATCTGGGTGTTTGACTTGGATCCTTTAACCTAGGTGTGCGAGGGGTGCGAGGGGTCCGTGCACCCCGATAGTTTGGTGATTCTGGTACAGTTGTTGGCAAAGATCGTGCCATACATGACACTGGTGGTTCAGCTGCACCAAAAAGTTTATTGGCCAATGCATCTGTAGGTACTGGAAACAGATATATGGTTTGGGTTAGAGTATACATTTGGCAAGAAGGATCATGCTTTATACTTAAAAATGTTATTATTTACAATATATAATAAAGGAATATATTGTCTTTTACAACCTCTAATAACTGAATAATAGTTCTGAAACAAGGATACCCAGATGCTTTTTGCCAGATATTCAACACTTTTGAGGAGTTTTGATGAAATCAGCAAGGGGAAACTGCTGCTCTGCTTCTCCTGATGTTCCTAGCCCTGCCTTGCACCAAACCTGAGAGCAATAGAGGCAGAAGAGTGGAGTCTGGAAATCAATACTGACAAGCAGTTTGACAGATGCCAACAGCAAACAGACTGATCGGCCTGTAAGGATCCATTCCCCGCATGACATCAGTGACACAGAATGCTACAGCATATCAGGTATTCAGCCCATCATTCAAAGAACTACCCACCTGATCCCGATCCCCTGCTCTTCCCACATAGCCATTTTGTCAACACCAGTGCAATGCCAGTACAGATGAGGTATGAAGTGAGAAGATTTCCTTACCTTGCTGGGGCCTTGGGGGCCCAGGTGGAACTTCTTGGTTTGGATCAACAGGAGGCTCAGGGGTCAGAGTGTCAAACTCCTCTCTGCTGATCATATTCAGCTTCTTGAAATTTTCCACTTCTTGCTGCAAAATAAAAGAAATAGATTGAGATACAGACCAGATGTGTGTGTGTATGTATGTATGTATCTATCTGTGTGTGCATGTGCATATATGGTAGGGGGAAGGGGGGAAAGGGGGGACAGCACATGGAAGAGAAGGGTTGGGAGGCACATCACATTGGCAAGAGCAGATGGCTAAGGAGTTAAGCGGAGAGGCCAAATGAGTAAGTGCATGACGGGTCTGAGAGGAAGTCTGGGTGAGTGAGCGAACGCGGGTGGGGCGAATGAGCGCAGGGAGAGAACAGGCAAGCAGGCGCAGGGTGGGGAGAGGGAGGGAGAATAAGCGCAGGGCAGGGAGAGGGGGGCAAGCGAGCACAAGGTAAGGAGAGGGACAGCATGCAAGTGCAGGGCAGGGAGAGCGAGGGCAAGCAAGGGTAAGGGAACGTGGGGCGGATAGAGGGCAGGTGAGCGAGTGTAGGATGGGGAGAGTGCAGGTGAGCGAGTGTAGGATGGGGAGAGGGAGAGCGAACTGGACAGGTCTGGAGAGGAGGCTGAGTCAGTATTGGGACTGGGGGAGGGACAGAGAGAGAGAGAGAGGCCGAGTGAGCAAACAGTATAGCAACAGGGCTAAGAGGTTATAAGGAAGAGGGCACAAGGAGAAAGTTAATGGCAGAGGCAGAGATGGGGAGAGAATCAGAATGAGGGGTGAAAGCAGGGAAAGATGTTCAAGACACAGATACCTAAAGGTGAAGGCACGTAAGTCCCAGAAGTTTCAAGACTAGGCTGCAAATTCATTTGGGATACGTGGCTTTATAATTGGGGGCATGGAGTACAAATGCAAGAAAGTTATCCCAAAATTTTTATAAAACACAGCGAGAGCATTTTGCCCGATTCCAGGTCTCAATCTTTGGAAAGTGTGTCAAGGTTTTGCAGAGGATGCAGAGAAGATTTTTAATAGAATGATACAGCAGGGATGAGAGACTTCAGTTATGTCAAAAGACTGGAAAAACTGGAATTGTTCTCTTCAGGGCAGAGAAGGTTAAAGAAGATTTAACATAGATGTGCAAAAACAGAAAGAGTTTTGACAAAGCAAATAAAGAAAAACTGTTTCCAGCGATCGGAAAAGTTAGCTGAAGAACCAGAAGCAGCGACACGAGAGAAAATCTTCACATCGTGTTTTGGAGTAGAAGGCCTTCGAAGTGGAGGCATTAACAACTTTTAAAAAGGGAATTGGATTGGTAATTGAAGTGACAAAATTCTTGGGAGCTATGGGGAAAGAACAACTCCGAAGAGCCACCAAAGGCACAATTGGCCGAAAGGATTCTTTCTATGCTGCATCATTCTGTAAGTGAGGAAGGGGAAGGACAGAAAGGAAGAGTCATAAAGACATGCACATCAAAACATTCAACACGTTTGGTTTCAAACGTGAATCAATCTCCCTATTCAGCTTTGGCACCTCAATCATTGACTCAAATTTAATTCCCTTTTTATGGAATATACTTGATTTCAACTCTTCCTAATTCTTATATAAACATCTATTATTATTGACTTAGAGTTCTGCTTTGTCAAAATTTTCTTTGTACTTTGGTCAAAAATGATTTACCTCAATATAATTTGCTAATTGTTGCTATTGAAACAGTATCAAAATTGCATTGCCATAATACCGTTAGCTAATCTGCTTTAAGTTCACTGAAAATCAGCAAAGAGGAGAATAAACTCTACCGAAGCACTACTGAATGATCTGGCAGTACTGATGATCCAATGTCATGTCTGATTTGACAAGAAGTCAATGCACCCTCAGCACAGGAGTAACCGTTAAACAAACCCTCTGCATTGTCCAGTAGTAGCTTGTCTGATGAGAGATACTGCTTTGTATCTCATACCCCTACCTTTTTCAACAGTCCCCTGGCCTCAGCAATCACCAGTGTCAGTATTATGTCTCTCCAGTTCTTCCCCGGCTGAAGGTGAACGTGGGCCTGACACACTGCTACACACTGACAGGATGGAGCAAGGCTGAGGAAACAATACCCAGGCAATCCACGGGAGCTTAAACCTGCTCATTCGCACTGCTCGAGGAGTAAAAGGTTCTCTACACCAATGTCCAATAACCTACTGTTTGACAACTAATCTTTTCACAGGAACCCAAATTTTGCTTTAAGTGACTAAGTCCATCAGCAATGGCCATTTCAAACAGTACAGACAGATTCTGTTTGTTTATAAGCTGGTACAGGTTCAGTTTTCTGAATTAATTTACATGAATAGGACAGAAAGAGGCAGAATGCTAAGGTAAGCAAACACATGCCAATGATTATCAACTGGGACTCAGGCCCACCACAATCTATTCTGGGACTGCCACCTCCAGAACATTCATCTATTTCAGAAAGTTGCTTTTGGCATAACTCTGCATTAAACTGAGAAACCACTAGCTTTGACTAGACTACAACATATGTTTATTTATTTATTATTCTTTCACAGCATGCAGGCCTTGCTGACTCAGTCAATATTTGTCACCCATCCCTAACTGCCCTTGAGGTGGTGGTGGTGGTGAGTTGCCTTCCAGAGCCGCTGCAGTCTCATGGGGTGTAGGTACATCCACAGTGCTAGGGAGAGTTTTACGATTTTGATCCAGTAATATATTTCTATGTCAGGATGGGTGCGTGATTTGGAGAGGAACTTACAGGTAGTGGCATCTACATGGAAGAGGTTGAGAGTTTGGAAGGTGCAGTCTAAACAGCCTTGATGAGTTGTTGCAAATGGTATATACTTGCTTACTACTGTATTGACAGTGGAAGGAATCAATGTTTAAGGTAGTTGATGGGGTGCTAATCAAATGGGCTGTTTTGTAATGCACGTAACACACACTGCTATAGAGATCAAGATGTAGAGATGCCGGCGTTGGACTGGGGTAGTAAGAACTCAGTAAGAATCTAGCAACACCAGTTTTAAATGCAACCGATTTATTTGATAGTAAATCTGCGAGCTTTCGTCTTCGTCAGGCAAATGCAGTGTTCTGGTCTGCAATAGTACACATATCAGCACAGACAGTCACAGATTGCTGATTAGAATGCGAATCCTTACATCTAACCTGCTATTGAAGTGTTAAAGTGGCTAACAATGTGTGTGAAGGGAATCCTGAGTATTGGTTAGAGAATTGTGTATTTTCTTTAGACAGCACAGTGAGTGAGGTTTTTTGCTAACCCAGGCAAGTCACGGGGGTTACAGATAGTGTGACATGAAGCCAAGATCCCTTTTAAGACTGTCCTCATGTGTGCAGAACTTGGCTATCAGTCTCTGCTCAGCGACTCTGTGCTGTTGTGTGTCAGGAAGGCCCCGTTGAAGAACATTTACCCGAAGGTCGGAGGCCGAATGCCCATGACTGCTGAAGTGTTCGCCCACAGGGAGGGAACTGTTTTGCCTGGTGATTGTTGAGCGATGTTCATTCATCCGCTGTCGTAGTGTCTGCATGGTCGCCCCAATGTACCATGCTTCGGGACATCCTTTCTTGCAACGTATTAGGTAGGCAACGTTGGCCGAGTTGCAAGAGTATGTACCGTGTACCTGCTGACCCCCAGCAAAAAACCTCACTTACTGTGCTGTTTGGAGAAAATACACAATTCTCTAACCAATGCTCAGTGTTCCCTTCACTCACATTGTTAGCCACTTTAGCACTTGAATAGCAGGTTAGATGTAAGGATTTGCATTCTAATCAGCAATCTGTGACTGTCTGTGCTGATATGTGTACTATTGCAGACCAGAACACTGCATTTGCCTGACGAAGATGAAAGTCAAAAGCTTGCAGATTTACTATCAAATAAATCAGTTGGATTTAAAATTGGTGTTGCTAGATTCTTATAGAGATCAAGAACCAGTCATTAACTTCTCCCCCGGGAAAAACAGGAGATACTATCAGAGGCAGCACCCTCATGCAACCAGTTTCATCCCAACTACTCCACCACTATTAGCTTTGCTTCTTTCATCTTTGTTAATTGTATATTAAATAGAGGCTTAATTGTAATCAGATAGTGGACATTAACTAGAGAGTTACTTCAGCTCATATTTATCACAGCACACTGAAAATTGGATTTTGGTTGTAGGTGTATGACATGTAATGTGCATCTCTGTAAATGAAAGCATGCCAGTGTATAAAGACTGCTTACTGTAATAGTCACATGACTAAAAATATCAACCCACAACTGACAAACCTGTTAGGTTATGTAACTGATAAGATCAGTTGGGGCTTTAAGGAATTCATGCAACTGCAACAATTCACAGATTGGAATACTGGAAGACAGAACTGGATTGTAAAGAGTGGGATGATTGATACCCTGAAGAAGTTCTGATATGTTTGAAATAACACTATCAGTTAGTTGGCAATGGTTAAACTCTACAGAGACTTACCTTTATAGTTGCATATTCTGGCTCATAATCTTCTTTCCACAGATCCTGCTCATAGTAGTAAAGGCCATCATTAATGACCTTACCAAACTCAGATGTCAGTTTTGCCCTGGAGACATGATTCCCTGTCCTGTCCCCACCGGGATGTTTCCTCAAGTATGGAGGTGTCTGTGCCACAATCAGAATCTTGTTCACATCACGATCATCAATTTCACAGTCAGAATCTTCATCTGACCAGTCAGTGAACGTGTTCTTGCGTCCAACCATCTGCTCCATCTCCTCATCAAACATGAAGTCTAGTTCCTCTTGTTCCTCTTGGTCCGGTTTCAGAGATGTTTGTGATTTGGGTTCCTCAGATTTCTGCAACATTCAGAGTCACCATAATTCTATCAATGCTGTGTTTCAAAATTCTGCATCAAGAATATAACTGAATTTTGCAAATTAAAAATCCACAAGAGTAATAATTAATTCTGTATCGGCTAAATTAATAGTTATTAAAATATACACAATGATTCCACACTTTGTATTTGGCCTTTCACAATACAGCAAGTAAATAAGCAAACCTGGAGAAAACCCAAACCTGTATACTCACACCTGACACCCAGCATCTGAGCTGACACTTGTACCAGCCACCTGAGCTGACATCTGCAGATACCCGACACCTGAGCCGACACTCAGATAGCCAGCACATGGGCTGACACTCGGTAACCTGGTACCTGACGCTCAGGTACCCGGTACATGGGCTGACACTCAACTAACTGGTACCTGAGCTGACACTCGGTAGCCTGGCACCTGAGCTAACACCATCAAGTACATCATATCTGAATCAAAACTCTCACATACATCACACTTGAAACAAATCCTTCTTCTGGATATTTCAGATCTGAACCTGTGCTCACTTGTATCAAACCCCTGGCCTATCGTTACATATATCCCACTTGAACTTATGCCCCCATGCTTATCACACCTAAGCATCAGGAAAAGTGAGATCACTAATGTTTGATTTACACAGAATCAGAAACTGCTCCAAACACAAGACAAGTGTGAAAATTTTGCAATGTGTGAAAGTGGCCTTGCTCTGACCCATCCTTGTGACTGAGCCAGAGAGTCCTTACACTGGACAACAAATGCCTATTTTGATTATATTAATGACATACAACCAAATTGCCTGTGACTTGCAAATGTTACTTGCTATTCATCAGACCAACTCTGAATGTTGTCCATGTCCTGCTATATGCAGGCAGAGACTGCTTCAGTACCTCAAGTATTGTGAATGGAACACAACACTGTCCTTTCATCAATGGTCATCCCCAAATTTGTCCTTATGACAAGGGGAGGTGGGAAGCTCCTTATAAAGGTAGTTATATATAGGATCTTTCCTTGACCTACTCCAGCAGCAATATCCTGGGGCACAGATGATTGCCCTTCAACAACAGTTATGTTCCTTCATACTGTGTATGACTCCAGCCAGTAGAGAGTTAGTGATCTTCAATTTTGCTAGGGTTCATTCATGCAACATTCAGCCAAGTATTGCCTTGATGTCAAGGAGAGTAAGCCTAGCCTCTTAAGTTTAGTTGCTTTTAAACCAAGGTCTGGTACCAGTGCAATTATTTATTTCTATTATTCATTAGTAAATAAGCACTGCTGATGACAACTTTCATCTCGTTGGTGATGATTGAGGGTGGCAGTAGTTGGTCAGGTTGAATGTTTCCTGAATTTTGAGGCAAGGCAATATCTAGGTAATTTTTGCTATCAGGTAATAGATGCCAGTGTTGTTGCTCGCCTTGGAGGCGGGCAAATCTGCAGCATTAAAGTTGAAAAGATAAAAATACACAAGTCTCTCAAATCAACACCAACAATCAGAGGTATTTCATTTAAGACTATAAGACATAGGAGCAGAAGTAAGCCATTCAGCCCATCGAGCCAGCTCTGCCGCTCAATGAGGTCATGACTGATTTGATACAATAATCCTCAACTCCACTTTCCTGTCTTATCCCAATAACTCTTGATTCCATTTAACAAACCACCTTCTACAGCCCTCTGTAGCAAAAAATTCCACAAGTTCACTATTCTTTGAGAGAAGAAATTCCCCTTTGTCACTGTCTTAAATGGGCAACCCTTTACTCAGAGATTGTGTTTTCAGTCTTGAGCCCTCCCACAAGGGGAAATAACCTCAAAATCCTTTATGTCTCCCATTCTTCTAAACTTCAATGAGTACAGGCTCAACTATTCACCCTCTTCACAAAAAAAACTTCCATAACTGGGATCAACCTAGTGAACCTTCTCTAGACTGAATCCAATGCCAGTATATCTTTGCTTAAATAAGGGGGTCCTTATTTTCCTATACTTAAATAAGGGAGCCGAAGAAATATTCACAGTATTCCTTTTTACATACGTATTTTTTAAATTATTTGGGATATGGGCTCTACCTGCAAGATTAGTATTTACTGCTCACTCACTGCCATGCAGAAGATGTGATGGTTTTGCAGTCACACATAGGCCAGAATCAAGATGGGAAAAAAGAACAAACTCCATTTAATTCTCCTTTATCGCGGTACAATGACAATGGAGATTGCTGACTAACTACTGCAATCAATCTCTGTCAATGGATACAAACACAATATGAGGAAACCTCCAGTAGTGGAGAGATTTGGGAACCAGTAGTCCAAAGTTACATATTCCTCCCAAACATACTAGTCACTCTGTTGTCTCAAAGGACACAAATACTGTACCCTAAAAGCATATCTGAAATAAATCTCTGTAATTTCTCTAAGAGTTCAGCCACGATCTAACCGAGTGGCGGAATAGGTTCGAGAGTTGAAACTGCCCACTTCATATGTTCGTAATCTGCATCAGGAAGAATCAATATGGACTACTCCCATCACCTCCCCAGAAATGATTTGTGATTTGCACTGAGGCTACAAATAATCAAATAGTTAAAATGGCTTATTTCCAGAATGCTTTAGGCTTTAATGTGTCACAATACAATTTGGCTTACTAAGTTGTTTAACTTCTGCTGAAACTGCAGGATGTTCTGTTCTATTTGACTAAACATTGTCAACATATTGTGAAATGAGATAACCAAGTTAGATCTGAGATAAGAAAGTGGACAATAGAGCCAAGATGACTCATTACAAGTCTGATGGTAATCAGAGGATCATTTTTAAGTTTTGAAAAAGGTATTTTATACCTCAGGGGGAAGAGGGTGGGGGGTAATAAATCATCTGGATCAACATGACTAGAAGATATAAAGATCTTTATATAAAAGCAAAATACCGCGAATGTTGGAATCTATAATAAAAACAGAAAATGCTGGAAAATCGCAGGTCTGACAGCACCTGCAGTGAGAGAATACAGCTCTGACATAGGGTTTGGCTCTATTCCCTCTCCACACATTCAGTCAGACCTGCTGTGATTTTCCAGCATTTTCTGTTTTTGTTGTTGAAAAAAGATCTTCAGTTTTCCTTCACAGTGTGTTATGGTTTATTTTCCTGCACATTTACTTCTGAGACACTGTGGAAAGACATGGATAAACACAGTGTAAAATTAACGTGCAAACCATACATGATGTCAAATTTGAATAAATAATCATGAAAAGTGTATTACGATCTAAAAAGTAGGGACAGGAGGAGGAGCATTTGGCCCATCGAGCCTGCTTACTATCTTAAGATCAGGCTTTGGTTAAAATTGTCTTGTTCCTTCAGAATCCTAAAATGAGTAAACATCATCTCTCAACCTCTCCTCCAGGAAGGCTGGAGGACTTTATTATAATATATATATTTAATATATATATTAAACATAGTTTCATTTATAATTCAATCTTTACATCATTCTGGTTGTTTCTTTTGCATCATTTCGATAGTGCAATATTCTCTGGACTGTAACGTGCACAACTTTTTAGGCATGGTCACACCATTAATTTATAAAGTGGCATGATTACTTCACTAAAGTATCTCATTCAATATTTATCCTTTTTAACTGAATAGTTGATTTGCCTTCTTCAACACTACCATGTAATACTATTTCCATTTATTGACAATCAGAACTCCAGATCTTCCATTTTTCTGTCATATTGTTTTTCCACTTAAATAGCAGTCTCTTCGTCGACTTTTGGTCCTTACTCTAAGAACAGCAGGTTTCAATCCCTAAAGGAAAGTCCTGAATGAACTGAGTTTTTCAAACAATCCAACAGCTTATAACCATTTTAAGTAAGGTCAATATTTTATTTCTAGATTTTTAAAAAAGTTCAGATTTGCAAACTGTTGGGATTTGAATTCAAATTCCCTGGATTGCTA
The DNA here is from genome assembly GCA_024679065.1 of Sphyrna mokarran. NCBI lineage: Eukaryota > Metazoa > Chordata > Chondrichthyes > Carcharhiniformes > Carcharhinidae > Sphyrna > Sphyrna mokarran. The sequence continues at coordinate 69,144,558 of JAGIQG010000014.1, read as the reverse complement.
GTCTATATTACGGCAAACCTGTATCAAAGGCTACTGCGGCCTCAACTGGAGTAACGTGTTCTGTTCTGCCCACCACGTTTTAGGAAATATACGAAGGTTTTAGAGACGGTGCAGAAAAAGTTTACAAGAATGGTTCCAGATATGAAGAACTTCAGCTACATAGGTAGATTGGAGAGGTTTGAGATGGCTCTACTTGGAGCAGAGAATGCTGACAGGAATACACTGCCTGGAAGTGTGGTGGAGGCAGATTCAATTTAAGAGGCCATTTGATAATTACCTGAATAGAATCTACACAGGGGTACGGGGAAAAGATATGAAAAGGCACTAAGCCATAATTGCTCACTTGGAGAGCCGGTGCAGACATGATGGACCAAATAAGCTCTTTTTGTGCCATGACAATTCTGTGATTTGACAGACAAATTCAAATTCAAAATAGGTAAGAAAAAACTGGTGCTATTGGTAGAAAAATTGAGAGAAGAAATTTTCTCTGTTGAGAAAGAGAAAGAAATTTAAGGTAATTGCAACAAAGCAATGGATACATTAAAAAAAACTATTTTAAAAACAGTATATGATTAGGACTTGGAATAAGAGTTTGGTGGAAGAAGTTTCACTTGAGGTATTCAAGAGAAAATTGGATTGTTAGCTGAAATAGCAGCATTTGCAGGGCCAAATGAAGAATGCAGTGAGTGATAGACACTAAGTGAATTAGTCCTATAGTGCCAGCATCAACACAAAAACCAAATTACCATGTCATTAGGTTAGTATCGATGGAAGTTAAATACTAGCAAGCAAACTCTGCTCTAACACCAGCAATGCTGTAGAAGGCAACAATCCATTGATCCCATTCACAGAGATGGAGGATAAACCACAAATAGGGCCACAAAAGGGGGAGGTTTGGTCCAGTATGACTGCAGGACCCTTGAAGGTTTGGAAGAAGGAGCAAAGATGAAAATAGCAGGACATGTTTTCTTTAATTAATTCATAGAATTTGAGCATCATTTTAAAGACAGCATTTCTTACCCACTCCCAATTGCCTTTGGGAAGGAGGTATTGAGTATCCTTCATGCACTGCTAGAACAGAGCCAACAGGAAGGAAGAGAATTAAATTACCCTGAGAGAAGGAAGAGCTCAAGACTAACCTTTGGTTTTGCAGGAGCTGGCCGATGCCGTTTTTTCACTTCTATCCATGTGTCAGAATCCAGGTCTGGGAGGCTGGTAGAAAGGCCTTTTGGCAAAGTCTTCAAGTTGCTGGGCTCCTCAGTCTTGGAACTTGCAGCACTTCCTGCCCGAGGAGATCCTGGTGCTGACTCTTCAACAGAGAGAGAGAGAGAGAGCTAGCAAGCGAGAAATAAGTTAAGCCCTGCCGTGCCACATTAACTGAAATCCAGTAGCCCACACTATCCACACCACTGTACACCATCTAATATGACACATACCCCAACGATTACCCACCAAATGCCAATACTCACCAGTTTGCTTTTTATATGTCTGCCCTGGAATGAATTCTGGGCAATTCAGTAAACGTGTAAAGTCCGTCTCTGGGAGAGGCCATTTTTCGGGGTTTTCCTTTTTTCGGATTTTCTTGTCCACCACTTCCACCTCAGTGCTGTCCTTCAAGGCCTGTGGAACATGACAATTCTGACTGAAAACCACAATCGGACTGAGAACTTGAAATTATGCTAAACAAACAAACTTCAGAAATTACTGACCAGGCAGCATACATGCACAATGTTGTCAATCCCCCTCTTTCGCATCCTTCCTCTATTACAAATATTCCCCATTTCAATTGCCTAACCACAATGTCCTCTGCTTACTGTTCTAATGTAGCTACAGTAGCAGTGCTTTATCCAGTCCCTCAAGCTACATTTTTATATTGCTACAATTCGTTAATCAGCCAGAGGGAGGAAACAGTGATGACTTGCTCTGCAGCCATGACAGTACGGGAGGTAAAATATATTCCTATTAAGCAAAAAAACCAGACACTGCAAGATTGTAGATATTAACAAGAAATCTTGCACGGAGTGAGCGAGATGGAGAACTAATAAACATTATAACAGACCTCCAAGATGAGATTGATGTCAGTGGTTAATGCCTGGACACGGTGAAAACCTCCAATTAACGAGACCGGCAAGAATCCATCAGCATCCATTTTTCTTCTCAGAAAAAAGTCTCTTTCCAAGTTATCCAGGCTGAAGTAGTACTCGCTAAAACAAAAAAAAGAGATGAATATATATCATAATTAGAGTCAAAGTACACACTGCACTCGGGGGAGGGAGGAATCTCCTCTGCACCCCCTCCAGTGCCAGTATATCCCTTCTCAAGGAAGGAGACCAAAACTGTACACAGTACTCCAGGTGTGGCTTCACCAGCACCTTATACAGCTGCAACATAAAAATAAAGTGATGGGGACATTTCATAAAAACAAATGTTGGTCTCCCTATTATACAAAGGACAGAGGTACTGTAGAAACTGCAAAAACAGATTCACAAAGATGATACCAGAACTGAGAGGGTATACCCATGACGGACATGATTCTCTAGGAAAGAGAAGGACGAAGGATGATGAGGTATTCAAAAGTATGACAAACGTTGTTAGGGTAGACATTCTTTTGAGAGAAGTCAAAACTAGAAGACATAAATATAAGACAGTCACAAAAAAATCCAATAGAAAATTCAGGGAAACTTCTTTGCTCCTACTCATTGTGCTAAGAAGCAATTATAAAGTGCCAGGACATGACGGGATTCAAAGAACTCCAGTGTAGGACTTGGATGCTGGTATAACAGTGGAGCAGTGACTTAATGTCAGCTGAATTGGATCAAGTAACCACACTGCCTGAAACTGAGTAATGACACTGCTCAGGCACACAGCTCGTGTTTACAGAAACCCACAGTTCCATAGTCAAGATAAGCTGCAGGAAAAGGTCAGGATTCACATACTGCGGACTATGATACTCCTTCACTTTCTGCTGTAAACAGGACCAACAGAAAACTTCTGGGTTCCAACGTAGATGGCATTTATCCCAGGCTGCTTAGGGAGGTCGAGGTGAAATTGCTTGGCCTCTGATGCAAATCTTTGTCTATTCCTTGGACACAGATGAGGTCCCAGACGACTGGAGAATAGCTAACGTTGTACCGTTGTTTAAAAAGGGCAGTAGGGATAACCCTGAGAATTATAGGCCAGTGAGTTTGACGTCAGTGGTAGGGAAGCTGGTGGAGAGGATTCTTATAGATAGGATGTTTAGGCACTTAGAGCGTTGCAATCTGATTAGGGATACGCAGCATGGATTTGTGCCTTACAAATCTGGTTGAATTTTTTGAGGAGGTGATGAAAACGGTGGACGAAGGGCGAGCCGTTGATGTCGTCTATATGGATTTTAGTAAGGCATTTGACAAAGTCCCTCATGGGAGGTTAGTTGAGAAGGTCAAGGCAAATGGGATACAAGGACAGGTAGCTAGATGGATAAGTAACTGGCTTGGTAATAGGAGACAGAGAGTAATAGTGGAAGGGTGTTTTTCGAGCTAGAGGCCGGTCACTAGTGGTGTGCTGCAGGGCTTGGTACTGGGACATCTTCTATTTGTAATATATATAAATGACTTGGAAGAGGGAGTAAGTGGAGTGATCAGCAAGTGCGCAGACGATACAAAGATGGCTGGACTTGCGGATAGTGAGGAGCATTGGCAAGCGATGCAGTAGGACATAGATAGGCTGGTAGCTTGGGCAGACAGATGGCAGATGGAATTCAATCCTGATAAATGTGAGGTAATGCATTTCGGGAGAAAGAATGTAGGGGGAAGGTATATGATAAAGGGTAGACCTATTAAGAGTATAGAAACGCAGAGGGACCTAGGGGTGCGGGTGCACAAGTCTCTGAAGGTGGCAGAGCAAGTGGAGAAGGTTGTGAAGAAAGTATATGGTATGTTAGCCTTTATAGGAAGGGATATAGAGTACAAGAGCTGGCCTTTAATGTTGGCAGTTGTATAAAACGTTGGTTAGACCTCATTTGGAATACTGCATCCAGTTCTGGTCACCCTACTACCGGAAGGATGTGGAGACTCTGGAGAGTGCGCAGAGGAGGTTTACCAGGATGCTGCCTGGTATGGAAGGTCTGAGTTACGAGGAGAGTTTAGGCAAATTGGGACTGTTTTCCTTAGAAAGACGTAGACTTAGAGGAGATCTAATAGAGGTGTACAAGATTATGAGGGGTATAGATAAACAGGGTTAAGCTTTTTCCTAGGATGGACTCGAATAGCACGAGGGGTCATGGGCTTAGGGTGAGGGGGGTAAGGTATAATTTGGATGCTAGAGGGAGTTTTTTCACACAGAGGGTGGTGGGGGTAGTAAAGTGGTGGAGGCAGGTACTCTGGAGTTATTTAAGAAATACTTAGATGGGCACATGAACAGAATGGGAATGGAGGGGTATAGAAAACTGATTTAAATAGGGATCATGAGCCTTGGGAGTCCCTGGGAAGTGTGTAAATAGATGATGATATTGATGTACTTGTTTTTATCCTACAGGTGCTTTGGTCCACCTTGTTGTCTAATGAGGGGCATTCACGCGATGGGTCGTGAGAGGGCTGCTCTTGGATTTTTTTTGAGAGTATCCTAATGCTTCACGTCGTTAGTGTACGCTTGACTTGGACCATTTGATGGGCAACACGATATTTCAGTGACTATCGCTGTGCTGTGCAGATACATGGATTTGGGCCTGTGTCTGTGGGAGCTTGCGCATTCTCCCCGTGCTTGCGTGGGTTTTCTCCGGGTGCTCCGGTTTCCTCCCACATCCCAAAGATGTGCTCTTAGGCTAATTGGCAAAACAAATTCTCCCTAAATTGTCTCAAATTTGGTTTTTAATCCATAGATCTATAAACATGGACAGGGATTGCGGGTGGGGATGGGAGCATCGGGTGGAGGCGCGGGCTTGTTGGGCCGAAGGCCTGTTCCCCGTGCTGTTTTGTTCTTTGTTTATAACTACACTGGCTTCAAAAGTTCACTTGGCAACAGCACCTCTCAGAGCAGTGTTCAAATTAAAAGCCATGTATTACAAGCTACGAGCACTGCATAAATCCATGGTGCACTGAGGCAATTCACATCACATCTCAAAGTTCCAGCAGCCAGTACTAGCTATTTCCAAACACTCTATGGCTGCTTGTTGCAGACAGGCCAACTTAAAAACCAATTAAGAGAAACCCTTCAGGCCACAAGTTGAAACCCACACATCCAGAGAGAGCAGGAACTCAGTGGCAGTGATTGATTATTCACAATGGTTCTGTTACTGGAAGAGTACTGCCACCACAGAAGTTTAAGAATATATAGACATTTAAATTTAGAAAAGTTGGAAATAAAATGCTCTCAGTAAAGTGACAATGTCATAAAAAGCCAACTGCTTTTCAGGCAAAGAAGTCTGCCACCCTCTGATTTTTATATAACTCTAGTACCAGATTAATGTGGTTAACACTTAACTGTCCTCTGAAGCCATTCAATATATATCAAACAGCTTGCATCAAATCTAGTACCCATGATTCAAAAAGACAGCCCATCACTTTGCTTTGGTCCACCTTGTTGTCTAACAAGGGGCATACACGCGATGGGTTGTGAGAGGGCTGCTCTTGGATTTTTTTTGAGAGTATCCTAGTGCTTCACGTTGTTAGTGTACGCTTGACTTGGACCATTTGATAGGCATCATGACAGCTTGGTGACTATCGCTGTGCTGTGCAGATACATGGATTTGGGCCTGTGTCTGTGGGAGTTTGCGCATTCTCCCCGTGCTTGCGTGGGTTTTTTCCGGGTGCTCCGGTTTCCTCCCACATCCCAAAGATGTGCTCTTAGGCTAATTGGAAAAACAAATTGTCCCAAATTTGGTTTTTAATCCATAGATCGATAAACATAGACAGGGATCACGGTAGAGATTGGAACATCGGGGTGGCAGCGCGGGCTCGTTGGGCCAAAGGGCCTGTTTCCCATGCTGTTTTGTTCTTTGTTCTACCTTTTCAGAGATGGGAATAAATGCCATCCTTGCCAGTGATGCTGAGAGAGCACACATGCATAATTGATTATTTACTACAAAAACTAAATCTTCTCTTTTCTAATGTGGAATCCAGCCAGGGAATAAGAGATGTTGGAACATGCCTAACAAGCAGAAAACCATGGTACTTACATCTGTTTCTTGATGTAGTCTTTGAGCAGTTTTTTGTCCATTGTGTATAGCTCTGCGCTGCTTTGATTGTCATAATAATAGATGATATCATTGCCAAATTTCGGTCTGTACAATCCATCATTATTATCAGTGTTTGTATTGTAGGTGTAATGGTAATCAAAATGAGCTACAAGCAAAAATAGCATGGGTTAGATGTCAGTTAAGAATCTACCAAAGATCAGTGTCTTTCAGTGTACACGAAGCAGCTGGCAGATTAGAGATGCAGATACACATTAACTTATGTCTGCCATACCTTTTCTATCAGCTTCAAAAATGGAGTGAGTGAAGTGGTCAGGCAATATTGGTAGCAGACCAAAAAGGAATAAACTGTTTAGTCCCACTTATCAAAGGCAAGGAACGCTCACTTCACAGCAACATGCTGTTTGGCTCCATGCTCAGCTTTGCAGCTTCCACTGAAGATCATCCAGATCAGATTGTATTCTGTTCTGCATCCTTATTCAATCCACCTAAGGCATTAATTCTAGATTGGTTAAGTTTATTGTTCATCTTAGATCAATTATCTCTCCAATACATATAAGACCTACCAAACTTGTTAAAGACTATTGCTAAATGCATTGTGCAATGTTACATAGAACAGTGCAGATCATGAGGCCCCCAAGCATAATCCTGTTTCTGTACTCTTAGCTGATCTCAGCTGGGACAAATGAACTATGCTCTACTTGGAATGACAGAAATTCTTGGATAGATGGTGTTGGAAAATTAGCAATGCTCCCATTGCCTGAAAGTTAGCCTGATTCTGTGATGGCACATGTCTCTTAGTCAGAAAATCAGAGATTGTAGCTCCTACCCAGGTATAACGTAGGCTGGAACATCAGTACAGTGGCGGGGAGTGCTGTTATAACAGGTCCGCCCTTCAGAAGCCATTTTTCGTGTGTTATTTTTAAGCTCAGCTGAATGTTAAACAATCACATGACAATTTTGATGAGGAGCATGGGTTCACTTGGTGTCTGAGTCAAAATTCCTGCTCAACTAACAAAATGACACAAATTCTAAGGGTGTGCCTCTCTGAATCCTATCACCCTGGTGCCCAGATCTTAACCGGAGTGCTCTGTGCAAGAATCAACAACAAAAACACTGAAAGATCTCCCAGGGATTTATCAGCGTTCGTACTTGATGTGAAAACTAATTTGTGGCTAATCTGCTTCAGTGTAAAGCCTCTTTCATCTACATATAAAGATGGCACAGTGGTCAGCACTGCTGCCTCACAATGCCAGAGACCCAGGTTCGATTCACATTTGAGTCACTGTCTGCGTGGAGTTTGCACATTCTTCCCACATCTGCATGGGTTTCCTCGGATGCGCCGGTATCCTCCCAAAATACAAAAAATGTGGTCGGGTGGACTGGTCATGCTAAATTCTCTGTGTATCCGAACTGGCGCTGGAGTGTGGCGATTAAGAGATTTTCACAGTAATTTCATTGCAGTGTTAATGTAAGCCTATTTGTGACTAATAAATAAAACTTTAAAGAGCCTTCAATTCCTATCCACTGTTCAATATACCTCAAACATCTGTCACAATTGCTGTAATGGCTGCATGCTAACTTTACTGGAAAAGTCATGGATTCACTGCGTCAGTTACCACTCATTAAATCAAACCTACTTTAAACATCACACAGTAGCACTAACAATAGCCAGCACCAAGGTGAATACTAAGTTGAATAGAAAGACAAATACAGTGTCCCCTGGTAATCAAGGGATTGGAAAGTGCAACTAAATTTCAACTGACATCATTCTGGTTCAGAACATTTGAAGCACAAAGGCCAGTTTCATCACATCACGTACAGCGAGAAGCACCTCTGCCACGACCCCTCCCCCGGCCACGTCCACGTCCTCGCCCCCTGAAGCCCCCTCGGATTGTGCCACCCTCGCTTTTCACGCTGGAAATCTCATCTCGGTCTTCCCTCCAATCCCGGGAGTCGTGCTTCTCATCACGATGGTAACCTGAAAAAAAGGAAGCATAGAGAAACGGTTACACATTAACCTGCAACATCAATTAAATATATCTCAATACCTTCTCAAAACAAAATTTAGCTCAGAGTGCCCTTCCATCCTCTTGAACATCTAATAGTTGCTATATGTATGCCTCCCTCCCCAATGCTTTTCAGCCAAAAACTGAACTTTCTATAGTATCAATGGTGCATCTAGGCTATTGGCAGATGAGGAATATTTGTACCATTGCCAGGTGAGACAGAGTGCCCCTGGTACTGGTGGATGAATCTTGAGCAGCTCCTTGTGGATTATGCTGCAATGTACCAAATTCTGTTGTGATACGAACGCCAGAGAATTACTGACAGCAAACTTGACTTTTGACTATAGTCCTTCATTGTCCTCCACCTCGCACCAAGCTCAAAAGCATGATTTGCATCTTTCAAAAAAGAAATTCATTAGCAGGAAAAAGGGCTTGAGGCTCAGCTGAAAAAGCTACCATCAGTCACCAATAAGCGCAGTAACCGTAAATTGTCAAGAGTGACAAACCTTTTGAGTCGTTCCTATTGTTGACTGGTGGTCGCAGAGGCTCCGTCTGGGGTCGTGAGTTGCTGCGGGATGCTGGCTTGTCCTGTGTACCCTCTGATTTTACATCCAATTGTAGCGGGACCCACTTTTGCTTGTACCCTGAACATAAAGTGGGGAAGTGTTAAAAGATCTGCTCAAGGTATTAGACAGTTCCATAGCCCTAAATAATTCAGTAAGGAGGTTAAACTTGGCACAGAAAATATCTAAAGGAATGAGTTTTTTTTTAAATGACAGCCAGTAGCTATGATTTGGAATGTACTATCTGCAAGGGTGGCGGAAGTAGATTTAATGGTAACTTTCAAAAGAAACCTGGGTAAATAATTAGAAAGGAATATCTTCAGAACTAACAGTTGGGGGAAGGGACTAATTAGACGGTTGATCCAGAAAGCTGGCACAGGCATGGGAGGCTGATAAACCTCATTCTTTTCTGATTCTATGAATTAATTTAAAGGAATTGGTAATGATGTAGTCAAACCAAACAAGACATGTTTCATCACTACTTTTATGGTGTGAGGCTCTTGGCTGAAGCAGAAACAACCTGATTGATAAGTTAGCAAGAATAGCCAAACCTGTTTCACTAATGGGCATGAAGCATTGACACCAACAAAGGAGGTCTGCACAGTTCCACATTTCTCAACTATGAGCATATAAAATTAAACTCAAAAGAAAATTGCCCATTTGGCACAGGGTGAGTGCGCATATATAAAGGGCACTAAAACATTCTACTCCTACTCCTCATTAGTATATTCGCATTCTGCATAATGGTTTGAGCCACAGCATCGTATCCATCTTTCTCCACTCGTTTCATAAAATAATATAGCATACAGGAAGATCATTGTACACATCAAGGCTGTACCTGCTCTTTGAAAGAGCTAGCTTAGGAGTCTCATTCTCCTTTTCTTTCCTCATAGTCCTGCAAATTTACCCTTCCAAAAATTTATCCAAATCCCTTTGAAAAATTACCACCAAATCGACTTCAAGCATCCTTTCAGGCAATGCATTCCAGGTTACAACTTCCTGTATTGAAAAAAAAAAACCTCATACCCTTTCGTTCTTTTGTGAATCTCCTTGAATCTCTCTCTTCTGGTTAATGACCCTGCCTGCCGAGGGAAACAGTTTCTCTTTATTTAGTCTTGAAAACGCTTCATGAATTCAAATGCCTCTAGTAGATTCTTCTTTTAAACTTCACTGCTCTAAGGAGTTACTTAGTTGGTGTAAGTTTCATCTGCCATGCATTGCATCAATTCACCAGTCTACATCTTCCTGAATTCCCATACTATATTCCTCACTGCATTTGAGTTTCATGTCATCTGCAAACTTACATCCTCTGTACCATGGTCCAAGTCATTAATACAAAATAAAAGTAGTGGCCCCAACTAAACTACTAATGTATCACTATATATCTCTTCATCACCACTATTTTCTGTCCTTTAGCCAATTGGGTATCTGCATTACCAACATCTTTTCAATCCTATGGGCTTGTAATTTTGCTAACCAGTCATTTTCTTAAAAAATTAATTTGCTCACAAAATACGAGCATAGAAGGATAGGCTAGCATTTACTGCTCATCATAATATTATGTTGTACTTTGCCGATGTACACAACATTAACCATCCCTCACTCATCAATCCTCTTATTTCATCAAACAGCTCAATCAAGTTATCTGAACATAATTTTGCATTAACAAATGTGTTAGTACTCATTCATTGGCCCACATGCTTCCAAACATTACTTAATTTTATCCCAATTATCTTTAAAAACATCCCTAATAATTTGAGGCCTTAGTTGCTGGATATGCAGCCCTCCCACCATTTTAAAAAATCTTGGGTGCAAGCATTTCGGATTTCACTACTCCTCTGGTACTCTCTCTATAGTAAGAAGTCTCACAACACTAGGTTAAAGTCCCATCAGTTTATTTAATAGTAATCCCACAAGCGTTTGGAAACTGTATTCCTTCATCAGATGTGTGGAACCTTTTCGTTTCCAAAAGCTTGTGGGATTACTATCAAATTAACCTGGTGTTGTGAGACTTCGTACTGTGCTTATCCCAGTGCAACGCCAGCATCGCTACATCATGACTATCTCCATACCCAAAGAGAGACAAAAGATTATGGGTTATGGCCTCCACAATTTTCACCCTTACTATACCATCAATTACGTGGGATGCATTCCATCTGGATTAAGTGACTCATCTACACTGCTGACCTTTAAGTACTTCTTCTGTTTATTTTTATCCTATCCAATATTGATATCATCTCTTCTGTTACTGCTAGGTGAGCAACATCCCCTTTCCAGTGAAGCATTCAAACTAATCAGCCCCATCTTCCTTGAGCTAACCACTTTATATGTTTATGAAATAATTTTGCGTTCTCTTTTGTTAGCCGCTAGCTAGTCTCATACTGTATTTTTGCCCCTCATTACCATTTTTACATCTCCTCCATACTTTCTACATTTAGCTCTATTGTTATAAAAAATCTATTTGGATTTTTCATAAGCCTCCTTTACTGTCACATTTTAATAGCCATATCATTTATCACACAAAGAGCTCTAGCTTGGGGTGCACATCTTGTTCTCCTCCCAAGCATGGTGTGGACTTCTGGATTATAAACTGGGTTTAAAATGACAACATTTGAGCTATTAAATTTTAAAACGTTCTTTGAACTTCTTAATTTACACTTTCAAAAGGTGGCGATTTTTAATCACCAATCTCACTGACTTGTTTCTATTCTACCAGAACCAGCTCCTGTTTAAAGACACCCCATTTTGCCTACCAATCTTTGATCCATCATGGTCAGACCCCTTTTCAACCCAATGAAGTGATCACAGTGCCAATTAAGTATTTATATACTTGATAGTTGCTCATCCTTTTCTATAACCCAATGATATTATGATCATTGTTTCCAAAATGCTCTTTCACTGAAACATCTTCTACATGTTAAGGGAGAGGAGACTTGGAGGGGATTTAAGAAAAAGTGGTGGAAATCTGGAATGCAGTACCTGGGAAGGTACTGGAGGCTGGAAACTTACAACCTTTAAAAAACATTTGGATGACCGCTTGAAATATTGTAACATTCAAAGATATGGGTCAAGTGCAGGAAAATGGGATTAGCGCTCCTTTAGCAGTAGTTATTGTCGGTGCAGACTCAATGGGCCGAAGCGCCTTTCTATACTGTATGACTATGACATGCCCACTCTATTGCCAAAACTACAACCAGCACTATTGCTTTGTTGGTGGTATTAAGTACACAAATAATGGAACAGATTAGATTCCCCCATAGTGACCCCACTTTCTCTCCCTGTTTTAAACATCAGTGGAATACCTTTTCTCTTTTGTGTAGACTTCTGTGAATCCTCATCGGCACTTCGTTCCTCTGGTGATTCGTCTGATTTGGCTTTCTGATTCTCTTTGCTCTCACTACTGTCGCATTTCTCTGGCCGTTCCTTCCTTGCAGGAGGTTTTTTGTTCTGTTGTGGCTTACTGTTCTGTGGATGCTAGAATAAAATGGCATGAAGGTGACAGACAAACACTTACACAGCTGTTCTATCTTGCCCTTCAGTGCCCTTTCACTTCCAACACCAACCATAACCCACACACCTCCTGAATATCCTGACACCTGCTGAGGTTTGGTCTCCTATTAAATAGTCTCACAACACCAGGTTAAAGTCCAACAGCTTTACTTGGTAAATAAAGCTGTTGGACTCTAACCTGGTGTTGTGAGACTACTACTGTACCTACCCCAGTCCAACGCTGGCAACTCCACATCATGGACACCTCACATAAGCACCCATTCTTTGTGGCGGTTGCCAGAGTTGGGACAATCTTATACCCATCGACACGCAGCCATACTTTTAACATGACTTTCTGGTCAGTGACATCAGCCTCAGAAACAGTGATTCATGTCATCGCCTCCAACCCTGCATAGGCGGGATTAGTTAAACCAAACACATGGCACACCTGCAACAGGGGCACATTCATCCAACAACCTGCACAAGTAATTCCTACTCACCTCAGAGGAAATGACTGGCTCCCATGTCTGAAACAAAAAAAAGAGCATTCAAAATAGAGATGATGAAACACTCAGTGTAAATACAAAACTGCAGAACAATCACAGTTCAGCCACTTTCTTTGAGGCGCAGACTCAAAAGTTTCACTGCAATAAGCTCTGATAGTAGTAATATTGCAGAGACCATGTCACAAAAGAAAAACTCGCAGTTCACAATGAGGGCATGTCCCAAAGTACTTTGCAATTAAGTACTTTTAAAGTATATTATTTTTACATTTGTGTTCTAAGAAATTGAGTTTCTGTATAACTCAGGCTGCGTCAACATCCTTACTTGTTTAAAAAAAGGAAAACAGATCAATTCTATCACTTACTTCATAAATTCAGGATATCCCAAAGCATTTTACAGCCAATGAATTGCATTTGAAATTCAGCTACTGTTGTAATGAGAGAAACACAGCAGCCCATTTGCACCCAGCAAGCTCCCATAAACAGCAATGTGGGAATTATTAGATAATCTCTTTATAGATGTTGATTGAGGGAAAAATATTAGTCAAAACACTGGTGAGAACTCCACTGTCTTCTTCCAACAGTGTTATGGAATCTTGTACCATAACCTTCTAATCTTCCTCGGCTGCAGGAAGGTGCCAGAACATTAGAGTGGCAAATGTGACAACCTTATTCAAGAGAGAGTGTAAGAACATTCCTAGTACCTATATGCCAGTCAATTTAACACAAAGGTGTTAAACAGAGGTTCATACAATCAATGTCAGCTTGGATTTTAAAAATGACTAAAAAGATGGAAAACAATGTCATAGTAAATGGAACACAAAGTAAAATTTCAAAATTTGACAATGATAAGTGATTGACAGTGAGGATGATATCAATTGACTTCAACAGGATACAAATGGACTAGTCAAAAAGGCAGACAAATGACAGGCAGAAATTAAGACAGAGAAGGATTGTGAGCTGACAAACATTTTGACATAAATAATAGGGGAGACGTAAGATAGACTAAACATCACAGTTCTAAAAGCCAGAAGTTATACTGAACCTGTACAAAGCCCTGGCAGGCCACACCAGGGTACTGCAGCCAGTACCAAATGTCAGTTCTTTTCTCTCCTTACAGATGCTGCCAGACCTGCCCAGATTTTCCAGCATTGTTTCTTTTGGTGACTGCAACCAGCTCTGTCGTTTAACCTTGGTGATGGAGAAGCTTTTAGAGTTGATTGTTTGGCACAAAATGAATTGTCACTTGGGCAAATGTGGATTAATTAAGAAAAACCAATGTGGATCTGTTAAATGCAAATCACATCTAATTAATCTTGTTTGAGCTTTTTCATGAGGTAACACAGAGAATTGATGAGGATAAAGTTATTGATGTGTTGTGCACGAGCTTCCAAAAAGCATCTGATTTAATGTTGCAAAAGAGACCCACGAATTAAGTTTCATAAGAGAAAAAGTAGCAACATGGGACACAAAATCAGGCAGGTGAGAGAATAGTGGTGAACATTTTTGAACTGGAGGAAGGTTTGTAGCGGACTTTTCTAAGCACGAGTATTAGGTCCCCTGTTCTTCCCGATGTACAATAACAGTAAGCCTCGAGGTACAAGGCACAATTTCAAAATTTGCAAATGGCACATAACTTGGAAGAATTGTGACCTATTAGCAGGATAATAAGGAACATCAAAAGAATGCAGACACATTGTTGGAAAAGATGGACAAGTGACAGATGAAATTTAATACACAGAAACGGTGTGTATGTGTGTGAAGTGATTAATTCCTGTATAAAGAACACAGGCAGTGGGCTGATTTTCGCAGGGGCTGGGTATGCAACCATGAGAATGAAAGCAGTGTGAAGCAAAATCACTATTATAATATGGAAAATGTGCCAAACAGCCAATTTGCATACAGCAAGCTCACATAGATGGCAATGTTTGCTCTTTTACATCTACCTGAGAGGGTAGGTGTGTTCTCATATTAACCTTAACACTTCCATCACAAACAGTACAGCACTACCTCAGGTCAGTGCTGGGATTGTAAAATAAGCCCACCTGAAGAGGGACTTCTACCAATAACCTATCAAACTCCAGCAAGCAGAATGCTCCAACATGTAGATACCCATACCATCAAAGTGGCATCTTGCTGACCTGCTATTGCAGTAGCTTCTGGACTGCCTAGCTAAGGTGGTATAGTTAGGGCTAGTGGCTGTGATGATGATGGATGGGGGAAAGTGAGGGAAGAAAAGGGTGATGGTTGCAAATGTAGTTATTTGTTCCCTTTTACAGAGAATCCTTTTTCAAAAACATTTCCATTATGCAGGGATCTGGTCAATCTACATCTACTGCTGAGTCAGTTGGGACACTTCTGATGATAAACCTGCATATCTGAATGACAGGTCATCATGAAGAACTGGATCATGGGGAGTCTACCATTCAGAAAGCCCCTACTCTTAGCTCAATCACCCTTTCCCTCTCTTCCCACCAGCTCCATTGGAGGAAATTGGAGGCAATATATCAAATGACCATGGCCAATACCTTTTGTCAACATCAATGTTCCCATAGTTTGACAGACAGGTCTATTCTGTATGGTGCAGATCTGTAGATGCATAAAACCAGCACAGAAAGCTAGTGCAATAAAGGAAACCTGGTAAACTCAGAAATTCATCAGCAGCAAAATCACAAATGAAACAAATGTGCTTGTGCTCTGAGGGCCTTTTATCCCCTCCTTGGATGACAAACTGAAAAACCAAATGTCTGCTTGCCATTTTTGCCTTTGCAATGAGCAACATAAAATCTTGTTCCAATGTCATCCTGTGCAATTTATTGCACGTTCAGGTCAGGAGCATCATAAAATTTTGACCAATATAAAATGAGGGGGTTATTTTAAAAGGGAGTGCAGAACAGAGACACCTGGGAGTATATGTGCATAAATCATTCAAGAAAGCAGGACAGTTGACAGTGGTTAATAAAGCATATCACTTTTGGGCTTTATTAATTGGGGCATAGACTACAAAGGCAAGGAAATTATGTTAAACCTCTATAAAACGCTGGTTTGGCCTCATATTGAGTACTGTGTCCAATGCTGTCACCATACCTTAGGAATGATATGAAGGTAGAAAAGATTCATGAGGATAGGTCTAGGGATTTCAGTTACATGAAAGACTGGTGAAGTTGGGATTATTCTCCTTGAAGCGGATGCTGATACAAACCTTTAAAATCATGAGGAATCCAGGCAGAATAGTTAAGGGCAAATTATTTTGGAAGGATCAAGAATCAGAGGACACAAATTTCTCCTTAAACACTTTTAAACAGCAAGTAGCTAGGATCTGAAATGCATTGCCTGAGAACGCAGTGCAGGCAGGATTAATTGAGGATTTCAAAAGGGAACTGAATCATCTGAAACGAGAAGATTTGCAGAGCTAAAGAGAAAGACGGGAATGGCACTTGGTGAGTGCTCCTTCAGAGAGGAAGCACATGCATAGAATGACCTCCTTCTATGCTGTAACCACTCTATACTTCTATGTATTTTTCAGTATGTGTATGTTTACAGTGTGTGCTTTTAGTTGGTGGTGAAGTGATTCTGAGAAACACCAATCACACTCTGCCTATCCTAAATTACCTTTAATTCTCTCTATCTCGAGGCCTGTTTGCTTTCTTCAATCCCATAGGGATTTTGACTTAAATTTCTTCTGTATAACCCTTTGTTAAATATCACCTCTCCATCCTCTGACCCTTGCAGTCCAAGTACATAATTACCTTTTCTATCTATCACCTCATTGAGTGTCAATAAATCTACTCAGGCTCTATCTGCCTATTATTCAAAGTAGAATACTCATTCTTCCCCAGCAACTTTCAACCCGTTCAATGACGTATGCTAATAATTTTTGCACCGCTGTTGGTAAACTTGCTCGGTGTACAGTTGTCTGCAACAGCGACAACACCACAAAAGTATTTCATTAGTTGTAAAGCACTTTGGATCAGTCTCAGTTGGTGATGGGCAAAACAAAAATGTCAATTTTCTTTCATTTATCCTTTCTCTCGAAGCCTTTACATGTAACTGTATACTGACCCAAAGTTTTGCTTAGGTATATTGAAAGCTCACGACCAAATACGTACCATTAAAGAACTCTAATTACTATGCTTACAATGACATCCAGTGACAAAAATGGGTACTACAAGATCACAAGGTCAAAACTGCAGATGTTTAAAATCCAAAACAGAAAATGCTGGAAAACTGTAGTAGATCAGACAGCATAATAATGTTACATGATAGATCAGTTAACATTTCAGATGTATAGGCTTGTCAAGACTGGAACTGTCTCTTATACAGAAGAGACCAAGAAAGGCACACGCATAACTATCTTTCTCCCAACATAGCCACCCCACATTAGTGGAATTACGTTTAAGCCAAGTGGAGGTGAGAATTTGAAATTATAACACATTATGAGAAGAAAGTGGAATGAGATCTAGATTGATATTGGGCTGTGCAGAAACAGAATTAGGTTTGGACTGACATAGGACAGGGAGTGGTGGCAGGGGTGCGGGTGGAAGAAGAGAACAGAATTAGCTTTAGGTAGATACGGTGGCACGGAGCAGAAATAGGTTTGATTTGAGACAGGGCTATGGAGAGAAAGCTGAAATAGATTTGGACTGATACTGGGCTATAGGAAGAGAGTAGGAAAACGAGGCTGAAGTGGGGAGTGAATAATCAGGATAGACACTGCACCACAGATTGATTACACTTCTAAACAAGGCCACACATTTGGCTCAGTGGCCCTACGAAGCCAGTGTCAGCTTTAATACTGAAGTGCAACTTGAAGCCATAACCTTCCCATTCAGAGGTCAGGGCGCTACCAACTGAACTACAGTCAAATGTTTACTCAAAACATGCAATAGAAAAATATCCAGAAAGCAAAAAACAGCCAGCACAGATTTCAAAAGAAAGTTCCAGGCTGACTGACCTTATTGATCTCTTTGAAAACGTAACACAAAAAATAGATGAGGCTACTACAACAGGTATAACATATTTGTATTTTCAAAATGTTCTTGCTAAAGTACAAAGAACCATAGAATGAACATATGATTATTATGATACATGTGTAGAGTCAGGGGACATGTTACTAGCCCTTTACAAGCGGGGCTACAAAAAAGAAAATTGGTGCAGTAGTTAAATACAGCTATGAGATTGTCAAAAGTGGGAAGCGATGTCCCACAAGGATCATTGCCGGACCACAGATAATTTGGTAACGGCAATCAGCTGTAGTTCACTTAGGGCTATAAGCATCTCTCTCCATTAGACACACAATTCGTTATCAAGCTTGAGGAGCACCACTCCAAATGAAGACTGGCGATTTTTGCATCACTCTCTTGCCATCCAGCCTGCTGAGCTAACCGTTGCCCACTCTTGTTTATCATTTACATTAATGGTTCAAGAATCAGAAGTTAAATTTCAACATTTTCAGGTGACAAATTAGTAAATTACAAAGAATGCAGAAAAGATTTACTACGATGCTACTGGAACTTGACGGTTTGAGTTATAATGAGAGGCTGGATAGACTGGAACTTTTTCCCTAGAACATAGGAAACCTAGGGGTGATTTTATAGGTCTATAAAATAATCAGGGGCATAGATCAGTTAGATGTGTCCAGCATACCTTCTAATTTTATCTTTTACTCTCAACCTATGCTTCTAACAGTTCTATAACTGTAACACTACATTCTGCACTGTTGTTTCCTTCTCTTTGAATGGTATGCTTTGTCTGTATAGAGCACAAGAAATACTTTTCTCTGTATGCTAATACATGATACAATAATACATCAAAAACTTTTCCCAAAGCAAAGGGAATCTAAAACTAGAGGACATAGGTTAAAGGTGAGAGGGGGAAGATACAAAAGGGTCCAGAGGGGCAATTTTTCCCCACACAGACAGTGGTAAGTGTCTGGAACAAGTTGCCAGAGGTAGTAGTGGAGGCAGGTACAATATGAGCCAAACACAGGCAACTGGGGCTAGCTCATGCTTAAACCTCTATGACTGTGTGTGCAATTAATTCAGTGGAGGATTGTGACAAAATACAGGAAGATATTAATACACTTGTAGAATGCATGTTTTAGATGGAAAATATACTCGAGGGAACTGTGAGGTGGTACATTATGATAAAGACTAAAAAGACCATATACTGCTCATGGTAAGAATCTAAATGAGGTCAAAGAGCAAAGGGTTCTAGGGATATAGATAGGGAAATCACTCAAAGTTGTTTTGCTGGATAAATGGGTCATTAAAAAGTAAACCAAGCATTGGGATTCATTTCTAAAACGACTGAATTGAAAAGCAGAGAAGTTAGGTTAAATTTATTTTGAATACAGATTCTACGTTAGACCATACCTGTAGTGTAATGCATAGTTCTGATCTCCATATTAGGACACAGACACATTGAGAAGGCACAAACAAAGATTTACAAAGATAATTCCAGAACTAAAACACAATAGTTATCAGAAAAGATAGGAAGGCCTGAGGCTCATTAGTTAGGAAAAGGCTGAGAGGTGACCAGCTGTATGTCTTTAAATTGGTGAATAGGTTTGATAGAGTAGACAGAAGGGAAGCTTTCTTCAAATCACTTTCAGAGTTAAAACTGCCAACATTTCCATCTGTGGAAGAAGTCATAACTATTGGTTAGTCAGAAATAAACCCAACGAGGAATTCACAGAAACCTTTGTACCGAGAGAGAGCAATGAGAATATTGAACAATAGTTGAGATTAATATAACAGACATTTAAGGGAAGCCAGGTAATTACCCGAAAGAGAAAGGAATATAAGATTGTGCCATTTGGGTTAGATGAAGTAGGATGGGAGGACACTTCTGTGGTGTATAAAAAAAGCAGCATTACCTGCTGGGCAGAATGCACTCAAAGACTTAACAGAAACTTGGTTTGTAATTCCCTGGAATATATGGGGTGATTTGAAAAGGGTTTTGGAAAACATTGCAAAGGTAAAATCAGGTAATGTCACGGCACATAATGAGACAACGGCCCTTCCTAAGCTTGCACTTTGCCGGAGCCATTCAATCAAATCCACACCCCCCCCACTCCCCCCGCAAAAATTTTCAAGTAATATCCAATTCTCTTTTGAAAATTAGTATTGATGAACTTCTACTACCCTTTTAGGTAATGCAACTCACTGTGTACATGTCCTCTGGTTACGAACTCCTCTACTACTGAAATGTGTTTTTCGTTTTTGTTTTATTAAACTTCTTCATGATTTTGAATAACCTTTCTCCAATCTTCTCATTACTTCTCTACTTGAAGGAGGATTCCTAGCTTTTTCAGTCTTTCATCTCTGGTACCACTCTAATAAATCTCTCCTGCATGCTGTCTAAAAACCTTGAATCCTACCAGAAGGACAAATAATCTAAGTGAGGCCTAACTAGTGGTTTATGAAGTTTTAGCATAACTGCCTGGTGTTTGCACCCTACAGTTCCATCAATATAGTCAAATTCCCAACCTGCCTCTATTGTATTCAAAGATTTGTCCATACACACCCATACTGACCTCTGCTACTGAATCTCTTTTAAAATCATTCTTCAAGATAAAAATTTTTTTAGTAGATGAATTAATAATCTTAAATCTGAAATCAACAGATCTCAGTTGGCAAAGGTACTATGGAATTTGAAATCAGGGCAGGTAGATAGAGGTAAACAGCATGAATCAACCATGAACCCACTGAATGATAACACAGGCTACAGGGGCTGAATGGCCTGTCATTCCAACATTGGCTCTCTATGCAATGTAAACCCAACTTGACTCTAAACCTAAAACCATCAACCTTCTTCCCTGGAGAAGCCTTATTACTGCCTGAGTGCCATCAATAATACTAAGCTAACTTGGTTATATTAACCCAGGAATCTGGCCTCAGGACTGCAGCTGTTTCTGCATTTGCCCTTCTTTGACTCAGCCTTGACAATTTGTCAACAATATAAGTTACAAAGTGAACAAACACTGACACAGTAATACCTTGTTATTGACAATTTCACCAGGTGTGGGCCAGTTTGTGGTGTCACCAAAATCACTGACCTGCAACAGAAAAAAAAATTCTCCATCAGATATTTTTAAACACAATCAGACCTCAATTCTGATATTTTGACAATATCTAACATTGATTTATACAAAGAAAATCAGATTCCATAACTGCACCCTGTCATTTCAACAATTTTGACAGAGGGAGCAATAATCTCAATCAGTACCAGTCATCTTGATAATAGTCACTGATCTCAACAATCAATAACGTCATTCCACAAGGGGAAATGCTTGTGTAGTGACTGACTAGTAATCCAGAGGCCCAGGATAATGCTCTGGGAATATAGGTTCAAATCTTTCCAACACAGCTGGTGGAATTTAAATTCAATTAATAAATTGTGAATATAAAGCTAGTCTCAGTTATGGTGACCAGAAAATGATCATTGATTGTCATTAAAACCCATCTGACTTGCTAATGTCCTTCAGAATAGGAAATCTGTCCTTCTTACCTGGTTTGACCTACATATGACTTCAGTCCCACAGCAATGTGACTGAATCTTAACTGACCTCTTGAAAGGGCCACTTAGCAAAAAAGACTGGGCTTCAAATGCTGGCCTTGCCAATGAAGCACACATCCATGAAAGAAAAAAAACTATTCATTCTGGATGGAAGAACAGGGGGACTGAATGTTGCACTTAATCTAGTAAAACACCATAAGGTGCTTCACATGGGCACTATTCAACAAACCATAACGTGTCAAGTCGAATGAGTTCAGCTGTGATGGCCTGACCTCCAATACCAAACAGAGAAAGTTCCACCAGAACCCTTCCCCAATCCTATCATAATTATAGATTTTGCACAATGACTTTTTTTTAAAAAAGGGATTTGCAAGAGCTGAATGAACCGTCAAACACTGAAATTAATTCAGTAACTAATGTAATGTAACTTAGAGATAACATGAATATGAAAAACTGGTTTGCAAGCTGGTCATCTTTTGGTGATGCCTATCCACTTAAACTGGGGAACAGGTCAACAATTCACATCTGTTTCCAAACACCTGCAATTCTACCTTGGGATCCTCCTCTGTGACCAGAGTCAAAAACCACAGACACCAGTATCCCAGGCCAACACAACACATTACACCCAAAGTCCTTTCCCCTCCCCTCTGAAACATTGAGAGCAAAGTGAAATTAAAGCTGTTCTGCACTTTGGAGTGCGTGTGTCCAATAACATGCAGATAGAATGGCTTGTAATGGCCAGAGAAATATT
Source organism: Sphyrna mokarran (assembly GCA_024679065.1). Taxonomy (NCBI): domain Eukaryota; kingdom Metazoa; phylum Chordata; class Chondrichthyes; order Carcharhiniformes; family Carcharhinidae; genus Sphyrna; species Sphyrna mokarran. The sequence goes on along the minus strand of JAGIQG010000014.1, from coordinate 69,122,551 downwards.
GCTGCAATGTGTACAAGGACCATCTTGTAGTGTTAGCTTTTGTCCCATGCAGCTGGCTACTTGAAAGTTGTCATGATGTGGGGATGCCGGCTTTGAACTGGGGTAAACACAATAAGAAGTCTGACAACACCAGGTTTAAGTCCAACTGATTTATTTGACAGTAAACGCACAAGCTTTCGAGGCTGTGCTCTTCGTCAAGCCTCGAAAGCTTGTGGGTTTACTATCAAATAAATCAGTTGGACTTAAACCCGGTGTTGTCAGACTTCTTACTGTACTTGAAAGTTGGCAGAGCTAATTTTGGATTCCCATGGGTTTGATGCTGATAGGCTCATGGAGCAGGCGGAAGAGGAGAAAATGACACACTGTAAATAATCAGGGCAGTATTTTAAGGCACCATCTCTGCAGCAGATAAATTTAGTTTTCATTAAACAGGACGCTGGGAGACTGCAACTTCTGAGCGCAGAGCATTCAACATCAACATGCAATTCCCCATCAGTCCTGAATACTGACATCAACAGTATAAATATAGCATGTAATCACTCAGTGTTTCTAAATACACTGCCCAAATTATTTTATTAGTTTGTGTTCAAATCTTTTCCTTCACACCCAGATCTGGTCAAAGGTATCAATCATCCTGGCATGAAGCAGCTCTACGTTTGCACATCACATAGCCAATTGTTCAGCCCCATTCCATTTATGCATAACGGAAACAGCATTTAAGTAGCCACTGCAAAACTATCAACTTCAATCTTCCCCAATTGATCATGCAGAGGGGGCTGGGGAGATATATGACATGTTAATGTGACAACCTCTACATCAATACACCTGTCCAACCGTGTGTTACTGCAGAAACCTGAATCTGTGATGGTGTAGGAATATTTGGTTGAAGGTAAACTCTACAGGGAGGATTCTGGGTATTTCTGTGAGGCATTCAGCACAAACGACCTCAAGTATTCAATCAGAATTTGCATATAGTATCTTTAACAGATTAAAGAGGCTGGGGGTGTGAGGGCAAGGCGCTGAGCACGGGGGAGGGAGGTGCAGAGCATGGGGGAGGGAGGTAGGTGAGATGAGGCAAGAAGGTTGACACAACACTCCCAGTGGGGACACCCAGTGAAAGTGAGAGACAGGAACAAGTGAACAAACTGCAGTTTAGGAATCCAGGTCAATTCATTTTTCATGTTACAATTCACTTCGCTGCTATTTTTTAAGCAATGATTGTAACACAATAAATAGCTGCATCATGTAAAGAACAGCACCAACAGACCATACCTGCCATCTATTGCCTACATTCAAACAATAACAACAATTCAGAAGTGATAAATTGATGTAAAACATTTTCAATGTCCTATGATTGTGAAAGGCACTTTTGTTTTCAATTTGCTCTCTTGTAATATCTTAATAAAGATCCTGAAATATAGCAACTGCTCAAACTGAATCAAACACTGAAAATTACAGAATCCCTACAATGCAAACAGAGACCATCTGGTCCATCGAATCAGCAGAGTCTTGAAAAACATCCCACCTAGGCCATCCCCTTCTCTCTATCCTCGTAACTCCACACATTTACCTTGGCTAATTCACCTAACCTCACATCTTTGGACTGTGCAAGGAAACCAGAGCAACCTCAAATATTATTTCAGCAAAAACAAGGCCAAATCAGATCCTAGGTCCTTGTTATGTTTTTAAAGCAGGATTTCCCAAGCCTTGAGCCACTGAACCCCTAGAGACTCCGAGGTGCATCAGGGAATCCCCAACATTCCCACAATTTTGGCATCCCTTTTTTTTGCCACAAAACAGGCACAAACACAAATCAAATGTTAGTAAGTCTTTTTGATCAAGATCTGTGCGTACATTAGGATTTAAAAAAAGACACAACCACAAATACATTCACCAGCTAGTTGGTCCTTCACATTAATCCCTGTCCAAGCCACCCTTCCATGACCCTTTAACGTTAGTCCCTGGAAGTAGTACCCATTTAGGGATCAGGTAATCTAAAACATTTGGGATAAAGACACCCCCAGCCCAATTAGTTCTACAATATCTTCCTTGCTAACATCTGTGTTAAAATTAAGAGAGCTTCAATTCCCATAGACAAGTCAAGCAAAGCCAAATGTAGGATTATACTGTATAGCTGATGTTCATTCTCTTCGATCACCATCTATGAGTATGTTCTGTCCCATCAGGGCTGGCCCACCAGAGACAGACGCTATGACAATGGACGAATGAACATCGCTCGACAATCACCAGGCAAGATTCTTCCTGTTGGGGAACACTTCAGCAGTCACAAGCATGCGGCCTCTGGTCTTCAGGTAAGCATTCTCCAAGACAGCCTTCACAATATATGACAGTGCAGAGTTGCTGATCAGAGAGTGATAGTCAAGTTCCACACACGAGGATGGCCTCAACCAGGATTTTGGGTTAATGTCACACTATCTGTAATCCCCACGACTTGCTTGGGCTTGCAAAATCTCACTAACTGTCCTGTCTAGAGACAATACACATTTCTTTAACCTGTGCTTAACGTTCCTCTGCATTCACATTGTCTATACCTTTAAGACTTGATTAGCAATAAAGACTCACATTCCAATTATTATTCTGTAAATTGAGTTTGCATCTTTATATGCCAAGTTTGTGAACAGAACTCCGGCGGCTTTTGCTGCCAAATAAACCTGTTTGACTTTGGCCTGGTGTTGTGAGACTTCTTACTGTGTTTCCTCCACTCCAATGCCGGCATATCATGTCCACTCTCTCTCTTTGCAGACGCTCAGTGAAAAGTCTTATAGCATCACATTGGGATCCAGCATGTTATTTTGGTAGCACAAGTTTTCGGAGCGCTGCTCCTTCACCAGGTGAGACATTAAGGGACTCAACTGATGAAGGAGCAATGCTGTAAAAGTTTGTGGCATTTGCTACTAAATAAACCTGTCAAACTTTAATCTCATGTTGTGAGCTTATTTGTCCACCAGAGGTAGTAGCAGTGATATACGATCAAGAGGCAGTCATTCTGGGAGTTGCAAAAGCAACTCCAGGTCCCCATGAGGGTCCACTGGCCGGCGCAACATCGAGGACCGAAGGGCCTGTACTGCGCTGTAATGTTCTATGTAGTCCCACAGCATCAGGTCAAACAAGACAAGGAAATCTTCTGGTGATTACTACCTATTATCCTTCCTCAGCTGATTAATCAATACTCCTCCATGTTGAACACTGATAGAAGATAGAAGACAGAGGGTGGTGGTTGATGGGAGATATTCATCGTGGAGTTCGGTGACGAGTGGTGTGCCTCAGGGGTCTGTTTTGGGGCCCCTGCTGTTTGTAATTTTTATAAATGATCTGGATGAGGGTATTGAGGGATGGATCAGTAAATTTGCAGATGATACTAAAGTTGGTGGAGTGGTAGATAGTGAAGAGGGGTGTTTTAGTTTACAGAGTGACTTGGACAAGTTGCAGAGCTGGGCCGAGAGGTGGCAAATGGAGTTTAATGTGGAAAAGTGTGAGGTAATGCACTTTGGCAGGAACAATAAATGTGTAGAGTATAGGGCTAATGGTAGGGCTCTTAATAGTGTTGAGGAACAGAAGGATCTTGGTGTATGTGTCAATAGATCCCTGAAAGTAGGCAGTCAAGTGGATAAAGTTGTTAAGAAGGCATATGGAGTCTTAGCTTTTATTGGTAGGGGGATTGAATTTAGGAGCCGCAGCATCATGTTGCAACTGTACAAAACTCTAGTGCGGCCGCACTTGGAGTATTGTGTGCAGTTCTGGTCCCCACATTATAAGAAAGATGTGGAGGCATTGGAGAGGGTACAGAGGAGGTTTACCAGGATGTTGCCTGGTATGGAGGGCAGGTCCTATGAAGAGAGGTTGAAGGATTTGAGGTTGTTTTCGTTAGAAAGGAGGCGGCTAAGAGGGGATCTTATTGAAGCATATAAGATGATTAGAGGTTTAGATAGGGTGGACAGTGATAGCCTTTTTCCTAGGATGGAGAAAGCTAGCACGAGGGGACACAGCTTTAAATTAAGGGGTATGAGTTATAGGACGGATATCAGAGGTAGGTTCTTTACTCAAAGAGTGATTAGGGAGTGGAATGCCCTGCCTGCAGCTGTTGTAGATGCGCCAAGTTTGGTGGCGTTTAAGAGGTTAATTGATAAGTATATGGAAGAGAAGGGAATGGTTTAGTTTGGAGGGGCATTGCTTTTTATTTTGGTCGGCACAACATCGAAGGCCGAAGGGCCTGTTCTGTGCTGTATTGTTCTATGTTCTACTACCAAGAAGCAGCAGCAAAGGCAAAGAATAGAACAGATTTCAATGTCTACCATCAAAAGTGACTTGACAACATCATGGGACTTGACTAGCTCCATCAGAAACAGAAAGATCTGACATTCAGAGCCTGCAGGGAGTGGTGAGAAAATAACAAATGGAAAACCTATCTTTTTTTTAATTCATTCGTTCATAAAATGTGAAGGAAGCATTAGTTGCCTGCTCCTAATTGCTGTTGAGAAGGTGAAGGTGGTGAGCTATTTTCTTGAACTGCTTGAAATGAGTTCATATGGTATAGGTAAATTAAAAGCTTTTTAATAAACAAGTCCCAAGTTTTTAATCCTCCAGCAGTAAAGAAATGGCAATATAGTCCATCCCAAAACTGACAGAAATTTGGAAGGGAGCTTACAGGTGTTGGTGCTCCCATGTGTCTGCCATCTTCATCCTTGACTTTGCCAACCTACCTGTCCCAAATACAAATATCCATGTCATAATTGCTAGGTGCTCCTTGTAGATGCTAAATCTACTATTCAAACTGAGAAACACTCCATTTTGTTGTGTGGCACTATCCCCGTAGGAAGCAAGAAAATTCAGAGTCGACTGGGAAAACCAAATCTGGATATCCATGAAGTTGAATGGGTTTCATCAGTAGCAAAAATCGTACTTAACCACAATGTGCAACGACCCTTTACCATCAACATCAAGCCAGGGGAGAGGGCCAATCTTTTGTCTTATTCTTTCATTGGATGTGTCACTGGTAGGGCTAGCAACTGTTGTCCAGCTCACCAAGGAGAGAAAAGCAGACAGGAGGCAGCAGTAGGTGCACCCAAACATGAGGTGCCAGATTGCTGAAGCTATAAATAGCACATCTATGCTAAATAGTGGATGATATAGATAGAGGTGAAACATCCCACAACCAACAGATTAGATCAAAGTTCATAAAATGAAAATAAGTTTCACATCCAGTCGCAGAGGACAATCCAAATAATTAATGAACAGAGGAGGTTCTATGAATATCTCCAAGCTCAATGACGCTGGAGTTTGGTGTACACACATTCTCAGAAAGAAGCGCCAAGGGTCCGATCCATGTCGGCTGCCACCTGAGCTCCCAAAATACAGGGCTAGCCTTCAGCCAATTTGAATCATTCAACGCAATGTCAAGAAAAGCCAAGAAACAACTGAACCCTCACATCCTAAGTAATGCTGAAGGCCTGTGTTCCACATTTGTGCTCCAGGATCAGCCATGCCTTCACCCAAGCATTCCAAAACACTGACAAAAACAGTGTCCACTTGACAATGTGGAAAGTTGCCCAGATAGATACTGCCCACAAATGGCAGAGCAAATCTATCCAATCAATTACTGAAATAGACAGGGACAGTGGGAAAATTAATCCTTAAAAAACTGTTAACAGTCCAAGAAAAAGAGAAAAAAAGGATGAAAAATTCAAAACACAGAAACATAGATGCAGCATCTATGCTGTAACTGCAAACATTTAGAATATCCTTAAACACTTGCAAGGAGGTTGAAGAGAGTCAAGGAAACCAAAGAGGTTGGATGAGGCAGTGGGGCATGACAAGGCAGCTGGGGACAGATAAGGAGGCCAGGGAGAGGCAGGGAACAATGAGGAGGCTGGGAAAACCAGCAAGCAGTAGCACCAACTGAGCAGAGAGTGGTGAGGCGGCTAGCAATAGATGTCAGCATTTGATAGAATCTTGCATCAAGGAACACTTGAAAAATTGAAGTCAGCTACGATCGGGGGAAAAAAAAATTTTCCATTAGTTGGACTCATGGTTAGTAGCAAGGAAGGTGGCTGTGAACATTGGAGGTTAATCACCCAGCACCAGGACACTGCTTCAAAAGCTCTCTAAATTATTATCCGAGAATTCTTCAACAATTACCTTCCTTCTATCAAAGCTTGCTGATGATTGCAGAGAGTACAGTTCTATTTGCAACTCCTCAGATACTGAAGCAGTGATTCCACATGAAGCAAAGGCAAGACAACAAATAACATTTTGTGCAGCACAATTGCCAAAGAATGACCACGTCCCTGTGACACTAATGGCATTTGTATCATCAAATCCTCCACCATCAATATCTAGGAGGCCAACATCTAGCAAATAAACTGGATCAACCACATAAACACTGCGGCTACAAAAGTAGATCAAAACTAGGATGTTTTATGTTCTGATTTACCTCCTAACCCTCCAAATTTTTTTCATTTTTTAAAGACACAGGATGATGGAATATTCTGCATTTGTCTGGATGATTGCAGCTCCAATAACACTCAAGAAGTTCAACACCACTCAGGACAAAGTAACTCCCATGATCAGCACCTCATCCATTGGTAAAAACTCCCCACATAAGATTACAGGAGAACCTTGACCTGAAAATTGCAGTTCTTTTAGGTAGTTCAGCATCACCACCTCCTACAATAGCAGCTGGCATGCACGCATACAGAGAATTAGCCCTAAAGCATAATTTCTGACATTAATGTTCAAAACTGCCACGAACTTCCTTGCTAACCCAGTGGGATGAATTAGGAGTAATTTATACACTGTGTCCAAAAGCATCACCCCAACACTAGAGCTGGCAAACCACACAGAATTAGTAGAGTTTACAAACTCAGAATCGAGAGATTAGCTTCTATATATAGTAAGGGAAGACCACGAAGAGTTGGTAGAGTGAACTTTTAACAAAGAAAACCCGAAATAAAATTTTAAAAATAGAACGTGAAAGTTAGTTGCATTTACCTTGGCCCCTTTCTTTGGTCTTGGGTTCCCTGCTTTGACGACTTTAGCTGGTGCTGGCATTTCTGTAGAGGGGGAAAAGATGAACATCATCAATGTTTATTCAGTCACACCTGGCCTGAATATTAACTGCCAATTGGCTGACAGCTGCCTTTGATTGTTGACCCAGGACAGGCAAGATCAATCGAGGACCCCAGGTGATGGCATAGGGAGGGTGTGACCTCACACTGGATTCAACCATAACCTGTGGGGGAACATTCAGCATCCTATAAACAATCACCCTCCCCTTCATACTAATCCTATCTGCAAATACCTTCCCTGTCCCCTGCGCCACCACCCATCCTACCCTGACCCTCTTTTCCCAACACACTCTCTCTCTCAAAAGCTTCCCTCCATTACCCTTACTTTCGCTTCACAACATACCTTCCTTCCTCCCACCCCATGTAAGCAAACTTCACATCCAAAAGGACAGAGAAAACGACTGACATGAGAACTGCAGTAAACTTATGTTTGCTTTTTCACTCTTGCTCATACATTACTGTTATTATTAGAAGTTTGTATTATTAATTTTCTACAGGCTGGGCAGATACTCACCTTTATGCAAGCTCTTGCCTCTTTCACACTCTCTCTCCGTGATGCAAAAGCTAAGGAAAGGCACAGGCATTGTTTACCTGGAACTAGGTGCCTCCCAGGGCCATACCACTTCGAGAAAAGGTCTCCAGGCTAGGCTGTACCCTGGAAGCAGGGCTCCAGTAAGCTGATGGCACATATTCCAGACACCTCTGTCTTCACTGAGGCATCTTCTGAGCTCAGAAAAGGTGACTCCTCATTGGCCAGAAGTGCAATGATGATATAATAATCAGTGTTATAGCAGGAAATAAACATTCACCCCAAATGTGTAGAGACAAGACAGCATGTCAGAAATCCAGCTCAACGTGTTACTCAGTGAAAGCCAATTTCACTGATGACTCACCAACCATTAAAATAAAAACTGAAAACACCAGGCATATAGCAAAACAATATATCCTGAGGAATGTTAGAACGTGGAGGTGCCTGAACAGCCACAACAGTTTCTTGTTGGATGTTTTTAACAATTTATAACTTCTTCCTCTCCTTTTCATTCAAACAAAGCTCACAACTGAGAATACAGAAAGACATTAAGAACTGTGAAACAAAAACAGAAAATGCTGGAAAATCTCAGCACGTCTGACAGCATCTGTGGAAAAAGAATAGAGCCAACATTTTGAGTCCAGATGACCCTTCATCATTAACAACTGTAGTGTCCATACTTTCTATCCATAATGCACCATAACATAATGCTTGCTCCCACATTTTAACCCAATGTTTGCTTGCCTATTTCAACACATAACCAATGCTCACTTGTCAAATTTCATTCACATTAACTCTCATACCACAAAAAACTGTCAGAAATCAAGAGCTTGATATAACCTTTGTTAAGCCAGCATTTTGGTTTTATTTTCACAATGACAGTATCAAGATGCAAGTATTTCTGGTGACTAGCATTCTCTCATACACCTTAGATGATAAAATTTCATTCCCAACCCATTGTTTTGAAGCTATTATTCCACATTTGCAATGGTCTTCAAGTATGAAATTAGGTCACAGTGGACTGATATTGGAATGTTGTACACATTATACAAAGATACTGTACAGGTTAATAAGTAATATATTTGAAAGATACTGTAATGGTTACACTAAGGTTCCAATAGTTGTCAAAGCCACCAAAAGCAGGGCTGAATGGAAAACTCAAGCAACTGAATGTCAGCAATATAACATTTATGCAGTACCTTTAACATAGTAAAATGTCTCAATACTTTGCAGGAGCAATCAAGCGAGAGACATTAGGGCAAGGGATCAAATGGTCAAAGAGGACATTTAAGATAGTGAAAAGGGTGGAAGTACTTAGGGGCAGAATTTCAGACCTTAGAGACTAGTCAGCCTACGGCATGATCATTAAATAGGGTGATTAAAATCATGGATGCACAAGAGGCTAGGATTGGAAGATCTTAGAAATCTCAAAGGGTTTGCAGTGTTGGGGAGAGACATGGCCACACGGGACTTGAGAACAAGAATGAAAATTCTAAGAAGAAAGAACAAGAACGGGAAACAAACCCTTCGGCCCAACGAGCCCGAGCCGCCACCCCGATCTTCCCACCTCTACCCGCGATCCCTCTAGTGTTGCTTAGAATGGGAATCAAACTATGTCACTGAGCACAGGTTTACTGGATTCGGTGTAAATTAGGATATGACCAGCAGTTTTAGATGACCTCAAGTCCAAGGAGGATGGAAAATGAGATATCGTAGAAGGAACACTTGAATAGTTGACGCTGGAGACAAGTGAGTGAAAAACAAAACCAATCTCTATATTTTAAACATGAAGCAAAAGTAAAGTTATTTTATTTGTTTTTTTTATCATTTTAAGTCAAGGATGAGAACAGCCTCCAAGCATTTACTACTTCATACTTCACCGCATTTGCGAAAGGACATATTGGTCTTGGCGGGAGTGCAGAGAAGGTTCACTAGGCTGATACTGGAGATGAGGGGGTTAGCCTATGAAGAGAGATTGAATAGACTGGGTCTGTACTCAGAGTTTAGAAGGCTGAGAGGGAATCTTATAGAGACATATAAAATAATGAAGGGGCTAGATAGGGTAGAAGTAGAGAGATTCTTTCCGCTTAGAAAGGATAGCAGAACTAGAGGGCACAGCCTCAAAATAAGGAGGGGGGTGCAGTTTAAATTGGAGTTGAGGAGGAACTTCTTCACTCAAAGGGTGGTGGGTCTCTGGAATTCTCTGTCCATTGAAGTGGTGGAGGCTACCTTGCTGAATATACTTAAGTCACGGGTAGATAGATTTCTGATAGACAAGGGGATTAAGGATTATGGGGAGAAAGCGGGCAAGTGGAAGTGATCCACTTCAGATCAGCCATGATCTTGTTGAATGGCAGGACAGGCTCGAAGGACTAGATGACCTACTCCTGCTCCTATTTCTTACGTTATGTTCTTATGTTCATACATAACTTTTATTTCATTTATTAAGAAAAGTTGTGATGTCAGCGTGGGATTGGAGTCCAAGTGTAGGCCAAGCCAAGTTCCCTTCCCCGATAGGCATTAGTCACCTCCCTAGCTTTTACAAACAATCTGGCAGATTCGTGACCATGCTTTTTGTACCCTCTCAAGGGTATCAGATTTCAATTTCATAACTTGCCAGAAGGGAAGAGGCAGAACAGCTGAGTTTCCCAGAGGAGGGAGATAAAAATGTCCATAATTAATAGCAGGTTAGTTGTAAAGACTTGCATTCTAATCAGTGATCTGTAAACTGTGTGTGCTGTTATATGCTCTGTCTGAGGCCAGAACTCTCCATTCACCTAACAAAGGGACAAACCCCAAAAGCTTGTGAGTTTACTAGCAAATAAATTGGCTGGACTTTAACCTGGTGTTGTGAGACTTCTTACTCTGTAATTTAGGACAGAGAGAAGGACAAAGTTTTATTGTTAAACAGTGGACTGTGAGGCTGTCAGATTGCAGCACAGATCACGTCTATATTTGAGAACAGTTTGGACAATGACTGAAAGAAATAGGAGATGAAGGGATTGGGGAAAATAGTAAGTACAAACCCGCTTGTGTGGAAGATAAACCAACATAATAGTTGGATCAAAAGGCTTTGTTTCCTTATAGCTGTGAGAATTTGACATTGTTACGCTTTGTAATCCCGTCCATTGGGATAGTAACTGTCACCATAACTGCACCACAAACTTGCCTAATGTTTTGTTTCCAACAATACCCCCTACCTTCCCCACCCCTTAACACTCACCCTACCATAGGTTCTCTGCACTTCTGCAACAAATTTTTTCTGCTATCCTGCAGTCATTACTTCCCTTGCTTGTTCTGCAGTAATATTCTGGGTTTATTCCCCTCTAATTTCTCCTCAAAGCCCACATGTTTCATACTGCATTTCAGTCCTGTTGCTCCTTCTGTGCCTGCTCCAATTTATCAATTTGTTTATAGCCTGATGAACAGAGAATTGTGTTATCAATCCATAAGATGTTACAAGCACTACTACTGATCTGTTAAACATCTCCAGGATTTACAAGATTTAAACAAGGCAGCTGTTTCCCTTTTAGGCACAGAGAGATTAAGGAAGGGAAAATGAATCACAATACTAACTGGAAAGGCACCTGTATACCTGTTACGTGATAACAATCTAAAGATATGCCATAATATCTTTAGGCACTCACCACTAGTGGATAGTCTGGAGGGATGTCTGAAGTTGCAGCGAGACATAGGTAGGATGCAAGACTGAGCAGAGAAGCAGCAGATGGACTTCAACACAGATAAATGTGTGGTGGTCCATTTTGGCAGGACCAATGGGTTGAAGCAGTATAATATCAAGGGCAGGAGTCTTGGCAGTGTTGAGGAGCAGAAGGATCTTGGGGTCCAGGTCCACAGGATTCTTAAATTGGCCCCGCAAATGGAGGACGTGGTCAAGGCGGAATATGGTGTACTGGCCTTCATTAATAGAGGAATTGAGTTTAGGAGTCAGGAGGTAATACTGCAACTTGATAAGACCCTTGTCAGACCCCACTTGGAGTATTGTGTGCAGTTCTGGTCACCTCACTATAGGAAGGATGTGGAAGCTATTGAGAGGGCGCAGAGGAGATTTACAAGGATATTGCCTGGATTGGGAGGCATGCTTTATGAAGATAGGTTGAGAGAGCTAGGTCTCTTCTCCCTTTTGATCCAACTATTATGTTGGTTTATCTTCCACACAAGCGGGTTTGTACTTACTATTTTCCCCAATCCTTTCATCTCCTATTCCTTTCAGTCATTGTCCAAACTGTTCTCAAATATAGACGTGATCTGTGCTGCAGCCTCACAGCCCACTGTTTAACAATAAAACTTTGTCCTCCTCTCTGTCCTAAATTACACAGTAAGAAGTCTCACAACATCAGGTTAAAGTCCAGCCAATTTATTTGCTAGTAAACTCACAAGCTTTTGGGGTTTGTCCCTTTGTTAGGTGAATGGAGAGTTCTGGCCTCAGACAGAGCATATAACGAAGGTTGAGAGGCCATTTAATAGGGTGGATTCCCGGAGGCTATTTCCCAGAGCTGAAATGGTCACTATGAGGGGACACAGGTTTAAGGTGCTGGGGGGCAAGTACAAAGGAGTGATAGAGGTAATTTTTTTCACTCAGAGGGTGGTGAGTGAATGGAATCGACTGCCATCAGAGGTGGTAGAGGCGAACTCACTGGGGTCTTTTAAGAGATTTCTGGATGAGTATATACGATTTAATGGGATTGGGAGTTACAGATAGTTCTATGGTCTGGTAGGTACTGATATGATCGGCACAACTTGTAGCTGAAGGGCCTGTTTGTGCTGTAGTGTTCTATGTTCACTAACTCTCATGCATCATGAATAAAATAGCAAAGGCCAGCAAAGAACAACTTTGGCCTGCGTGACTGAATCTCAGTGCAAATCAGAACAGGGGAGGGAGTCACAGAATCACCAACAGTGCAGGAGACACTATTCTGCCTAGTGTGTCTACAATGGTCCTCCAAATGAGTATTATGATTTAGTACCGTTCTTTTGTCTTTTCCCCATACCCCTGCAGATTTTTTTCTATTAAAATTTGATAATAGTTTCATTGTCATCAGTTGACCTTTAATTCTAGATATTTTATTGAATTCAAACTCCAACATCTGCCATGGTGGGATTCGAACCTGAGTCCCCAGAAAATTAGCTGAGTTTCTGGATTAATAGAAAGGCAATAACAACTAGGTCCTCGCCTCCTTCAGTTGAAGTTAAACTGACTGGTCTGTAATTACTGGGCTTTTCTATACAACCTTTTTTAAATCAGAAATTGATATTTGCAATTATCCAGTCCTCTGGCACCTCCCAAGTCTAGGGAACACAAAGATTAGGCCATGTGATCTGCAAATTCCATACTCACTTTCTTCAATTTCCTTCGATACATCTCATCTGGTCCTAGAATCTGGCCAATGTTTAAATGCTCAAAGTTGATCCAATACTGTCCAGTTATCAATTTTGAGCACTTCTGATGACACAGTTTATTCCCCTATCACCAAGGCCTTCATAAAGTCCCACCGGCACACTGGTAAAGACAGGTGCAAATTAGACTTCAGCCATGTTCCTTGCCTCCATGTGCCAAACCCTTTTTGGTCCCAAATTGAATCAACTCCTCTTTTTATCTCCCTTTTACTGTCTATGTGCCTTTGGAATTCCTCGTTATGTTGGCTTCCAGTTTTTTCTCAGTAAATTCCTCTTCACTTGTCTTTTTTTTTTACCTCTCTTCTGAACTTTGTATTCAGCCTGGCTCCCAACAGTATTTTCAATCTGACACCTGTCAAAAGCACATTTTTTTCTCCTCCATTACCTTGATTTCTATCTCCTTTTTCATCCAAGGAACTCTGGATTTATTTGCCCTACTTTTCCCTTTTAATGGAATATACCTTGTTTGTGCTCAAAACCTTTTTTGAAAGTAGCCCATTGCTCTGCTAGTTTTTTCCATAAACCTTTGCTTTCAGTCTACTAGATCAACAAGTTCTTGAGGTCAGCTCTCCCCCAGTTAATTATTCTTACTCTGTATTGCCCAATACCCTTTTCCTTCATCATCTTAAACGTTATAGAACAGCAATCACGGCCTCCTAAATATTTACTCACTGACACTTAATTTACCAGGCTTACTTCATTTCCAAGGTTCAGCGGTGCCTTCTTTCTTGACGGACCGGGCACATTGCTGTAGAAAATTGACATGGAAATCTAGGAGCCCTTGCCCCTCTTCTGCCCTTTATACAACCACTATTCCAATTATATTCAGATAATTCAAATCCCCGATTGTAACTACAGTATAATGTTGATGCGGATAGGACTGTGGCAGGGGACTTCAGCATCTGTGAACAGAATCGCTAAGAGCCATTATCTTCAGTGGGATGGGATGAGTTTGGATCGGAGAAAATCCCACGAGACTAAATCACAGAGCAAGACAGGAGTAAGAAGGGTAGAAGCTGCCAAAAACGAGTACATACTCAGAGTCTAAACACCCAATGTATTAGCTGTTAATTTTTTACCTGCACAGTAATTTATTCAACTCATCAACATTAATTTATGGTAACTTGTGGTTGGATATCAATGACAACATTACTAGTAAGCCTGATGCTAAGTCACATTGATCCAATGTGGACCACAAAATAGTGAATTAACACCAGAAAATGCTCCCTGCTGCACTTTGCCCCATGCAACGGAGAGACTGAAACACCAGTCATTAATGCTTACATTGTCTCTCTGCATTTGATTCAGGCACACTACTACAACATATATGAACAAAACTGGTGAAGTTTTAGCTCAGAAACTCAATGAGAGAAAATTACAAATCTCAAGCATCCTCGTATCAAAGGGTTACCTTTCTCGAGTAAGTTAGGCATGTGGGATAGTTGCTACAAGCATTGAGAACTCCTGCAACACTTCACTCATCATGTTCACTTTTGTTTACACGTGGCTACTGGTGATATGGAAATTTTTGGCGTGGTGTTATTTCATTAGACAACAGAATAAAGAGTCTGTTAAATACATCAGAGGAACTCTTTCTATTTGAAACAGGTAAACAAGGAGACAGTTGCTTTATGATGTAAGCACAGTGATGTAGCATCAGAACGGTCATGTGACACACTAGAAGCAAACATCTTTGGTCAAAGCACAATGGTGATTCTGCACGACGCAACCTTATGTTTGTAATTATTTCCTATTTCACGCAGACGGCTTTTTAATTAGGAGAGGGTCGAGAGCACATCACTATCATACAAATAGAAGTCATTATTTGGCCCCTCTGCCATTTATGGCTGATCTATTTGCACTTTGAATTCCACATTCCCATCCACCGCCCAATAACCTTTAAGTTCCTTGCCCTACAAGAATCTGTCTACGTCTTAAAAATATTCAGCGGCCGCCATCTCCTCTACCTTCTGAAGCAGAGTTCCAAAGTCACACAACTCTTAGAAAAGATTTCTTCTCTTCCCTGTCCCTAATTTTAAGCAATCCCTAATTTTAATAAAGTGCCCTTAATTCCGGACTCACCCACAAGAAGAATTACCCTTTCCACATCAACTTTGTCAAGACCATTATGTATTTAAATCAAGTCCAAAGATGTGCTGGTTAGGTTGACTGGCCATGCTAAAACTGACCCAAGTGTCAGGGAATTTGCAGAATAAATGTGTGGGGTTACAGGAATTGGGCCTGGGTGGGCTTGTGGTCAGTACAGATTGATGGGTTGAATAAGCCTCCTACTGTACTGCAGGGATTCTATGATTTTTGAAGTCACCGCTTACTTCTCAACTCCAGTAGAAACAAGGCCAATCTGTCCAACTTCCCTGCCCAAATAGAGTACAAAGTTGAAAGACTATTCAGATCTTCCTCACATTAAAGTTTGATATCGTAAAAGGCTCCATATCATGCTCTTCCTCTTACATGGGTCCAAATTCAGCTTATTCTGAGTTTGGTGGCCTCACTCCAATTCTCACCAAGCATAGGGGACAAAACTGATTGCAATCATGAGGATCACTGGCATGAGGAGAGGAAGATTCACAGTGGAACAGTGTGTTCAATGCTCCAGTCGCATTATTCTCTGCAAAATTAGTGCTGGAAGTACATAGAAAAGCAATCATCAATAGCTCCCATATACTCCAAGGTCTAAGCCCATAGAAGTGCTCTGTGACCACTTAATTCGGTACAAATATTTGTTCACTTCAAATATTTTTGTAACATTGCCTCCCCAACTCCTTGAAAATCCTGGAATCAAACGACAGTTACTGTGTGACTATCACTGAACACAGTTGAGTCAAGCAAGTTCTAAATGTTCCCTGTAGTTACTTTAATCCTTGTGCTTGGAGTTGAAAAAAGCATTATATAAGTAGTGGGAGAAATAGTACACCTCCTGACGTCAATTCTATCAGCTCTTAAATATGAACAGAATTTATCTATTACACTCACAAGAGATCACATGCTATATCAAAAGTTCTTACCAACAAGTGGGCTTTGTTAGTTTAATGTAGGCATACAAGTTCAGTCACCAAGTCATTGGCTGTGCACCAAGTGATGTCAAATAAGAAGAGGCTTTCAATGGAGGTTTGGTTGTGCAGGACCATGTTAGCATATGAGCCACTGCAACATTTGCAGGTTTTAAATTGGACCCTCCTTCACATCCCACCTAACTGGGAAGTGACAAGTCAAAAATGGATTTAGAATGTGCTTATCCTGCTCTCTCCATACTCTCACCTAAGACTTCTCAATCAGTTGGATTAGCACCTTATTGTATTTAGTTTCGGTTTTAAAATAGGCACAGAATCAGTGAAATACGATATGGTGTTAACTCATGGCCCTGGTCTTAGGTCTCAAAAGTGAAACATAGTTTACCAAAAGCAGCATACATATCCTCAGACTTCTGTATCTTTTTCCCAAAGGAAGGAGGAAGAGACTATGTCCGAGGTGCATGGAGTCCTTAATTATGCTGGCTGCTTTTCCGAGAGTGAGAACTATAGACTGTATCAATGCATGGGAGGCTAGTTATAGTGATGGACTGGGCTTCATTCACAATCCTTTGTAGTTTCTTGCGATCTTAGATAGAGCAGGTGCCTTAATTTCTTGACATCGAAGGAAAGGTTGTCTTCGCACCAGTTCACCAGATATTCCATTTCTTTCCAGTACTTCGTGTCCATCATAGTTTGAGATGAGATCACTTTGGTGGTGTCACTAGAAAACTTAAAAATCAAATTGGAGGGAAACTTTGCTGCACAATCATATGTATGTAAGGAGTATAGGGAGGGGATGAGGACAGTCTTGTGACTGGTGTCGAGGATAGAATCATTGAACTCTACAGTGCACAAAGAGGCCCTTCATCCCATTAAGTCTGCATTGACCACAATCCCACCTAGGCCCTACCCCCACCAATCCCTCCAACCTAAGCATCCTAGCACATTAAAGGGCAATTTTACCATGGCCAATCAACCTAACCCGCTCATCTTTGGACTGTAGGAGGAAACTGGAACTCCCGGGGGAAACCTACGCAGACATGAGGAGGGTAGTAGTAGTGGGAGATTTCAATTTTCCTGGAGTAGATTGGAGAGTGCCCAGAGCTGTAGGAGTGGACGGGGATGAATTTGTACAGTGTGTTTTGGAAGGGTCCTTGGAGCAGTATGTGGATGGCCCGACTAGAGATGGGGCTATACTGGATTTGGTTCTGGGAAATGAGCCAGGCCAGGTGGTTGACGTCGAGGTAGGAGAGCAGGTGTCAAATAGTGATCACAACTCTGTCTGCTTTAGGATATTAATGGAAAAGGACGAGACTGGCCCAAAAGGGAAGGTATTTAACTGGGGGAGGGCTAGATACGGCCAGATTAGGCAAGATCTTAAAGATACCGACTGGGATAAGCTTTTTGAGGGCAGGTCGACGAGGTACATGTGGGAGTCTTTCAAGGGAAAACTAAACTCTCTGCAGGAAAGATACGTGCCGGCAAGGAGGAAGGATGGGAAAGGTAGGATTAGAGAACCGTGGCTTACCAGGGAGATTGAGGACTTGATCAGGAAAAAGCGAGAGGCTTACATTAGATCTAGGCAACTGGGGACAGAGACAGCGCTGGAAGCTTATAGAGAGTGTAGACGGGATCTTAAAAGGGGTATTAGAAAGGCAAAAAGGGGCCACGATGTGGCTCTGGCAGGTAGGATTAAGGAAAATCCAAAGGCATTTTACACCTATGTAAGGAGCAAAAGGATTGTTAGAGGGAAGATTGGACCTCTTAGGGACAGAGGAGGGGATCTATGCTTAGAGCCTGAGGAAATGGGGGAGATCCTGAATGAATACTTTGCGTCGGTATTCACGCAGGAGACTGGACAGATGTCTGTGCCTGATGTTGACAAAGTTGAGGATCGGTTGAGGGAAATAAGGATTACGAGGAAAGAGGTGTTGGGGCTGTTAGGCAGCTTAAAGACATATAAAGCTCCGGGGCCTGATGGCATTTACCCCAGGCTGCTAAGGGAGTTGAGGGAAGACTTGGCTGGGCCTCTGACGCAAATCTTTGTCTCTTCCTTGGACACAGGTGAGGTCCCAGAGGACTGGAGGATAGCAAACGTAGTACCGTTGTTTAAAAAAGGTCAGAGGGATCACCCAGGGAACTATAGGTGGTGAGCTTGACTTCAGTTATAGGTAAGCTAATGGAGAGGATCCTTAGGGACAGGATGTATGAGCATCTGGAGCGCTGCGATCTGATCAGGGATACGCAGCATGGCTTCGTCAAGGGGAAGTCTTGTCTTACAAATCTAGTGGAATTTTTTGAAGAAGTGACAAAAACAGTTGATGAAGGACAGGCTGTTGATGTCGTCTACATGGATTTCAGTAAGGCGTTTGACAAGGTTCCTCATGGTAGACTGATAGAGAAGGTGAAGGCGCATGGGATACAGGGTCGGGTATGTAGATGGGTCGAGAACTGGCTCGGGAGGAGGAGACAGAGGGTAGTAGTGGAAGGCTCTTTTTCCGGCTGGAAGCCTGTCACTAGTGGAGTGCCACAAGGCTCAGTACTAGGTCCTCTTCTATTTGTGGTCTACATAAACGACTTGGAAGTAGGGGTAGGTGGTGAGATCAGCAAATTTGCTGATGACACCAAGATGCTTGGATTGGCGGGTACAGAAGAGCAGTGTCAGGCAATACAACAGGACATAGACAGGTTGGTAGACTGGGCAGATAGATGGCAAATGGAATTTAATCCGGATAAATGCGAGGTGATGCATTTTGGCCGGAAAAATGTAAAAGAGAGTTATAGGATAAAAGGTAAAACTATACGGAGCATAGAGATGCAGAGAGACTTGGGGGTGCAGGTTCACAAGTCTCTGAAGGTGTCCTCACAGGTGGAGAAGGTGATAAAGAAGGCGTATAGTATGTTAGCTTTCATAGAAAAGGGTATAGAATACAAGAGTAGGAGTTTGATGTTGCAGTTGTATAGAACTTTGGTTAGGCCTCACTTGGAATACTGCGTCCAGTTCTGGTCGCCGTACTATCGGAAGGATGTGGAGTCCTTGGAGAGAGTGCAGAGGAGGTTTACCAGGATGCTGCCTGGTATGGAAGGACTGTCTTATGAGGAACGATTAGATAGACTGGGGTTGTTTTCCCTTGAAAGACGTCGGCTTAGAGGGGATCTCATAGAGGTGTATAAGATTATAAGGGGTATAGATAGAGTAAATGGATGTAAACTTTTTCTGCCTTTAAAAATGGATAGGACGAGGGGTCATGGCCATAGGGTAAGGGGGGCTATGTATAGGACGAATATTAGAGGGCAGTTTTTCACACAAAGGGTAGTGGGGGTGTGGAATGCACTGCCGAGTAAGGTGGTGGGAGCAGGCACGCTGGGGCTGTTTAAGGGTCTCTTGGACAGCCACATGAGCGGTATGCAGATAGAGGGATATAGTAGGACTGTTTAACTACGGCTTTTTCCACAGGTAATTCGGTCCATACTTGACCAACATTGAGCATGCATTCGGCAGGTGGTGCGGGTACAGCTCTTGGATGTTGATTCATGGGTTGCCTGGTACCTCATGTCGTAAATGAGTGCTTTATGTGGACCATCTGAAGGGCACCATGACAGCTCAGAGACTATCGATGTGGCTGTGCAGACACTTGGAATTGGGCCGGTGTCTGCGGGAGTTTGCGCGTTCTCCCCGTGGTTGCGTGGGTTTTCTCCGGGCACTCCGGTTTCCTCCCACAACCCAAAAATTCGCTCTTAGGCTGATTGGGAAACAAATTGTCCCTATAGTGAGAATTTTCCATATTAGGAATAATATATATTATATAGGAATAATATAATAGGATAATGGATTTGCTACTATATAGTTATGACGGCGGCGCGGGCTCGTTGGGCCGAAGGGCCTGTTTCCCGTGCTGTGTTGCTCTTTAATAAAAAGAAAACGTGCAAACTCCACACAGACAGTGACCCAAGTCGGGAATCGAACCCAGGTCCCTGAAGCTGTGAAGCAGCAGTGCTAACACTGCTACTGCGCCGCTGCATTTTTTTTTAAAAGTATTTTCATTTGCTCCCACTTTATATTCTCAGGATTGTTTCCACCAATTAACAGAAAATATAATTTCATTGTGAAAACACACAAGAATGTCTCTTTATATATATATTAAAGATATAATAAGAGTGACCATAGTGCTGATCCCAAATTATCCAGAACAGAGGCATTTTAATCACATAAAAGTGCCCTCTCAATATGTGCTATCTCCCCAGAACAATAACAGACCCTCTACAACTGTTCAGTTCATCAATGCAAAGATTATGGAAAAAAATTATATAGTACATAAACAAAAGTCATTTTCTTCACATTTTGGTGTTTTTTACTCAATCGATCGAGGTAAAATAAGTTTCAAATAAATACATGGCTTTTCTTGCATTGATCTTGGTGCAATTGTATTACTCAACAATTCTAGTTCCCACACATTTATAAATATACACAGATGATCGTAGCAAAGTTGTTGTTGCTTATCCTTACTGATTGTGATTTGTGGATTAAGAACTTTAGGATCCAGTCGCGAGGGGAGTAGCTGAGCCCCAGGCTACAGAGTTTGGAAATGAGTTTTGTAGGAATAATGGTGTCGAAGGCTGAGCTGTTGTCAATAAATAGGAGTCTTTGTTAACTGGGTGTTCCAGGTTGAGTGCAGGGCCAGGGAGACAGTGTTCACTGTGGATTTGTTGAGGCGATAGGCCAACTGTAGTGGATCCAGACAATTTGGGAGGCCAGAATTGATTTGTGTCATGACTAACCTTTCGAAGCACTTCATAATGATGAATGGTCAAAATCACCAGATGATAGTCATTAAAGCATGCTGCCTGGCTTTTTTTTAGTACCAGAATGATGGTTGTTTTCTTGAAGCAGATAGGGACATCAGACTTCAAGAGTCTGTAAATAAGTACTACAAGATCCATCTGTTCCTCTGTGCTCCCCAGTGTCCTATCATTTATTAAATACTCTTTCATCCTGTTTCTTCTTCCAAAGTGCATCACCTCACACTTAACAGGGTTGTATACCACCTGCCAGTGCTCTGATCATATGACTAACCCCATTTATAACTTCTTGTAATCTGATTTTCTTCTTCACTATTAACCATAGTACCAATCTTGGTGTCGTTTGCAAACTTGCTCAACATTCCCCCACATCTTCATCTACATTATTTAACAAACCATAAATGTCCCAGTAATGAACCTTGTGGTTCACCACTGGACATTGGCATCCAATCATTCAAACTGCGTTCTATCACTACTCTTTATGTCCTATTGCTAAGCCAGTTTCTCCTCCGTCTCACCAAGTTTCCCTAAATTCATGTGCTTTAACCTTCTCAATCAGTCTCCCATAGGACCTTATCAATAGCTGTGCTAAAATCCATAAAAACTGCATCTCCTGAATTTCCCTCATCCATGACGTGGAGATGCTTGCGTTGGACTGGGGTAAAACAGAAAGAAATGCCACAGCACCAGCTTAAAGTCCAAACAGGTTTATTTGTAGCAAAAGCCACAAGCTTTCAGGACAGGCTGTTCGTCAGGTGGCTGAGACTCCTGCTTTTGCTACAAATAAACCTGTTTGGACTTTAAGCTGGTGTTGTGGGATTTCTTTCTGTTTTTCCCTCATCCACGCATGATCATATTTTTGAAAAATTCTAACAAATTTGTGAGGCACCAGCTCCTTCTGACAATGCCGTGCTGAATTTCCGTAATTAATACATGCTTTTCCAAGTGGATATTTACATTGCAATGATAATTATTTTTATTTATTCGTGGGATGTGGACATCACTCCTATAGTCAGCATTTATTACTCAACTCTCATGGCTTTTGAGAAGATGGGGCTGCATTGCCTTCTTGAAGCACTGCAGCCCATGCGGTGAAGATACTTCCATCAGGATGTCAGACAAAGTTCCAGCATTTGTTCCAACCAGGAAAAAATGGTAATATATTTCCAAATCAGGACCGTTTATGATTTGGGATGGGAACTTGGTGACATTGTTTCCAAGTGAGGCTTTGGAAGGTGTTATCAAAAAAAGCTGGCAATTTCACACAATATATTTCAGAGAAGCACACTACTGACAGGAGTAAATTTTTAAAGTGGTGGTTGGAGTGCCATTAAAGCTGACTACTTTGACCTTTGGGCAGCATGGTGGCACAGTGGTTAACAGTGTCAGGGACTTGGTTTCGATTCCAGCTTGGTTAAATGTGTGGAGTTTGCACATTCTCCCTGCGTCTGTTTGAGTTTCCTCTGGGTATTCCAGTTTCTCCCACGGTCTGAAAGACATGCTGGTTAGGTGCACTGACCCAAACAGATACCGGAGTGTGGCGACTGGGGGAATTTCACAGTAATTTCATTGCAGTGTTAATGTAAGACTTTCTTGTGACTAATAAATAAATTTTTAATTTTTTTTTAAATTTGATTGCTCATTTGGAGAGGAGGTGCACTCAATGGGTTGAATGGCCTCCTTCTATACTAATTCTGTGACCACATGTCGAATTCGCTAAGCGTGATTGGAACTATACTTGCCCATGCATTATAGATGGTGGTAAGGCTTCAAAGAGTCAGTGAACCGTTAAGCATAGAACACCCAGTCTCTGAATTGCTCTTTATATACACAGTATTTGTGTGGCAATTATCCCCAAGATGTTGATTGTGAAAAATTTGACAATGTTAAATTGTCAATGGTGAGATGATTACACTCTCTCTTTACAGCCATCTACTTTTTGCCTTGTATGGATATTACTTGCAACTTATTAGCCCTAACCTGAATGTTGTTTTGGCATTGCTGCAGGTGGGCATAGACTTGTTTCATTGCTGAGCTGATGCAAATGCAATTGCACATTGCAATCATCTGTGACCTCTCTATTTCTGACCTTATGGTGGCAGGGAAATGATTGATGAAGCAGCTGATGATGGAATCCAGAACACTATCTTGAGAAACTCCTGCAGTGATGACCTAAAATGATTGATTTCCAAATTCCATAACCAGACTCTTGCACTAGATATGACTCCAGCCAGTGAGGTTTCCTCTCTATTCCAATGACTTCAATACTGCTTGATGCTGCACTTGGTCAAATGCCACTTGGTGCTAAGAGCAGCCATTCATTTCTGGAAAAGTATTCATGTTCCATATTTGTGTCAAGTCGCACCCAGTATAAAATATGCCTGGGAGCACCTAGTTTAAACACAGCAGAGAACACTTGGTACAATACATAAAAGGCTGTCCTTGGAACAGCTTCAGCATAAAACACAAAAACTTTTAATAGCTAGTTGATGGTGTTTTTGATTAATTATCCATTCAGACCCCAGGAGAGTCTTGACCCACTAAGATCTTTAGTGCACTCATTTAAAAAAACTCATAGGATGTAGGCATTGTTTATTAAACAAAGTCATTAATGCCCATTCATATCTGCCCTTTAGAAGATGGTGATGAACTGCCATCTTGAGTCATTGTGGTGACAATACTGACAAAAATGGTCAGGTAAGGAGTTCCAGGATTTTAAAGAAACATTGATATATATTTTGAAACCAGGATTCTGAGAATTGGGAGGGGAATTTAAGGAGTTTTCCTACATTTTGCTTTGTCCTGCGAGGTGGAAGAGGTCATGGATTTGGAATGACGATTAAATTGTCTTATTGAGTTGCTGCAAATACGAATAGTATACCTTGAAATTCATATTGCACCTGTGATGGTCACAGAACAGAGATATTCAAGGGGATCTATCTCATCACATCTGCAGGCTTTGACATGGTTCACCATACCACCTTCCTTCAGCAGTGTTGGCCTGCCAAGTGGGATTCCACTAATTCCATTCTTGTCCACTGAATCATAGCTAAAAAATCACTGCAATGGCTTCTTTTCCCACTTCAGCTTTATTACCCCCCCAAGGATCTAGGTTTGTTGCCTCTTTTTCATCTACACACAAACATCATCTGAAAATACACCAAGAACAGGCTGATGACACCATGTTCTACCACACCACCACTGACTTATCACACAGATTGTCCAACATTCAGTACTAGATAAGCAAAAATTTCCTTCAATTAGAAACTTAAATATTGTATAGGAAGCCATTGCCTTTACTCTCATCTACCAACTTTATCCTTTTCACTAGCAACTTCTAGAAAGGCTGAACCAGGCTGTTCACATTTGTGGTATATCTGAGCCCAAATTAAGCTTTTGAACACGTCTTGACCATCCATTTATTCCGACATCCACAATCTTGCTGGACTTCAAAACTCCTCAACCCATTTGATGCTGAAATCCTTCATCCATGCCTTGCATCTCTAGATGTGACGACTAAAATGCATTCCTGGCTGAACTCCCACATTCTATCTTCACCTAAAATTCTATCTCTAGTGTCCATACTTAAACTAAACCCCATTCATCCATCACCATGGTTTCCAGTTAAGCAATAACACAATTTTGGGCATTTCGTATTAAAGGTCCTGCATAAATAAAATTGTTATTGCCAATTAAACAAATGTTTTGTTCTCAGAATAGGCTGAGCCTCATATAGTTGTAGCAATCCAGTCAATCACTCTCACAACCTTTCCCCGTGCACACTGCATTGCAATTTATTTTTATCCAATTCCCTTTTGTAAATTATTGAATCTGCCTTTCAGGCAGCTCATTCCAAGTCTAAACAACTCACTGCACAAAACAATGTTTCTTCATGTGACCAATCGTTTATTTGTCAATTGTCTTAAATTTGTGTCCTCTAATTGTCTCTTTCATGACTTAAAACTGTGCGTCTTTATCTACTCAACGAAAACCACTAATGATTTTGAACCTTTATCAAACCTCCTCTTAATAATCTAAGGCAGCCTGAGGGATGACCTTGTTGAGATCTTTTAAAATCAAGAGGCTTTGCAATACTAAGGGGTTAACATCACATGCAACTAAGAATTTTTGAATTGATTTCAAAATGACAAGCTTCAGACATCTGTGATTAACAAATTTACTCTAACAGTTCCCTTTCTTTCAACATAATGATATTACGACCTTAGATACGATTAACCTGATTAGAACAAACAGCATCTTGTGATTAGCTATATTGTATCAGACCACATGTGATCATAAGGATTGTAAAAGATACATAAAGGGGGGCTGTCCCATTGTCCGGGGCACCTTTGCTACCTGACTCTCAGCATTGAGTGGAAGTTACGTAGCAAAGGTTTGCCAGCTTTCACGTACAAGAACAACGAGCTTTTGGATTGAACAGCAATTGTTGTTTGCCTTTGTATCAAGGACGGAAGAGTCTCGTGAAAATAAGCATAATTGCTTGACAGGATAAATGTAAAGAAAATGTTTCTGCTTGCTGGTGTGACTAAAGCTAGGAGGTCTTAAATGTTAAACAGACACAGAGAAATTCAGTAACGAATCCAGGAGAAATGTCTCCACCCAGATCATGGTACGTGGAAGAAACCACCATATGAAGTAATTAAGATGAATATCATTAATACATTTAAAGGGGAGCTAGATTAACATAAGGGTGCCAGCGATGCATGGAGCTTAAATAATAGGTTGGACCCATTTTCATTTTCAGATACTCGCACACCTATTAAGCCTATATCTCAACACATCTCATGAATATACTCAAGAATCTCAGCTCTTCACCATCCCCATCTTAAATTACTTCCATATTCTGTTTATGTTCCTCCCCATTTATGCCAGGGAGAAAGATAAGATTGGTTATTTAAGGAACAGAGGAACAGGCTAGTGCAGACTGTATTAACAGATTGTAACCTGATGCAATCCGTGAGCAAGGTTCCTAAATAGGTATGTAGACTTGAATCATGAAATAGCAGGAGTAAACCATACGGCCTCTTGATCCACTATTCAATCCCAGGCGATCACAGGCTTTAATTCCACTTTGTCACCCGCTCCCCATTCCCTGCTTTCCCAAGACACCAAAAGTCTGTCTATCTCAGCCTTAAAATATTCAGTGGAGCATCCAAATCCTGTAGGTTAGAGAATCCCAAAATTCCACAACTATTAAGTGCAACATTTCCTTTAAATTTCTTTATGTCAGTCTAGCCAGCCACTTATCTTAGTAAGAGACCGTGTCTCTTGCTAAGATTGGGCTTTAAAGGTAAGAAAACACCTGAAAGTATGCCATCTATTCTGGCATGAATAGATCTTGGCCTCAAGAGCCCTGTTGCATCAATGTAAATGCGAGAGGGCAAAGTTATTCCAGAATGCCTCATTGCTGCACAAGTTACATAGAAAGATATAAAACACACAGCACAGAAACTGGCCATTCGATCCAAAAGCTCCATACTCGTGTTTAAATTCTACGTGGTATCCCCTCTTCATCTAAACTTATAATTAGAACCTTTCATTCTTTTATTCCTTTATGATTATCCAGCTTCTCCTTAAACATATCAATGATATTTACCTTAGCTACTCCAGTTTGTATAACCCAACCAGAAGTAACCATTGTCAAGTTTCTTCAGAATCACATGGACTTCAATATTATCTTTCATTCTTCCAATTTTAAAGTACAGGCCCAATTCTCAGCTTCAGAATAATGCCCAATTCAAGTACAATCCAAAATAACGTCCACAAATTATTCAGTTGCTGCATCAATCTGAATGTTCAAGATAGCATGGCTCACAGGAATGCAGTGTCTGTGGGTACACAGGTCTCACAGCTATGCCCCATGTTGTAAACCAGCCTGGCTTCCATAAAGATGGGTCTCCGTATGTCATCTACATTCCTCAGTGCAAACAACCTTGCATTCCATATAAACATACTTCAATGTCAATTACAACCAGCCATATTTTAAGTGGATGGGTCTCAAAAAACAGGCTTGTTTACATTGAAGAATATAGCTGACAATGACCTTATGAGTCAGGATACGGTCTTACAAAACTGTACACACAAAGATGATCACATCCATTTTTCAGAGGAGTCTGGCCATTTACAGGGATCAAATCTCCAAGCTAAATAAAGTAGATTTCGCAGAAAATTGCAATGAAATATTATTTGAATCCTACCAGTACTGCAAATTTGAATCTTATGCCATAATGAATCAGATCTGTACCAACCTACAATCTGATGGGATCAGAGAATGACCCATCTTTTGCATTTTAAGGAAACATTCAAGTTCAGTTTTTGCATACAGTTTTAGTTTGGAATGACCTGGAACTAAGGAAGTGCAAGTACAAAATAGCTCCATCTGCAACCTGTTATAGAGGTAATACTGGAGATATCTCACATTAAAATCAAAAGGGCTAACCAGAGTCTACATGTAACACAGTAAATTGTTTATAAAATCACTTACTTGTTGCGTTAACAAGACCAGCAGCATCAGAAGGGTCAGTGAGATACGACATAATAAGCTGTAAGCACAGTAAGCACTGCAGTGTAGGCAAACATGATAGCATCACGTGACTGTAATAGGGTGTTGCAAGGTTATTTTTGCAATGGTCAAGGCTATTCTCTACCTTGTATGTTAGCAGTTGAAGTCTCTCTATAAACACTCAGTGAAGATTTCATTTTCTAGAACTGCAAACTTGTTTGAATCTTGTGCTGTTTACCATAAAAGAAATGTTGATTTCACATGAAACTTCAAGTGCAGTTTCTTTTCTGATACAAAACTTATTCGGCTAAGACCTTGAACCAGATTTTTAAAAACCTTGAGCTGACTCAATTAAAAAACAAATGTTTGTATAACATGTATTGATAAGCATTCTCAATTGTATGTGGGAAACGCACATTTGCTGTAAAGTAATCTTAACCCGTGTGGATCTTACTGTGTCATGACCAACTACAAAGCTCCGCAATGGATCAGTGCAAGTGTATTAATAAGCCACACCAATTGTACAGGTTCCAGGTACAACGCACTCGATGCTGTTAACTAATCTCAGCCAGGGCATCAACTTAATATTCTACAATTAGCCTCAATACCTCTGGTCAAGGGAAGAGGGTGAGAAAACTAGCCAATCACAATCCAGCAACTCATAATAAAGTGGTCATTCATGGATGAGATCGGAGTCACTTAGGAGTGATGTGCCATCAAGGTTGCACTATGTCTGATTTGTTTTTGATCATCCTGCTTGTTGTATGATACAATGATAATGGAGTTGTTGATTAGTCATAGCAATCAACCCATATCATTTAGGCTACCATGGAGCCAGGCATCGGTGAGGAATACCTCCAGTGCTGCAGATTCAGAAGTCAGATGTCACACTTTTATCCCAAACTAGATATACTCAACCACATCTCAAATTACTTATATACTCTTTACCAAATTATTGTATTCTGATCTGCATTTAAATGAATCAATATTTTCTGCTTTCAATCTCCTGGAAACCTATTCTATAATTGCCTCAACAATGCGCACCCTAAATGTATTTAGGGCTTCACTAGTAGCTCAGCATTTTTCTGACAGCTCTGCTGCCTCGTATTAAATCTTAAGTGTATAACCCATTGTTTTCATATCTAATTTTGATTGGCCTGCATTAAGTGATTTGGCTTAAAGATAAGAAATACATTTTTTAAAAAATTGAAAACGTCACAGAGGGAAGAGAGATGAATGAATACAGGCTTGGAGTCTCCACAATAGCTGGAAGGATCATAGATATATATGCATCTATCCTATAAAAACAGCATCGTCTTGTTGACATTGCAACTTGGGAAGGAATGAGGAAGAATGTGACGGCTAGAAATCTCTCTCAAAATCGCTATTAGATTTGTCGGATAGATTGCAAAATGTGCTTGTGCCTTTTGAAATGAGACACGGGCAACAACCTTAAAAATAAAGCATTGTTTTAGCAATTAGTAGCTCAAGGAGATGGTTTGAATAAATAGTACCAATGAAATATTGAACATTAAAAAATAGTACGTCTACAGATCAGCCACTCCTTTGAAGCTGTAATTTGTGCATTAGAAACTGCAGAAACCTCCAATGTATACTTATATACCAATGGAATGGAAAACAGCCAAAAATACTTCAAATATACTCAACAACAAAACTGCACATTGGCTGCTCAAAACAGATCTAATTTTACACCACACCTGAGCACCAGGTAGAGTAATTACAGTGGAAGATGTTAGAAGTGACATCTAAACACATGTTAAAATACAGGGGAAGAACATCTTGTCTGGTCCTGGATATCATGCATCTTTTTCCACGTATATCATCTCCTACCAGCACCCTCCTAACCCTGCCCAACTCAACACATGTCCAAACAACGCCTGGGATCGGAAAAGTGAATAAAAGAAATTTTTATTCATTTAGGAAAATTCTGCTCCAGCTCCCAGAAGACAGTAGTGCCCAGAGGACACAACACCCCAATGACCCACCTACTTGCTGTGTAGAAATTACAGCCACTGGTCCAATGATCGTAACAATGAAGATTTAACTCTGGCAACTCAACCATTGTCATACCAGCCATTTCCAGCCTTTAGAAAGGTCCTTTCTTTGAACATTAAAATGCTGTTCCTTTAGGAGTACCTGGTGATACACCCCCAACAGTCAATCAAGTGGCAACACAACTGCAGAGGTACCATATATGCTTTAAACTTACTAGAGTTCTGTTGGATAACAGAACAAAGAAACAATGTCCAATTTTTAAACTATTACAAGAATTATAGTTCTGATTAATGTTCAACTTCCCACTCAGCTCTTCTCCCTCAACGGTCATCATCTGAAGAAAGCTGCAGGACCTGTAGATACTTCCTGCATTTTCTGTTTTACTTCAACATTAGCAATATTTTGGTACGTAGTTTCAGAACACCAGGTTAAAGTTCAACAAGTTTTCAGGGCATTGCCCCTTCGTCAGCAGTGTTTTGTTCAATAGTCTCCTATGGAGAGTATGTCCATCATCCCTACCTGCTCTGTCCTACATGTGACTCCAGACCCATAACAATGTAGTTGGTTCTTAAGCTGCCCTCCGAAATAGCTTAACACAGTTCAAGGGAATTCGGGATGGACAACAAATGCCCACATCCCATGCTAAAACAATGGAAAAAACTGCAATACAATTATTTCCCAGAGGGCTGACAACTGCAGATTCCACTTCCACCAGGACCTGGACATGCCAGTGCAACGCACCCAAACCATGCAGATATACTGAGTAAAGAGTCAGAACTGGCAGCCTTTCTTGCCAACTAGCCGCAAACAGATCAGAATGACCACGTATATAGACAGTTCCTGCAGAGGACTTCCAATTGTGATAAGGAGCCAAGAGAATGCTAATTTTAATGGTTCTTGTTTCAAAACAAGAACAGCACTTCAGTTCATCTGCTGAATTGGACCAGATCTCTCCAAATTCTGGTCACAACATTTGCATTCATAGCTTGATGACAAAGTTTAGTAACAGCAGCAATTTTAAATTACAAATGACCAAAGTTTCTCATCAACAGACAGATTAGCAAGCATTGAGAAAAGATTCTCAGGTTATTCAGCACCTGCCTTATTCCACTGGTCAAGCTACTTGTTAAACCAGTTATTGCATGATTTCAGTCATACACCCTTTGTATGCACCACAAACTCAATCAAAGGCCAATGATTTATCTTTAAGAAATATGCTGCACAATGGAGCATTTTTAAAATCCAAAATGGAGATTTTTGAACACATTTTTATATTGCCCAATTTGCAATTTCAAATTTATTTACAAAATTTAAAGCAGTAAGACCAATCCCCTATATGTAACGACTTCCTTGCAGACATATGTCAAAACATATGCACAGGCTCTGCACTGGTGCACTCAGAATCTAATTGTGATAGAGGGGAAAAATAGGATCCAGAATACAAATACATTTGGTGTTCCAAT
Organism: Sphyrna mokarran; assembly: GCA_024679065.1. Classification (NCBI taxonomy): domain Eukaryota; kingdom Metazoa; phylum Chordata; class Chondrichthyes; order Carcharhiniformes; family Carcharhinidae; genus Sphyrna; species Sphyrna mokarran. The sequence goes on along the minus strand of JAGIQG010000014.1, from coordinate 69,091,685 downwards.
CAGACGAAACAATATTGCTTTATCCACAAGCTAACCAACAGAAAGATCAATGTTTGGTGACAGGACACAAACAGTGCACATAGATATAAGTTCAATCACGTTCCGCTCAAAGACAGGTCCTTGTCTCATTGTTTGCCAAAGTTCCATCCTACACTGCTTTTGTCATTGGGTAATGCCTTCTACTCTCAGGGTAAGGACAAGAAGGCAGATCTCAAACCTGCCTCAGTTGGAATGGGAACTGAAACTGGGTAGTTGGTATTATTCTGAAATACATGCTAGTCATGTATCCAACTGAACTAAATATGTAGTGAAAGGAGCATGCTGTGGACAAGGGGTACCCAAACTGGGGTCCCACAGAACTGGTGACCACCATGAGCAGCAAACACTGTCAAAAGGAGCAGCTGACCAATTTCAAAAATAATTACAGCAATGAAATAGGCTTCATTAAGCACTGGATCCAGTGAACTGAAAGACTTTTAACTGATTGGCCCATTTGATTTATGCCATCTATCTATTGCTGTGCAGTAAAACTCATGGTCAACAATAAAGACTGATTCTGAGAATGGGGATGGCGGCGAGAAGTGCTGAGGAGTGATGAGTGTGTGTGCGAGAGAGTGGGGTGGTAAGAATAAGGTATGCATGTGTAAGGGTGAGTGCCTGCGGGGGTGGTGGTGGTGGTGGAGGAGGTGGAGTGGGTTGTTGAATGTATTGTTGGAGGGAGCAGAGACAAGCAAGTGTACAAGAGAAGGAAAGGATGGCAAGTATGTGTGAGGAGTGAAATGAATGAGGGAGCATGTGGGGGTGGGGGGGATGTGTCAATCATGAGAACAGCTTTCCAACATCATAACAAAATGCCAAGACTTTAGTTTTTTTTTTAAATACAAAAACTTTTTAATTACTACATCATCTCCCTAAAGTAGGGATACCTCAGAGGTTAATATTAAGGGCCACTGGAGAGTGGGGGTATTGTAGCAACTGTTTATTCCTGTCTCGCACAAAAGTAAATTGGGTAAGAGGGTCAATCATGGCTTACAAAGGAAATTAGAGAAAGTATCCAACGAAGAAGCATACAGATTGGCCAAGAAAAATAATACGTCTGAGGACTGGGAGCAGCTTACAATTCAGCAAAAAAGGACCAAAGGGATTAAGGGGAGGAAAATATATGATAGTAAGCTTGCAGGTAATATAAAAACCAACACTAAGAATTTCTACAGATGCATGAAGAGAAAGAAATTGGTGAAAACAAACGTAGATCTCCTTCAGACAGAAAGGGGAGAATGCATAACAGAAGACAAAGAAATGGTTTGGTTCTTTGGTTCTATCTTCACAAAAGAGGACACAAATCAGATGCCAGAAATGTTGGCAAATTCAAGATTTAGAGAGAGAGAGGGAAGAACTGAGGGAGATCAATATTCTGGGAAAATTGAGGGCATTGAAGGCAGACAAATCCCCAGGGCCTGATAATCTACATCGCAGAGTACTTACAGAAGTGGCTCTAAAAATAGTGGATTGGTAGTCATCTTCCAGGATTCTATAGACTTGAGAACAGTCCCACAGATTGGAGGGTAGCTAATGTCACTTCAATGTTGAAAAAGAGAGGTAGAGAGAAAACAGGGAGAAAACTCTCGAATCATTGTCAAGAATTTTATAGTGGAGTATTTAGCTCAGACACAGTCAGCATTAATTTATGAAGGGAAAATCATGCTGGATAAATCTGTTGCAATTCTTTGAAGATGTAAGTAATAGAGTTGATAAGGGGGAGCCAGTTGATGTAGTACATTTGGACATTCAGAAAGCGTTTGACAAAGTCCCGAACGAGAGATTGTCCATCAAGATTAAAGTGCATGGGATTGGGGAGAGCATACTGAGATAGATAGAAAACTGATTGGCAGAGGGGAACAAGGAATAGGAATTAATGGATGATTGCAAATTGGCAGGCATTCGGAATTTCACACAGACTGGTGCAGGGACACCATGTATATAAACATATATTAATGATTTGGAAGGGGGAACAAAATGTAATATTTCAAAGTTTGCAGATGATACCAAGTTGGGTGGGAGGGTGAACTGTGATGAGAATGCAAAGATCATTTAGAATGACTGGACAGGTTGAGTGAGTGGCAAATCAATGGCAGACACAGTATAATTTGGTTAAATGTAAAGTTTATTCACTTTGGAAGCAAAAATAAGGCAGCAGATTACCACCTGAATGGCTGTAAATTGAGAGAGGGAAGTGTGCAATGGGACCTAGATGTCCTTATTCTCCAGTCATTGAAGGTGAGCATGCAGGTGCAGCAGGCAGTAAAAGAGGCAAATGGTATGTTGGCCTTCATTGCAAGACGTTTCAAGTACAGGAGCAGGGATGTGTTGTTGCAATTATACAGGGCCTTCGTGAGACCACATGTAGAGTATTGTGTGCAGTGTTGGTCTCCTTTTCTGAGAAAGGATGTTCTTGCTGTCGAAGGAGTGCTGGTTTACCAGGCTGATTCTGGGGATGGCAGGACTGATGTATGAGGAGAGATTGACTAGGTTGGGATTGTTTTTGGTGTTCAGACGGATGCAGGGGGGGCACTCATAAGGACTTAAACAATTCTAACAGAACTAGACAGGGTAGATGCAGGGAGGATGTTCCCAAGTCCAGAACCAGGGGTCACAATCTAAGGATTTGGGGTTGACCAACTAGGCAGTGACGAGACATTTCTTCACCCAAAAATTGGTGAGCCTGTGGAATTCATTACCACAGGAAGTAACTGATGCAGAACATTGAATGTATTCAAGAGGCGGCTAGATATAGCAATTGGGGCGAATGGGATCAAAGGTTATGGGGAGAAAGTAAGATTAGGCTATTGAATCAGACGATCAGCCATGACCATAATGAATGGTGGAGCAGGCTCGAAGGACCAAATGGCCTCCTCCTATTTTCTGTTTCTATCACAATTCAACACTCAACGTTCAGCAATATGCCATACAGAGCGTACAGATTCGCCAGAAGAGCTAACATTATAGTTTAATGTTAAAGGCTGTTTCACAAAACACATCTGTTTGAAATCTCTAGCGCAATATCACTCCTTTAAAAATGGTAAGATTTGTGAATGACTAATGCGTGATAACTGATACCCAATTAATTACAATTGCACTAAGTGAGAGGGTTCAGCTATTAATCCGCTAGAACAAAGCCCAAGTGCTTCATATGGCTCAGATGATCCAGATTAATTTACAACCTTCATCAGCTGAAAGCTGCTATCATGTACATAACCCTAATGGTTCCAAGTTAAAGTGCTGTGATCATGCCACGTGACAAGACCTGAAGGCACAATATATAAAAGGCTCAGTATTACAAAGCTCTTTTTGTGAATTAACAGAGAAATTACTGAGTACTTGTACCACCCACAAATCACTTGAGTTTAATTTGTACTAAACTATCCCACCCAACAAAATGGCTTCTAAAATTAAAACTTAAATAGATGTTCCTTTTGTACAGTTTTGTCACTAAAATCATAAGTAGCTTCATATAAAGTTCCTTCAACTACTTTAGATTCTTGGCTCTATAATTTAACATGAGAATGAATAATAAGCAAACATACAGTTCCCACTGTAGAGTCCTTAGCGATTCAAACAATCTTTAAAAGAAAATCACTCAAGAGATTGCAGTCAGCCACTGTCTGAAGTTACAGCAAGGACAAGATGACTCCAACATTGTCAAAATTATTTATGTCCAATTTATGTGCAATCTTCTTGAAACCTTCTCCAAGTCCTAGTTTGTAGCAAGTCATTTTTTGTTGAGAAAACTGTTAATAAAACTGCAAATGTGGAATCTAAAAGCAAAGAAGTTATAATGAACCTGCAACACTGGTTCTTTCCTGGATGTGGAGCTCACTGAAAGACAACCATTTGTTGCCAAATGTTAATTGTCCTTGAAAAGGACAGTGGACCATGCCTTCCTGAACTGCTGCAATCCATGTGATGTAGGTAAACCCATGGTGGTGTTAGGAAATCGTTTCAGGATTATCAAGCAGCAGGAAAGGAACAGTTGTATGTTTCCAAGTCGAGATGGTATAAGGTTTGATGAGAAACTTATTAGGTGGTGGCATTCCCGTGTGTCTGCTACCTTTGTCCCTTTAGGTGGTAAAGTTCATGTGTGTTGAAAGAGCCTTGGTGAGCTGCTGCAGTTCATCTTGTAGGCTGTACATATTGTGCATCAGTGATGTCAGAAGTGAACACTGAAATGTGGTGGATAGGGAGACAATCAAGTGTTTTGTTCTGGATGATGTTGAGCTTAGGATACTGTTGGAGCTGTCGTGGAACAGGTTAAATGAGGAGTATTCCATCACACCACTGACTTGTGTCTTATAGGCAGGCTTTAGGGAGTTGAAGGCGAGTTACTCACTTCAGAATTTCAAGCCTCTGCTTTTGCAGCCACTGCATTGATATGACTCATTCAGCTCAGTTTCTGGTCAACGATAACGATGACTGCGGGGGATGCAGTGGTGGTAATGCCATTGAATATCATGGGGAGATGGTTAGATTCTTTCTTGTGGGAGACAGCCACTGCCTGGCATTGAGTGGTAGGAATATTACTCAAGTATTGTAGACTTTTGTAAAGATGTGAAGACATCAGTGGTACAGAAAAGATTGACCAAATTGTTTCCAGAGAAGAGGAACTACATGAATAGACTGGACTCACTAGTGTTGTTCTCCTTAGAAAAGCTATGATTGAGAGGGATTTGACAGAGGTGTTCAAAATCATGAGAGTTCTGAGAAAGTAATTAGGCAGTAGGGAAGTTCTGAAGGACACCAATTTCAGCTGAATGGCAAAAAAAAAGGTGAAATGAAGACAAACCTTATTTAGCAAGTGATTAGCATATGGAATGCACTGCCTGAGTTTGTGGTGAAGATAGATTCAATCAGAGCTTGCAAAATTGGATCGGATATTTATCAGAAGAGAAAGATTCTGCAGAGCTACAGGAAACTGCAGGGGAGTGGGACACCTGAGCTGCACTTGCAGAGAGCCAGCATGGACACACTGGATCAAGTGGTTTACTTCTGTGCTGTAATTGTTCTATGATTCTAGAATTAAAATAGGGGAGAAATATCAACTAGCAATACAGGTGCCCATCATTGCCCTTATGTCCAAGTCCAATAAACACAGAGTCCTTTTGGTTTCTGTGTCAGAGAGAACTGACTCGTGATGATTGCAATTTCCTGGTGTTGCCTCAGCATCGCATGATTTTTAGTCATGCACAAGACATGAATATCATGGCTAGTTGGCACTTATTGCCCATCCCTAATTGCCTTTGTTCAGAGGACAGTTGAGAGGCAACCACATTGCTGTGGCTCTGGAGTCATATGTAGGCCAGACCAGGTAAGGACGGCAGATTTCCTTCCCTAAAGGACATTAGTGAACCAAACCTCCAACCTAAAGGAGGTAGCCACTTGCTTTGTTCATCACTGTCAACATCATAAATAGCAGAAGTCTGTATCAGAAAACTAGTGAAACAGCAGCTTGTCTCAATCAATGGTGCCCTTGCCCATGAGTTCAATCGTCATGTATGCAAGTCCCACACTCCAGGAGACTAGCTCATAAATGAAAGTAGACATTTCAGTACACAATGGTTAGCAATGCTGCCTCGGGTTACTGTTTGTGTGAAGCTTGCATTTTCTGCCCATGAATGCAAGGGTTTCCTCCAGGTGCTCCAGTTTCCTTCCACAATCCACAGACATGTAGGTTAGGTTGATTACGTCAAGAGGATTAGCAGGGTAAATGATTGTTATGTCAGTAGAACGTGGATGGGATTATGGCCAGTACAGACTCGAAGGGCCATATGGCCTCTGCCTGGACTGCAGGGATTTTACGAAATTAGGGGCATGTTGAACAAAGGTCCAATGAGACAGTAAACTGAGGTTCTGATAATCCTTTTTGGCTGATGTTAAAGATCATACATCTTTTGAAGGGAACGGAATACCCCTAGTGCCCTGGTACTACTCACACCAAACACAGAGTACTGGATCATTTGACACAATCCGTCACACTTTGCTGCATTGGCGTTTACTTAAAAAGTAATTCAACGTATAAAGTTTTGGTACACACTGGAGATATAAAAGCTATTATTATAGATGAAAGTTTTTTTTGGTTCTATAATCAACATATTAGCAAGCAGAATTATATCATCTTCACATCAACACAATCATTCATTCCTGCAATTAATTTTTTTAGCAAACTTAGCAATATAGGAGATTAAACGCAATAAACCCATTCACACTGTTTCATCTGTAAAATAATTTCAAAAGGAAATCCTCACTTTAATCCTGAATTCAACATTCAGCTGCATCCAGGTCCTTCAATGTTTGTACCTCAGAATACGAAAACCTTTTATAAGATCATTTTCCATTCTATAAAGATTGTGTATTGCACAGTACTATCCTATGTTTTCAGTTTCAAGAAACTGAAACATTGGCCCTATGCTATCGGACCAATCCAATAAGGATGACTCATCAAGTAGTTTGAGCCAACTGCTGAACTGTTTCTGGGAAAGACAGCTGATGCAACCAAGCACAGAAGGTCTAGCTGCAGAATTCCGTCAGACACAGCCTTTTAAAGAACGGGACAAGCCTATTGTTTTAAAAGTCAGTGACATGACATGGAATAGCTTCATTTCTTCTGAAAGTGTTGATTCACAGTCACACCTAGCCATAAACTTATTTCAGTCAGAACATTCAGCAAGCATTAATGGAGCAATTGATGGTGGTGACAAAGAGTCCTTTCGCTGAATCTGGTTGGGTTTCACCCTCTTATACTACTGAATCTGACACACAAGTTTAACACATGCAGGATAAGAATTCAGTCTATTCCTGTCAATTCAAACTTTTAACTTAAATTACTTTTAGATTGGGCACAAACAACAGTGAAATATAAACAGACAATAAAGTACCAAGCACTTCCAAACACTCTACAAGTTGCATCAAAGTACAAACTATTGATCTCTCAGGGTTAAACCCATCACTCTGTTGCAAGTCCAGTGACATAACAAGCGTGCTGCGCAAACATGAACTCTGAGTCCATGACATTAGGTCATTTTTTTTTTAAAACTTATGCTCTCTGCAGCTCACAGCCTTAGCTGGCGCCATTATTGCTGGCTTGACCGGAAATGTCCCGTTATTGCTATTTAATAGCTGAAAAGGGGTCTGTTTATTTTAACTTTGGTTTATTTTTAAATGATCCTGCATTGTTAGGAAGATGATCGTGTGTTTGGGCAGTTTTTTTTCCCCTTTCCTGTGAGTTTATGGTTTCATTTTCTGTTTGGCTGCAATTAGAGCTGTGTTTTAGAAGGGATAGCAAGCTGGAAAGAAGTGTTTCTCTCTCCTTGTCTTGTCTGGAAATTCTGCTGATTATCTGAAAGCAAGGTTTTGCCTCTCTGAAGGGGAGAATCTGTTGTTGGTGGTGTGATCAGAGTCTCTGTATTGTTCCAACTTCAGATTGTTCTGAGTGTCAGGAGACACACAGCATTCATCCAAAGGGCTCAAGTCCAGTATTATGTGAGCATTAATCTTTGCTGTGTTAAACCTGTGAAAAGGGTCTTTTGTCTATGGGGTGATTTGACTGGAACATACGAGATATATTTGTTAAGTATTATACATTATAGTGGCTATTTTGTTTCTTGTTTGTAATTGATAAAAAGTTCTCGCTAATTTTCATATACACGTTACCTATATTCGTAAATAAACTGTGTTGACAAAAGCTCCCTAGTGGATCATCTGAATCATATCAGAGATACATATCATGCTTATTTAGCTAAATTCAAAATGCAAAACTTACAGTCCAGGCAGGCTCCCTAAAATATTCTGAAGTTCCTGACCTAAACCGTAGCAGCCTTCCTCTCTGTATGGCATACATATCCAGCTCACAGCCTCTGGAACCATACCCTTTTGTCAGCATCTGGACTTTCTCTGGGCCCAGGACCAACCAGCGTGATTAGAACCAGAATTTTACATAGCATTAGTGATAAGGTAAAGCATTCACGAGCTCCTGACAAAGAATCTGCATTTACATGATGACCTTTGCAGCCTTAGAATATCTCTAAAGTGAATTACTTCTGAATTGTAGCCACAGTTCAGCCAGCAAATGTGACAATTAATTTGCATACAGAGATCCCTCAAATTCTTCTCTTTGGCCGTCCTTCAAGGCCAAGGATGACTTGCTTCCACCCCAGGAAGGTGGATTCTGCAATAGCTGAATAGTCCAATCCTGGAGCTGCAGACTCTGGTTTGGCAATGGGACGCTCTGGATCTTGCGTTCTCTTTTCGCTGTTTACACTTGGCCTCCACGTGTTCCACCCAGTGACACACAAGGTGACATCTTTGTGGATATTTCTTCTCCAGTTTGTGCATTCTAAGGGAACAATTCCCACATGTCAAACAGGATGTTGCTTTCCTTTAGGAGGCTTTCAATGCGTCCTTGTAATATTTCCTCTGCCCTCCTAGTCATCACTTGTCATTGCAGAATTCAAGTAGAGCACTTGTTTCAGAAGTCTTGTCAGATGCGGACAAATGGCCCACCCATCATAACTGGTCGAGCATGATCAGTGTCTCAATGCTGAGGATATCAGCCTGGGTGAACATACTCATGTTGATACATTTATCCTACCAGTGGATTTGCAGGATTTTGGAGACACAACATTGGTGATATCTTTCCAGGGATTTGAGGTATCTGCTGTGCTTTATTTATGTTTCTGATACATACAGGAGGGCACAAACCAGAGCTGCCCCGTAGCCCATAACCTTGATGTTGGATTGAGTCTTGGACTTCAAACATTGTTGTGCAGGCATCCAAAATCTGTACCAGCACATTGGAGTCAACGCTGGATTTCATCGTCGATTTCTGCTCTGGGCCAGAGGTGGTTCCTGAGCTATGGGAAATGATCCACATTGTCCAGGGGATCACCATGGATCTTGCTGATCAGGGAGCTGTTTTGTGTGTTAAGAGTGGGCTGCTAAACAACCTTTGTTTTCCGGATGTTTAGTCTGAGGTCAATTCTCTCATATGCAGAAGTGAACGCATTAACAATGGTTTGTAGTTCAGCCTCAGTGTATACACACACACATACACGATCGTCTGCATACTGCAGCTCAGTGATAGAAGAGGTGGTCCTGGTTCTGACCTGGAGGCATTGATACAATCCTGTTTGAACCCAGTTTCACATGTTTGGTCTGTGGTGGTTCTGTTATTGAGTATCATGGCTTGCATGCCATCATGGAGGTGGTGGAAAATGGTGACAAATTTCTGCGGGTAGCTGAATTTGAGGGGGATGTTCCACAATCCCTCATGGTTGACAAAGTTGAAGTCTTTGCAAGATCGAAGAAAGCCGTGCCACTCCCTGCACTTTTCCTGGATTGGTCACACTAAAGGTTACGTCTATTGTGCCTCTTAATGGGCGAAAGCTGCACCGAGAATCAGGGAGGATTTTTCAACAACTGAGATGAAGCAGTCGTGGAGGATTTTCACAATGACCTCTCTCCTGGTCTTCACTCAAATTTCCACTGTCGGACCTCTCTCCTTTCCTGAAGATGGTCATAATATGCAATCTCCCAGCATGCTCTCTTCCTTCTGGTGAGGATTCTTGTCTAGAGTGCCTCTGTGCAGCATTTTAATACTTCAGCAGGGGATATCATCAGCACAGGAGGTCTTGTTTCTTTTCAGCTATCAGATGGCCTTTTTGACTTCATGTCGAGCTGGGGTTATGCTGAGATGATGGCAGGTAATGTAGTGGTGTTGAGGGCACTTGCATCAAAGGCTGCATTCTTGGTTGAGGAAGTCCTCCAAGTGCTCTCAGCAGTGAGTGCTGACTGTCTCTGTCTTTAATAAGTGCCTCTTCATTTTCGGTTCTCTTGATGTGAGTCCGTGGGTATCGGGCTAAAGTTGTTTTTAACCGTGCAAAGAGGCCGTGCACACCCTGGTTAACGGCAAGTTTCTGAGATCCTGCGCTCTTTCCACCCACCATCCATTCAGGTCTGTTGTTGTTGGAGTTATCCGTAGGAACCTGATGTTCCGAGCCCTGAAATTCGTAAGGTGTGTGAAGTGGGGTGAAAGATGCCTATATGTGGATTCTTTTAACATGGAGTGGTCAATGAACACCAACTACCACACAGTTCTAGCACAGTGAGGTCTTGGCCCAGTGGCAGGGAAATCTGGGATGACTAGAGACTTGGCACTATTGTAGGACAGGGACTAACAAACACACATCATTCATCTGCCTGTCAGCACCATCACCTTGAAGTGTGTTGTCATTTTCTCTCATGCCTTGTAGTCTCACCCATGCTTGCACTGCATTTCTCGCCCTTGACTGCGCTTCCCTCGTGAAATCGAATTTGTCTAAATTAAAAGATTGGGGAAATCCATGCAAAATTGAGCTCATTTGAGTTTAAGTCCTGATGTAAAGGTTCTGATTCAGAAGCAAAAGTGAGACTCTGAGTAATTCTGACCTTGTAGCAAAGATGACAGACAAAAGATGCCAGATTTACAATTGTGTACTGTTTGCTCAAAAAAACAGACAAAAAAGGAGCACCTCAGCTTCATAGTTTTGCTTCCTGACTTACTCAACGTGGCAAAGCACAATGGCACTCTAGTTAACACTGCTGCTGCACAACACCCAGGTTCAATTCCGGTCTCAGGTAACTGTGTAGAGTTTGCATGTTCTCATAACTGTGTGGATAAACACGTGGGGTTACAGGGATAGAGCCTAGGAAGGACTGTTGTTGGTGCACTGGTCTCCTTCTGCACTGTCGGAATTCTACACGTGTAAGTTATTTCCTTGACCTTCAAATCAAGGCTGCAAAGGTACTTCAGTGTCTATGATGCATCCATGGCATCACATGGGAATACAAGGTCAGCAATAAAGGACGCCATTCAAGGCAAACATGCCAAAACTGCCAGCACATATCAAGCAAAACAACCATCACTGGCTTAGGCAAATGCATGGGATAGAAGGTGGCTGAACCCCTACAACGTGGGATACGGAGAGGTAACTGGTACCCAGAGACCACAGAGCACCCAAACCTCTGTTCAACAATGTTGTCAAAAAAGACAAAACAGCCTTCAATATCACTCAGGACAAGTGAGAAACTTCAGCTGATGGTCAATGCAAATGTTGATACCAGCTGTAAGGGGGAATCTGCCATCATGACAATATTGTAGTTTTGGAAGCTCCAAAGCAGATGGTTGTCCTGCAAACAGGACGTCACGAGACATCACTCCACACCACCAAATGGAACGATTTCCTGTGTGGCACTGTGGCAGATTTAATCTTGCCGAAATCAGCTTGTTCAACCATCAAAAGGATCTTATCAGTCTCTATTTAACTACCAACACAGAATAACCAGAACAGAAAGTATTTTAATTGTTTAAACTAGTAAACCTCTGAAAAACTGATCAGTACACTCTAACCAAATGACAAAATAACTTTAAGTACAGCCACCCCAGAAGCCCCGATGTCCTGCACAGCCAATCAGCTTTTCTGAATCTACACTGATCGCATCAGCAACACAGCTCAAATCAAAGGGTAATTAAGTATTGTTAAGAAATGTGACGTGAGCAAAACCCACATTCCATGAATGAATAAAAAACTGAGACTCATCCAGTACTCAATATCCCATAAACTCCACCAAAAAAAGGAACCTATTTAATTCCGTGATGCACAAGTTAGATTTGCCTCTGCTGCTCTAGATAATTTCAAGGGCAATAAAGGCCATTTTCCGAAATTTTCAGCAGTTCCTAGCTGAAGAAGAGAAGAACTGACCACAGAAAGGACTAACAAGTGAAATTTTACAGCAAAAAAAAGCTAGAAAAATATGACTTTTTACAGCAGTAAAAATTGTATGGTAGTCGTATAACCCTGAGGATTTTCATGAATTACAGTGCAACTTTGATTGTGGGAATGAATTTACAGATTTTTGTTTAGCTGCCTGTTTTTGTTTTGAATGTTTATTTCTATTGGGAGTTCTTGACCCTGAAAACAGAGCTGTTTTAGTATAGAGTTGTGCTGGAGTCAGCAACCTTTTCCATAAATAGATAAAGACATTTAAGTACCTGAAGAGCAGCAACCTTTCAATTTTAGCACTTCATGTGCTTGCTATCATAAATTCACCCTCTTTAAACCTCTCAATTCAACAGGAAAAGGATTAGTGTTGAAGAATGCTATGAAACCATTAGCTCAGCACAGGGCTGCAGTAACAATGGTGAACAAGTTGCTGTCTAGAGAGATTGAGTACAAATGGAGATATTATTCTACAACACATCATTCTAGTAGGATTATAGAAGAATGTACAAAAAATACACACTGTCAGGTCAATGTCAGAGGCTGGAAACATACCATTATAGTCAACATGCCTCAATTTCTCCCTCAACCAGTTCTTCAATTCACCAACATAATCCAAGCCAACAGCATCCGAGAAATTCAGTTAACCTTTCCCACTGTCATCTTCACAAAGGCTTGTTATTGGGAGAGAGATTACAATATCAGCATTATACATGGAGCATCCACCCATGTACAGGAGAAATGACTGGAGACTTTTGTCTCAGCAAACTTCACATACAATGCTAGCCAGTTTTAAGAAATTTATGGTATTTATAACATTCTCATTCATCTCTGTTACTTGATATCTGCAAGACAATCTGACCAAAATCTGAAACAATAACAAAAGGACATGGAATTTGCAGATTACATGCACCCAATGAGAGGCAATTTAACTTTTAATCTGAGACATTAATGCACATTACAATTTACCACACTCGTGCTTAAGATACGATAACACACTTTTATAATCTCAATGAGAAACCAAGAGAAAACTACAGATGAATTATATTCCAGCATCACTGAGCTCTGGCACTACTCATGAGCGAGTCAGGATTTCACAGTCAATCCAAAACCTGATCACAAAATCTATGTTGAAACTTCCAATGCAAGGCTGCAGGCATGCTGCATTGCCAACAGCTCTATCTTTCTGTTAAGCTATAAACTTGGGCTCCAAGTGACACTTTAGTTGGATGCTAAAGAAGCCACATTACTTGTATTTTTCATGAACAGAGATCTCCCAGTGTCCTAGCTAAAATCTCTTCTTCTATGAAAGCAGATTATTTGGACAGTCATCTTATCACTGCTTGTGGCACACAGCTATGCGGAAAATGGCTCCAACATTCAGTTGCACAAAGGTAAATATCCACGAAACACTTTGTGAATGTCACAAAGAGATAAAAACAAAAGCAAATTGGTATCCAGTTGCAAAGTATTGCACGAATGCTGACTTATCAGTCTTTACCATCACATTCACGTGTCAACTGTGGCTCAGTTGGTACCACTCTTCTGAGTCAGAAATTCTCAGTTCAAGTCCTATTCTTAAGATTGGACCATGAAAGTCAGTCTGACAACCCAGTGCAGTGCTGAGGGAATGCTACCATCAGAGGTGGAGTCTTTCAGATAAAATATTAAATCTCTGTCCTCTCACATGGAAATAAAAGATCCCACAGCACAATTTCAAAGGCAGGGGAGTTAACCCCAGTGTCCTGGCAATACTTAGCATCAATATCATAAATACAGATGATCTAGTTATATTTTTTGGGAACTCTGCTGTGCACAAATCAGTCGCTTCAAAAATACTGTTGTGGTCATGAAAAGCACTGTAGAAATAAGTCACAAAGAACCTTTAAATACTTCAGTGTGTTTAAAGGGCAGAAAAGGCCTGGTCTAAAGTCAACATTTCAATCACTGGCAAAGTTCCCACAGATGATTACAATGTTGATTCCGTGACCCTTCCACACTATAATTAAAAAACTGGATAGTACATTTACTGGAAACAGAGAATAAGGAATACGGTTTTCTTTTAAAAAGGTTCTGAGCTAATGGTTTTTACCCAGTCTGTATATCCTAATGTAGAAAGAATCCCATACCACCAGTTTAAAGTCCAACAAGTTTATTATCTCCACATCATGACTACCATTTTAACGTGTGCACCAGTAAATGTTACTTCTAGCATAAATTATGTAATCCAAATGTCACATCCCATATCCAGACTTTGACAAACTTCACCAACAAACATGGATGCTGGAGCCACAGTAAAAAGCTACTATGCACCAGGATTACAACACAAAACTTCGGCAGCTATATATTAGAAGCTACCTGAGCCACTACACCTGTAGACACATCATCTGAGTATTCACAGCATAAAAACTGGGTAGCCATTGTGAACTCTGTATATCCTTACACATCACTTGAACATAAATAATGCATTGACTTGTCGTGGGAGAATCACCTAAACCAATCGGAAGGTAGGCAGAGATGGGCAGCACTCTTCTCCTCATGGGAAGATCTTTGTGTAAATGATGCCAGCAGAGTTTGGGGCATTGTTTCAGTTCAGTCACAAAATTGTGACCTTCAGACACAAAGGATAAAATGACAAAATCCACAGGCCTGGAATACCATGAGTCAAAGCTATCAGTGTACAGAAAGAAGCAAGTCCAGAGTTGAAATGCATACCTGGCATTGTGAGGTACTCTTTCTCTAATGTCTGATAATCTGTGCAATGATCTTTCTGGGCATGTAGTCTATGCCAATTATTATTTGTCAGGTGAGAAAGGGGAACTTGATATTCTGTCCTTTGCAACTACTCTACTATTCATCACAATCATGGCTAATCTGCTACTTCAACTTTACCTTCTCTCACTAATCAGGAAACTCTTCTACACATAATGGATAGCCAAAGTTCAGAACTCTTCTCCACAAGTGGTAATTAGTGCCAGGTCAATTGTAATTTTTAAAATCTCAGATTGAAAGATTGTCTTCCAAAGAAATTAAGCAATATTGAGTTTGCAGATCTTCCATGATCTGAGTGAATAGCAGGGTAGGCTACAGGGGCTAAATGACCAACTCTTGTTTCTATGTTCCTGCTACCATATCCCATGATTCTTCAATACCAATAATCTATCAATCAGTCTTGAGCACCAGTGAACCAGTCACAGACAAACTCTCTATTCCATAAGACGAGCTGGATAAAAAACCACTTAGGTGCTTCAAAGTGTGTAACATTTGATCGAAGCTGCACAATCATTCTTTCACTTTAGTCTCATCAAAAATCAACATCTGGAAAAAGCTTTTCTTTTAATTCATTGAATAGTTCAATGAATTAGTGATAGCTCTGATTTCAAAATATTGGAGATTGAATGAAAGTT
The DNA here is from genome assembly GCA_024679065.1 of Sphyrna mokarran. Classification (NCBI taxonomy): domain Eukaryota; kingdom Metazoa; phylum Chordata; class Chondrichthyes; order Carcharhiniformes; family Carcharhinidae; genus Sphyrna; species Sphyrna mokarran. The sequence continues at coordinate 69,076,471 of JAGIQG010000014.1, read as the reverse complement.
TTAAACTGTGAGCAATGACACTAAATCTTTCAACACAGTTCACTGGTTGCAAGTAACTTTTAGACAATTTAGAAAAGTAATTAAGGCACAACACAAATGCAAACCCTTCCTTCTTTCAAATACCAAATTGAGAAAACACACAAGTTCACAGTTTGTAATGTTAGCAGGGTAAGTTGGTTTTGGGTGGGGTGGGGAGGAAAGAAGCCCAATGAGCTGATTCACCACCCAATAATCTGGAGACAGCGTGTTAGATGTAGACACCCTGATCACCCTAACACAGCAGCTAATCTACAATGTTCCTCACTGCCAATTCTAACTCTTACACTGTATCTGTCTCCTCACATCCAAGTCTTCTGACAGCTAGTTTATATCTACCTCTTGCAGAATACCTTGCAACAAACCACACTCTGAGAACAGGCTCCTACACCCAGTCAGGACTGAATTCCTGAATTTTGAGAGACTCTGTCGAAGTTTAAGTGCCATTTTCCCCCTCTATCTGCACCAATGCAGCAGCTAATTCTACTTTTGTAGGCATCACAGTTTCCTCCTCCTCTCTGCATTTCGGTTGACTAACTGCCTATTGGGAGGAGCCGGGGCGTTCAATTAAGTCAATGCTCTCAAGTGTTTGATTACATGGGCAAACCTTTTGAAGTTGTCCAAAATGCAAAAAGCAAATCAAACCATTGTAGTAATTTAACAGTTTCCATAGGTACAACAGAACCTAGAAGATCCCTTCCAAATTATTCACCACTGTTGCTGAGTCAAACACCTGGAATTCTCACCCTAAAAACACTGTGGCTACATTTACACCACATGGAGTGCAGAGATTCAAGGTGATGGGCAGCAAGAAAGAGAAATAAGTTCTGATCTCGTCAACAACACCCCACACATCCCAAGCATGAATAATTTTAAAAAGCCACAAACTCAAGTGTGCTATTCCAACTGGTTGCCAATTTATTTTCTGTTTGTTAGTTTTAGCATACTGTATCTCAGTTTATTAGTTTATCTAGAGCAAGTTACATTCGGGTTTTGCATTGTAACAATGCTCCAAGCTGCGTTACTACATGCCCCAACTACGCTTGGACTGCCCATGATAATATTTGCCTCCCTTCAATCAAAGAATGGAAGCCAATCTTGGGCATTTTAGGAACAGATACCTTGACAATTATCCCAGGCCTTTTTAACAAGATCCTCAGGAGCACGGTCTCAATGTCCAACCTGCCCACAAGAATTCATCAGGAGGTACAGTACAGTTTAATTTCAAAGTTGCAAAGTAGCATACCTGTGTTTCAATATACCAATTGAAAAAGAAAATTTATGTGATCTCAAAAATTTACAATTGTAGAATAAAATGTTGTGAACATTACTCTTCTGAACATTCAGAGGACTTGTGATGTGCATCGTATTACATATGAAGTTATAGTACCCATGGGTATTTTAAACTGGATGAGGTAGTGCTACGTTTGCAGTTTTCCAACAGCACAATTAAGTCGCATATGTCAACATCTTACCGGTTCACCAACATCAATACATTTAGGTAGGGACCATCACTGACACAATCAATTTAAATAGCGTGGTGACTATTGGTCCTAAATTTTTTGATAGTAATGAGGGGAAAATTAGTATCTGCTTTCCAATTGTATAATATGGAATCTCACTCATTAATAAATGTGCCTGGGAAGTACACACAAACACGCCAGCGCCAAATCAACAAGTCACAGGTTACTGTGACGTCTGGGACTCCACTCAAATTATGTGTTGGCCAAGAGGTGGGAAGTTTCAAGGGATAAATGTAATATGCAGTGCAATATTATCCCAACATGGCCCCTGATCAATGCTGTGACAGCAAACCATAGCATTTGAAGTTCCTCAGGCAAAGGTGTGTGTGTGTGTGGTGAGGGGATAAACTGTCCAGAAATACCAGTGCAAAGGAGAGCACAAGAACAAACAAACATTAGCCAATATTGTGCACAATTTAGACAGCGATGCTAACCACTATTAAAGAATCATTGAGCACTCCCTACAATTGTAGATTGAGGACGATTATCCAGTAACGTATGTAGGCAGCTGCATGGTCAACATTTCAAATGAGGAAAAATTTTATAAGTTGTGACTGTTTCAGAAATATGACAGGAAAGCACAGAAAGTTAGCTCTTAGATGCAGTATTTAAGACAGAGCAACACTTTTACAAACAGGATCTGGACAGCACAGCAACTAATTTATGCATACCAGCCACCATAACAATGGAAAAAATTGCATCAACAACTTTTAACTTTGGCATCCTCACCAGACCACATGAAGGCAATCTACACTTCTTTCTGAATGGAGGGCTGTGACAAGTGGTGTTCCTCAGGGATCGGTGCTGGGACCTTTGCTGTTTGTAATATACATAAATGATTTGGAGAAAAATGTAACTGGGTTGATTAGTAAGTTTGCAGACAACACAAAGGTTGGTAGATTTGCAGAAAGCGATGAAGACCATGAGAGGATTGAGCAGGACATAGATCAGTTGGAGATTTGGGCGGAGAATGGCAGATGGAGTTTAATCCAAAGAAATGTGAGGTAATGCTTTTTGGAAGATCTAATACAAATAAGAAATATACAGTAAGTGGCAGAATCCTTAAGAATATCAACAAGCAAAGGGATCTGGATGTACAGGTACACAGATCACTGAAAGTGGCAATGTAAGTGGAGAAGGTAGACATGAAGACATACAACATGCTTGCCTTCATCAGCCAGGGCACTCAGTTTAAAAACTGGCAAGTCACATTGCAGCTTTATAGAACATTAGTTAGGCCGCACTTGGAATATAGTGTTCAATTCTGGTCGCCACACGACCAGATGGATGTGGAAGCTTTGGAGAGCATACAGAAAAGATTTACTAGGATATTGCCTGGTATGGAGAGCATTAGCCATGAGGAGAGGTTGGAAAAACTTGGTTTGTTCTCACTGGAGTGATCAAGGTTGAGGGGAGACCTGATAGAAGCCTACAAGATTATGAGAGGAATGGACAGAGTGGATAATCAAAAGCTTTTTCCCAAAGTGGAAAGTCAATTACTAGCAGGCATAGTTTTAAGGTATGAGGGGGCAAGGTTTAAGAGAGATTACCAGGCAGATATTTTCCACAGAGAATGGTGGGTACCTGGAATGCATTGCAGGATATGGTAGTGGCTTTTAAGGGGCGTCTTGACAAGTGAGATGGGAATAGAGGGATATGGTCTCCAGAAGAGTACAATTCAAGCCCCACTCTGCTATTCCAGTGCAGTACTGAAAGTGCTGTCTTTAGGATGAACAGATGAATCTAGGTCCCATCTCTTGTGGTGGACTTAAACTATTCTATGGTACTACTTTGAAACAGAGATGCCAGTGTTGGATTGGGATAAGCACAGTAAGATGTCTCACAACACCAAGTTAAAGTCCAACAATTTTATTTGGTAGCACAAGTCACAAGCTTTCTGAGCACTATCCTTCATCAGTTGAGTTGTGTTAATACGCATGATCTTCTTGGAGATCCTCTCCACTTGGAGCTGGCAATTTGTGGTGTGGATATAGCCGTGATGTGGAGATGCCAGCAGTTCGACTGGGGTAAGCACGGTGAGAAGCCTCCAAGCAGAGAGGATCTCCAAGAAGATTGCGCACATTGACAAACTCATCTGATGAAGAGGCAGTGCTCCAAAAGCTTGTGGCTTGTGCTACCAAATAAATCTGTTGGACTTTAACCTGGTGTTAAGTCTTCTTACTGTACTATTTTGAAGAGCATGAAATTGAGCTCCAGTGCCATAGTTAACATACAGTTCCTCCAATCAGCATGATGAAAACAGATTATCTGGTCATTTTGATTGCTTTTCATGAGAGCTTGCTGAGCACAATTCTGCAGCTGCATTTCCCACAACAGTGGAAGCATACTTAGAAAAATACTTCATTGGCAACAGAGGGCTTTGGGGTATCCTGTAATCATGAAAAGTTCTACACAAATACAAGCCTACTTTTTGAACATTCAGAATTATACATTCCTCCAATTCAGCCATCTCCAGCATCTCTAGTTACACTTGCTCCATTACTGACAGCTGTGCCTCCAGCTCCCTGGGCTGTAAAATGTAGAATTCCACCTAAACCTCTCTGCCGTTAAGATGGTCTTTAAAACCAACCTCGTCTGCTCTAATTCTAAAATGGCCATTGTCAAAATGTTTCCAGTAACACTCATATGAAGCACATTCAGATGTTTCACTCTGTTGAAGACCAGATAAAAATATATGTCATTATTGCTTTCACAAATTGGCCACCATGACTATCTATATGACAGCCATTATACATCCAAAGTAACTAATTTGTTGCAAGAATGCTTTGGCTAGCCCGAGAACATAGAAAGGCACTATGTACATATAAGTAGATTACTTCACCATTGCAAACAAGAACATGTATACCATCCCATAGTTTCAGACCAAGCAGTCTGTGTAGGAAGAGGCTCAGTCCCAATATCCATTGTGGCTTCACTGAAGTCTAGCACCACCATTGATCAGAGCGGTTTTGCTCATCAATCTTGCAAATATCAGGGACCGGCTTAAAAAGTGCTTCAGACAACTCGTATACAAACGGAACATCAATTCATACAGAAAATACTACAATCAACATTAATCAGAATATGACAAAGAAGGATCCCATCAACAGCATGGGGCAATATGGTGGCACAGTGGTTAGCACTGCTGCCTCACAGTGCCAGGGATCCGGGTTCAATTCCAGCCTCAGGTCAGTATCTGTGTGGAGTTTGCACATTCTTGCATATTATGGGAATAGGACCTGGGTGGAATTGTGGTCGGTGCAGTCTCGATAGGCCAAAGTGCTTCCTTCTGTACTGTAGGGTTTCTACGAACAGTCAGAAAGAACAGGTTAATGATTAGGTCGAGGTGCAGCTTCAGACTGTACTGTCAGTGTGGCAGTGATATTGGTTAGCACTGCTGCTTCACAGTGCCAGGGGCACAGGTTCAATTCCTGGCTTGGATTATTTTCCATGCAGAATCTGCACTTCTCCCTGTGCCTGTGTGGGTTTCCTCTGAGTGCTCTAGTTTCCTCCCAAATCCAAAGATGTGCAGATTAGGTGAATTGGCCACACTAAATTTTTTCTCAGTGTACCCAAACAAGCGTCAGAATGTGGCAACTAGGGGATTTTCACAGCAAGTTCATTGCAGTGTGAATGCAAGTTTACTTGTGACTAATAAATAAATTTCAGTCCAAACCACAATCTCTCTCTTTCAGATTCCAACTAACCTGCTGCATATTTCCAGAATTTTCTGTTGTGACTTTGAAATACCCATTTTCAGTTTCTCCTTTATCTGAATTTAATACACCATTGCTGCGTTCCGGTTTAAATCTTCTGAAATACCCATTTTTTGGCAAGACCCAGAATTGCCTTCAACATAATCACAGTGCATTGCTTAATGAATGTGCTCCGATGTCAGTTTAACTACCCTCATTGCTGTATTGCTGTGCATAAAACTAATCCAAGTCTTGGGGAAGGATTATCCAAGACTGGAAACCAGCTTCAGTTCACACTTGATTCGATATCGGGAACAGTCTTCGATAACAAATTCATACTTCAATTAAGGAAAAGCACAATATTGCAACTGGGTTAACAAGGCACGTCATCATGGATCACACAATTTCAACAAGCCACGTGGGCCCATTAGCGACGAGCAGCTTTGCATTCTCCAGATTTAGCACCAAATGAATTGACAAAATTGTCTGTTAAACTGTTCACGTTATAGCATCATAGAATAGCCAACCAGAAACAGGCTAAAATATAGACATGAAGACATAAAAACAGACATTACAGACCAGCACTCTGAATTTGGACTGCTGGCATGGATTATAAATTCCCACAACGTCCCTGTAAGGTTCCCAGAACTTCAGCCACCTATTTAATCTTTTCTTAAATAGTCTAGTAACACACTGAAGCATCACTACTTAACTCCTAATTTGCATTTTCCCACTCCATCCCATCCTTCGTAAATTTTAACAAAGTAGCCCCATAACCTCCTGTTCTCTCAGGGAGAACAAAAGTCAATAGTTATTAAGGTGTCTTAGAATTCAATATAGGTTAAAAAGAAAAAGGTAACGCCAGATATCCTGCCGATAAACACTGCCTGGAAACAGAATTTTCGTCTGGTAGCCAGGGTTCCCAAGAACTATGGATTCTGAATAGGGATTTCTGGAAGTTGAAGATGTGGCAAAGGAGTTCCCCAATTCAAGGGAAGCAATTGCCCCCCTCACCTTGAACTTCTGACCCCTTGAGTTCATCACTTCCGACCTGGGAAAAAGCTTCCCCCGATCTATGCCCTTCACAATTTTATACACCTCTATTAGATTAGCCCTCATCCTCCCCTTTTCTAGGGAGAAGGACCCCAGTTTACCCAATCTCTCCTCATAGCAGGCAACATTTTGGTAAACCAATGCAGCAAGATTTGGAATCTGGGAGTGAAAGCTTCAGGTTTGGGGACAGGCCCAGTCAAGGACTGTTGAGAAGAAGTTAGGAGGTTGGGAGGGAGGATATGTTTTTTGGGAATACCGGTGAGAATGGAGGAGAAATGATAGTGTGTGCACGTGTGAAAGAGAGAATAAGACCATTACATAATCAGACCAAAATTAGGCCACTGAACCCGTCAAGTACGCTATGCCATTCAATCATGGCTGATAAATTAGTCAATGTTATTCTCCACATTTTCCTTGTAACTGTTGATCCCTTTATCAATCAGGTACCTACCTCTGTCTTAAACATAGTATCACAGAATACCTATGGTGCAGGAGGCTATTCAGCCCATCGAGTCGATGTCAATATACTCAATAACCTGGCCTCCACTGGCTTCTGTGGCAATGAATTCCACAGATTCACCACCCTCTGACTGAAGAAATTCCTCATCTCAGTTCTAAAGGGACCACCCTTTCATTCTGAGGCTGTGCGTTCCAATCCTAGTCTCACCTACAAACAAAAACATCTTCCTCACATCCATTCTATTCAAGCCTTTCAGGAATTAGATCGCCCCACATCCTTCTAAACTCCATGAATTACAGACCAAGAATCCTCAAAAGCTATAATATGTTGAGGGGACAGAGAACAGAGATTGGGAAGTGAGGGGGGGGGCTAATAGTGAAGGTTGACAGGAAGGTGGGGGAGGGGATAGGAGTCAGACATTAGAAAGGCAGGCAATGGGGGGCGGGATGTCGGGGAAGGAGAGCATGTGGGGGCGGGACGTCGGGGAGGGGGTAGGGCGGCCGGCTGGGGGGAGCAGGGGGGTTGCTTGGTGTGTGGGGGGGGGGGGGGGGGTATGGGGACGTGGCTTCGGAGGGGGGGGGGGTATGGGGACGTGGCTTCGGGGGGGGGGGTATGGGGACGTGGCTTCGGGGGGGGGGGAGGGCTTCGGGGGGGGGGGGGGTATGGGGACGTGGCTTCGGGGGGGGGGGTATGGGGACGTGGCTCGGGGGGGGGGGTGGGGACGTGGCTTCGGGGGGGGTAAGGGAGAGAAGCATGGCTTGGGGAGGGGGGGGGAAGAAGGTAAGGGAGAGAAACGGGCGGGGGGGAGGCGGGAAGAGGGTAAAGGGAGAGAAACGAGGCGGGGGCAGAGGCGGACGGGGGGGCACGTTGGGTGGGCGGGGGGCACGTGCTGCGGGGGGCAGGCGGGACGGGGGGCACGTTGCTTGCGGGGGGAGGCGGGAGGGGGCACGTTGCGGGGGGGGGCGGGACGGGGGGGACACGTTTGCTGCCGGGGGAGGAAGAGGGGGGCGTTGCTTGGGGGGGAGGGGAGGGGGCACGTTGCTGGGGGGGGGAGGAGGAGGGGCACGTTGCTGGGGGGGTAGGAGGAGGGGGGCACGTTGCTGGGGGGGAGGAGGAGGGGGGGCACGTTTGCTGGGGGGGGAGAGGAGGGGGGCACGTTGCTGGGGGGGGAGGAGGAGGGGGCACGTTGCTGGGGGGGGGGAGGAGGAGGAGGGGGGCACGTTGCTGGGGGGGGAGGAGGAGGAGGGGCTGGGGGGCACATGCTGGGGGGGAGGAGGGGGCACATTGCTGGGGGGGGAGGGAGGGGGCACGTTGCTGGGGGGGAAGGAGGGGGCACGTTGCTGGGGGGGAAGGAGGAGGGGGCACGTTGCTGGGGGGGGAAGGAGGAGGGGGCACGTTGCTGGGGGGGAAGGAGGAGGGGGCACGTTGCTGGGGGGGGAGGAGGGGCAGTTGCTGGGGGGGAGGAGGTGCACGTTGCTGGGGGGGGAAGGAGGAGGGGGCACGTTGCTGGGGGGAAGAGGAGGGGGCTGGGGGGAAGGAGGAGGGGCAGCTGGGGGGGAAGAGGAGGGGGCACGTTGCTGGGGGGGAAGGAGGAGGGGGCACGTTGCTGGGGGGGAAAGGAGGAGGGGTGCGGGGCGTTGGGGGGGGGGAAGGAGGAGGGGGCACGTCGCTGGGGGGGAAGGAGGAGGGCGGAGGAGGAGGGGCACGTTGCTGGGGGGGGGTGAAGGAGGAGGGGAAGGAGGAGTTGGGGGGGTTGGGGGGGGAGTGGGGGGGGGAGTGGGAGTGGGGGGGGGTGGGGGGGGAGTGGGGGGGGGAGTGAGGGGGGGGGGAGTGGGGGGGGGGGTGGGGGGGGGAGGGGAAGTGGGGGGGGGGAAGTGGGGGGGGGAAGTGGGGGGGGGTGGGGGGGGGAAGGAAGTGGGGGGGGAAGTGGGGGGGGGGGGGAAGTGGGGGGGGGGTGGGTGGGGGGGGGGGAAGTGGGGGGGGGAAGTGGGGGGGGGGGAAGTGGGGGGGGGGTGGTGGTGGGGGGGGTGATGGGGGTGGTGGGTGGTGGTGGGGGGGTGATGGTGATGGTGGGGGTGATGGTGGTGGTGGGGGGGTATGGTGATGGTGGTGGTGGGGGGGGTGATGGTGGTGGTGGGGTGGGGTGGGTGGTGGTGGTGGGGGGTGATGGTGGTGGGGGGGGGTGGTGATGGTGGTGGTGGGGGGGGTGATGGTGGTGGTGGGGGGGGGTGATGGTGGTTGGTGGGGGGGGTGATGGTGGTGGTGGGTGGGGGGTGATGGTGGTGGGGGGTGGTGGTGAGGTGGGGGGGGGGGGTGATGGTGGTGGGTGAGGTGGTGGTGGGTGATGGGGTGGTGGGGGGGGTGATGATGGTGGTGGGGGGGGTGGTGGGGGGTGATGGTGGTGGTGGGGGGGGTGATGGTGTGGTGGGGGGGGGTGATGGTGATGGTGGGGGGGGGTGTGGTGATGGTGGTGATGGGGGGGGGTGATGGTGGTGGGGGGTGGGGTGTTGCGGGGTGGGGTGGGGGGTGATGGTGGTGGGGGGGGGGTGATGATGGTGGTGGGGGGGGGGTGATGGGGTGGTGGATCGGGGGGTGATGATCGGGGTGTGGGGGGGGGGGGTGATGGGGGGGTGATGTGATGATGGGGGGGGGGTGATGGATCGGGGGGGTGATGATCGGGGGGGGGATGATGATCGGTGGTGGGGGGGGGTGATCGGTGATGGGGATGATCGGGGGGGGGGGGGTGATGATCGGGGGGGTGATGATCGGGGGGGGTGATTGATCGGGGGGGGTGATGATCGGGGGGGGGGTGTCGGGGGGGTGATGATCGGGGGGGTGATGATCGATCGGGGGCGTGATGATCGGGGGGGGTGATGATCGGGGGGGGTGATGATCGGGGGGGGTGATGATCGGGGGGGTATGATCGGGGGGGGTGATGATCGGGGGGGGTGATCGGGGGGGTGATGATCGGGGGGGGTGGATGGGGGGGGTGATGATCGGGGGGGGTGATGACGGGGGGGGTGATGATCGGGGGGGGTGATGATCGGGGGGGGTGATGATCGGGGGGGGTGATGATCGGGGGGGGTGATGATCGGGGGGGGTGATCGGGGGGGGTGATTCGGGGGGGGTGATGATCGGGGGGGTGATGATGATCGGGGGGGATGATGATGATCGGGGGGGTGATGATCGGGGGGGGTGATGATCGGGGGGGGTGATGATCGGGGGGGGTGATGACGGGGGGGTGATGAATGATCGGGGGGGGTGATGATCGTCGGGGGGGGTGATGATCGGGGGTGATGATCGGGGGGGTGATGAATCGGGGGGGTGATGAAGGATCGGGGGGGGTGATGGGGGGGTGATGAATCGGGGGGTGATGGGGGGGGTGATGAATCGGGGGGGGTGGGGGGGGGTGATGATCGGGGGGTGATCGGGGGGGGGGGGGGTGATGAATCGGGGGGGGTTGATAATCGGGGGGGGATGATAATCGGGGGGGTGATAATTCGGGGGGGTGATAATCGGGGGGTGTGATAATCGGGGGTGATAATCGGGGGGGGTGATAATCGGGGGGGTGATAATCGGGGGGGTGATGAATCGGGGGGGTGATAATCGGGGGGGGTGATAATCGGGGGGTGATAATCGGGGGGGTGATAATCGATAATCGGGGGGATAATCGGGGGGTGATAATCGGGGGGTGATAATCGGATAATCGTGATAATCGGGGGGGGATAATCGGGGGGGGGTGTGGGGGGGGGGTGATAATCGGCGGGGGGGGGGGGGGGGGGATGATCGGTGGTTATCTGGCAAATTGGAGACGGAGTCCCAACCCAGTGATCTAGGATTAATGGGGTGGAGGTGGTGGCTGTTTTGGTTCTCTGTGATCTGCAGAGGGTTCTGGACAGCGCCCCTTTTCCCCAGCACTTGTGCCCGACTGGCTGGTGTCTCTCTGCTCCGCCAGCGCCCCGCACTAACCTGGCTCGGTCTCCACGCCGCTGCCGCTCACTCTCCTAGTCCAGGGGTTGACCCTGGGCGGCGGCGCCTCGATGAACTCCTTCCTGCGGCCGCTGCCGGCACGCTGTTCCTCAACGCTGTCTCCGGCCTGTCCCGGGGGTTCGGGCGCAGGCCCAGGCTCTGCGAGCTGCGCCGGGCTATGGATACCGGCCTCCCCGGCACAGGCCGCTTTACTCCACGGGTTCACCTTGGGCGGCGGGGCTGCCATGAGGCGCTTGGCCTCGGGCCTGCTGCTGGTGCCGGCCCCAGCCTGGCTGGCTAACTGCTCGGGTCCCGTGCCCTGTCCCTGAGCCGAAGCGTGTGCCAGGCCCTGGGCCGGCTCCGGGCGCGGTTGCTCCGGGGCCTGGGCTCCGTGAGGCGGCGGCAGCGGGTTGGGCGGCAGACTCTGCACCTGCGTGGCCATGGCGGCAGCTGGGCTCGCGCTCGGGCTCCGTGTGGCAGCAGTGCGAGCGCGCACACGCGGCGGCGGCCCAACGCACACACCCGCGAGGGCGCGCACGGCACCGGCTGAGGCGGCGGACAGCGCGCATGCGTAGAGAACGAGGGGTGGACACTGCTCAACGACGCCATCTCACCAGACCCCACCCCCTTCCTCAGACTCCGTCCTTCGCCCAGGCCCCGCCCCCTCACACGGACCCCGCCCCTCAGCTGAATTATGGAAGGCATTAAGGTTAGCACTGCTTCCCCACAGCGCTAGCACTCTGCGTTTGATTCCCGGCTTGGGTCACTGTGAGTGCAGAATCTGCACATTCTCCCCGTGTCTGCATGGGTTTCCTCCGGGCGTTACCATTTCCTCCCACAGTCCGAAAGGCATGCTGGTTAGGTGATTGGGCATGCTGAATTCTCCCTCAATGTACCCGAACTGGTGCTGCAATGTGGCAACTCGGGGATTTTCACAGTAATTTCGTTGGAGTGTTAATGTAAACCTACTTGTGAGTAGTAAATAAACTGAAGAGACCCCTCTCCATCAGCTAAACCCCTTAACCAGGAATGGAACTGGACTTGACATAAAAATATTGTGGCTACAAGAGCAGGTCAGAGGCTGAGAATTCCACAATGAGGAACTCACTTCCTGAGTTCCCAAAGCCTATCCACCAACTACAGGACACAACGCAGAAGCGTGACGGAATAGTCCAACAACACCTCCAAGAAGCTCAACACCAGCTTGGGCATAGCTTGCCTATTTGATTGGTACCTCTTCCATAAACATTCACTCCCTCCACTGCTTATGCACTGTGGCTGCAATGTGTACCATCTTCAAGATGGATTGTAGCAACTCATCAAGGTTTCTTCAACAGTACCTTCCAAATCCATAACCTCTCCGCCCTAAGAGGACAAGGACTGGAGATATCTGGGAACACTACCACCTCAGTAAAGTTTTACAACACCAATTTTAAATCCAACCAATTTATTTGATAGTAAATTTGCGAGCTTTCGACACTCTGTGTCTTTGTCAGGCAAATGCAGTGTTCTGGTCTGCAATAGCACACATATTAACACAGACAGTCACAGATTGCTGATTAGAATGCGAATCCTTACGTCTAATCAGCAATCTGTGACTGTCTGTGTTAATATGTGTGCTATTGCAGACCAGAACACTGCATTTGCCTGACAAAGACACAGAGTGTCGAAAGCTCGCAAATTTACTATCAAATAAATTGGTTGGATTTAAAATTGGTGTTGTAAAACTTTACTGAGTTTACCCCAGTCCAACGCTGGCATCTCTACATCATGAACACTACCACCTACCAGGCCCCTAAATCACTCACCATCCTGACTTGGAAATATATCACTGTTCCTTCGTTGTTGCTGGGTCCTTCTAGGAGGGAGAAGCTATTTCACCCATCATGTTTGCATTGGCTGTCCAAATCAGCATTCTAACTTAGTGCTACTCCCCTGCTTTCCTCTGTACTCCTGTACATTGTTTCTATTCAAATAATCATCTAACACCCTCTTGAATGCCTCGAATGAACCATACTTCCAAACAGTGCATTCCAGACCCCAACCACTCATTGTGCAAAAAAGTTTTTTATCATGTGATATTTGTTTCTTTTGCAAATCATGTCAAATCTGTGCCCGTCCACTTTTTTACAGACAAGAACAGTTTTTCTCTATATACTCTGTCGAAGCCATTCATGATTTTGAGCACCTCTACTTTCCTATCAGCCTTTCAGCCTTCTTTTCTCCAAGGAAATTAATCCCAAATTCTCTAATCTATTCTCATATTTGAATATTTCTCATCCCTGGAACCTTTCTTGTTAACCTCTTCTATACTCTCTCCAATGTGTTCAGGACTTTCCTATAATGTGGCACCCAGAGCTGTACACATTATTTCAGCTGATGTCTTGTACAAATTCAGCATAATTTATTTCCCAAGATTCAGAATAACCTTTTGTATTCTGCGCCCCTATTAATAAAGCCCAAATACAATATGCATTATTAACTGCTCTCTCCACCAGTCCTGCCTTTTCAATGATCTATGTCCCTCCTCTCCTGCACTCCTTTTAGAATTTTGACCTCTTATTTTCTATTATATCTCTATGTTCTTCCTACAAAATATATCACCTCACACTTCTCCACATTGATCTCCATCAGCCATTAATCTGCCCATTCCATTAGCTTTTGAAGTTCTACACTGCCATCACAGTTTACAATAATTCCAAATTTTATGTCACCTACACACCAAGATCTAGATCATTAACACGTATCAGGAAAAGCAAGGCCCCAACATCAATCCCTGAGGAACATCATGACAAAATGTCCTCCAACCTGAAAAATATTAATTTACCATTACTCTCTGCTTCCTATTATTTAGCCAATTTTGTATCCACATTGCTACTGGCCTTTTTATGCCATGAGCTCAAACTTTTCTTATAAGCCTGTTGTGTGACAATGTATTGAATGTCCCCTGAAAGTCTATGTACACCATATCAACTCAATTACCTTCATCAACCCTTTCTGTTATCTCCTCAAAAAACTCATTAAGTTATTTAAAAATAACTTTTTCCTTTAGAAATCCATCTTGGTTCTTCTTCACAGTGCCAGGGACCTGGGATCGATTCCCAGCTTGGGTCACTGTCTGTGTGGAGTTTGCACATTCTCTCTGTGTTTGCGTGGGTTTCCTCCAGGTATCCCAGTTTCCTCCCACAATCTGAAAGATGTTCTGGTTAGTTGCATTGAACCCCACAGGTGCTGGAATATGGCAACTAAGGGAATTTCACAGTAATTTCAATGCAATTAAGTAAGCCTTACTTGTGACTAATAAATAAATAAACGTAATCAGCCCACATTTTTCATGTGATGACTAATTCTATCCTGAAATGTTTCTAGATGCTTGGCACTACTAATATTAAACTGACTGGTCTGTAATGATTGGGCTACCCTTACAACTTTTTTTGAACAAAAGCATAACATTTGGAATTCTCCAGCTCTTTGGCATCTAACCTGAGTCTAGAGAAGACTGGAAGATTATGGCCAACATTCCTACAATTTCCATTCTCAGTTCCTTCATTATCCTTGGATGCATTTCATCCGATCCTGATGTCTTGTCAACGTTCAGTACTGACAGTCTATTTAACACTTCCTTCTCATCAATTTTGAACTCTTCTAGAGAGAATTTCCTTGATTGTCACTATGTCCTGGACAGCATTTACTTCCTTGGTAAATCATTAATACATCACAAAAAGCAAGGGATCAATATTTGACCCTTGTAAAAAAAATCACTGGAAACAGCCATTAACCATTACACTTTGCTTCCTACCTCTCAGCCTATAGTAGATCCAAATTGATAGTTCCCTTGGATCCCATGGGCTCATAATTTTCTGACTGGTCCACCATTTGGGACCCTGTCAATTGTCTTATGAAATCCAAGTAGTCCTTAGCCTCACTGATCTTCCTTGTAATCTGTTGAAAAAATTTAATCAAGTTGGTTTGGTACATCATTCCACTGCATGCAAATCCATGCAGTCTGTCTTTTATTAGTATGCCCTATTCAAAATGAAAACTTAAACAATTCCATGGAATGTTTTTCAACAATTTTCCCATCAGTAAGACGCACTGTCTTGTAATTACTTGTTTTATCCTTTCCACCTATGTTGATTAACGATAAATTTTCACAGTCATCCGGTCCTCCAGCACTATCTACACCTGGAGCGAGAGAAGATTGGAAAAATACAAAGGCAAATTATTTTCTAAATGGCGGGAAACTTTAGTGCCTCAGTGCCTCATTAGCACATATAGAGCTGTAATATTTTTTAAACTTTATCCCTCTAGCAATGAAGAAAAAATTCCATTTGTCTTCTTAATTACTTGCTGCATCTGCAAACCAACTTTTTGTGATTCATGCACAAGGACACCCAGGTCCCTCTGCACAGTAGCATGCTACAATTTTTTACCATTTAAATAACAATTCATTCTGCTGTTATTACTATCCCACATTACCAACATTGTACTCCATCTGTCAGACCTTTGCCCCCTCACTTAGACTATTTATATCCCTTTGCAGACTTTCAGCATCCTCTGCACACTTTGCTCCGCCACTTACTTTAGTGTAATCTGTGAATTTTGACACATTTCACTTGGACACCAACTCCAAATCATCTATATAAATCGTAAACAATTGTGGTCCCAACACTGATCCCTGAGGCACACCACTAGTCACGCCAATAGGAAAACATCCATTTACCCCCACTCTTTGCTTTCTGTTAGTTAACCAATCCTTTATCAATGCTAATACATTACCTGTAACACCATGCACCTTTATCTTATGCAGCAGCCTTTGGTGCAGCACCTTGTCAAATGCCTTCTGGAAATCCAGATACGCCATATCCACAGGTTTCTCACTGTCCACTGCACATGTAATGTTCTCAAAGAATTCCAACAAATTAGTAAATATGACCTGCCCTTCATGAATCCATGCTATGTCTTTCCAATGGGACAATTTATATCCAGATATCTCACTGTTTCTTCCTTGCTGATAGATTCAAGCAGTTTCCATACTACAGTGGCATCATATTTGCTGTTTTCCAATCTCTGGGAACAACCCCAAAGTCCAGCGAAATTTTATAAATTACCACTGGTGCATTTGCTATTTCTGTGACATCTCTTTTAGTACCCTGGGATGCGTTCCACCAGGATCAGGAGACTTGTCTATCTTTAGCCACATTAGCTTGCCCAATACTACCTCTATCATGATAATAATGGTTCCTTTGTCCTCACCTGCTATGGCTTTCCTGTCACAAATTTTTAGCATGTTATTAGTGTCCTCTACAGAGAAGACTGACAAAAAAATGTTCAATGCCTTAGCCATTTCCTCATTTCGAATTACTACATCCCCCTTCTCATCCTCTAAAGTTACTTTAGCCACTCTTTTTCATTTTATATATTTGCAGAAACTTTTGCTAATTGTTTTTACTTTCTGAGCTACTTTACCTTATAATCCATTGTACCTTTAGCATTTTTTTGTGGCTTTCTGTTGACCTTTAAGAGTTTCCCAATCCACTAGTCTCCCACTAATCTTTGTCACTTTGTATGCATTTTGATACCTTCCTTTATTTCCTTAGGTTACCAAGGCTGATTATCTCTTTTTCTACAGTCGTTCTTATCACTAGTACATACTTTTGCTGAGCACTGTGAAAAATCGCTTTGAAAGTCCTCAGAGTTCCTCAATTATCTCACCAAAAAGTTTTTGCTCCCAGTCTACCTGAGCCAACTCCTCCCTCATCCCATTGTAGTCTGCTTTGTTTAAGCACAAGATGTTGGTATTGGACTTTGCCTTCTCACACTCCACCATAAATTCAACCATACTGTGATCACTCCTTCCAAGACAATCAAGGATTGTCTGCAAGATTATTAATTATTCCTATCTCATTATGCAGGACTAGATCTAGAATAACTTGCTCCTTCATAGGTTTCATTACTGTTCAAGGAAGCTATCATGGATACATTCTATGAACTTCTCCTCAAAGCTGCCTTGACTGACTTGGTTCAATCAAATGACGTGTAGATTAAAATCCTCCATAATAATTTTTACCATTTTTACATGCACTGGTTATTTCTTTGTTTATTTCTCACATAATTCTTGACAATAGTGATGTTATTATTTGGTGACCTATTGACCATGCCTATCAATGACTTTTTCCCCTATTATTTCTAATTTTCATCTAAATTTTTCCATAGAACCAGTATCATCTCTCATTACTGTCCTGATGCCATCCTTAAATATCAGAGCTACACCACCTCCTTTATCTTCTGTCTGTCCCTCCTAACACCTGGATATTTAACTCCCAGCCATGATCATTCTGCAACCATGTGTCTGTAATGGCCACAAAATCATACTAATGCACAATGATTTGTGCCATCAACTCATTTATCTTGTTTCAAATGCTACTATCATTCAGATAAAGAGTTATTATGCTAATTTTTGTACCTTCTTTCTGAATTGTAACACTTCCATCAATAACATCTCCAAAGTTCTCCTATTTAGCTTCTTTCCCGATTTATGATGTAGTTAGAGCCTTCTCCCCACATTTTGTCCTTGGTTGTTGGTGATCTGGATATCTAGAAACCTGAACCTCTCGGCCATTTCCACTTCATCTCTGTTGATGTAGACAGGGCATGTCTTTTGCTACTGGGTGTCTCATGCTTAATCACAAAAAGCTAGTATGCAGGTACAGGCAGTAATAAGTAAGGCTAGAGTGTAGAAAAAGATCAGCTTAATGTATGGTAGGTCCGTTCAAAAATCTGATAGCAGCAGAGAAGAAGCTGTTCTTTAGTCAGTTAGTACGTGAACTCAGGTTTTTGTATCTTTCTCTTGATAGAATAAGGAGAAAGAGAGTATGTTCGGGATGCATGGGTTCTTGATTAAACTGGTTGCTTTTTGAGGCAGCAGGAAATGTAGACGTAGTCATTGGATTTTAGGCTAATTTGTGTAATGGACTGGGCTTTGTTCTTAACCCTTTGTAGTTTTTTATGGTCTTGGTCAGAGCAGGAGCCATACCAAGCTGTGATACATCTGGAAAGGATGCTATGTATGGTGCATCTGTAAAAATTGGTGGGAGTTGTACTGGACCTGCTGAATTTCCACATCCACCTGAGAAAGTAGAAGCATTGGTAGGCTTTCTCAACTATATTGTGTGGGGGAAGATCAGGACACATTGTTGGTGGTCTGGACACTTGGAAACCTAAAGCTCTTGGCCATTTCCACTGCATTTCTGTTGATGTAGACAGGGGCATGTCCTCCACTACTTGGGTTCTCATGCATGAATCACAGAAAACTAGTATACATGAATAGGCAATACTAAGTAAGGTAAATGGAACTTTAAAGTTTATTGCTGAAGAGAGTGAATATAAAATTAATGAAGTGTTACTGCTACTGTATTAGTGAGACTGCACTTCAAATATTGTGTACAGTTTGGTCACCTTACTTGAGGAAGGATGTAATTGCATTGGAGGCAATTCAGAGAAGATTCACTAGATTGATTCCAGAGCTGAGGAGTTTGTCTTATGAAAAGAGATGGGACCTATACTGCCTGGAGTTTACAAGAATGAGAGGAGATCTAATTGAGTTATACAAAATGATAAGGGGGAGATTGACAAAATCAACATGCAGAGGATGTTTCCTCTCGTAGGCCACCTAAGATAAGCTGTTTTAGGATAAGGAATGACAGATTTAAAATACAGATGAGGAGAATGACTTCTCTCAAGGAGTTGTAAGTCTGTGGAATTCACTACCCCAGAGCATGGTAGATGCCGGGACATTGAGTAAATTAAAGGAAGAGGTGGACAAATTTTTAATTAGTAAGGGTTTGGAGGGCTATGATCAAAAGGCAGGTAAGTGGAGTTGACGGCAAAATGAAGTCAACTATGGTTTTACTTAACAGTGCAGCAGGCTCAAGAAGTTGAATTCCCTACTCCTGCTCCTAGTTCTTTGTTCTCATGCAACAATGCAAAAACTGGTTTGCTGTGATCTGTACTGGATTGCAGGTTTCCACCCTATTTTTCAATGACTTCCATGAAGGATTAAAGAGTTCTACATTCAAGTTTGTAGATAACATCAAGTTAAGAAACATAGTAAGTTGTGCAGACAGGAGCAGGGATTTAGAATGGAACGTTGACAGACAAAGTGAATCAGCAAAACTGTGGTAGATGGATTAGGTGTTGGAAAACATAATGTCTACTTTGGATCTAAGAAAATAAATCGGAATAATTTCTTGGTGAGAGACTAGGAACAGTAAGGAACAAATAAATTTCAGGATACAAAAAAAAGCAATTACAAAAATATTAAGCAAAATCACAAATGAAACATTATCCTTTTCCTCAAGGATAATGAAGTACAAAGAGAAGAAATTATGCTTTAGTTGCACGGTGTCTTGGTGAGATCCGGTTCAAAGCATCTGCAGTTCTGGTTATCACACTTTGGGCAGGACATGTTCGCATTAAAGGGGTTGGTATTAATTTTTTCTTGATCTTAAAGAGTTAAATTATGAGGGCAGATACATGTAGTGGGTTGTACTCTGATGTTGAAAGTTTTATGCTCTCAGATCCGTGCGCATCTAACAAAGTCGCTAGACAGAGGCTGTGCAAACACAAAAGCGATTCCAATACCTTCAATAGCTCGTTATTGTTGCTATGAAGGAGCCCTTCCCCGGTCTAATGACATGTTACTCCAAAAGATCTGTTTTCTCGGTCGAACAAGTCTAATGAGGTAGAATCACCTTGATTTCACAGAGGAAATATTCAAGTGGGCGGTGATCAGGAAGTAGAATTGTGTTGAAGTGAGAGGCTAGTATTAGAGCGTCTCGGATTTGCAGGAAGTTTATGTAAGTAGCCTTTTGTTGTAGTATTACTTGTTTGCATAATTTAGGACTGTGGTGCTTTAGGATAATTTGAAGAAATATTTATAAAAGTTTCACATCTGCTCATTTTAGATCTTGCTTACAAACCAAGGGTTGAGAACCTATTGCTTTCAGTGAGCCTACGGTAGAAGAGAGTTCAGACCACTGATGCATGCAACATTGAGCGGATAAGCCTGTCGATGAATCCCGAACAGTTAAACCATCTCTCTATACCTGAGAAGCTTCCTCAGTCGTTTGGCAGAAGCTCTGAAAAGTTACACGTTAACTTAAAAAAAACATCAGTTGAATACTTTGACTAAGTGCCCAAAAATGCCTGAAATGTGCAGCCCAGTGTCAACAGAAGCAGTAAAGTTTTGCAACACCAATTTTAAATCCAACCAATTTATTTGATAGTAAATCCGCGAGCTTTCGACACTATGTTCGCGGATTTACTATCAAATAAATTGGTTGGATTTAAAATTGGTGTTGCAAAACTTTACTGAGTTTACCCCAGTCCAATGCCGGCATCTCTACATCAACAGAAGCAATGGCAGAGACGTGTGGCGCTCGGCTCACACTCGCTGAAAATCAGAGCCGACCCCAGTCCCTGAACCCAGGAGCTGACTCCATCGCCAGACTTCAACACCTAGTCCCAGACCCTCAATTTCCATTAAGAATGCACTGAAAGGATTGGGAGTATCTCACTAGACAGAATCCAGAGAGTATCTCACTGGGAGGAACCCAGAGTGTCCCACTGGCAGGAACCATGAGTAAGTCACTGGGGAGAACCCAGAGTATTTCACTGACAGGGACCCAGAGTATCTCACCTGGGAAGAACTCAGAATATTTCACTGGGGGGGATTCCAGAGTATTTCACTGGGACAGTCCCAGAATGTCTAACTTGGAGAATTCCAGGGTATTTCAATGAAAGGATCCCAGAATATTTCACTGAGAGGAGCCCTGAGTATCTCACTGAGAGGAAGGGGACAGCATGGTAGTTAGCACTGTTGCCTCCACAGCGCCAGGTCCCAGGTTCAATTTCAGCCTCGGGTCACTGTCTAAGTGATTTGCACATTCTCCCCATGTCTGCATGGATTTGCTCCAGGTGCTCTGGTTTCCTCCTACAGTCCAAAGATGTGCAGGTTAGGTTGATTGGTTGTGCTAAATTGACCCTAGTGTCTGGAGGTTAGTAGGATAAATGTGTACGGTTGCAGGAATAGGGCAATGGGATTTGGTTGGTACAGACTCTACGGGCCAAATAGCCTCCTTCTGTACTGTAGGGATTCTGTGATAACCCAGAGTATTTCACTGGGTAGACCCAGAAAATCTTATGAGGAACCTGAAGTATTTCACTAAAAGGATCCCAGAGCATCTCAGTGAGAGGATGCCAGGGGATCTCACCTGGGAGGAATCCAGAGCATCTCACTGGAGAGGATCTCAGAGTATCTCACTAGGAGGATCTCAGGGTATCTCAATGGGAGCAACCCTGAATAAGTCACTTGGAGGAATCACATTATCTCAGTAGGAGGATCCCAGAGCATCTCACAGGGCAGAATGCCAAGAATATTTCACTGAGAGCAACTAGGAATAATTCATTGGAACGATCAGGATTACTTCACTGGAAGGGACACAGAGGGGGAAATCTTCCTGTCCCACCTGCCACAGGAATAATAGCTGGTAGGGGGTGGACCATGCAAAAGTTTGTTGACCTTCAGTGGGATTTTCCAGTTTTGGAGCGAGCACGGTTGGACTATCCCATCCGGAATATCCCACACAGAATATTTCACTGGATGGGATCTCATTTGGAGCAGCTGGGAGATTTTCATGCAGGGAATTGAGAGTTTCTCGTTGGGGGGGACAGAATATCTCATGGGTGTGATCAGAGAATTAACTAACAATAGGCAGTGAACTACCAGTTTGTTGAAACTGATTAAACCGTAGATGTGACCTCCAGTACATTTTGTTTTACTCTTTCATGGGATGTAAACATTGCTTCCTCAGCCAGCATTTATTACCCATCCTTAATTGGCCTTGAGAAGATGGTGGTGAGCTGCCTTCTTGAACCGCTGCAGCCAATGAAGTGTATAGACACCTATAATACTGTTGGGGAGGGAGTTCCATGATTTTGACCCAGAGAGAGTGAAGGAACGGCAAATATTTTCAAGTCAGAATGTGTGTGGCTTTGAGGGTAACTAATAGACGGTGATGTTCCCATGTCTGCTGCTCTTGTCCTTCAAGATGGTAGAGATCACAGTTTGGAAATTGCTGTCAAAGGAACCTTGGTAATTTGCTGTGATTACTTGAAATGGAACAAGAAAGTTACAATTGATTTAGCCTTAGGAGGACAGGCAACTGACAGTTCATTGTGCACAGCTCAAATGACAACCTGACATCTAATAGATATTTAATGAAGGTTGTGAGAGAGACAGAGAAAGGCAGAATGTGTTGCAGAGGTTGGGTCTGATCACCCTGGCTTAGTAATTCTTACAGATTAATGTCAACATCAGTCCTTACTTCACTTCTAACTGAATGTTCTTTCACAACTGAGCAAACACTGAGGAAAAATGAGCTTCGGATGTTACAACAGTGGCAGCAGAGAGAAACGGTGTCAGAAAGGAAACAATGAGTGATACTAGACTTCATCCTACAGATTGCTGCCTTGAGGGAGGTGGGAATGGTTGCGTTAGAAAGAATGAGAAGTTGTAAGATCAGAAAGAGTAAAGTTTTAGAGGGAGTTGAGGAGATAGCCTGACAGATGTCTTTACAATTATAAAAGTGTTTAATGAGTTGGACTTAGAATAGACTTTTCCACCTCATAGAATCATAGAATTCCTACAGTGCAGAAGGAGGCCATTTGGCCCATCGAGTCTGCACCAAACACATTCCCACCCAGACCCTATTCCCATAACCTCACATATTTACCCTGCTAATCCTCCTGACACTAATGGACAATTTAACATGGCCCATCAACCTAACCCGCACATCTTTGGACTTTAAGAGGAAGCCAGAGCACCCAGAGGAAACTTATACAGACACGTGGAGAATGTGCAAACTCCACGCAGACAGTGACCCAAGACTGGAATTGAACCGGGTCCCTGGCGCTGTGAGGCCGCAGTGCTAACCACTGTGTCACTGTGCTGCTCCTAGTGTCACTATGCCACTGTGCTTCCATTTTTGGAAGAGTCCATAACTGGATAAATATAAGACGGTCATTAATAATTCAAGAGGGAATTCAGGAGAAACATCCTTACCTGGAGTGCAATGAAAATGGAGAACTCGCTATCACAGAGTGTAGTTCAGGCTGATAGCATAAATACACTTAAGATGAAGCCAAGCAAACATAGGAAAAGATAGCTGAGAGGGTGTGAAAAAGACAATGGTGAAGCTGATATCAACCACAGCAGACTGAATCATTTGCTCTAAGCTTCTGCATTGAAAGGTTCAATGAAATATTATCATAGCTCTCAGGCATCTCAAATCCCTTCACATGGCTATGAGTTTTGAGAATGCAGGAAAGCTAATTACAGTCGGATTAGGCAGGAACTTACAGAAACGGATTGGGAACGGTTGTTCGAGGGTAAGTCCACTCTAGACATGTGGGAGTTCTTCAAGGAAATACTGAAAATGTTGCAAGAAAGATATGTGCCAACTAAGAGGAAAGATGGGAAAGGTAGGATTAGAGAGCTGTGGATTACTAGGATATTGAGGACTTGGTTAGGAAGAAAAGGGAGGCGTATGTTAGGTCAAAGCAGCTGGGAACGGAGAGAGCGTTGGATGAATATAGAGAGAGTAGGAGGGAGGTCAAACGGGGGGGTTAGAAGGGCAAAAAGGGGACATGAAATGGTTTTGGTAGATAGGATTAAGGAAAATCCAAAGGCTTTTTACTCTTATGTTAGGAATAAAAGGGTGGTTAGAGGAAAAATCGGACTTCTTAGGGACAGAGGAGGGGAACTGTGCTTAGAGCCTGAGGGAATGGGGGAGATCCTGAATGAATACTTTGCTTCGGTATTCACGAAGGAGAGGGGCTTGTTGACTGGTCCTGTCTCTGAGGGAGCTATCGACCAGTTGAGGGAAATATCCATACCGAGGGAGGAAGTGTTAGAGCTTCTAGATAGCATTAAAACTGATAAATCTCCGCAGCCTGATGGCATTTATCCCAGGCTGCTTAGGGAGGCACAAGGTGAAATTGCTGAGCCTCTGACGCAAATCTTTGTCTCTTCTTTAGATACAGATGAGGTCCCAGAGGACTGGAGAATAGCTAATGTTGTACTGTTATTTAAAAAGGGTAGTAGGTATAACCCTGAAAATTATAGGCCGGTGAGTTTGACGTCAGTGGTAGGGAAGCTGTTGGAGGGGATTCTTAGAGATAGAATGTATAGGCACTTAGAGCGTTGTGATCTGATTAGGGATATGCAGCATGGATTTGTTAAGGGGAGGTTGTGCCTTATGAATCTGGTCGAACTTTTTGAGGAGGTGACTAAAACGGTGGATGAAGGGCGAGCCGTTGATGTCGTCTATATGGATTTCAGTAAGGCATTTGACAAAGTCCCTCATGGGAGGCTAGTTGAAAAGGTGAAGGCTAATGAGATACAAGGACAGGTAGCTTATTCCTAACATAAGGTATAATTTGGATGCTAGAGGGAGTTTTTTCACACAGAGGGTAGCTAGATGCATAGACCATAACTGGCTTGGTAATAGGAGACAGAGTAATCGTGGAAGGGTGTTTTTCTAGCTGGAGGTTGGTCACCAGTGTTGTGCCGCAGGGCTTGGTACTGGGACCTCTTCTATTTGTAATATATATAAATGACTTGGAAGAGGAAGTAAGTGGAGTGATCAGCAAGTTTGCAGACAATACAAAGATGGCTGGACTTGCGGATAGTGAGGAGCATTGTCAGGCGATACAGCAAGACATAGATAGGCTGATAGCTTGGGCAGATAGATGGCAGATGGAATTCAATCCTGATAAATGCGAGGTGATGCATTTCGGGAGAAAGACTGTAAAGGAGAGGTATATGATAAAGCGTAGACCTATTAAGAATATAGAAACGCAGAGGGACCTGGGGGTGCAGGTGCACAAGTCTCAGAAGGTGGCAGAGCAGGTGAAGAAGGTTGTGAAAAAAGAATATGATATGCTAGCTTTTATAGGAAGGGGTATAGAGTACAAGAGCTGGCCTTTAATGTTGCAGTTGTATAAAACGTTGGTTAGACCTTGTTTGGAATACTGTGTCCAGTTCTGGTCGCCTTGCTACCGGAAGGACGTGGAGAGAGTGCAGAGGAGGTTTACCAGGATGCTGCTTGGTATGGAAGGTCTGAGTTACGAGGAGAGGTTAGGCAAATTGGGGTTGTTTTCCTCAGAAAGATGTAGACTCAGAGGAGATCTAATAGAGGTGTTCAAGATTATGAGAGGTAAAGATAGAGTAAATAAGGTTAAGCTTTTTCCTAGGATGGACTCGAATAGCACGAGGGGTCACAGGCTTAGGGTGAGGGGGGTAAGGTATAATTTGGATGCTAGAGGGAGTTTTTTCACATAGAGGGTGGTGGGGGTATGGAATGCGCTGCCAAGTAAGGTGGTGGAGGAAGGCACTCTGGAGTTATTTAAGAGATAATTAGAAGGGCACATGAACAGAATGAGAATGAAGAGATATAGAAGACTGATTTAAAATAGGCATCATGAGCCGTGGGAGTTCCCTGGGAAGTGTGTAAATAGTTGAAGTTATTATTGACGTATTTATTTTATCCTACAGGTACTTTGGTCCGCCTTGTTGTCTAACAAGGGGCATACACGCGATGGGTTGTGAGAGGGCTGCTCTTGGATTTTTTTTTGAGAGTATCTTAGTGCTTCACTAGTGCTTGACCTGGACCATTTGATGGGCAACACGACAACTCAGTGACTATTGCTGTGCTGTGCAGATACATGGATTTGGGCCTGTGTCTGTGGGAGTTTGAGCATTCTCCCCGTGCCTGTGTAGATTTTCTCCGGGTGCTCCGGTTTCCTCCCACATCCCAAAGATGTGCTCTTAGGCTGATTGGCAGAACAAATTCTCCCTAAATTGTCTCAAATTTGGTTTCAATGCATAGATTTATAAACATAGACAGGGATCACGGGTAGAAGTGAGAACATCGAGGTGGCGGCGCGGGCTTGTTGGGCCACAGGACCTGTTTCCCGTGCTGTTTTGTTCTTTGTTCTAATGTAACAATTATTGTTTGAGCCAGTGATATTGACCAAGATACGAATATTCTCAGTGCTCACTTAGAATATTGCCATGAATGTTCTGTCATATCAGACAGAAAGGATATTGGAACAATGTAACCTTTTGTCATCCTTAAGGTGTCAGTGTCATTGGCAGAGTGACAAAATTTAATACTCATCACTAGAAGGTGGTGAGTTGCCTCCTTGAACTGTTGCAATCTCCTTGGTGTAGGTATTTGCACAGTGATATTATGGACGGACTCTCCAGAACCCTAAAGTAGGAGGAAGGATGGTATATGCCCAAACCAATATGGATAGAAACATAGAATGGCCAGCACACAGAAAAGAGAGACTCAGCTTGTCCTGTTCTTGATAACTCTTTGCAAAACCAACTCAGGTAGTCCCACTCACTTGCCCATTTGCTGTAGCCTTACAAATATCTCCTCTGCAAGTTCTTGTCCGGTTGTCGTTTGAATGTCATGATTGAATCAGCTTCCACCACACCCTCAGCAAGTTTGCGATCATAACCATTCGAGTGTGAAAAGATTTTCCCTCGTCACTTTCATTCGTTTGCTAATTATCTTAAATAGAATTCCTGCAGTGCAGAAGAAGGCCATTTAGCCCATTGAGTCTGCATCCAACTCTCTCTGATGTGTACCTTACCCAGGCCCTTTCCCACCCCTATCCCTGTAACCCCACACATTTACCATGTAATCCATCTAACCTAATCTAATCGATCTTTGGACTGTGGAAGGAAACCAGAGCACCCAAAGGAAGCCCATGCAAGCATAGGAGAATCTTTGGTTCTAGACCTTTCCACCAATGGGGAAAGTTCTCTCAGATCCCTCATGATTTTAAGTACCTGTCAATCCTCCTTTCATCCGAGCTTCACCAAGGACACAATCCCAACTTTTTAGTCTATCCGTGTAACTGAGGTTCCTAATCCCTGTTCCTTATAAACATTTTCTGCACCATCTGTAAGGCCTTAGCATCCAACGTAAAGTTTGTGCCCAGAATTGGACACAACTCTCTAGTTAAGACCAAACCAGTATTTTGCAAATATTCATCATCACTTTCTTACTTTTGTACTCTTTGCATCTGTTTATGAAGTCTAGTTTCCCATAAGCAATTTTTTGACCATTTTCTCAACCCGACCAGCCACTTTCAAAGATGTGACATGTACTTCCAAATCCCTTGGTTTCTGCAACCCCTTCAGAATTTTACCCTTTATTTAATATTTCCTCTCCTCATTCTTTCTAGCAAAATGTGTTACTTCACACTATTTGATATTAAATGTCATCTGTACATCCACCCATTCCACCAGTCCATTTGTCCTTTCTTGAAGTCTTACTATCCAGCTCATGGTTTACAATACATCAGGTTTTGTGCAAATTTTGAAATTGTGTCTTGCTAAGTCAAGGTCATTGATCAACATCAGGAAAAACAATGATCCTCACATTGACCCTTGTGGAACCTCTTATGTTGTTCTAATAACCATGGGGGATCAACAATAGATCTCCCAGTGGATCTCGTAGAATATAAGCTCCCCTCTGAAGCGAGTGGAGGTGAGCATCACCAAATAGGGAAGGAGCAGCAGGGGGTTTAAGATTAGCTGGCTCCTCTGAGGCCAGCAGGCAAAGGACTCTGGTGCCTGACCTGTACACTGTGAACAGAAATATAGAAAATAGGAACAGGAGTAGGCCATGCGGCCCTTCAAACCTCCTCTGTATTCATTATGATCATGGCTGATCATACAACTCAATAGCCTGATTTCATCTTCCTTCTCATCGTTTGATCTCCTTTGCCCCAAGAGCTATACCTAACTCCTTGAAAACATACAATGTTTTGGCCTCGATTGCTATATGTGGTAGCGAATTCCATAGGCTCACTAATATCTGAGTGAAAATATTTCTTCTGACCTCAGTCCTAAAAGCTTATCTCTTACTCTTAGACTGTGACCCCTGATTCTGGACACTCCCAATATCAAGAACATCCTTCCTGCATCTACTCTGTCTAGTCCTGTTATAATTTTATAGGTTTCTGTGAAATCCCACCTCATTTTTGTGAATTCCAGTGAATATAATCCTATCTGACTCAATCTCTCCTTCTGCATTAGTCCCAGCATTGCAGGAATCAGTCTGGTAAACATTCTCTGCACTTCCATTATAACAAGAACATCCTTCCTCAGATAAGGAGACCAAAACTGTATGCAATATTCCTGGTGTAGCCTCACCAAGGCCCTGTACAATTGCAGCAAGACATCCCTGCTCCTGTATTCAAATCTTCTCACTATGAATACCATGGGCTGGTTTTACTGTCTGCTGCATTTTCATTTTCACCTTCAATGGCTGGTGTATGAGGACACCAAGGTCTCTTTGCATATTCCCTCTCCTAATTTATAGCCATTCAGAGAACAATTTGTTCTCCTGTTTTTGCTGCCAAAGTAAATAAACTCACATTTATCCACATTATACTGCTCACTCACTCAGCCTGTCCAAATCACATTGAAGCTTTTCTGCATCATCCTCACAGTTCACCCTCCCATCCAGCTTTGTATCATCTGCAAATGTGGAGATATCACATTTAGCTCCCTCATCCAAATCATTAATATGTATTGGGAATAGATAGGGTCCTAGCAGGTCACTAGTCATAGCCTGCCATTTGGAAAATGACACATTTGTTCCAACTTTTATGTTTCTGTGTCAACCAGTTTTCTACCTGTCTCAACACACTACTCACAATCCCATGCAAAGAACAAAGAACAAAGAACAAAAACAGCACGGGAAACAGGCCCTCCGGCCCAACGAGCCCGCGCCGCCACCTTGATGTTCCCACTCCTACACGCGATCCCTGTCCATGTTTATAGATCTATGGATTAAAAACCAAATTTGAGACAATTTAGGGAGAATTTGTTTCGCCAATTAGTCTAAGAGCACATCTTTGGGATGTGGGAGGAAACCGGAGCTCCCGGAGAAAACCCACACAAGCACGGGGAGAATGCGCACTTTAATTTTACATGCTAATCTCTTATGTGGGACTTAGTCAAAAGTCCAAATAAATCAGATCTACTGGCTCCACCACATCAAGCCTACTGGTTACGTACTTGAAGAATTATATTAAAAATGTCGAGTATGATTTCCCTTTTGTAAATCCATGCTGATTCTGTCCAATTCTATTTGGTTTGGCAAGTGTTTTGCTGCGAAATCTTTGAAAATAGACTCTATAATTTTCCCTACTACTGACATCAGGCTGACTGGTCTATAATTCCCTGTTTTTTCTCTCCCTCCCTTTTTAAATAGTAGGGTTACATTTGGGATACCCTCCAATCTGTAGGAACTGTCCTAGAGTCTATAGGATCTTGGAAGGTGATTACCAATGCCTCCACAGTAACTACAGAAATCGTACTGTATGCTTGTTGTAAATAAAGAATTTTGGTGATGGAAGACTGGCCTTGGCAACATTGTTACAATGGTGATGAGGGTTAACACAACTTTTTTTCCCGTTGGACAATCTTTACTATTGAGACAAGTAATTCTGTGGTAAGAAAAAATGCTCTTTTTGATAAAGTTGAAGACTATGGTGCCAGCAAAGAAGATTGGGCCTGATATGCAGAGCGCATGAATTATTTTTTCATGTTAGCAATATT
Organism: Sphyrna mokarran; assembly: GCA_024679065.1. Classification (NCBI taxonomy): domain Eukaryota; kingdom Metazoa; phylum Chordata; class Chondrichthyes; order Carcharhiniformes; family Carcharhinidae; genus Sphyrna; species Sphyrna mokarran. The sequence goes on along the minus strand of JAGIQG010000014.1, from coordinate 69,047,026 downwards.
GAAGGTGATGAGAAATAAAGAATGATCCTTTTGACGGTGTGTGGATTCCCAACCTTCAGTGTAATAAAAAACCTGACCTATCCAGATGCCCTGACTCCAAAATCTTTAATGAATTGTGAACTTGGTTATGCACTATTATGACTTGAAACCTTCCATAATACTCCAGTGATACTATTTTAACACAGCTGGGCAAATTCCTGAGGAATCTGTCTCTGAATTTATGATCAGGTTATGAAAATTGATAGAACACTGTGAATCCAGGCCCTGAATAAGACATTGTGAGATAGACTAGTATGTGGTATAGCAACATGACAATCCAAAAAAAAAGGTTATTGGGTAGAATCCAATTTGAACTTAAAGAGCGTCACTGAGTTAGTTCTATCATTGGAGAACATAAGGAAATGTGCTCATGAATTATAGGGGACATCAGAAACAGTGATCTCCAAACAAGAAGAGGAGCTTCATAAAAGTTCATCCCTCAACTGAGAGCGATGGTATCATAAGATATTACAGAACCTCTTACCAGGCAATCAAGGAAGGGCAGGGACAGCTTTTAGACTCCTAGCAAATATATTCCAGAAGGTTCTTGATGCAGAAAACCACAATCAAGGCAAAAAATATAGGGACAGTCAAAACATGTGCTGTTTAGGAAAGAGTCCAAGGCCAGTACTGGACCATAATGAGCAGAAAAGCTCATTACCAGATACAGGAACACACTGCAATCTCAAATATTGAGGAGCAGGCTTATGATCACGTCCAGGCTGGTATTCAGCTCCTGAACTTAGAAAACACAAAAGCCAGGCTGGCCACCTAAACAGAAGACATTACAGATAAAGGGCACCATGTTGAACTTAGTGACTTACAGACAGCAGTCAGCTTGTCTTCCACTAATCATTGTAAGGACCAAGCCTTATGCAGAGAGATTGGCTACAGCACATCAGACTGAACCAGCCGGAGATGTTCAGACTGGGCATTGGGAAACTATGCAAAGTCATCAATAAATACTTCAGTTTTCCAGGAAGAATTTGGAAAAATAAGGGAAGCCAAAACTGAAATCTATTTCAATCCTGGTGCAGCACAGTGGTAGTACTGCTGCCTCACAGCACTGGTTCGATTCCTGGCTTGGGTTACTGTGTGCGGTTTGCATATTCTCCCCGTGTATGTGTGGATTTCCTCTGGGTGTTCCAGTTTCCTCCCACAATCCAAAGGTGTGTGGGTTAGGTCATTGACCATGCTAAATTGTTCCTTAGTATCAGGGACTAACTGGGATAAATGCATGGGGTTATGGGGATAGTGCCTGGGTGGGATTGTAGTCAGTGCAGATCTGATGGGCCAAATGGCTCCTTCTGCACTGTAGGATTCTGATTCTATTCCAATATTACAACTAAGTATTTTAGAGCAAGACCAGTTTCATACTCCCTATTAGAAAAAGTAGAGTCAGAACTGGAACGCCTGGGAAAGCTGGGCGTAATAAGACCTGTAGAATTGGCAGAGTGGGCCCCACCTGTTGTTTCTGTCCTCAAGCCAGATAAATCAGTCTGACTTTGTGGAGACTATAAGCTCACTGTCAATAGAGTTTCTAAACTTTACAGATAGCCCATGTCCTGAATTGAAGACCTATACACCAGGTTAACTGGTGGTCAAGGCATATGTATGTTTTACTTGAATTAGATGAGCTTTCCTGAAAGTATATGACAATTAATACATACAAAGGCCTATACAAGTACACTCGCCTGCCCTTAAGAGTCTCATTCATATGCAGCATTCCTCAGGGGTCAAGGAGAATTTCCTGCAAGGGTTATATCAGGGAATGATGTACCTGGATGTAACTTCAGAACACAAAAACCTAGCAAACCTCGAAGAAGTTGTGCGGCAATTCTCAGAGGTCTGGATATGCCTGAATGGGGAGAACTGTATCTTCCAAGCAAATGCTATGCCCTGTTTGGGTTATTGGGTGGATGGCAAAGGCCATCATTTGATTGAGGACAAGATGTGGGCCATTAAGGAAGCACTAAATCCAAGGAACTGAAATTCTTCCTGGGGCTAGTGAATTATTACGGGAAATTTATTCGGAATTGGGCTTCCTTACTAGTTCTTTTACATACCTACTATGGAAATATCAAAGATTGTCTTGAGGGGGCGCCGCAGCTGGAGTCTTTCAATAGCTTTAAACAACATCTTTTGTCCTCTACCTTATTGAATCATTTTTGACCCCGAAATGGACCTACTCCTGATCATAGAATCCCAGTGCAGAAGGAGATCACTTAGCCCATTGAGTCCGTACTGGCAACAATCTTACTCAGGCCCTATCTCCGTGACCTCACATATTAACACTGCTAATCCTCCCGACACTAAGGGGCAATTTAGCAATGGCCAAGCAACCTAACCTGTACACATTGAAGATGTTGGATAGGATGCTGATCAAGTTGGCTGTTTTGACTTTTTTTAACTGGATCGAACTAGTCAAGGTTTCTCCAAGATGTTGACACTTGCCACAATACATTTCTTCAGTACGGTGCTTCTAATAGTACCCCGATCCTTCAGTGCAGTCCCCATTTCAGCGCAACATATGCTTAGATTTGATTTGACAGATAGATGATACTATTAGCACTGAGCCAAGCTGTGTAAGTACACCTGAGTCATGAGTGATTGTCCTTTATTCGGCAACTGTGGCTGTTCCTATGAGAAGACCAGTTGTGATTGTTTACTTTATTTTGGACTTTGACTAGATTGATACGATGATGATAAGTCTTCCACAGAACTGACTACCTTCAGCTTCACAATGTCACTGGCCGGGAAGGTCGCATTAATAACTGGAGCAGCTCAAGGGCTCGGCAAAGCTTTTGCAGAAATACTGCTGAAAAATGGTGCTAAGGTAATCTGACGATTTATTTCCTTTTTTAAAAATACCTCGGGGAATAAATGAGATGTTTCACTGAAATAATGACCTTTGTGTGATGACGTGTGCGTGAGACTTCTCTGTGGATGAGGCTGACCTCTGCAGTTAGCATTGGGGAAGTACAGATCATTCACACTTTAAATGATCGCACTTGAGTCATGAAAATCAAGCATTCAGGTAACTAAATCTTCTGCTCAGATTCCTTATCCTTCTTCTGCAGGTGCTCAGTATGGTGCATCAGTGCAGTCCATCTCTCCTGGACAGCAAGGTCATCAGTTAGAGACATTTTGAGGGGAAATCATCACTCAGACAGAAAGTTATTCCCATTCAGAAGCATATCTGATTATTCTTTTAGACTCCCTTCTACTCTAACTTTAATGAGGAGGGGGAGGCAATGGTCTCGTGGTATTATTGCAAGACTATAAATCCAAAAACTCAGCCAATTTGAATCCCGCCACAACAGATGGTGAAATTTGAATTCAATTTGAAAAAAAATCTGGAACTAAAGATCTACTGAAGACTGTGAGACCATTGTTGGAGAAACTCCTCTGGTTCACTAATGTTCTTTAGGGGAGGAAATCAGTCTGGTCTGGCCTGCACGTGACTCCAGAGTCACAGCAATGTGGCTGACTCTCAACTGCCCTCTGAAATGGCCTAGTAAACCATTCAGTTCAAGGGCAACTAAGGATGGGTAATAAATACCAGCCAGTTGCATGAATGAATTGCCCATGGAATGGCTGTGGTAAGGCATCTTCTTGAATCTTACAATCCACGTGCTGCAGTTACACCAACAGTGCTGTTAGGAAGGTAGTTAATGAAAAAAAAACATAGTTCCAAGCTAGGTTAGTGTATGACTTGGAAGAGATCTTGCAGGTGGCAGTTTTCCCATGGAGTTTAGAGGCTGAAAGTTTGGACTGTGCTGTAAAGAAGATGACTATGTTACTCTGTTGCTTACTTAGTTTGTGAGAGGGCTCTCCCAATTTTAGCACAAGTCCCTGATGTTAGTGAGGAAAACCTTGCAGGCTCGACTTGGCTGAGTATGCCTGGGCTAAACTGCCAAAGGATTGACCAAAAAGTTTTCTTCTTATTATAATTTATCTTAGCAGTTTTGTATAACTGAATGGCTTGCTGGACCATTTCAGATGGAAGTTTAGAGTTAACCACATTGCTGTGGGTCTGAAGTCACATGTAGAACAGACCTGGTCAAGACACAGATTTTCTTCCCTAAAGAACATGAGTGATGCCTATCAAATTAAAATTATCGTGATGTTAAATTCTCAACACTGCTACTCAACAGAGATTGGATTATCTTATTAAAGCGGTTGCACCCCAACACCATGGCAGCACCCAACACCAAGGTCTGTCCCCCAACAAGAGGGCCCATGACTCAAAACAAGGTCCCATTCCATAATGAGAACATGAAATCCACCTGAAGAATCCCTACCCTAACTTGAGATTGGACCACACATTCTCTAACACAAAGCTTCATTGATTAACCATTAAACAAGAAGCTCCGGGTTTCAGTCCTACTCTCAGGAATTAATGGCCAAGGAAGGTGCGTTCATAACACAGTTGAGTGTGTTCACCTGTAAACCCTTCCAAATACATCAGTGTTAAGAATGGGATAAGAATGATGATAAGAATGGGAGAGACTCCTAGTCAGCCACACTTGATGTGGAGTGACACCCCTCAAACTGTAAGCCTTTGGCGACAGACTAGCAAACTATTTTTTAAATTCATTTTTATGGGATATGGGATCACTAGATCAGTATTTATTGCCCATCCCTGTAGTGAGCTGCCTTCTTCAACTGCTGCAGTCCCTGAAGTGCAGGTGCACCCACAGTGCTGTTTGGGGGGGAATTTTTGTTTCCTTTGTAGCGGTTGAGTACAGCTGAGTGTTTAGGTAGGCCATTTCAGATGGTAGTTAAGAGTCAACTATCTTGCTGTGGGTCTGGTAAGGACAGAAGGTTTTCTTCCCTAAAGGACATTAGTGAAGCAGATGGGTTTTTGTTTCATCAGATTTTTTTCAAAATTTTCTATTAGGTTTAAATTCCACCATCTGCCATGGTGAGATTTGAACCTGGGTCCCCTGAGTCTTGGGAATTACTAGACCAGGGACAATATCACTATACCATCGCATTCTGCCTCACAGTGCACCAGGAGGTGCAAAGAGAGAATTGGGATGGAAATGTAAGAAATCTAACAGGGACGTCAGGAAAATACCTGTACCCAGAGAGTAGTGAGAAGGTCAAACTTGTTACTATGTGGGATGTTTGAGGGGAATAGGATCAATACATTTAAGGGGATCCTTGATAGAAAATGACAGATAAAGGAAAAGGAAACAAATAGTCGTTTGGTCATACAGAATTTTAGTATTGCTGACAAAAGATAGGTGCTGTCAAAATTTTATATTTTGCACTCATTAGGACGGATTCACAAGAATACTAAATCTCAAAGGTAACAACAATTTATTCTGCATGAGAAGAGGGTGTTGATTGGTTAGCAAATGCATTCTGATTGGCAATGCCTCCACCAATCAGAGCCCACTTACCAACTAATCAGCACTCAGTTCCATGGCAATACAAATTACTATTTCCTTTGAGATTTAGTATTCTCGTGAATCTGCCCTGAGGAGATCAAGATGAGAAATTTCAACAGCATGCCTTTTAGTTTGCCAATAGGAAATGATATGCTGATTGGGGAAAAGATGAAAATTGTCATTTGGATCATGAGCACTAGCATAGGCCTGCTAGGTTAAACTGTGTTATGTATGCGATGCAACTGTATGTAGCTAATCCTGTCATACATTGATTAACCATTAACTGACCTCATGACGCCATTGACTAACCACTAAGACTCTGGAATACTTTTTTGCTTTTTTTATTTAAAAATACACTTTATTCATAAATACTCTGAAATAAACCATTGCAAAATGACATTTCCAATAATTATAAACAGTGCAATGAAAGAGCAATCATATTTACAATATTTTGTGATGCTCAGTTACAAGACTTTACATTCATTACAGTTCAGTTTTTCAAACTATATACATTAATCACATTTCACTGTTTTTACAGATTAGCACATAGTTACAAAGTCCAAGGTTGTTCTACAGTTACTGGGCCCTTGGTCTGTCTTGGTTGAAAGGCTTTATAAGGTAGCCTTTCCCTGTTGTGCCTTTGTGACGGCTGCCCCAAGCTTGAACATGTCCCTCAGCACGTAGTCCTGGACCTTGGAATGTGCCAGTCTGCAACACTCGGTCAAGGACACACTGGAAGGTCAGCAAGTTTCAGGTAGACCAAAATGCGTCCTTCACTGAGTTGATATTTGTCTCAGTGTGCATCCTTGGAAACAGCCTGTAGAGCACAGAGTCCTGTGTCACAGAGCTGCTTGGGATGAACTTCGACAAATATCACTGCATCTCACTCCAGACCTTCTTTGTAAAGGCACGTTTCACAAGGAGATGTATGACTATCTCATCACCCCCCACAGTTGCTTTGAGGGCAGCATATGGTGGGTTGAAACCTTGAATGTGCATGAACGATCTGAAGAGGACACTTTTTTTTCCAAAAATCTACTTTATTCATAAAAATACCAATTAAAACATTGCAAGTATACATGTCTACAAATTGCAAACAGTGCAGAATGAAACAATTTTACAGTTCTATATAAATTACAGTTATTTCATTTCAATACCTAAAACTGTATACATGCCTCAAAAATTACTGTGTGCAATTATTGCTCAGATTGGTACACAGTTACGCAAGTTGAGGGTATTCTGCAGTTCCCGGGCCCTCGGTCTGCCTCCGTTAAAAGGCCTTATAGTGTGGCCTTTCCCCATTGTGCCTTTGCAGCGGCTGCCCCAAGCTTCAGCACATCCCTCAGCACATAGTCCTGGACCTTGGAATGTGCCAGTCTGCAACACTCGGTCGAGGACAGTTCTTTCAACTGGAAGATCAGCAAGTTTCAGACGGGAGCACTGTTAATTGACCATTAACTAATTCCATGACATGATGGATTAATTCTCTCTCTCTGCTTTAAAACGTTAATCAGATCTTGATTGCCTCTTTCAGGTCAGCCTTTTAGATATTAACAGTGAAGTTGGTCTTGAGTCAAAGTCTGCATTTGATAAGGTCTATGGCGCTACGCAAACCATGTTCATCCCTTGTGATGTGAGATCTGACAACCAACTGAAAGGTATGGTCAGGATTCATCATTAAGCCGGATTATGAAATCGAACGTGTCCCACCGCAGAATGTATTTGGAAATTATTGACCAGGTTCAACCTTACAGATGACAGTAACCCTCTTCATCCACTGGAATGCGGATAGAGTTAAGGGCACTTTGAATTCCCTAGAATTTCCCACCCTGCCGAGGAGCAGTTGTCTTCTTGTAACTTGCAATTATAATTTGCTCTCATTAGCAGACAGGAGCACTGTTCAACTGCAACTGCATGGCCCTTTAAATATGCAGAATGGGTTGCAATTGTGCTAGGGATGGTATGTGGGCTGTTTTCATTTTCCTAAGCATAACAGGAAGGGGCACCCACCTTCATATTAGATTTATCTTGTCTTTCTCACAAACGGAATTCCTCCCTCCCACAACTCCATCAAGGCCTAAGACTTCAACAACAACCTGGATCTGAAAGGCTTGATTATTAAGTTACCTTTTATCTTGGCAGATGCATTCAATAAAACAGTTGAGAACTTCCAGCGATTGGACATTGTTTGCAACAATGCTGGCATAGTTGATGAAACAAACTGGCAGAAATGTGTGGACATTAATTTGGTAAGTACAAGCTTCTATGTTCGATGTTCACAGACATAACCAAGTACACTACAACTGTACTCTTGTGCCAGTACTTTGTGACTCCACTCGTGCCTGTAACTTGAAGGTGACATCTGTACTCTATGCCTGTAACCTGAAGTTTACATGTACTCTGTGCCTGTAACCCATACTCCATTCCTGTAGCCTGAAGTTTAAATTTACTCTGTGCCTATAATCTGTATTCTATGCCTGTAATGTGAGGTTTACATATACTCTATGCTTGTAACTTGACTTTGTGCCTGTATTTTGTGACTGCAGGTACTCATGCTATTCTACTGTCTGTATTTTCTCATGTTATGTTGTTTATCTTGCAGGTCAGTGTGATCAGAGGAACCTATCTGGGGCTAAATTACATGACTAAAAAGACTGGCGGTGCAGGAGGAATAATAATCAATGTTTCCTCCATGTCAGGTACAAAACGCTTCATATAAATTAAAATATGATGTACTAATAATTAATTAACTAAATCACCAAATTATTTGCATCTCCAAGAGAGATCTGGCAGGTGCACAAGAGAGAAATAATTATGTGTAAGTGAAGGTAAAAGATACACTGACAAGTCAAAGGGAGAATTTTTATAATGATAAATGTGGTGCAGCTGGAGTATGCTCACTGACTGTATCTGGAGTATATTCACTGACTATACCTAGAGTATATTCACTAGATATTTGGCTGTTGTTTTAACTTAGACACATTGGGTTTGATTTTATCATCAAGTTGTGCCTGTTTTTGGGTGCCAAATGTTGGTAAAGTTGGGCATGAGATTAATAGCATGATCCGCACCCGCCTCCAAGCTGGTCCCCCTTTGCCAAGGCCTGAAAATAGCCGTAGTCGGGACTGTGCCTGAATACATTTGTATACATTTATATTGACTTAATGGGCTGCATGCCCAACCTTCCCCCTTTACCACAGGATTTACCCATCCAGATTCAGTGCAAAACAGACATGTTCCACAAAAGTCCAATTCATGTTTTAGTGAGGAGGTAAGTGCTGAGCATCCGACAGCTCTCTGCTTGACATCGGGAAGGCGGGATGGGAAGGGGGAGGTCTGCTACTACTGTCTGAGATCAGTGGGAGGAAAGAGGGAGGGGGGTGTCCACTGCCACTCCGCCTGAGATCAGTGTTTGGGGGGGGGGGGGGGGGTGGGGGGTAGGAGGGTTTCTGCTGCCACTCTGCCTGAAATAGTGTGTGTGGAAGGGGTGGGGGCGGGAGGGGGTCCACTTCACTATGCCTGAGATCAGAGACGGGGAGTGTCCACTGCCATTCTACCTGAGCTCTGTGCTGGGGAAATGGGGTCCGCTGCCACTCTGCCTGTGATCAGTGAGGGGGATGTGGGGCCTGCTGCTATCTGCCAGTGATCAGTGACAGGGAAAGAGGGGTCCACTGCTATTCTGCCTGTGATCTGTGAGGGGGAAGGAGGGACCCACTGCCACTCTGCCTATGATCAGTGAGGGACAAGGGGAGGGACCCGCAATCGGTCTGGGTGGTGGAGAGGTTGGGGTGAGAAGGGGTCAGTGATGTTGCGGGGTGAGGCAATGATTGTGGAGGCCAGGCATTATCTGGCCCAGTGAACTATGTGGCAATGGAGTGTAATTCTATCATTTTTCTGTGAGTGCACAATTGGAAGTGCCAGTCAGAGTTGCAGGATTTCAGATGTGTTACGCCCTGCCCACAAGCTTCTGCTGTAAGTTTTGAATCGCTCTATTGTTTCAGGTAGAGACGCCTGAGAATGGGTCTAAAATTCAGATCTGAAACACTCCCAGTTTCAAGTCCACCCAGCACTTAAAATCAAAATGGTACACTGACTGTGTACCTGGGTGAGACACGCTGGCTGTGTACCTGGAGTATACTCACTGATTGCACATCTTGTGTATACTTACTGACTGTGCACCTGGAGTATATTCACTGATTATGTACCTGGAGTATACCCACTGAAAGTGTGTCTGGCATATACTCATTGATTCTGTATCTGGAGGATACTCATTGACTTTGTATCTGGAGTATACTTACTGACTGTGTACTTGAAGTATTCTCATTGACTCTGCACCTGGAGTATCATTACTGACTGTGTACCTGGAGTATACTCAGTAATTGTGTACCTGGAGTGTACTCACTGACTGTGTACCTGGAGTATACTCAGTTACTCTGTACTTGGAGTATATTTACTGACCTGGAATACACTCAGTAATTGTGTACCTGGAGTATACTCACTGATTGTGTACCTAGAGTATACTCATTGACTATGTACCTGGAGTATACTCACTAACTGTCCATCTGGAGTATACCCACTTACTGTGTATGTGGAGTATACTTATTGAATGTGTACCTGGCATATACTCACTGACTCTGTACATGGAGAATACTCACTGACTGTGTACTTGGTCTATACTGTCTGACTCTATACATGGAGCATACTCACTGACTCTGTACATTGAGTATATTCACAGACTGTGCATCTGGAGTATACTAATTGGGCGGAACTGTACAACCTGTTTTATGGTTTGAAAATGTCAAAAGTGTTGAAAAATATTGTAAAATCAAGCATAATGTGACTAGTGGGGAAGGTGCTTATTTTCGCACTAATTCCCAATGTACTGAGGAAAAAAAATTGGCGCGATCGGGACCTCACCCAAAATGGCCGAAATATCAATTTGCATTTTTTTGTATATATTACAATGAGTGATATATTAATAATTCACTCCCAATAATCCCAGCTCATCTGCCTTAACCACCTCATTCGCTACAGTTGGATCAATCAGGAAAACACTTTATCGATAAAAGTCACATTCAGGTGCTTGAGCAGAGAGGGTGAGCAAGGAGGTAAACCTCTGTTTTCAAACAGCTCCTTGCTGCTCAAAGGGGGTTGTTTCGTAGCGGCCATGTTGCGTTTGAGGTCCTGGGGGTCTGCGAGTGTGTTGCGGGGGGCGGGGTTGAGGCCTGTTGTTCCTCACAGGGTCCAACTTCAGATTCTCAGCATGTTCCCGGCTCAGAGCGTTGACTTTGCAGTATTGGCGACCCTTGCAGTGTTGTCCTGGGAGTCATGCAAGACAGGCAAAGCCTGGTTTGCCTAAAAACTTTGGGATCCTCCTAACTGCCTCACAGTCAATCCAGTGTTACTTTCAGCTCTTCCTGCATTTCCTGGCTCTGTTGCTACATCTCCAGCATCTGAGGGTGATCACAAAAACCCAGCGTATAGCTTGGGGACAGTTGAATCCTCGCCTCTGGCAGGCCCCCGCATGTCAGAGGCCTTGGATGTTCCCTCCTCCACCCGATGTACATTAGTAGATCTGTCATAGGCACCAGAGAATGACCCAGATGGCTCAGCATTAACTTGACTCACCAATGCGAGAGTCTTTGATGATGAGCTGTGAGGTGGAAGCTGACACAAAACTGGTGCTGTCCTTGGAGATCCTTTCACCAGTTTCCTCTGAGGAGATTTCCAAGCTGATAAGGGCAGGATGGATGGAAGCAACATAGGGGCTGCAATGCCAGATGACTCAAGCTCTTTGGGATTCTTCCTGCAACACAGGACACAAGGTTAAATACAAGGGAGGAAGAGGAATCTGGGCTAGATGCAACTTACTTGAAATTTCATCAACAATTGGAGGATTGGCAGGTGCTCACTTCTATGCTCCAGCCCGACCATGCTGTTGCTAATAGTCCGTATGCCCTCTCTCCCACAAGCTCCTGTGCCCACTCCTCAAAGTGGGTGAGGAAGCGCATCTCAGCCACACCACTCCCTGTCTTTGCCCTCTCCAGGCAATTATGGATATTCTTCTCCTGTGGAGACAGAAGAAGTCGAGTAAAATCTGATGGCACGAGTCAGGGGATGGCCGTTAGAGAGCATGGGTTGTGATACTCTTGGGAAAGGAGAAGGGAGGTGCTTGGGGGTCAGGGACTGAAAAACATGCAGGTTGCTGGGAGTGGGGGGACCTGATGGTTATTTAGGGCGAGGATTCTGGATGAGATTAAACATTCATCCTTGCTACCTGGATGAGGTCATCAGTTTTTTTGTGGCATTGCTTCCTGGTTCTCCTGGCCTGTGCCCTGGCACTAACACATGCTGCCACCGCCTTCAAGGCTGTGTTTCCGCCCCTTCTCCTGTGACGGCTTCCTGCTCGGGAAAGAGTGTGTCCGCCTTTCTTCTACTGCCTCCAGTAACCTGACCAGTTCAACATCTGAAAAACAGGAAACTGTCTTCTTAGAGGCTATTTCTTCCTGCACTGCCTCCCTGCCTGCCCATCCTTCGGATTTTAATGGAGCTTTCCTTTATCAGGGTAGATGAGCTGCATGCAGTTTGGGTGAGCCATGCACCCACTAAAGCATTCCAGTGAGTTTAATGCAGTTTGTCTTGTTACCATGAGTGGCATTTGGAGGTGTGCTGATGGAGAGGCTGGGAGGATTTGTGCCTCTGTGATCACCGGGGGCAGGGAAGAGAAGGTCATTATCAATAAGCTATCGGGGCCAGGGGAGGTGATGAGGGGCCTTGGGTAAGGGGGTTGTGGGGATGGGGTTGGGGGAGAACGGGGAGGCTTTATCTGGCTCAGGAGGGGGATGGGGTGGGAGGGGTTTTGTCAGCAGATCAGTGTTTTTTCTGCTTTTCCTGTGCATGCACAATTTGTGGTTCCGATCTGGTGAATTAGACCCCACCCATTTCCTCTCGTGGTTAGAAACAATCTCGCCCATATTTTCAAAGATTGAGTGCATATGATTGGGCGTAAAAACTCACCCAAAAAATAGGATCAGAAACTCTCCTGTTTTCATGCTAATTGGACGTTTAGAAAAAATCTCATAAAATTTCACACCGACTGACTCTGTACAGGGAGTATACTTACTGACTTATACTCACTGACTGTGTACTTGGAGTAAACACACTGACTGTGTGCATGGTGTGTGCTCACTGACTGTGTACCTGGAGTACACTCACAGATGCTGCACATGCAGTATATCACTGACTCTATCCATGGAGTATACTCATTGACCCTGTACTTGGAATATATTCACTGACTTTGTACATAGAGTATACTCACTGAATCCTTAAAATGATACAATTCTTAAAATGCAGAAGGTGGCCATTCAGCCTATCAAGTCTTCCCTGATAACATAGAACATAGAACATAGAACACTACAGCACAAACAGGCCCTTTGGCCCACAAGTTGTGCCGATCATATCTATACCTACCAGGCCGTAGAACTATCTGTAACTCCCAATCCCATTAAATCCTATGTACTCATCCAGAAGTCTCTTAAAAAACTCCAGCGAGTTTGCCTCTACCACCACTGACGGCAACCGATTCCATTCACTCACCACCCTCTGAGTGAAAAACTTATCTCTAACATCTCCTCTGTACTTGTCCCCCAGCACCTTAAACCTGTGTCCTCTCGTAGCGACCATTTCAGTCCTGGGAAATAGCCTCTGAGAATCCACCCTATCTATTCCTCTCAACATCTTATAAACCTCTATCAGATTGCCTCTCAACCTTTGTCTCTCCAGGGAGAAGAGACCTAGCTCTCTCAACCTATCTTCATAAGGCATGCCCCCAAATCCAGGCAACATCCTTGTAAATCTCCTCTGCACCCTCTCAATAGCTTCCACATCCTTCTTATAGTAAGGCGACCAGAACTGCACACAATACTCCAAGTAAGGTCTGACAAGGGTCTTATAAAGTTGCAGCATTACCTCCTGACTCCTAAATTCAATTCCTCTATTAATGAAGGCCAGGACACCATATGCCTTCTTGACAACATCATCCACTTGCAGGGTAGATTTAAGAGTCCTATGGACCCGGACCCCAAAATCCTTCTGCTCCTCAACGCTGCCAAGACTCCTACCCTTGATATTATACTGCTTCATCCCGTTGGTCCTGCCAAAATGGACCACCACACATTTATCCGCATTGAAGTCCATCTGCCACTTCTCCTCCCAGTCTTGCATCCTATCTACATCTTGCTGCAACTTCAGACATTCCTCCATACTATCCACGACACCACCAACCTTCACATCATCGGCGAACTTACTAACCCATCCCTCCACTTCCTCATCCAGATCATTTATGAAAATGACAATCCCACATCATGCCTAATCCCCACAACCCCATGCATTTATTCCACTAATCTCTCTAACCCACAATCCCAGAACACTAAGAGGCAATTTAGCAAGGCCAATCAACCTAACCCGCACAGCTTTGAAGTGTGGTAGGAAACTGGAGCACCTGGAGGAAACTCATGCAGACACAGGAAGAATGTGCAAATTCTCCACAGACAGTCACCCAAAGCCCGAATCAAACCTGGAGTATACTCACTCTCTGTGTACCTGGCTTAGACAGCTTGACTATGTAACTGGAGTATACTTGCTGACTATGTGCCTGGAGTATACTTACTGACTGTGCACTTGAGGTATATTCACTGATTGGGTACTTGGATTATCAGTGAATGTACATCCAGATATCACAAAACCATAGAACTATTATGGTGCAGAAGGAAGCCATTTGGGCTATTGTGTCAGCATTGGATCTCCAAACATATATGAAAGCTTTGTGCCATCTCCCGCCTTTTCTTGATACCACTGCACATTATTTCTATGCAAGCAATCATCTGCTGCTTTGTGAATGCTCTCTTGTAAATTCACTTATTGTATATTTGAGGTAGACCCGTGGGCTGTGTATTAGAGGTAGACTCGCTGATTATGTACCCAGGCTATATTCACTGATGATGAACTGAGGTAGACTCAATGACCTGACATAGATTCACTGATTGTGTTACCTGTGCTAGACAGACTGAGTATGTATCTATCCAGAGTCCATTCACTTACTATGTATCCAGGCTAGACTCACTAATAGTGTACGCAGGGTTACCTCAAAGTTTGCATATCCATGGTAAACACACTGTATACCTGAAGTGGAATTCCTGACTTGTATTTTACTTCATACTCCAGCTGAAGTATAATTTTGGGCATTTAGGAAGAATGCATAAGCACTGGAGAGAATGCCTACAAGAATGATTCCACAGATGAAAAATATCAGTTATGAAGATAGATTGGAGAAGTTGGGATTTGGAGAAAAGAAGAACAAGAGGAGATTTGATAGAAATGTTGAAAATCATGAGGGGCCTGGCCAAAGTAGAAAGGGAGAAACTGGTCCCATTGGAAGGAGGATGGAGAACCAGAGGGCACAGGTTTAAAATAATTGGAAGCAAAAGTGATGTGAGAAAAATCAATGCACTGAAGAGGGAATTAGATAATGGACTGAATGACTTTCTTCTGCATTGTAACGATTCTGTGATTATATGTACCCAGTTTATAGAAGTGTACCAGTTCTACATGACATAGTCATGGAAGGTGTGTTTACAACAATTGGTACAGATCTACTACTTACTCTTATGGTTCAAATCTCATGCACAAAACTTGGATAAATGATAATGTGGAGATATTTGTAAACCTGTGGATCAAGAGCAAGAACAAATTGGATCACTCATTTTGAAAGAGCCAGCAAAAGCACAATGGGACAAACAGTCTCTTTCTGAGCTGTAAGAATAGGAAGTCTACTGTTTAAAATGGAGATGAGGAGAGGTTTTTTCTCTCAAAATGTTGTTAAGTACTTGAAATTCTCTTCCCCAGAAACTAGCAGTCAGTCAATTTATCCAGCACTGAATGAGGCAGGTGTTTGATAGACAAGGGAATCAAGTGTTGTGTGGGGAAGTGGAGAGAAGGAGGAGCAGATGGTAAAGTGGAGTTGAGACACAATTAGATCAGCCATCATTGTATGGCAGAGCAGATTCAAAGGTCTGAATTTTTAAAAATCATTTATGGGGCATAGGCGGTGACGGCTGGCCAGCATTTATTGCCCACTCCTCGTCCTCCTTGAACTGAATAGCTAGCTAAACTGTTTCAGAGGGTAGTTGAGAGGCAGCCACTTCACTGTGGGTCTGAAATCTCATGTAAGCCAGACCAGGTAAGGATGACAGATTTTCCTCTCTAAAGGACATTGGTGAATTAGATGGGTTTTTCCAACAATCAACAAGGATCTCATGGTCATCAGCAGATTCTTAATTCCATATATTTCTGTTGCGTTCAAATTCTACCATCTGCCATGGCAGGATTCGAGCCTGGGTCCCCAGAACATTAGCTGAATTTCTGGATTAATAGCACTGGATAATACAGCGATAATACCACTGGACCTTCGCCTACCAGTGCTCCTAAGTTCTTTTGATTCTATGTTATATATTCTTTGATTGAGGCTTACTAAAGCTGATGAAGTCTTTTACCTTTCAATATAGACAGCCCTGCCCTATGCTAGTAATTCTGCTCATCTTTGTCTCTTTTGTCAACCTTGTACAGGAATCCATCCTATAACATGTGCGCCAGTCTATTCAGCATCAAAGCACGGTGTGTTGGGATTCTCCAGGGCGATGGCTGTAAGTGTTTGTCACAATGGTTAGATAATCTTTTCCCCCTCAATCATTCTCTTATTGTATATGGCCCATCTCATTGATTTATAATAGATTGAAAAAGAGCCCACTCAATCGCCAATAGCTTCAGCATCCAACTCATTGGGTCATCAATAGATTCAGCATCCAGCTCACCGGGTCTGTGATAGATTCATGGTCCGACTCACTGGATTTCCGATAACTTTTAAAAAAAAATTGAACCTTTCATGGAATGGCCAGCAAACGTTACTCATTCCTAATTGTTCTTCAAATGAGTGATTTACCAAAGGATAGTTAAGAGCAATGTTGGTCTGGAGCCACGTGTAGGCCAGACCAGGGGTAAGATCACACATCAGCCTGATTTGGAAGTACATTGCTGGTCCTTCACTGATGCTGTGTCAAAATTCTGGAATTCCCTAACTAACGGTGCTCTGGATGTAGCTTCACAATATGGACTGCAGCAATTCAAGATGGCAGCTCACCACCACTTTCTAAAGAATAACTAGGAGTGGGTCCTTAACAGTGGCCTAATCAGCAATGTTCACATCCTGTAGTGAATCAAAAGGAAACAGCTGATTTCCTTCCCTAAAGAACGTTAGTGAACTCGTGTTTGACAATAATTTCATGATCACTTTGGGAAGGATGTGATTGCACTAGGAGAGGAAATTCACCAGAATGTTGTGTGGACTGGAGCATTTCAGCTTTCAAGAGAGGCAGGTTAGGGTTGGGTTGTTTTCCTTGGGGCAGAGAAGGCCTAGGGCGACTTGATTGAAGTGAAATTATGAGCGACATAGATAGAAAGAAACTCTTCTGTTTAATAGAGAGGTCACTAACCAGGAGACATAGATATATGGCAAGGAGCTGGAGATTTTGAAGAGATTTGCTGCCAGAGGTAATAGGAATCTGGAAGTCACTGCCTGAAAGAGTGGCAGAAGCAGGAATCCTCACAACATTTAAGAAGTATTTAGATGAGTATTTGAAATGCCATGGTATACAAACTGGCGGCCAAGTGCTGGAACAATTGGATTAGAATAGATAGGTGCTTGATGGCCAGCACAGAAATGATGGGCTAAAGGGCCTCTTGATGTGCTGTAAAACTCTAAGCAAGATTCTCTAGCATTCCAGCCACATGTTAATAGCCAGCAGGATGTGGCTAGTGGTGGGATTCTCTGGTCCCACTGCTGTCTGTGGGAATTGTCATTGACGTCAACCCACACCAGTGGGAAACCTGCGGGTGGGTTTTTATTCATTTGTGGGACATGGGCATCACTGACTTGTAGGAGCAGAGAATTCCACATTTGTGAATGGCAAGAGAATTCTAAACTATGACTATTCTTGAGATGAGCTTTAATTCCAGATTTATTAATTGAATTTAAATTCTACCAGTTACCATGATGGAATTTGAACGCTTTTTCCTAGGACATCAGCCTGGGCCCCTAGATTACTCATTTATTGACAGTACCACCACACCACTGTCCCAACAAGCTTTCATTTGTATAGTACAGGCAATAAATGTTGGCTAGGCTGGAAATTCCTACACACTGTAAAAGAGTGAATGGATGAGAGTACTATGGTGGATTATGCATTGTGTCTGCTGATCTGTGCTTTCTTTGATCTCCAATCTCACTCTTCTGTTTTTTTTTCATTTAGGGAGCCTCCAAAGCACAGAATCTTGGAATTCGGATCAATGTTCTCTGTCCATCCTTCACTGACACCCCGATCTTGAAGAATATTTTGTCACAAGAAACACTGGGGCCTTTTGCTAGCCTGGAGCAAATTGTTATAAAAACTGTGGCAGTTGTTGGGATTATAGAGTGAGAAATCTAAATCATCCAATTCTGGCTGACTACCAGATCAATTTAATCAGATAAGTGGGAGTGTTTCATGGGGACAGAATTGAGGGAGTGTTATTCCATATCTAACCCTGTGCTTTACCTATTCTGGGAGTGTTTGATGGGCACACTGTAAGACAGTAAGATATCAGAAAAGAATTAGGTTATTCGGCCCATCGAGTCTGCTGCGCCATTCAATCATGGCTTTGTTTCTCAATCCCATTTTCCTGCCTTTTCTCACAATGTTTGATTTCCACACCAATCAAGAACCTATCTATCTGAATCAAATGCGCTCAAGTGTATTGGCCTCCAAAACCGCTTGTGGCAATGAATTCCACACACCAGCATTTGGTTGAGGAAATTCCTCCTCACCTCAGTTCTAAAGGGTCATTCTTTTACTCTGTGGTTGTGCCCTTGGATCCTAGCCTTTCCTACTAATGAAAACACTTCCCCACGTCCAATCTATCCAAGCCTTTCAGTATTCCCTAAGTTTCAATTAGATTAGAAGTTGTTTCCACTGGCAGGTGAAACCAGAACAAGGGGTTATGGCCTCAAAATAAGGGGAGGCAGATTTAGACTGAATTGAATGTTGTGAATCTGTAGAATTCACTGCCCAGTGAAGCATTTGAGGCTACGTCGTTGAAGATTTTTAAGTCAAGATAGATAGATTTTTGAACAGTAAAGGAATTAAGGGTTATGGCGAGGGTAAATGAAGCTGAATCCATGAAAAGATCAGCCATGATCTTATTGAATGGTAGGGCCAGATGGCCTACTCCTGTTCTTTGTTCTTATGCATTCCCCCTCATCCTTCTAGACTCCATCGAATTCAGACCCATTGTCTTCAACTGTTCCTCATATGTCAAGCTTTTCATCCCCACGATCATTCTCCTGAATCTCCTCTGGACCCTCTCTAAGGCCATCAAATCCTTCTTTCGATACAGGGCCCAAAATTTCCATAAATTGTATCCAATGCTTGAAGTGTAGTTGTACTCCTTGAAGAAAAATATCTAGAAATTCTTCTCTGTTTTGTGCCAGAGTGACTCAAGGCAGAGACATTTCCTGCAGATGAGTAAACATGGGACAGTTTAGCAGTCTCCAAATTGTCATTTGCTTTGAATTGGAACATTGCCTTTTCTCCATTTCCCTCCTCTTTAAATAATGTATTCTATACTTAAATACTTATTCTGCTCTGTTCCAAGTCCTCCTACTCGGGAGGTTGGTCCCGCTCCAGGTGAAAGGCCTGAGCTCCTCTGGAAGGGGACCTGTCTCCCCAGGACCGACCAGGAGTCCAGAACCCTTGGCCCAGTTAATCCTGGCGGAGGATGCAGTGGAGTACACCACCAGGCTTTCTCGCATCCTCCGCAGGTCAGCCGGGTCTGTGAACATGAGGAGCACGTAAGCCGACAGGACCAGCTGTACATCCGGGCCATGCAGAACCAAACCCGACAACCTCCTCTGCAAGAGGCACAAGAATACAGTTAGCCAGACAAAGGGCAGCCCTGCCATATTCCTCTCCCAAAGTGAAGGATCGCTGTCAGCGACCCATTAACCTTAATCAGACACTCTGCGGCACAGTGTGGTACTCAGATCCAGGCGACAAAATTTGTCCCGAACCCGAATGCCCACAGAGTTCCGAGTAAATATTTGTGCTCCACCCTTTCGAACGCCTTCTTCTGATCTAAAGACAAGAAAACGCTCGACAGACCAGTCCTCTGGGAATGATGGATCAATTTCCTGACCAGATGGATATTATTGTCGATAGATCGACCCGGGATTGTGTAGGACTAGTCAGGGTGGACCATGTGGTCCAGAACGGATCCAAGACGTGAAGCTAACGTCCTGACAAAGATTTTATAATCCGTGCTGAGGAGGGAGACCGGGCACCAGTTTTTAAGTTGCTGGAGATCCCTCTTCTTCAGCAGCAGAGCTATGACTGTCCATTGCCATGAAAGGAGCATCTCTCAGGTGGCTACACTCACCCTCCAGACCCCTGTGTATTCACTCCCCAGGACATCCCAGCGCACCCTGAAGAACTCTACAGTCAGCCTGTCCAGCCCCGGGGCCTTTCCCCATTGAGGGCGCCGGTCAGCTTGGCCATGGTGATGGGGCGCTCAAGCCTGCTGAAACCCTCCGGGCTGACTTGTGGGAGGTCCTCCCACAGAACTCTGTGGGCATCCTCACTGGATAGATCCGGAGAGAAGAGGGAGGTGTAATAATCCCGGGTGATTGCCCGGATCTCTCCAGATCTGAGATGGGGGAATCGTCGTCGGCCAGTAGTGTAAGAATCTGCTGACGGTTAGCCCACTCCTTTTCCAGCGAGTAAAAGAAGGGAGAGCCGCGGTCCAGGTCCATTTGGAACTGGAGCCGTGACTTTATGTACGCTCCACGGGACCCGATGAGTTGTAGGTCCTTCTTCTCCCTGTACCCCAGACGCAGGGCTGGATCCTCGTCGAGACGTGCCTCCAATTCCTCGAGCCCGGATTTCCACCTGTTTGTCGACCTCCTCGCGTATTCCTGACAAAGGTACATACGTGAGTCTTGTCCACGTCCCATCATAGCCTCAAGGAGGGGACATCTCCCCCGCTTCCTTCTCCAGCCGGCCCAGAATCGACGGAATGAGTCCAGGGAGCGCTCGTCCTCCAGCAGCATGTTGTTAAAGTGGCAGTACGCGGAACCCCCCAGATGCGAGACGGAACAAACTCTGCCCACACCAGGTAGTGGTCCTGGTTCAGCACCTGCTGCATGGAGGCCGACAGCACGCCAGACAGCTGTGCCCTTGAAATGTAAAGTGGTCGATTTTGAACGCTCTGCCTCCAGGCTTCGTGTAAGTGAAAGCTCTGGAGTCAGGATGGAGATGTCTCCAGACGTCCACCAAGTTGTGAGTCCCGAGCAGGTCCCGCAATTTCACCATTGCTGGGGTGTGCCACAAGGGGCCGACGCAGTCCTGTGCCTCGAGGGTACAATTGAAATCCCTCCTGAGGACGGTGCATTTGCCCACGTACCCCTCCAAAGCGATGGTGTTGAGATAAGTGGACACTTTCTCGTAGAAAGTTGTTTGCTGAGGTCCAGCGGTCTGGGCATAGACATTCAGCAAGTGAATGACCACCCCCCCCCCCTCACAGACCTTCAAGTGTAGCAACAGGCCTAGCACCGGCTCCTTGACCCCCAAGATTTCCAGCTGAAAATGCAGAGCCAACAAGATAGCTGCCCTGCTAGAAGCAAGTGTGAGGTGGCTCATGTAGATCCCCCTTCGCCACTCCAGGGCCCATCTCCTGGCTTCATCTCCTGGAATGGTATGGGTTCCTTGCAGGAAACACACTGCATACTTCCCGTCACGAAGCACCAAAAATTTCTGGAACCTGTGGAGTGGTTCGCTGCTGCCGTTGACATTGAGGTTGGCTATGGTCACCTTCATGGCAGTAGCGTTGTGTCACCATCACCACTTATCTAATTACCTGGGGGAGCGCTGTCGCAAGTCGCGCCAGTCCAGTCCCCTGGTGAGCCCTTCGAGGAAGCCTTGTACCTGATGCAGCTCTCTTTTAGTCAGACCCGATATGGCCTGGGAGCAGGCCTGCGTGGAACGGAGAGCAGCGCTAGGTCCGACCAATAGTCGAGGGCCAGTTGTCAAGCAAGTCTCCCGCCTTGTTCAAGGTGGACCTCGAAACAGACTCTGTGCCCACCACCGAGCAGCTTACCTCCTCGGGGTCATTGCCCTTCGACTTTGAGTCCCCCACCGCAGAGTGTACGGCAGGCGACACAAAGCCGCCAATTAGCCCTGGAATAGCGGGACATTGGAAATTACTAATCGATGGGCGATGGCCTCAAGAGGGTCCATCACCAAGAACATCCTGCCCACCATGAGCCCCTTTTCCAGGGCGAGGTGGACTGTCCGCTCCGTCTTCAAATAGAATACGGCCTTGCCGTACATCTTTGAGGCTGCTTCAATGGCTGAAGGGCTCACAACCCCAACCAATGCGCAAACACATGCCTTGATTGTCATGTCGGGATGGGTGTAACACTTCACCTCGAGTTGTTTGGTTAATAGTCTAAAGGGTGGCAGGGCCTTGGGAGCAGCAGAGGCTTTGGCTGCTGCCACACCCACATAAGTGGGCCCAGAAGGCCCTGCCACCGGCAACGGTGTCACTGTCGCCGTGGTTGGTAAACAATAGACGCTATGCCCACCCTGAGATTGCTTAGATGTGTGGCAGGGTGTATTGGCTGTTTTGTTCTCCGTGGGGAAGGAGGGTAAGGAAAGTTTCTCTGAGGGGCATTTATAGTCAGGTACAGAGAGGACGTAGAGGAGGAAGAGACCGAGGGTGTGGTAGGTGGGAGGGTTGGTGTCTCTGCCCTCGCTATTGGGGGACAGAGAGGGAATGAGGGAGGATGGGGTGGATGGAGATCCAGGTGCTCTCTCTCTCCTCTGTGTCAGAGAGATGGGTAGAGAGGGGAATGGAGAAGCAGGAGAAAGGACAGGGGACTGGGCACTAAGGAGGGCCGGTGCCCCAGTCAGAGAAGGAGGGGTTGCCAATGTTGGGGGGCAGCAGCAGCAGTGGGTGGAGGGATTTTTTTGATCTTCAGCCCTATAGGCCAGCGATGAAAAAGTCGAGGATATCTTCACCCCCCCATCCCTGTATTTGGAGAACAATCTTCTTGTCGTAATATAATATAGACATTGTTCACGGACTCCACAAGATTGCAAAAAGGGCAAGCTTGGGAGCCCGTGAATTGGAAAACCTACGGTTGTATGGTACTGTTGTATGTAGCACCCTCCATCCCAGGTCCCCAAGATAATGGGGGGAGATCCCTCCGTAGAGGGACCTCCACTGGAGACCTCCACTACCCGTTGGCAACGCCAAGTTGTATCTGGATGGAGTAGTGCAGCAGCATGGTGGCAAAAGGCATGAAAGGCATTTCCAAGAGATGACTCAAGCTGTGGGGTGCCTGACATGGCCGGGTAGGGAGGTGGGGTGGTGTTGGGGAGCAGGGGGTTGAGTTGGTGATGGGGACTTGGGGAAGACTCATCTCATGGACCATACTCTAGCAAGACAACCTCATTAGGTGGGTTGAAGTCATCATATTCCTGTTGATGTAGACAGAGGCATTTCCTCTTACTGAAGATATTTGTCAATCATTTTGCACATACTTCCTGTGGTTAGAAAATAGCATTTTTTTTCATTTGAGAGTTGACTCTGTGCTGTTAAATGATACGTTATCAGTAACAGAGAGGTAGCTCTGAAGAATTTGTTTCTTATGCAATGAGCTTTTATGATTGGGAAAACACTGCCTGAAAGGATGATGGAAAAAAAATCAATAGCAATTTTCAAAAGGAAATTGGATAACTACTTGAAGGGGATAAACTTTGCAGGAAAATGTGGAAACAGCCGTAACTTACTTTTGTGTAACATCTTTAACCTAGCAAAACGTCTGAAAGCGCTTATGAGGAGATTAGGGAACTGACTTATAGCTTGGCCAAGGAGGAAAGAGAAGTGTAGGGATCTGGGACTAATCAATATCAATTTCAAAGAGCTAGAACAGGCACAATGGACTGAATGGCCTCCTTCTGTGCTTGTAGATTCTGCAATTATAGAACTTCTAGCCTATTTCAAATAATCACTATTTGAAATGCTCTAGTGGAAAGGGTTCAAGAGGCTCAGTCATTGAGTATGTTCAAAGCAGAGATCGATAGATTTCTAAATACTAATTGAAGTAAGGCATAAGAGGATAGCGCAGGAGGAGGATGCTGAGTCTGAAAATCAGCCATGGTCTAGTTAAATGGTAGAACAGGATCAAGGAACTAGTCGTGTTCTTGTGTTTCTAACCAGTGATTTAATGAGTTGCAAAAATAGTAATGTTTCTCTTTTTTGCAGCCCGTCACTAGTTGCTGAGGGATTCATGCAACTTGTTGCTGATGAGTCTAAAAATGGTGAGGTTATGACAGTAACAAAGAAAGGAATTAACTACCAGAAATACCCGCAGAATCATCAGTAACCCAGAGTGACCATTGAAAACTTTGACAGAAGGAGCACCAACACATGGGGGATTGACACCTGGAACTTCAGCTGATTATTTTGTATTCTAAAAAGGGAAAAACTTACAGATAAAGCTTCTTAATTATTTACTTGGTGGAAAATGAGAAGTTACAGCACAAAAGGTTGCCAAATGTCTTACCACATATCACAGCGCTCATGCTACACAAAGTTCAGTGGGTTGATGCTTAGTGTGAGCTCCCACTTTCATCAGAGGTTCTCGTTGACAGCAATATTGGCAAAATTGGCAAATGGAATTTAACGCAGACAAATGTGAGGTATTGCACTTTGGTAGAACAAACCAAAGTAGAATATACAGGGTAAATGGTAGGACTCTGAAAAATGCAGTTGAACAGAGGGATCTAGGAATACAAGTACAGAATTCCCTAAAAGTGACGTCACAGGTGGATAGGGTTGTAAAGAGTGCTTTTGGTACATTGGCCTTTATAAATTGGAACATCGAGTATAAAAGTTGGAATGTTATGGTATAAGGCATTGGTAAGGCTGAATTTAGAGTATTGTGTACAGTTTTGGTCACCTAGTTACAGGAAGGATGTAAATAAGATTGCAAAAAATGCAGGGAAGGTTCACAAGGATGTTACTGGGACTTGAGAAGCTAAGTTACAGAGAGAGATTGAATAGATTAGGACTTTATTTCCTGGAGCATAGAAGAATGAGGGGAGATTTGATAGAGGTATATAAGATTTTGATGGGTATAGATAGAGTGAATGCAAGCAGACTTTTTCCACTAAGGCTAGGGGAGTAAAAAAAGAGGGCATGGGTTAGGGTTGAAAGAAGAAAAGTTTAAACGGAATATTAAGGGGGGCTTCTTCATGCAGAGAGTAGTGGGAGTGTGGAATGAGCTGCCGGATAAAGTGGTAAATGCGGGGTCACTTTTAACATTTAAGAAAAACTTGGATGGTTTCATGGATGAGAGGGATGTGGAGGGATATGGTTCAAATGCAGGTCAGCAGGACTAGGCAAAAAATGGTTTGGCACAGACAAGAAGGGCCAAAAGGCCTGTTTCTGAGCTGTAATTTTCTATGGTTCTAATATTCTTATTGTTGGGAGTTCTTTCAGACATCAGCAGCATCTTATCCATTGCATGTCTGACCTGTGTCCTGCAATGCATAAACATTCAAACATCTTTTGTCTCTTGATGCTGTTTATCGCTGTTGTTGGATGTATCGGCTCTTTCATACTTTATTCCTCGAGTATTGTTTTTGCCTCTCCTTTTTGTTGTGATTATTAATAAATGTTTGCTTATTTTTCAGTTCTGACAAAGAGTTAGGCTTCAATTATCGGCTGCAGAAATAGGCTCCGTATGCTGGTAGTTTTGATACTGCAAGTCTTAGTTTAGTAGAAAAATGTCATTTCTAGTGTGGCAAATGCCTGATGCCATCTTGGTAAGGATATTCTGCATTGCACTTTGAGTGTTTGATAGAAATATATGGAATGAATAGACCATGGTGTTGGTGTCTAGCATTGATTAGTGTCACTTTCACCCTCACTGCAGCCTTTCTTTAGTATGAACAGATGAGCATACATCCAGCTACGGAAAAGACGCCTAACCTTCACCATTGCTTTTTAAATTGATCATCAATAATTTGCAATTCAATTGCTTATTACTTCCTGTCAGTTCTTACTGTAGAAGTACTGAGTGAAAGAGTTTTTAACGGCTGGTTAAAATATGGAGGAAATGCACTTGCAACATGTGAAAGCATTTGTTACAAAGCATCCAAACAGGCACTTGCTCATGAACACTATTGTCGTTTGTATTTTCACTACATTACAGAAGGAGATCATTTGGCCCATTAAACTTGCTCTGATAACAATCCCACCCTATCCTTGTAACCCCATGTATTTGCCCTGCTAATCCCCCTGACACTAAGTGGCAAATCCACTTAACCTGCACATTTTTGAAGTATGAAAGGAAACCAGAACACTCGGGGGAAACCCATGCAGACACAGGGAAACTTACTAACTCCACACAGTAAATAGTCTCACAACACCAGGTTAAAGTCCAACAGGTTTATTTGGTATCATGAATTTTCGGAGTGCTACCCCTTCATCAGGTGAGTGCAGGATTTGTTTCACAAACATAGAACATAGAACATAGAACATTACAGCACAGAACAGGCCCTTCGGCCTTCGACGTTGCGCCGACCAATATAAAAAGCAATGCCCCTCCAAGCTAAACCATTCCCTTCTCTTCCATATACTTATCAACTAACCTCTTAAACGCCACCAAACTTGGCGCACCTACAACTGCTGCAGGCAGGGCATTCCACTCCCTAACCACCCTCTGGGTAAAGAACCTACCTCTGATATCCGTCCTATAACTATCACCCCTTAATTTAAAGCTGTGTCCCCTCGTGCTAGCTTTCTCCATCCTAGGAAAAAGGCTATCACTGTCCACCCTATCTAAACCTCTAATCATCTTATATGCTTCAATAAGGTCCCCTCTTAGCCGCCTCCTTTCTAACGAAAACAACCTCAAATCCTTCAACCTCTCTTCATAGGACCTGCCCTCCATACCAGGCAACATCCTGGTAAACCTCCTCTGTACCCTCTCCAATGCCTCCACATCTTTCTTATAATGTGGGGACCAGAACTGCACACAATACTCCAAGTGCGGCCGCACTAGAGTTTTGTACAGTTGCAACATGACGTTGCGGCTCCGAAATTCAATCCCTCTACCAATAAAAGCCAAGACTCCATATGCCTTCTTAACAACCTTCTCGACCTGACTGCCTACTTTCAGGGATCTATGCACATACACACCAAGATCCCTCTGTTCATCTAGACTACTAAGAATCCTACCATTTGCCCTATACTCTACACATTTATTATTTCTGCCATAGTGCATTACCTCACACTTTTCCACATTAAACTCCATTTGCCACCTCTCGGCCCAGCTCTGCAACTTGTCCAAGTCCCTCTGCAAACTATAACACCCCTCTTCACTATCTACCACTCCACCGACTTTAGTGTCATCTGCAAATTTACTAATCCATCCTTCAATACCCTCATCCAGATCATTTATAAAAATTACAAACAGCAGGAGCCCCAAAACAGACCCCTGAGGTACACCACTTGTCACCGAACTCCACGATGAATATCTCCCATCAACCACCACCCTCTGTCTTCTATCTGCTAGCCAATTCCTAACCCAATTAGCTAAATCACCCTCTATCCCATACATCTGCATTTTCTGCAGAAGTCTTCCATGGGCCACCTTATCAAACGCCTTACTAAAGTCCATATATACCACATCAACCGCCTTACCCCCATCCACCTCTTTAGTCACTTTTTCAAAAAACTCAATGAGGTTAGTAAGGCACGACCTACCCTTCACAAAACCATGCTGACTATCCCCAATCAATTCATTTCTCTCTAAATATCTATAAATCCTATCCCTAATTATTCTCTCCAATACTTTGCCCACAACAGAATTAAGACTCACTGGCCTATAATTCCCTGGAAGGTCTCTCTTCCCCTTCTTGAACAACGGAACCACATTCGCTATCCTCCAGTCCTCCGGAACCACACCCGTAACCAACGACGACCTGAAGATCAGAGCCAGAGACTCTGCAATCTCCTCTCTTGCCTCCCAGAGAATCCTAGGGTAAATCCCGTCCGGCCCAGGGGACTTATCCAACTTCAAACCCTCGAGAATATCTAGCACATCCTCCCTATCTACTTCGATACCTTCCAGCTTGCTACTCTGTACCTCAGTGTTCTCCATAACTACATTTACATCACCCTGCGTGAATACCGAAGAGAAATATTTATTCAGTACCTCTCCAATCTCTTCAGGCTCCACGCACAACTTCCCACTGCTGTCTGCTGTCAAACAGGGCATATATAGACACAAACTCAGTTACATGATCATGGTTGAATGCAAGTCTTAACCTTCTCTGCACTCTTTCAACCTTATTTACTTCCTTCCTGTAACCAGGTGACCAAAACTGTACACAATACTCTAAATTCAGCCTCACCAATGCCTTATACAATCTTACCATAACATTCCAACTTTTATACTCGATACTCCAATTTGTAAAGGCCAGTGTACTAATCAAGTTTTTATAGGTGCAGACAATGCAAGTGGAGAGAGGGTTAAGCACAGGTTAAAGAGATATGTATTGTCTCCAGCCAGGACAGTTACTAAGATTTTGCAAACCCAGGCAAGTTGTAGAGATATGAACCCAAGATCCCGGTTGAGGTAGTCCTTATGTGGCTCCACATAGAAAGTCACCTGAGGCTGGAATTGAACCCAGCTTGGTGGAACTGTGAGGCAGCAGTGCTAACCACTGTGTCATCATGCCACCTTTGTCATTGGGCTGCAGTATCAGAAAGAGATGAGACAGAGGTGGCAAAGAAGATGAGCTAGGACCAGAAAATGCTGGATAAACTCAGCAGATCTGGCAGCATTTGTGGAAAGAGAGAGTTAACCTTTCGAGTCCATCTGACTCCTTTTCAGAATAGTCTGTAAAACGGTCATATGAACTCGAAACGTTAACTCGGTTCCTCTCCCTACAGACACTACAAGACTTCAGAGTTTAGCCAGCATTTTCTGTTTTGATTTCTGATTTCCAGTGTCTGCAGTATTGTATTCAAGAGAACAAAGTGTTTTCAGAGGGAGCAGAAGGAGTGAGAGAAAGGCTTGTTGTAAGAGACTTTGTTCACTTATGATCTTCAACAGGCACTTCAAACTTCATCTAAACCAGCAGCAGCCTAATCAGTGGCTGCAATTTACTAAGGACTTGTGTCACCTCTGAGACCCAGGCTGATAACCTCAGAGCAGGGTGAGAACAGTGCTGCCATTGGCTGCAAAGGTGGATATGGCCTTGATGCTTTACACAAGCAGGAACAGGAGATATAGTTAACATCTCATAGTTTACCATCTAGGAAATTACAGGTGTGCCAGAAGGGCTGACTTTGTGACCTTCTTTCCAAATAAACAGAACCAAAGAAGTGTGCACATGACTTTGCCAGGACAACTGGCTTCCCCATTGTGCAGGGTGACATTGAATGGTGGCTGTTTGGGCACCACATCACAATGTTGAGACTCACTAAGGTTGCAAAGATTACCATTCACTCTGTGCACATTGGTGTGAAACCACACCCAATGCATCATGCTGATAGATGACTGCCACTCTGGCAGTAATCTGATGCATTTATCATTCATTCATCTATCAGAGCAGCTGTCCATAAGACCATAAGATCTAGGAGCAGAATTAGGCTATTTGGTCCATCAAATCTGTTCTGCCATTCAATCATGGCTCATATGATTCTTATCCCCATTTTCCTTCTTCTCCCCATAACTCTTGATCCCCTTATTGATCAAGAACCAATCTATCTCTGTCTTAAAGACACTCAAAGACCTGGCCTCCACAGCCCTCTGTGACAATGAGTTCCACAGATTCACCACCATCTGGCTGAAGAAATTCCTCCTCATCTCAATTTTAAAGGAACGAGCTTTCACTCTGAGGTTGTGCCCTCGAGTTCTAGTCTGTCCCACCAGTGGAAACATCCTCTCCATGTCCACTCTATCTAGCCTCTCAGTACTCTGTAACTTTCAATTAGACCCTCCCGCCACCACATCCTTCTAAACTCCATCAGGTATAGGCCCAGATTCCTCAAATGACAAACCCTTCATTCCTGTTATCATTTTTGTGAATCTCTTCTGGACCCCCCTCCAAGGCCAGCACATCCTTGTGACCCAAAACTGCTCACAATATTCAAATGGGATCTTACCTGAGCCTTATACAGCCTCAGCAGTACATTCCTGATCTTGTATTCTAGCCCTATAGAAATGAATGTTAACACTGAATTTGCCTTTCTAACTGCCAACTGAACCTGCACGTTAATATTAAGAGAATCCTGCACCAGAACTCCTAAGTTCCTTTATGCCTCAAATTTCCAAAGCCTTTTCCCACTTAGAAAATAGCTTATGCCTCAATTCTTCCTACCAAAGTGCATAACCTCACACTTTCCCACATTGTATTCCACCTGACACTTATTTGCCCACTCTCCTAGCTGTCCAACTAATTCTGCAGCCTCCCTACTTCCTCAACACTACCTGTCCCTCTACATATTTTTGTGTCATTCACAAGTTTAGCAACCATGTTCTCAGTTCCATCTTCCAGATCATTGATGTATATAGTGAAAAGTTGTGGTCCCAACACTGACCCCTGTGGAACATCACTGGTCACTGATTACCATCCTGGAAAGGACCCTCTTATCCCCACTCTCTGCCTTCTGTTTGTCAGCTGATCTATCCATGCCAATACCTTGCCTCAGAGCTACTATTGGCTCTGAGATTGTTTAGCAGCCTCCTGCAAGGCATCTTGTCAAAGGCTTTCTGGAAAATGAAATAAACACATCCACTGGCGTTCCTTTGTCTAACTTTTTCATTATCTCATCAAAGAATTCTAATTGGTTTGTCAGGCATGACCGCCTTTTGATGGAGCCGTGCTGATTCAGCCCTCAGCCATGTATTTCCAAGTACTCTGCAATTTTGTCATTAATAATGAACTCCAAGATCTTAATCATAACCGGATTAGGCTAAATGGCCTATAATTCCCCACCTTCTGCCTACCCTCTTCCTTAAACTGGAGTGTTACCTTAGTCTTTTTTCAGTCTGATAACTTTTCTGATAACTTTGGCTGATAACTTTTCTCTTCAACCTACACATAGGTCAAGAAGGCATATGGTGTACTGGCCTTCATTAATCGAGGGATTGAGTTTAAGAGTCGGGAGGTAATGCTGCAACTTTATTATTCCCTTGTCAGACCCCACTTGGAGTACTGTGTGCAGTTCTGATCGCCTCACTGCAGGAAGGATGTGGAAGCTATTGAGAGGATGCAGAGGAGATTTACAAGGATGTTGCCTGGATTGGGAGGCATGCCCTATGAAGATAGGTTGAGGGAGCTAGGTCTCTCCTCCCTAGAGAGACGACCTGATAGAGGTTTATAAAATGTTGAGAGGAATAGGTAGGGTGGATTCTCGGAGGCTATTTCCCAGGGCTGAAATGGTTGCTACAAGAGGACACAAGTTTAACGTGCTGGGCAGCAAGTACAGAGGAGATGTTAGGGGTACGTTTTTCACTCAGAGGATGGTGAATGAATGGAATCGGCTGCTGCTGATAGTGGTGGAGGCGAACTCGCTGGAGTCTTTTAAAAGACTTCTGGATGAGTACATGGAATTAAATGGGATTGGCAGTTACAGATAGTTCTATGGCCTAGCAGGTATAGGTATGATCGGCCCAACTTGTGGGTCGAAGGGCCTATTTGTGCTGTAATGTTTTATGTTCTAAACAGAGTGAGAACTGCAGAGCCACATGGAATACCAATAAACAGACAATTGAGTTGTTGAAGCAATGGTTCCAGTGCCTCAGCCATACTGGAGGGACATCTTTATGGAAATGTATTCTCTATCTTTATCAATTTAACACTGCAAATTTAAGTATGTGTCACCAGTAGGCTTACATTAACACTGTAATGAACTTCCTGTGAAAATCCCATAGTCGCCACATTCCGGTGCCTGTTTGGGTACACAGGGAAAATTTAGCACGGCCAATGCACCTAACCAGCACGTCTTTCAGAATGTGACGAGAAACCGGAGCACCCAGAGGAAACCCACGCAGACACAGAAAGAATGTGCAGACTCCGCACAGACAGGGATCCAAGCCAAGAACTGAATCTGGGTCTGTGGTGCTGTGAGGCATCAGTGCTAATCACTGTGCATTTCTAATTATTGAGATAGCCACTCCCCACATCAAATCCTCACATCACTGAGAAACCCGGAAGTGTGCGATAAAGAGCTCCCACTGGCCACCTTCAATGCATTGAAGAATTCTGCTTCTCCCACCCCTCCAGAGAATTCCAGATCCCCTCCCCTTTCCAACATCCTCAGATTGCTTCTCAACTCCTGTCGGATCTAAATCCCCGCTGCTCATCCACATCAACCTGAAACCAAGTTCGCACGGCCACGCATTTCACTTTGACAGATGAAGCGGATGATATGAAATCCTTCGCCCTCCCCTCCATCAAAGCAAGGAGTTTATTTAAATGCACAGATTATCCTCCGGCCCAAACTAAACATGATGTGGAGATGCTGGCGTTGGAATGGGGTAAACACAGTAAGAACTCTCAGAACACCAGGGTAACTTCCAACAATTAAACCTCTCAGGTTTAACCTAGTGTTGAGAGAATTCTTACTGTCCAAACCGAAAAAACAGGAAATAAAAACTCAGTTTGAGATCAATATCTCAGCCTTCAGGAGGCAGTGAGTGTGCTGATTGATCAAAGCAATTCTATTTACTCCCTCTGCTGATTGAGAGATATATGTTTGACTGGTGAGATATTTATCATCTGCTCCTCCACACACGTCCACCGCCGCGATGGAATTGAACGGGAAAGTTGCGTTGGTGACCGGCGCTGCTCAAGGCATCGGGAAAGCAATTACTGAAATCTTGTTGAAGAACGGGGCTAAGGTAACTCTGTAGTTTCTCCTGCCTTTAGTAACTTCTCAGGCTGCTTCTTGCCATTTCCTGTTTTAGACTGAATTCCAGAAATATACATTTCTGATGGTCTGAGATCTTCGCCCCTGGGGCTATGGTCTGAGCTGAACGCATGGCTGCCTCACAGGGATTCGGCTCCAACTCCCAACTTGGGTCGCTGTCTGTCTGCACAATCTCCCCTTGTCTGCGAGGGTTTCCTCTGCATACCCTGGTTTCCTCCACAGGAAAGACGTGCTGGTTATGTGGCCATGCTAAATTCTCCTTCAGTGTACGCGAACAAGTACCAGAGAATGGCGACTGGTGGATCTTCACAGTAACTTCATTGCAGTGTCACTGACCTGATGAAGGCATTTCAAAAACTTGTGCTACCAAAAAAACCCGTTATTGTGAAATTTCTTACTGTGCAGTGCTAATGTAAGCCGACTTGTGATTAATAAACTTTAATTGCAGTGTAAATCTGCATGTGACACTAATAAATTTTTAAAAAGTGAGAAACTCAATTTGCGAACTCAACCTTAACCCAATTTAAATGAAGTGGAACATCATCCGGAGCACACACAGGAATCATCTGGAACAAGCATGGTGATAAATAGTTCAGTAGACTAACACCTGTACTGTGCGAGTTGTCTCAGCAGGAAAGGTCAGAGAGTTTAGGTTTGGATCCACTAGAATTTAGAAAAGTAAGAGGCATCTTGATCAAAACCTTTGAGATCCTGGGGAGTACTGACAGGTTGGATGTGGAGAGAATGTTCCCTCTTGTTGGAGAATCCAGACCTAGGGATCACTGTTTATTAATAAAAGGACAGAAGTGAGGAGAAACTTTTTCTCTCGGAGATTGTGAGTCTGGGTGGAATTGTGAGTTATGAGGAGGATGTAAGGAGGCTTTATGGGAATTTAGACAAGTTGTGTTGAATGGGCAAACATATGACCATGCAGCACAATATGTTTAAATGTGAAGTTGAAAAACAGAAAAACAGAAAAGTATTAATTAAATGATATATTGGGAAGTGTGGCAGTACAAAGGGATCTGGGTGTCCTTGTAAACCAGTCAACGAAAGTGGTGAGGCAAGTGCAGCAGGAAGTTCATTTATTAAACCGAAAGAGAAAATGCTGGAAAATCTCAGCAGGTCTGGCAGCATCTGTAAGGAGAGAAAAGAGCTGATATTTTGAGTCTAGATGACCCTTTGTCAAAACTAAAAGGCATAGACAGTGGGAGATATTTGTACTGCAGAGTGAGGGAATAAAAAATGAGTCATAGCCACAAAAACTAGGGGGGAAAGGCTGTTAATGGCAGTCCACAGAGAGAATAAAGGGTGTGAAATCAGACTTGTTCACTAACCGTGACCCCGTGAATAAGATTAAATACATTTAATACACTCTGAATATTTCACAATGAGTTATAAAAAATGCTTAATCGTTCATATATTAATAGAACCCATTTATTAATAGGGGCGAAACAGTGGTTAGTACAGCTGCTTCACAGCACCAGGGACGTGGATGCAAATCCAGGCTTGGGTTACTGTCTGTGTGGAGCTTGCACGTCCTCTCCATGTCTCCGCGGGTTTCCTCCAGATGATCTGGTTTCCTCCCACACCCCAAAGATGTATGAGTTAGGTTGATAGGCCATGCTAAATTCCTCTCAGAGTCAGGGGGACTAGCAGGTTAAATACATGGGGATACAGGAGTAGGTGAGATTGTTGTTGGTGCAGACTCGATGAGACGAATGGCCTCCTTCTGCACTGTAGGAATTCTAAGATTCTAAAACATTAGCTGCCAATTATCCTCATGTTGGGTTTTAGAATTAATCAGAATTCTTAACTGCAAGGACAAGATAGGGGGAAAGAGTGGGGGAGTGGGGAAAAATGAAGAAAGACAATAAAGAAATAAAAGTCAAAGAACAATAAAAAAATTAAATAAAATGAGAAAAGGGTGGAGTAGAGCAAATCATCTGAAGTTGTAGAATTCAATGTTGAGACTGGAAGGCTGTAAAATATCTAGCTGGAAGATGAGATGCTGTTCTTCCGGTTTGCGTTGAGCTTCGCTGGAATAATGAACAAAGTTCATTTATTTATTAGTGTCACAACTAGGCTTATATTCACACTGCAATGAAGTTACTGTGAAAGTCTCCTGGTCGCCACAATCTGGTGCCTGTTCGGGTATGCGGAGGGAGAATTTAGCCTGGTCAATGTATCTAACCAGCACATCTTTCAGACCGTGGGAGGAAACTGGAGCACCCAGAGGAAACCCACGCAGACATGAGGAGAATGTGCAAATTCTGCATAGGCAGTGATCCAAACCGGAATTGAACCAGGTCCTGGTGCTATGAGGCAGCAGTGCTACTCCTGCTCCTGGTTTCTGGAATCATCTTCCTCAAATGCAGGCTGATAATTTATTTTATAATTAAATCAGTGTTAAATTATTTAATTGGAATTAGAAGATAATATTAAAAGAAATAACACTGATAGTAAATCCAAAGAATTCTCATTGTTTCCTGTAATTTCAAATCTGAGAAATATTAATAATCACAGCAATAATAATACCCACCTCCCATGGATGGGATGGGATAAAGGGAGTGGGATAGCTTGATCTTGGGTTTGGACATAGCTCGGCACAACATCGAGGGCCAAAGGGCAAATACTGTGCTGTACTGTTCTATGTTCTTTGGGACACTCTGTCTTTACCCACCCCTCCCCCGAGTCCTTGGACACACACGTTCTCTTCTCCCCACCACTTGCAGAAACTCTCTTACACCCAACCATTCACAACCCCCCCACTCCCTTGCTGGCTGAGTGCACGGGTGTGTCTGTCCGATGCGGGACCAAAGTTATCGAAGACCTTACGACGGTTGTGTTCAGCTCCGAAAGTGCACACAGTCTCGAGGTGGCACAGATGTGTGGTGGGATCCTGCCAAGCGTTCCCCTGCTCGGATGGAATTCCCGATTGGCCCAAAGCCTTCTCCCCTCTTCCTCAGATCAAGTACATCACAGCATGAGCCACCTCGCAGAAATGTCATCCGTGTCTTTTTCCACTGTGCAGACGTGTTTTCTGTACGAACTGCTGCTGCACATCTTCCATTATTGCATCCTCGCCTATCGCCCAGACAGACCTTGGCTGGCCTTGTTGACGCTGGGTGGTGGAACTCCCCCAATTACATCAGGGATCTGTGGTGGAGGGTGATGCCTGCAGCAGTTCTGCACAACCATAGAAGTCACTGCTTGCCCCTTTGTGGTCTTGTGGAGTCCGTGGACCATGTCTATGTTTTGTGTCTTAGGTTGTACTCTCTTTTTGTTTTCCTGAAGAACCTTTTATTAATGTTTTGCTTGCACTTCAGTCCCACCCTCCTGATCTACGGACACTTGGTGCAGAGAGGGACAGTTTGGGATGGCGATCTCCTTGCGAACCTACTCCTGGGCCTGGCAAAGCACACCATTTACAGATCCAGACAGCAGGCGATCGAGGGGGCTGTCCATCCTGACTGTCTGCCCCTCTATCGCGGCTACATTCGCAGCCAGGTGTCCCTGGAGAGGGAGCATGGGTGTCCGCGGGCACATTTGATGCCTTCAGCATCCGTTGGGCACTGCAGGGGCGGGGCTGCATTATTGACCCTAATAATCACATTTTAATTTGATGTTTTCAAGTTTCCTTTGTATTTTGATTTTGTTTGGGCTGTTCCCCATCCTTTTGGGGAGCTGTCAGTTTCACTTTGTCCTGATTTAACTTGAGTTTGTTCATTTGGTTTGACATTAATAGAGGCCAGCCAGTCACACAAACTCTCGTTCACCCACCATTCTCATACACACACAGTTTCCTATTAGGGAATTGGGGGGAGTGAAGGAGGGGGATTGGGGAATCAAGGGAGGAGTGAAGGAGGGGGATGGGGGAGTGAAGGAGGGGGGATTGGTGGGGGGGGGGAAATGAGGATATAAGTGAATGAAGGGAAATAGAAAGTTAAATGTCTGTGATCCTGGTTTCAGCTGCGAGGATTTACATGTGCGAATTTCCATTTCACCCATCCACACAGCAGCTAATGCAACTTTCTCAGAGTCAAACTCGAAAATGCTGGGTGCCAACACCTTGTGCACTCCCCCAGCATTTTCGTACAGGAAACACTAACTGACCCGAACTCCCCACCACCTCCCCCCCTCCCCCGCCCCCACACTCACTGACCCGAATCCCGCTTGGACAATGAACTGAGATTTCCCAATTCTCTGAATTCACATTTTCACCAAAGCTCCATTTAGACGCTTTGTGGTTAACCTTGTTTTGTCTTTCTGTAGGTGAGTCTCTTAGATGTTAATACATCAGTTGGTGAAGCCACTAAAGCCGCCTTCGAACAGATCTATGGCTTTGAAAACATTTTGTTCCTTTCCTGCGATGTGACATCAGAAAATCAGCTGGAAGGTAAAGATTCAAATTTTTAATTTAACGACTATCCAACAGACTGACTGGTTTTTAAGACACAAACTCTTCCACCAAAAGTGTTAAAACCACTTGGTATCGGAGAATAATTAGTGTTAAGAAATACATTCCTGCATTACAGTATTAAATATAATCAATAAACAGTATACTATCACACCAACGGAACCAACTAGAACGAGGAGAACTGTTTCAAAACAATCAATTAGAGCAGAAATGAACATACAGATTGGTATGGAGTTTGCACATTCTCCCGGCGTCTGCATGGGTTTTCTCTAGTTTCCTCCCGCAGTCCAAAGATATGAAGGTGGGTTGATTGGTTATGCTAATTTGACTCTAGTGTCAAGAGATTAACAGGATAAATGCATGAAGTTAGGGGATTAGGGCCTGAGTGGGATTGTGGTCGGTACAAACTCGTTGAATGGCCTCCTTCTGTACTGTCGGGATTCCAGATGTGCGACAGCTCATTGGGAATGCAGGTTTCAAAATTCCACCCACAGTCTGTGCATTGGTACTAGTTGATTCAACCTCTTTGAGCGTATCAGTGTTCCTGGTACAGATTTGATTTGTTTTATTAGCACATGTACTAGTAGATAGTGAAAAGTATGTTCTTGCATGCTGTAGAAAAAAAGCATATTGGTCATAGAGGAAAAAAGGGGAGGGCACAGAATGTAGTCTTACAGTCATAGTTAAGATGTTGAAAAAGATTAACTTAATCCAAGGTAGGTGATTGAGCCTTGTTAGAGAGTTTAAAAGAGTTACAATAAGGTTTTAGAAGCATAGAATGAGAGTGAAAAATAGAATTAAAGGCTATACTGGCAAGAAGTCATCTCACTCTGGTGATTATGTTGGATAATCGTTTCTCAATGCTCTTGGCTTGAGGCTCTCGGGGATCTCAGGGCTCTTGGCTTTAGAGTCTCGGGGATCTCAGGGCTCTTAGCTTTAGAGTCTCGGGGATATCAGGGCTCCTGCTTTAGGGTCTCGGGAATCTCAGGACTCCTGCTTTAGGGTCTCAGTGTTCGGTATTCCTGCTTTAGTGTCTTGGCTCCTGCTTTACAGTCTCGGGGTCTTGGTGTTCTTGCTTTATGGTTTCAGGACTCCCGCTTTAAAGTCTCAGGGTCTCGGGGTCTCAGGCTCCCATTTTAGGGTCTCAATTCCTGCTTTAGAGTCTTGGGGTATCGATGTTCCTGCTTTAGGGTTTCAGTGTTCAGTATTCCTACTTTTGGGTCTTGGCTCCTGCTTTAGGATCTAGGGATCTCGGTGTTTTTGCTTTAGGGTCTCAGGACTGCCACTTTGAAGTCTCGGGATCTCAGGGCTCCCACTTTAGGGAGCTAGGGTCTCAGACTCCCGCTTTAGAGTTTTGGGGTCTCGGTGTTCCTGCTTTAGGGTCTCGGGGTCTCGGTGTTCCTGCTTTAGGGTCTCGGGGTCTCAGTGTTCCTGCTTTATAGCCTCGGGGTCTTGGTGTTCCTGCTTTAGGGTCTCAGGGTCTCGGTGTTCCTGCTTTAGGGTCTCAGGTTCTCGGTGTTCCTGCTTTAGGGTCTCGGGGTCTCGGTGTTCCTGCTTTAGGGTCTCGGAGTCTCAGTGTTCCTGCTTTAGGGTTTTGCAGCCTTCAGAATCTCTTAATTTTTGTCCATAAATTTGTGTTTTCTTGGGACAGGAGAAACAAAGCGCGGCAGACTTATCTTGGGTTTCCTCAGTGGATTGCTTTTACATTCCCTCCATCCTGTCCAGCAATGTGTGAGGAGCGGCAGGCTCCTTTTGCAAACCCACTAGTTGTTTATTTAGGCTGCCAGTTGTGGGTAAAGTACTAAATGCTATTCCCTGTTTCCAAGCATCACTGATGGGCTCCCTGTGAGGTAGATCTGAAGTTCTGCTTCAACAAGTGAGGGATTTAATGGCACATTCCACATGGTTCATGACCTACCACATTTTTGGGGCAAACTTCTTGAATGTTCACTTAATTATTCACATGTAGAGCAGCCTGGACGTTGAAATGACTGCTGTTGTGAATTATTCTGAATAATATGGTTGGTATTACAACAGATCATTCTAAATTGCTGCAGACCTGGCATATCAACTCCCTTCACCATTTTTTCCAGATGCTTTCAGTAAAACCCTTGAAAAATTTAAGAGATTGGACATAGTTTGCAATAATGCTGGGATCGTTGATGAGAAGGACTGGGAGAAATGCCTCACTATAAATCTGGTATGTGTTATTAGTGTATCAATTATTCTTAACTGTATATGGCTAATGAGATTAATTGGGGTTTCACTTGAGCACATCTGAAGGCACATTTATTGTGACATGATTGAGTTTATAGGTGAATGATTTATAATGCACTTTATAAATAAGTTTAAGACTAAGTTTGGCGCCAGTAACATCCTTTCCCTACTGGTTATGTGGATTAGAAAACACTGTATTCACGGGGCAGAATTCTACATGTCCAAAATGTTCAAGCATGGCAGAACATAAAATACTGCATGATGATGTTTGCCACACATTCTGAGTTTATCCTGCACTTGCGCAGCATTTCAGTCTGTTGTAGCAGGTGCCAATTGGCAGTGTGCCCACCAACACTGGGGCCAGTGGAAAGAACTGTCTGTCCTATTGTCCAGAACATTTTGTAACTCATGCTATTTTTAGGTCATCACACAAATTCAGGTAGGAAATCAATTTTTCAACATTTCTCAATCATAAACAGGAAGTGATTTGGAGGGAATATGGTTGGAGAGGGTTTAGGTAGGTTGGAGAGTGCCTCAATTTCATGGTCTTTTTAGATTTGGGGTGCCCTCCCATCCAGGACCTTAGAGCTCAGAAATCCCCATGTCCCTACTAGCCTACAGTTGGACCCTCCTGACCAGTCAAGGCGCCCCCGATTATCTCATCCTGGTTCCCCTGTAGTGCAGGCTTTGATGTCAGCCTTTTCATAAATCATAGTGCAGAAAGAGGCCATTTGGCCCATAGAGTGTGCCCCGACCACAAGCCCACCCAGGCTCTATCCCCATATCCTACACTTCTACTGCTAATTCCTCTAACCTGTGTATCTCAGGACACTAGAGGGCATGTTCCACATGGTTTATGGCCTACCACATTTTCTGGGGAAAAATTCTTGAATATCCACTCAATTATTCACATGTAGAGCAGCCTTGACATTGAAATGACTGCTGTTGTGAATTATTCTGAATAATATGGTTGGTTTTGCAACTGATCATTCTAAGTTGCTGCAGACCTAGCAAATCAACTTCCTTTACCATCTTTTAATTGATCACAACTTTACTTTCAAGTAACCCGATAAGCAGAGTTCTTATAAAAAGCTCTTTTAATAAAAGCTATAGCAAGGACACTGGTGAGCTACAGTTCACATCCCTCTAGCAAGCCATATTCATAATCCAAGATATAAAGCCTATTAGAGTTTGCAAAACAAGTAATTAGTATAAACCCATCACAGTCACTTATAATATTTAATCAGCATGAAAACTTCATTGTACAGCTCGTTTCTTTATCTGTGGATCGCTCCCATTTTCCAGTTACTGATGTCTGATCTATGTGCTTTGCTGAACTTAGTGTCTGTCTGTGAATGCTGTTATAAGGAGACCTTTGTTTTTCAGCCTGTGAGATTTTTAAAATTAATCCTTTCACTCTGGGACTTACTTTAGGAACAGTTAGTTCCAGGCAAGTGCTCTTCTGGCCACTGCAGCACTTTCAAAGATGCTCACAAATTCCACCCACTGCTAATCAATACTCAATTAACATTAAATGGCAGTGGAATTCTGAAAGTCAACAGGAGAGCGGTAATGTCAACTCTCAGGATGATGAATGCTTAAACATTTCCTCCTGTGGTACATGGCAGAGGCTCAGGATAAGTAGGCAATTTACTTATTCCCTCACCACCTGATGAATCTCTATCTGACAGTAATGTCCTTCAAGACTGAGCCAGCTTAGCAATCTCGTGCCAGAGTCCATGGCACTAATTACCATTGATGGACGTTGAAATCCCCACCCAGAATATGCATTGTGCTCTTGGACATGAATATGTTCTGATCAAATGGATGCCTGTGGAAAATAGAGGAATGGAAAATCTATGGGGTAACCTGCAAGACTTTCTTTTGATCTTGTTGAACAGACAACGTGACACTGATGGAGATCAACAGTAATTTTATTAAATGGCGTAGCAGACTCAGAGTTGATGGCACTTGTGCAACATGTGATGAAAGTTGGAGCCCAGGCTGATGTTAGGGAGCGATAGGTCCTAGGGTTTTTAAAAAAAGTGGCTGTAGTGATAGTGGATGAATTTGTCACAATCTTCCAACATTCCTTAACTCCTGGATGGTTCCAAATAGATTGGAAAATAGCAAGTGCAACATCTCTATTCAAAAAAGGAGAGAGACAGAAATAAGAAAACTGCAGGCCAGTTAATTGCCAAAGAGAATTTGCTAGAATACATTATTGAATACACTATTGCAGAATACTCAAAAAAAACATAATTTGATCAGCCAGAGTTAATATGGGGTTGTGAAAGGGAAATTATGTTAAACTAATTTGATTTTTTTAAGAAAACAATAAGCAAAGTGGCTAAAGAGGAACCTGTAAATGTGCTGTACTTGGATTTGCAAGAGCATTTGATAAGCTGTCACATCATAGGTTACAATACAAGATAAGGATTCATTTTGTTGGGGGCAGGGATAACATATCAGCATGGAGAGAGGATTGGTTATATAACAGTACATAGAGTAGGGATAATCAGCTGTAACTAGTTAGTAATTAGCTGAAATAGACATGTAGACCAAATTTGCACCTCAATATGCCAACATCTTCATGCACAGGCTGGAACAAGACTTCTTCACTGCACAGAATCTTCAACCACCGCTATACACTAGATACATCAATGACATCTTCTTCTTTTGGACTCTTGTGAACAATCACTGAAACAGCTATATGATGACATCAACAAGTTCCATCCCACCATCAGACTCACCATGGACTATTCTCCAGAATTGGTTGCATTCTTGGACACATGAATCTCCATTAAGGATGGTCACCTCAGCATCTCACTGTACCACAAGTCCATGGATAATCTCATGATGCTCCACTTCTCCAGCTTCTACCCTAAACACATTAAAGAAGCTATCTCTATGGACAAGCCCTCCTTATATACAGGATCTGCTCAGATAAGGAGAATTGTAACAGACACCTCCAGGCACTGGAAATGTCCTCATAAGAATGGGATATAGTGCTTGACTCATCGCTCGACAGTTCCAATGCATCACAGCAAAAAACCGCATCGACCTTCACTGGAAGACAAACACGGGACATGGTGGACAGAGTATCCTTCATCATCCAGTACTTCTCTGGAGCAGAGAGGTTATGACACCTTCTCCGGAGTCTTCAACATGTCATTGATGAAGATGAATATCTCACCAAGGCCATCCCCACACCTCCACTTCTTGCCATCAAACAACTGCACAACCTCAAACAGACCATTGTCCGCAGCAAACTACCCAGCCTTCAGGAAAACAGCAACCACGACACCACACAATCCTGCCACAGCAATCTCTGCAAGACATGCTGGATTATCGACACAGATGCCAACATCTCACATGAGGAAGCCACCAACCAGGTACACAATACATACTCTTGCAACTTGGTCAATGTTGTCTACCTGACACACTATAGGAAAGGATGTCCCAAGGCATGGTACATAGGGGAGACCATGCAGACGCTACGATAACGGATGAATGAACACTGCTTGACAATCACCAGGCAAGACACTTTTCTTCCTGTTGGGGAACACTTCAGCGGTCAGGGGCATTCAGCCTCTGATCTTCTGTAAGTGTTCTCCAAGGCGGCCTTCACAACACACGATAGCGCAGAGTTGCTGAGCAGAAACTAGTAGCCAAGTTCCGCACACATGAGGATAGCCTCAACCTGGACCTTGGGTTCATGTCACACTGTTTATAACCCCCATGACTTGCCTGGGCTTGCAATATCTCATTTACCGAATTGTCTGGAGACAATACACATCCATTTAACCTATGCTTAATACATGTGTCTGCACCTTTAAGACTTGATTAGCTGTAAACACTCATATTCTAATCAGTATTCTGTGAACTGAGTGTGTGCCTTTATATACCCTGTTTGTGATCAGAATGCCCCACTCATCTAACGAAGGGGCAAAGCCCGAAAGCTAATGGCATTTGCTACCATATAAACCTGGTGGACTTTAACCTGGTGTTGTGAGACTTCTTACTAGTGGATTGTCACAGAAATCATTGTGAATGGTTTACACCTCAACAATCTTTATCAAAGACTTTGATGAAGGGACTAAACATATGGTAGATAAATTTGCCAATGACACTAAGACAAATAGGAAACTAAACCATCGAGGAATATAGACTGGTTAAGGAAATGGGCAAAAATTTGTTAGATGTGGGAAAATGTGAACTTGTCCACTGGCAAGAAGAACAGAAAAATGGTGTACTATTTAAATAGAGAGTGATTGCAGAACTCCAAGTTAAATAGGAGTTGGGGAGTCCTAATACATGACTCAAAGGTTATTTTGATTAAGAAGGCAAGTGATATGATGGCATTTATCGAAAGGAGAATGGAATATAATAGTAGGGAAGTCTTACAGCAACTGTGCAGAGCATTGGTGAGACAACATCTGGAGGATTGTGTACAGCTTTTATAATGAGTTAGAAGCAGTACAGGAAAATATTCATTTATTAGTCACAAGTAGGTTCACATTAGCGCTGCAATGAAGTTACTGTGAAAATCCCCTATATGCCACCACCTGTTCAGGTGCACTGAGAGTGAATTTAGTGTGGCCAATGTACCATAACCAGCACGTCTTTCAGACTGGGGGAGGAAACCAGAGCACATGGAGGAAACCCACACAGGGAGAATGTGCAGAGTCCACACAGACAGTGACCCAAGCCGAGTCTCAAACCCAAGTCCTAGTGCTGTGAGGCAGCAGTGTTAACCACCGTGCCACCCTCATTCCACAGATGAGGGCCTGATCTTATGCAGAAAGGTTGGACAGACTGGGAATATATCCTTGGAGTTTAGATGAATGAGAGGCAACCTTATTTCCTAAGCGGTATTGATAGCATCGTTACCAGGAGGATTTTTCCACTTCTGGAGAGAGAACCAAATTTGAGTCAGGCATCTACCATTTAAGACAGACAAAGGGAATTTTTTTCCCCTTAGTTAATTATTAGCCTGACAAATTCTATTCCCTGGAAAGCAGTGAATATTGGATTATTGAACCTATTCAGCAAAGTTAGGTAGGTTTTTGATAGACAAAGGAATTAAGGGTTATAGAAGCAGATGATAAAATGGAGTTGAGTCGCAATCTTAAAGGGTTCATGCTTAAATCCATTGTTCCTTTAATAGCTTTAACTTCCTTTCTATATGTATATTCATACTTGGGACCTTGTCCTTCGTAAGCAGAAAAAGCATGTTTAAATTTTTGTAATTTAACTTATGAAATAAATAGTTTACCCTTTGAACTGCAGTTAGCCCCAGGTCTGTCCAGCAGTTTCACAAATGAGTGTTTCCATTTATCTACCTTTTTAAAACTCAAAGTTCAATTTATAAAACATATATATTGTGAAATTAGATATTTGCAACAGGTAGCGACCAGCTCTGCTTTAATTAAGAAAAACAGGTGCAGCACCAGTCACTAGCACTTGGTGGCACAGTAGCACAGTGGTTAGCACTGCTGCTTCACAGCACTAGGGACCTGGGTTGAATTCACGGCTTGCATCACTGTCTGTGTGGAGTTTGCATGTTTTCTCCATGTCTCTGTGGATTTCCTCTGGGTGCTTTGGTTTCCTCCCACAGTCCAAAGATGTGCAGATTAGGTTGATTGGTCAAGCTAAATTGCCTCTTAGTGTCCTAGGAGGTATAAATTAGAGAGATTAGCAGGTAAATA
This sequence comes from Sphyrna mokarran, assembly GCA_024679065.1. Lineage (NCBI taxonomy): Eukaryota > Metazoa > Chordata > Chondrichthyes > Carcharhiniformes > Carcharhinidae > Sphyrna > Sphyrna mokarran. The sequence continues at coordinate 69,002,141 of JAGIQG010000014.1, read as the reverse complement.
TACAGGGATAAGACCTGGGTGGGATTATTGTCAGTGCAGACTCAATGGCCAAATGGTCTCTTTCTACACAGTAGGATTTCTACATGAAACTTTGAAGCTAAATCACAGGGTTACATATTACTCACAAGTGACAGCAATGGAAGAATCAATCCAGGCTTCTCTTTTAGGTTGAAGCCAGTTTAGAATCAATCCAGACTTTCAGGTTGAAGCCCAGATGAGTGAAGCTCCAACAACATTCAAGAAGCTGGGCAAGATAAAGCAACCACTTAATTGGCACCCCAACCACCACCTTCAACAATCACTCCCTCCATCACTGATCCACACTGGCAATATTGTTTCCCATCTACAAGATGCATTGCAGCAACTCAGTGCTACTAACCTACAAGAAGCTCGCCTTCCAAAGTGCTCCAACTGATTCTATTTATATGACAATCAATGTCATAGAATATAGAACATTGAACATAGAACAATACAGCACAAACAGGCCCTTTGGCCCACAAGTTGCGCCGATCACATCTACCAATCCACAGACCTATCTATAACCCCCTATCCTATTCTTTTCCATATACTCATCCAGAAGTCTCTTAAAAGACCCCAGTGAGTTTGCCTCAACAACCTCTGACGGCAGTCGGTTCCATTCACTCACCACCCTCTGAGTGAAAAACCTACCCCTGACATCTCCTTTGTATTTGCTTCCCTGCACCTTAAATCTGTGTCCTCTCGTAGTGACCATTTCAGCTCGGGGAAATAGTCTCTGAGAGTCCACCCTATCTATTCCAAGTGACTATCTATAGTCACATGTTTTCATTAGCAATTCCCTCAACAAAGAAATTGTCACACAATGACATTACATTTATACTATGAGACTTTTTACTGTATTTATCCACGTCCAACGCCAGCATCTCCACATCATGACTACATTTATACTAAACAGTGGAAGCAGCATGTTATAGACCAACAAGCAATAGATCAGACCAACTTTCTGCAGTTCTGTCACATCCAGTTATGAATGGTGATGAATAATTATACATCCGAAGAGGACAACCCTGTTCTCAATGATTGGGGGTGCCTAGCCAATCACTGCAAGCAGCAAGGTCGAAGCATTTGCAGCTATCTTCATCCAGGATAATGCAGTGGCTATTTCATCTCAACTTTCTCCAGAGGCCCTAGCATCACAGACTTCAGTTTTTAGCACATTTAATTGTCTCAATTTAATAGAAAGAAATAGATGAACATACTGGATAGGCCAGGCTATGGATCTACACAACATCCCAGCAGTGAGAGTTGATAATTTATGCCTCAGAAGTAGCTGGGCCTGGAGAAAAGCTGTTGCAGTACAACTACAACAGTGGCATTGATAGAACCATGTGGAAAATTACCCAGGTATGTCCACTCCATAGAAATCTCATCTGGTCAATCAGCCCATCAGTCTACTTTCAATCATCAGCAAAGTGATGGAAAATGTCACCGACACAGCTGTCAAGTGATGATTACTCAGCAGTCACCATTGTTCAACATGTGTTCTCCTAGGGCCACTTGGCACCAGACCGCATTACAGCCATGGTCTAAACATGGACAAAAGAGTTGAACTCTAGAAATCAGGTGAGGGAGACTGCTGTGAGGTCATAACAGTAATATGGTACGAAGGACCATAGCAAATTGAATACTTTGAAATCAGAGGGAAATGTTTCCACTGGTTGGAGTCAAACCTAGCACAAAGGATAATTCTTGTGGATGTTCGAAGCAAATCATCTGAGTTCCTGAATAGTGCTTCAGGTTAGGGTTTTGGGCCCAACCATCTTTAGATGCTTCAGAAGTGACCTATCCTCCATCATAAAGTTAGAGGTGTGGATGTTCACTGATTGCACAGTATTGTGTGTCATTTACAGCACCTCAAGTATGTAACATTTCATACCCATATGAAACAAGACTTAAACAACACTCAGGCTTCAGCTATTAAGTGGCAAATAACAAAGGACATCACACAAGTAACAGGCAATGACAACCTCCAACAAGAGAAAATCTAACCATCTCCCCTGATGGTTAATGACATCTCCATCACTGAAGGCAAATTGACCATTGACTACAAACTGAACTGAGCCAACAGTGTAGATACTGTAGTTGCAAGACCAAGTCAGAAATAAGCAAATAATTTGCCTCCTGTCTCCCCAAAGTTGTCCACCAATTACAAGGCACAAGTCAGGAGTGTGATGAAATATTCTCCACTTGCCCGGATGAGTGCAGCTCCAACAACATGCAAGAAGTGGGGCATTACGCGAGATAAAGCAACCCGCTTGATTGACACCCCATCCACCACTGATCCACACTGGCAATAGTGTTTCTCATCTACAAGGTGCACCTACAGCAAAGCCCACATTCTGTGAAAGAACAAAAAAACTTGCCAATTCCCCTTCAATAGCAGCTTCCAAACCCATGAACTCTACCATTTAGAAGAGCAAAGGGCAGCAGGTACATGGGAACACCACTATTTGCAACTTCCCCCCAAATCACATACAATCTTGACTTGGAAGCTTCTTCATACTTTGTTCACTAAGTAGACAGCTATGGTTCAAGAAGATGTCCTATCACTACCTACTCCAAGGAATGTGTAAGTCCATTTCACTAATTAGTTTATTTGATTCCACTAACCTGCCTATTGGCCCAACTAACCAGTCTATCTATCCCATTAACCAACCTGTCCATCAAGCTCAACAGTCTATCATATTCTGTTTACCTGTTGATCCATTCACTACCCACTCTGCCCATCATGCTAATCAGTTTGCTCATCCCATTTATCAGACCTTCTATTCCACTCATTTATCAGACTGTTCATTCTACTCATACCCCACAGTTTACAACTCTGCTACTGCCTGAATGTATCAGTTCTCTATTACTGCCTGAATGTACTGGCAGGATTGCATATAATTTGCTGTCTGCATGTATCTCTCTCCATTTTACTTCTCCCTGTACGTGTTTGTACTTTAATATTTGTCCTGTCATCTGAATGTCTTGTTCTCTGGTGACTCCTGTACTTACTGCTTGTATTTGCAGGTCAGTGTGATCAAAGGAACCAATCTGGGGATACAGCACATGAGTAAGGAGACTGGAGGTGCAGGAGGAGTGATTGTTAATATTGCCTCCATGGCAGGTAGTCAATATAATAATAATTGTTTATCAAAGTGCTTTGCTGTAGTTGTTTCATGTGGATACTGGAAAACATCTATGTGAAACAAATTACTTTTTTAAGGCAAGTAAGTTTTACTCAGAATGTACAACAAGGAAACATATTCATGTTTCACATGAGCCTCCACTCACCTGCTTCATCTCACACCATCATCCAACTTATTGAGCTACCCTTTAGTTCTTAGTCACCTTTAACATTCTGCATGGGAGCACCCCTTATTATTAAACCACCTGATACGAAAAGAGGTTTTTCCTGAGTTCCTCACTGGATTTATGAGTGTTGGCCTAATAAATGATCTCAAGTTTTGCATTCAAATAGAAGTGAAAACAATTTTTTTAAAAACTCTCCTATTGTAATCCCTTCATCAATCAAGTTCCTCAGTCTTTTTTTTTCGAGGTAACAGTCCCAGCCTAAAGCTTGATTACAAAAATTGAAACTAACACTCCATTGTAGTACTGAGGTCTTGCTTAACTCTCAGAGGTGCCATCTGTCCAATGAGATGTTAATCTGAGGCCCTGTCCATTTCTGCCACAGCATTATTTTAAAAAAAGTGTCCTGACCAATATTTACCCCTGAATTGATATAACTGGAAGAACACAGTGGGAGGGATTTTCTGGCATCTCTCGCCCCAAAACTGGAAAATCCCATCTGAGGTGAATGGACCTCTCCATAATCCACTCCAATTCCCGTGGTGGACCAGATAGTAAAATTTGCACTAGTATCAGATTATGAAGGTGGAATGGCAGTGGAGTGATTTTCGCTGCTTCCTCACAGCACCAGGGATCTGAGTTCAATTCCAGCCTTGGGTGATTGTCTGTGAGGAATTTGCACATTTTCTTCTGGACACTCCAGTTTCCTCCCACAGTCAAAAGGTGTGCAGGTTAGGTGGATTGGCAATGCTGAATTGCTCCTTAGTGTCCCAAAATGTCTAGGGGATTAACAAGGTAAATAAGTGGGATTATGGGGATAGGGCCTGGGTAAAATGATCTGTCAGAGAATCAGTGCAGAATCAATGGGCTGAATGGTCTTCTTTGGCACTGTAGGATTGCTATTGCTCTTTGTGGGATCTTGTTGTATGCAAGTTGGGGGTTTTGGTGAGTTCCTATAATATTTAAGTTGGCTCAAGCCTGGAAATTGTTCAGGTTTTGCTACATTTGGACATGGACTGCTTCAGTATCTGAAGAGTTATGAATGATGCAGTCATCATCAAATAACCCCACTGGTGCAATCATCAGCAAACATCCCCATTTCTAACCTTGTGATGGAAGGAAGGTCAGCGATGAAGCAGCTGAAAATGGTTGGGCCTTGGACACTTCCTTGAGTGATTCTGACAGATATCCTGGCCTGAGATGGTTAAATTCCATAATCATCATTCTTTGTGTCAGGAATGACTCCAACCAGCTTGAGGTTTTCCCCCAAATCTCCTTGACTCCAGTTTTGCTAGGGCTTCATGATGCAATAGTTGGTCAAATGCTGCCTTGATGTCAAGGGCAGACACTCTCAATCATCCTGGAGTTTATCTCTTTTGTCCATGTTTGAGCCAAGGATGAGCCTCACATTATAGAAAGGATGGTAAGGTTTTGTGAAAATATCTATAGATTCATTGGATCATAGGAAAACTATAGGATAAACAGACCCTTCAGCCAAAAGTTGCACCGATCATATCTCAACCTACTAGGCTTACCTACAGTCCTCAATCCTATTAAGTCCCATGTACTCATCCAAAAGTCTCTTAAAAGACCCCATCGAATTTGCCTTCCCCACCACCGATGGCAGCCGATTCCATTCACCCACCACCCTCTGAGTGAAAAACTGACATCTTTTCTGTATCTACTCCCCAGCACCTTAAACCTGTGTCCTCTTGTGGCAGCCATTTCAGCCCTGGGGGGAAAAAGTCTCTGAGAATCCACCCAATCAATACCTCTCAACATCTTATACACTTCTATCAGGTCCCCTCTCATTCTTCGTCTCTCCAAGAAGAAAAGACCAAGCTCTCTCAACCTATCCTCATAAGGCATGCCACCCAATCCAGGTAACATCCTTGTAAGTCTCCTCTGCACCCTTTCAATGGCTTCCACATCCTTCCTATAATAAGGTGATCAGAACTGAGTACAGTACTCCAAGTGGGGTCTACCAGTGTCTTATATAGCTGCAGCATTATCTCCTGACTCTTAAACTCAATCCACTAGGATTCTGCTCACTTTAAGGAAATGCAAGTGCAAAGAAAGACTGGGAAACCTAAAATTTCACAAAGTGGGCAATAGGATAAAAATGTTTGATATTATGAAAAGCTGGGCCAAGGTATGCAAAAACAGCTTGTGTTTCCAATAATTTGAGGGAGTCATTATTTTAAGATTAAACATAAGAGATTTAAAATAGAAGGCAAGAACATTTACACAGGGAAATACGTGATTATAGGATTTCTTTCCAGTGTTAGTAGATGGGGTGGGAAATTTCAATACCAAAACTTTGTTTGGAGAGGTAGAGGAAAAGGAAATTTGGGAACAGCACAGGTAAATGTGATTAGAACTATTTGCTCATGTGAAAGGGAAATATTAACACAGACTGAATGGCCTGTTTCTAGGCTGTAACTTCTATGCATTTCTACAGTGACACAGTTTTGTCTGATGGATTGTCTGATGTTTTCCCTCTGCTGTCTTGTGATGAACAGGTGTGTTACCCTTTTTCATTGCACCAGTTTATTCAGCTTCCAAACATGGAGTGGTGGGATTCTCTAGATCACTGGCTGTGAGTATTAAATCACATTACAAAGAGTAACTTTCCTGTATAACTATTGCTGTGTGTGTGGATCCTATGTAAGAATATAAACAATAGGAGCAGGGATAGAACGTTTGGCTCTTCCAGTCTACCTTGCTATTCAATATGTTATTGGCTGCTCCTTGATGTCAAGGCTATATTCTTTTACTTTAGCTGCAGTTTTGTGCAGCAGCAGGATTGCAGATTAACCCTGTCAGGTTTTCACTGTTATACCATTTCAGGTATTATTCCATTCAATACACTAATATTTACTTATAGACGATACTAAATATTTCAAACTTTAGGATTACTTTTAGAAAAATCTTTCCCTAATGTCTTCACCAATTGATTTCTTCTCACCTTGTCTGGCATCTCTGAACAGAACTCTATTCTATTTCCCCATTTCTTCTATGTTCAATTTAATTCCAGACCTTTTGGAAACTTTTCTTTATTCCTCTAGCTTCTTAACTAGTTTTAGATCTTTGGCCCTAGTTGCTCAAACTATTGTAGGTTTTTTTCTCTTACAGCAAAATTAAAAGAGCTGGATCTCCTTTCGCTTTCCCCAGCTGAGCTGAGAAAGCCATGTATTGCTTCATGGTTTGTTTTCAATCGTCTGCAATTGCTGTCAATTGAAACTGAAGAACATGAGAAAGCCCCCCACATATCCAGTTGTCAAGCAACAATATTTACTTTTCATGCCAAAGTTCTCTCTGTCAAAATAGAATTTTGATTGGATCTGAAACTAACCCCCATACAAACACTTTTGTTCAATATGAGATCTAACTACAGTTTTCTTTCATAGGCACAGAATCATTAAAATGAAACCCACTGGCATCTATACCTTATTTCTAATGTTTATCCATCCAAATGTAAATCCCTTAAAATTCCCTTTGGTTTCCTAACACAACCTTATTGGAGTTTTTTTATGGACAAAACTAACAGAACAAATGGGTTATTCTCAGTTAGCAGACTCTGACTAGAGGAGCACTGTGAGGATCAGTCAGCTATTAGGCATCAGCTATTCACAATCTCTATCAATGAATTGGATTGGGGACCAAATGTAGATGTAGAACCGAGGGACACAGTCTCACAATAAGGAATAGGCCATATGCGACTGAAACAAGGATGAATTTCTTCACTCAGAGGATTGTAAATCTTTCAAGTTCTCTACTGCACAGGGCTGTGGATGTTCCATTGTTGACTATGCTCAAGGAGAGGTCAGTAGATTTCTACATTGAAAAGACGTGAAGGGATATGGGATAGTGTGGAAAAAATGCTCTGAAAGCTTGTGCTACCAAATAAACCTATTGGACTTTAACATGGTGTTGTGACACTACTTACAGTGTGGAAAAATAACAGCCAGGTATGTTGTAGGTAAATTAACACCTCTGAGATTGTTAGTGTGTCAAAATACAGTGGCTTTTATTTCAAAACCTTGGCTTTTATTCCAGAGCTTTGGGAGAACTGGTTCCTAACAATGGACTGCCAGACTTCTCATTGAATACAAACACAAGTGGGCATGTATACATTATCAGTCTTAGTGTCAAGCACGGCACAAATTTTCCATTCCAGCCAGAACTCCGGGTCTTCTGTTCTTGGTCGTGATGCAGCCTCAGATTTAATCATGTTTCACAGTCCAGCTGGCAGCTGCATTCATGACACAGATTTCAATTCGGTCACGATTCAAAACCCTTCTGCAGCAGTACCGGCATCCCTGTCTTTGAAGTTACATGGGTGATTGCAGCTGTGTCAGCAGGACTCTTCCTGTTAAAAGCCGGTATTGTGATCTGTCATCTATGGTTGTCAAAAGCCAGTATCGTAATCCATCATCTGTGTTACAGTGTTCAACTATTACAAACAGGTAAGATTTGCAAAGTCTACAAAATATCAGTCACATTTAACTATAAGCCTTTATAAAAATGAGAGTTAAAATATGTAAGACATGAACAAATAATTTGTATTAATGCCAGAAGCAGTATAAACTAGAGATCAGCCATGAAGAAGGGTTATGTTTGTGATATATTCTAGGTACAAAATTCATTAACCCTTTTCCTTCTTCAAGGGTCAAAATGCATTAACCTTTTCCCTACTTAAGATATAAGATCAGCCATGATGTAACTGAAAATTGGAACAGGCTTGATGGGCTAATTGGCTTATTCCTGCTCCTATATCCTACAATATCTGAGCCCCAAACTCTGACAGACTAGCATCAGAGATCTTCTGCTTGGAATGTCGAAAAATATTGATCGATATCTGTGAGTTTGTAACATTACAGAGTTTCTGTTTTCAGCCGACCAGCTTTCAGAAGCATGGCATTCGATTACAAGTGCTGTGTCCTGGTTTTGTTGACACTGCAATTCTGTCACAGTTGAAATCGAAGCAAACTGAAGCGCTCATTGCTGAATTTGGACTTCTGAAGTGAGTATAACAATAGTCAGAAACAGGTCAGGTATTAGTTAGTTCGACCACAGTCCAAATGTTTGTGGGAAGATGGTGGCGTGGTGGTATCGTCATTGAGCTAGTAATTCAGAGACTCAGGGAACCCAGAATTCAGAATCTTGGGACCCAGGTTCATATCCCACCACAGCAGATGCTGAAATTTGAATTCAGTAAAAGATCTGGAATTAAAAGTCTAATGATGACCATGCATAACGCAAAGGTTGATTCCCCCCTCTGAGAACTAACAGCAAAACCCACAAAAAGGAGTACCTTACAACATGTAAAAGGTGTGCATGAAGTGATATGACTTGTACTTCAGCAACTCCTTGTGATTAAGTACAAAATAAATCCGTGATATTCGTTCTAAAATCAACTTATTAACAATTTATTTATCTGACTAACAATGAACAACTTTACTAAACTATTAACAAACAGAATAGAACAAGATTCTAATGGTATGTTGTTCCAATAAATACGACTCCCATTATTAGCAAAAAATTGAGTTTAGTTACTCTCTAAATTGTAATTAGGTTTTGTGTCTTCTGAAATATTCTGGGCTTTCCCTGTTGATTCTTCCGCCTCAAACTTATTTCTTCTTTGGTACCTTTGCTGTCTCGGTGCTTTGAGCTAAAAGCTGTGAACTGTGGCAGGTGATAGTTACTCTCCCCTTTTTATCCTACTGTCCTCCTCTTTTATATCTATGATGACATATCAATATTTCCCACCATAGAGTTGGTCCTAGGTTGTCAAAACCATCAGATTTAAATTTAATAGGTTATTGGTATCTAAGTAACTGATTGGCTAAATTCAAACTGATTGGCTAAATTTGAAAAATTCAAAAGCCTGTCATTTTGTTAACACTGCTGTTTGGCCTTTCAATACAAATGTTTCATTTTTGGCTCCCTATGCATTTAGATTTATTTAACTCTCTAAGCATTAAAAAAAACCCACCACCTTTTAAAGGGATTATGCAATGCTTTCTCCCTAGCATTTTACATTTTTATAAACACCGATCTATAATTACTCTAATCAACTTCACAACAGATGGAAGCATTGTTGTAAAAACCCATCTGATTCACTAACGTCCTTTAGCGAAGGAAATCTGTCTGCCACCCATAGCTGGTCTGGCCTAAAATCCCCACTGAAATGGCCAAGCAAACCACTCACTTCAAGGATGAATAGGAATGGGACATAAATATTGGTCCAGCCAGTGGCACTCACATCCCCCGAATGAAAAAAAAATGGAACTTTTGTACAGTTCCTTCTGTCTTGCGGGGAAGGGGTGGTGTTCTAGAACCAGGGGCACAGTTCCAGAAGAATAAAGAACAGGCCATTTGGGACTGAGGAATGCCACCAGGTGTGTCCTCAGTGAAGCAGCTTGATTGCTGCATCCTTGGGTATTTAACCCCAGAATCTACATACTTGATTTGAATAATCAGCTATGGATGATGTGAGAGCACTAACAGTATCAGAAATGTCCATGGTGGTCAGCAACTTTAACACCCTGGTTTAAAATTAATTGGATGAACGTTCAGGAATCTGTGTGAAGCTTGCATGTTCTCCCTGTAACTGCGTGGGTTTTCTTTGCGTGCTCTGGTTTCATCCAACAGTCCAAAGATGTGCAAGTTAGATGGATTGGCCATGCTAAATTGCCGTTTTGTGTCCCAAGATGTGTAGAATTGGCCATGGTAAATGTGTGGGATTATGGAAAAGGGTGAGAGTCAGTTCGGACTCGTGGGCCAAATGACCTCCTTAGGCATTGTAGGGGTTCTATGATTATACCCTATGATTCTATGAACCTCATCTGATTTTTTTTTAGGACTGTCCAGATTGCAGAGGCATTCCTGCAGCTTGTCATGGATCAAACCAAGAGTGGGGCATTGCTGAAGGTGCTGAAAACTGGAAGTCTTGAGTATGACACCTACCCTCTGGACCCTTTTTCACAGATTCAGAAATCTACCTAGTGATCAAATGAATATAAGTAATGAGCCTCCAAGAACAATCAAAAAGCCAAAAACAGATGCAGATGAAATAATTTATCCTTTGTTGCTTGTGTTGGTGCTTCACTTTTTGTCATACTGGATTGGTTATGGAGTTAAACTGTTAAATATTATTGTTTAACAGAGTGTTTCGTAGTGATTTAAATGCCAAATACTAGAAATGCTGGAAATGTGAAAGAAAAACAGCAAATGCTGAAAAAACTCAACAGGTCTGGTACCTTCTGTGGAGAGAGAAACAGAGCTAATGTTTTGGGTTTATATGACTTCTTCAGAGCTAAGGAGGGGGTGAACGGTGATAGATTTCATATTATTTAAGAGGCGGGTGGAGCAAAATAGATGTTCAGGGCTCGGTGGGAGCTAGGAGAGATTGGACAAAGATGGTGAGGGCACAGCACAAAGTGTTAATGGCAGTGTGAAGCACTATACAAGATGCTGATAGTGGCACAAAGGGAAGGTGCAGAATTATTAACACAAATGCTCATGCAATATCTCTGCCATATCTTCTGTCTCCCTGAGAAAATTTCCCTTTCTATCCATATTCATTCCCTGAATTATCTTTATATTGGATCTAATTTGATTTGTTGCACAGGGGACTTCAGGCTGATCTTATAGAGGTTATAGAGGACATAGATCAGCTAGATAGTCAACATTTTTTTCCCAAAGATAGGGGAGTCTAAAACGAGAGTGCATAGGTTTAAGGTGAGAGGGGAGAGATACAAAAGTGTCCAGAGGGGCAATTTTTTTCACATAGAGCGTGGTGAGTGACTGAAACAAACTGCCAGAGGTAGTAGTAGAGGCTGATACAATTTTGTCTTTTAAAAAGCATTTAGAGAGTTACATGGGTAAGCTGGGTATAGAGGGATAATTCGGATTAGCTTAGTGGTTTTAAGAAAAGGGCACACAGACAAGTTGGGTCAAAGGGCCTGTTTCCATGCTGTAAACCTCTGTGACTATGATTTATGTATGGGTATACAATGAAAAGTGTTGTTTCTCATGTGGTACACAGATAAAGCATACCATTCATAGAGTATATAGGGGAGAAGGAAGGAGAGGGTGCAGAATATAGTATTACAGTGATAGCTAGGATGTAGAGAAAAATTAACTTAATATAAGGTAGATCCAATCAAAGGTCTGATGGCAGCAGAGAAGAAGCTGTTTTGGATTTGGTTGGTATGTGATCTCAGACTTCTGTATTTCTTTTCCGACAGAAGAAGATGGAAAAGTGTATGTTTGGGATGCTTAGGATCCTTGATTTTGCTGGCTGCTTTTCTGAAGCAGCATGAAATGTACATAGAGTCAATGGGTGGGAGACTGGTTTTCATGATGGACTGGACTATGTTCCCAACCCTTTGTATTTTCTTGTGGCCTTGGGCAGAGGACAAACATTGTGATATGTCCAGAAAGGATGCTTTTTATGGTACATCTGTAAATGTTGGCGAGAGTTGCAGTAGACATACCAAATTTCTTTAGCTTCTTGAGGAAGTAAAGGCATTAGTAGGCTTTCTTAACTATAGCATCAGCATGGAGGGAACAGGACACGTTGTTTGTCATCTTGACATCTAGAAACTTGAAGCTCTTGACCATTTCCATTTCATCTCCATTGATGTGGATAGGGGCATTTCCTCCACTATGCTTCCTTCATTTTATTGACATTGAGGGAAATATTATTGTCGTTGCACCAGTTCACCAGATTCTTTATCTCTTTTCTGTATTCCATCTCATTATTGTTTGAAATCCAATCCACTATGGTAGTGTCATTAGCAAGCTTGAAAGTCAAGTTGGAGGGGAATTTGGCCACACAGTCAGAGGTGTACAAAGAGTATAGTAAGGAGCTGAAGATGCAGCCTTGTGGAGCACCAGTGTTGAGGATAATCATGGAGGAAGTATCGTTGCCTATTCTTATTTATTGTGGTCTGCGAGTTAGGAGATCTAAGATCCAGTTGTAGAGGGAAGAGCCCAGCCCTAGGCCACAGAGTTTGGAGATGAATTTTGTAGGAATAATGACGTTGAAGATTGAGCTGTAGTCAAACAATGGGAGGCTGTCATAGCGTCTTTGTTATCTAGGAGTTTCAGTGTTGAATGTCATGCCAGAGAGATGGTGTCTGCTGTGGACCTGCTGTAGCAATAGATAAACTGTGGTGATCCAGGCATTCTGGTAAGCCAAAGTTGATCCATGCCATGACTAACCTCTCAAAGCACTTGATGGATATCAGAGCCACATGTGATAGTCATTATGGCATGGTGCCTGACTTTTCTGTGATCCAGGGATGATGGTCATCTTCTTGAAGCAGATAAAGACTCAGATTGGTGTAGAAAGAGGTTAAGAATGTCTGCAAATACCCCTGCCAGTTGGTCTGTGCAGGATCTGACTGCTCATCTGTGTACCCTATGCAGGTAGTCACTTCCATGGTTTGACTTTCAAGAAGGCTGATCTAATGTCTGTGATGGTAACCTCAGATACCGGTTCAGTCAAGGCTTCTGGACAGAAGGTGTGCTCTTGCTGACCTTTTTCTCAAAATGGGCATAGAATGCATTAAGCTCATTGGGAAGGGGTGCTTTGTTACTGGTGACTCTATATGCTTCATTTTTTGCCTGTTATGTCTTGCAGACCTTGCCATAGTCAGTGGGAGCCTGTGTGGCTACTATTCTTTAACATGTTTTTAAAAATCTTTTTGTGTTCCCTTCAATGTTACTGGTGAATCTTTTCTCATTCTCTCTCTTTGTCCTCATACACTTTTCCAAATTCACCCTGACTTCTGTCTGGTTTTCAGTCATATTTTGCCGTTGGCAGTTGATACAAGGCCTTTTTTTGTTTTAATTTGATCTCCGTTTCCTTTGCCACCCATGGAGCTATAGCTTAAGGTGCCCTTTGGAGTTGCGGCTGTTTGTGGTGAGCAAGATTGTCCCAGAGTGTCACATTTGCAGAAAATGTCTCTGCTGTGCGCTTTGATGTCAGCTTTTTAACTGATCACAACTTTAGCCTTCAAGAAACCAGACCAAGTCACGGAGTTCTCTTAAAAAGCTGTTTGATGCAAGCTATAAGGAGGACCCTGGAGAGTCACAGGACAGTGCCAACAACTAGCCAGAATCCAGAATTCAGGAATACACAAGCAGTTATAGTTTCAAATTTGATTCTAAATAATTAGCATATACCGATCAAGGTATAGGAATTATCTCACAGTTATTGATTAAGGTTACATCATTCACAATAAATTCATGCTTGCTTAATTATATTTTCCAACCAGCATGAAGACTTAATCATGTTAGCTGATCTAATTCATCATTGTTACAGCTATCATTGACCTGGTTTCTCATGGTGTCGGTGGATATTACTCTCTTTTGCCAGTTCCAGATGTCTGATTTAATGAATTCTCTCAAGTTAAAAGCTCTGGTGCTTATCTATGAAGACTTTTTTCTCATAACAGCTTATGTGTGATTATTAATCCTTTCAATCTCTGCCTTGGGTAAATCTGACTCGTTGGATTGTGAGTTAGAGGCTCTTTGGCATGTGAGAGACAGGCAGGAATTCCTGAATAACTTTCTCCAAGGGACATCCATACCTCAGAGGAATACACGGTTATAGATAGGAAGGGGAAAATTTGATTATCAGTCAGGAGTTCGTCCTGAGGACAATGAACCCATATGATATACACAATGTACTTGCTACATGAGAAGCTAGGAAGGACATCTTCAGAAAGGGCAGCCAGAATGGTGACTGAAGAACCATGGAGCAGGAAGATGTCCAAAGGAAGGAGCAGAATTGAAATGTTATTGCCATATAGTATTCAACAATGGGAACATAGAACATAGAACACTACAGCACAAATAGGCCCTTCGGCCCACAAGTTGTGCCGATCATATCAGTACCTAGCAGGCCATAGAACTATCTGTAACTCCCAATCCCATGTACTCATCCAGAAGTCTCTTAAAAGACCCCAGCGAGTTCACCTCTACTACCACCGATACCAGCCAATTCCATTCCCTCACCACCGTCTGAGTGAAAAACTTACCTCTAACATCTCCTCTGTACTTACCCCCCAGCACCTTAAACCTGTGTCCTCTCGTAGTGACCATTTCAGCCCTGGGAAATAACCTCCGAGAGCCACTCTATCTATTCCTCTCAACGTCTTATAAACCTCTATCAGATCGCCTCTCAAGCTTTGTCTCTCCAGGGAGAAGAGACCTAGCTCTCTCAACCTATCTTTATAAGGCATGCCCCCCAATCCAGGCAACATCCTTGTAAATCTCCTCTGCACCCTATCAATAGCTTCCACATCCTCCCGGTAGTGAGACAACCAGAATTGCACACAGTACTCCAAGTGGGGTCTGACAAGGGTCTTATAAATTTGCAGCATTACTTCCCGACTCCCAAACTCAATCCCTTTATTAATGAAGGCCAGTACACCATATGCCTTCTTGACCACATCCTCCACCTGTGAGGCCGATTTAAGAGTCCGAAGGACCCGGACCCCAAGATCCTTCTGCTCCTCAACACTGCCAAGACTCCTACCCTTGATATTATACTCCTTCATTCCATTGGTCCTGCCAAAATGGACGACCACACATTTGTCTGCGTTGAAATCCATGTTGAGGAAGGGTAGATAGATGTTCTCTGTAACTCAAAGGTTCTCTTACTGACCTCGCGCTAGGGTAAAAAAAATGGAATGGAAAGAGATTAGTATTAATAAAAATGTAGCCTTGGGGAAATTAGTGGGCTGAATTTTATAAATCCCCTGAACCTGACGATCTATATTTCCATGTTGAAAGAGATGGCTTTAGAGAGCATAGTGGCATTGGTGCTCATTTCTGAAAATTCCATAGATTCAGGAATACAGAGGAAAGTAGCAAATGCAATAAAGACCAACATTCCATTTGCCTTCCTGCATGCTAACATTTTACGATTCATGTACAATTCATGTGCAATTCAGATCCCTTGGATGACAGAATTCTGCAATCTCACCTCATTTAAATAATATACTGCTTTTCTATTTTTCCTGCCATGGACAACTTCACATTTCCCCACATTATACTCCATCTGTCAATTATTTTTGCCCATCCAATTAACCTATCTATACCCCTTCACAGAGTTTTTGGGCTGGATTTTCCAGCTGCATTCACCCCAAAACCAGAAAGTTTCACCCAAGGTCAACAGGCCTTTCTATGGCCCGCTTTTTGCCTGCTCCGATTCCTGGGGTAGGTGGAACAGGAAAATTCACCCCTTTGTATCCTCCTCACAACTTTCTCTCCTACCTATCTTTGTATCATCAGTACATCTGGACCCTTCAAGCCATTATTATAAATTATAAGTAATTGCAGCCCTAACACTGATCCCTATCTCCACTTGTTATAGTTTACCACCCTATAAATGATCTATTTACCTTGACTTTCTGTTTCCTATTAATTAATCCTCTAACATGGCTGATACATCATCCACAACATTACAAATTCTTTCTTATCTTATGCAGTGACATATTTTGTGGTCTGTTTGAACGCGTGGGAAAATTAATAGGAAACTATAGAATCTCTGCAGTGCAAAAGGAGACCATTCATCCATTCGAATCTGCATCGACTCTCTGAAAGAGTAATTTATCCAGGCCCCTCTCTCCTCACCAACCCTATCCCCATAACCCTGCGCATTTACCATGGCAAATCCACCTAATCTTCACATCAACATATTTGCCAATTCCTCTTTATCCATCTTGCTTATCGCATCCTCAAAGAACTCTAATAAATCTGTTCAACACCATTCTCTTTCACAAAAACATGTTGACTCTGCCTGAACGAATTATGATTTTCTGAATATCCTGTTGTTGTCTCCTTCATGATGGATTCAATGTCAAATTTTAGATTAGATGGCCTGTAGTTTCCCGCTTTCTGCCTTCCTCCTGTCTTGAAGAGATGTTACATTTGTGGTTTTCCAATCCTTTGGGACCTTTCCAGAGATTGATAAATTTTCGAAGATTACAACCCATGCATCTCCTATCTCTGCAGACACTTCCTTTAAGACCCTACGATTTGAAGCATCAGGTCCTGGAATCTTGTCACTTTTAATACCATCACTTTTCTTAGCATTGCTGTCTCAGTACCAGGGTCAGGGTTCAGTCCTTGTCTTGGGTGACTATGGAGTTTGCATGTCCTCTACATTAGTGCTCCAGTTTCCTCCCACCATCCAAAGATGTGTAGGCTAGGTGGATTAGTTATGCTAAATTGCCCTTTAGTGTCCAAAGATGTGTAGGTTAGGTAGATTGGCGATGCTAAATTGTTCCTTAATGTCTAATGATGTATAGGTTAGGTGAATTGGCCATGCTAAATTTATAGAATTCCTACAATGCAGAAGGAGGCCACCCATCCCACTGACCCTGCAACAACACCAATTCCACCCAGGCCCTGTCCCCATAATCCCACTCTCCTAATCTCCCTGACACTAAGGGGCAATTGACACAGCCAATCAATCTAACCTGCAAATTTAGGGACTGTGGGAGGAAACTGGAGCACCTGGAGGAAACATATGCAGACACAAAGAGAACATGCAGACTCCTCACAGACAGTTACCTGAGGCTGGAACTCAATCCAGGTTCCAGGTGCTGTGAGGCAACAGTGCTGACCACTCAGCTGCTCCTTAATGTCTAAAGTTGTGTAGGTTAGGTGGATTAGCCATGGTAAATGCATAGGGTTATTGCTGGGATGGCGAGGGAGGGGAGTGGTGTTGTGGGCCCGGATAACATACTCTTTCAGAGAGTTGATGAAGAGTCAAATGGCTGAATGGTTTTCTTCTGCACTGTAGGGATTCTATAGTTCCCAGTAGTTTTTCTCTAGTGATTGTGATTATTTTGAGCTCCTCTCTAAACTATTTAGGACATTGTGCCAATGTGGTGTTAACTGGATTGATTTGCAAAAGCATTGGCACAGATTACATTGGGCAGTATGGTAGCACAGTGATTAGCACTGCCTCATAGCACCAGGGACTCAGGTCCAAATCTTGGCTTGGGTCACTGTCTGTGTGGAGTTTGCACATTCTCCCTGTTTCTGTGTGGTTTCCTCCAGTTTCCATCTACAGTCCAAAAGATGTACTGGTTAGAAGCATTGGCCATGCTAAGTTCTCCCTCAGTATACCCAACCAGATGCTGGACTGTGACAACTAGGTGATTTTTACAGTGATTTATTTTGTTTGAGTCATGTTGAGATCAAAAAGGAGGAGGTATTGGTGTTCTTGAGAAACATTAAGGTAGAAAAGTCCCCAGGACCTGATGGGATATACTTCAAAGTATTGAGACAGGCAAGGAAGGAAATTGTTAGGGCCTTGAGAGAAATCTTTGTATCCTCACTGGCTACAGGGGAGGTCCCAGAAGATTGGAGAATAGCCAATGTTGTTCCTTTGTTTAAGAAGAGCAGCAAGAATAATCCAGGTAATTACAGGCCGGTGAGCCTAACATCAATGGTAGGGAAATTATTGGAGAGGTTTCTTCGAGACAGGATTTATTCCCACTTGGAAACAAGTGGACGTATTAGTGAGAGGCAACATGGTTCTGCGAAGGGAAGATTGTGTCTCACAAACTTTTTCGAGTTTTTCGAATAAGTGATGAAAATGATTGATGAGGGTCAGGCAGTGGATGTTGTTGACATGGACTTCAGTAAGGCATTTGACAAGGTCCTTCATGGCAGATTGGTGCAGAAGGTGGAGTTCCATGGAATCAGAGGTGAGCTGGCAAGATGGATACAAAACTGGCTCAGTCAAATAAGACAGAGGGTAGCAATGGAAGGTTGTGTTTCTGAATGGAGGGCTGTGACAAGTGGTGTTCCTCAGGGATGAATGCTGTGACCTTTGCTGTTTGTAATATATATAAATGATTTTGAGGAAAATATAACTGGATTGATTAGTAAGTTTGTGGATGATACAAAGGTTAGTGGATTTGCCGATAGCGATGAGAACCATCAGAGGATACAGCAAGATATAGATCAATTGGAGACTTGGGCGAAGAGATGGCAGGTGGAGTTTAATCCAGACACATGTGAGGTAATGCATTTTGCAAGATCTAACACAAATAGGAAATAAATGGCAGAACACTTAAGAGTATTAATAGGCAAAAGAATCTGATTGTATGGGTACACGGGTCACTGAAAGTGGCAATGCAAGTGAATAAGATAGTCAAGAAGGCATATGGCATGCTTGCCTTCATCGCCTGGGTAATGAGTTTAAAAGTTGGCAAGTCATGTTGCAGCTTTATAGAACCTTTGTTAGATTGCACTTGGAATATAGTGTTCAATTCTGGTTGCCATACTACAGAAGGATATGGAGGTTTTGGAGAGGGTATATAAAAGATTTACCAGGATGTTGCCTGGTATGGAGGGCATTAGCTATGAGGAAAGGTTGGAGAAAGTTGGTTTGTTCTCACTGGAACAACAAAGGCTGAGGGGACACCTGATAGAAGTCTACAAGATTATGAGAGGTTTGGATAGAGTGGATAGTCAGAAACTTTTTCCCAGGTTGGAATAGTCAATTACTCGGGGGCATAGATTTAAGGTGCGATGGACAAGATTTAAAAGAGTTGTAAGAGGCAGATATTTTACAGAGTGGTGGGTGCCTGGAACTTGTTGCCGGGAGAGGTAGTGGAAGCAGATACAGTAGTAATTTTTAAGGGGCATCTTGACAAGTACATGAATAAGATGGTAATAGAGGAATATAGTCCCTGGAAGAGTAGGGGGTTTTAATTAAGTCGGGCAGCATGGTTGGTGCAGACTTGGGGTGTCAAAGGGCCTCTTCCTGTGCTGTAATTTTCTTTGTTCTTTCTTCTTTGTATTACAGTGTTAATATATGCTTACTTGTGCCGCTAATAATAAACTTAAATAGATTTGATTTGCTATAATTCCATCCTTATGGTTCCATGATAAAGACTAAACAGTTCCCATTGCCCATCAGTAGATGGCACCAAATTCATTCTAATTTCCAAGTTACTAACACAGAGGATGGCCTCAATCGGGATCTTGGGTTCATGTCACGCTAACTGTGACCCTCACGACTTGCCTGGGCTTGCAAAATCTCATGAACTATCCTGTCTGGAGAAAATACACATCTCCTTAACCTGTGCATAACGCTCTCTCCACTCACACTGTCTGTACCTTTAAGACTGGATTACCTGTAAAGATTCACATTCCAACCTTTATTTTGAGAATTGAATTTTTGTCTTTATATGCCCTATTTGTGAACAGAACTCCCACTTATCTGACAGAGGAGCAGCACTCCAAAAGCTAGTGGCTTTTACTATCAAATAAACCTGTTGGACTTTAACCTAGTGTTTTGAGACTTCTTATTGATCACATAACACAGGGTCCTGAGCTCCACACAGCCCTTGGCCCTGACCCAGAACTACCCAACACCTGATCGGGAGGACCACAGAGCACTTAGCCCACTGTGACACTTAATCCAGGAAGATTCTTCAAATAGTGACTGATTAGTTTTATTTGAAAATCGCTGGGGATGGTGACATCATTGGGGAGGGGGGGTCATCACTGGATGGAAGTCTTCACTGGGGAGGGAGACACCACTACAGTGGGGTCATCACTGTGTTGGGGTTCAACACTGGGGAGGGGAACATCACTGAGGAAGAGGACCACTGGAGAGGGTCCATCACTAGAGCGAGGCACTTCAATGGATATGAGGGACATTTCTGAATGCAGCAGAAGGCACTGAGCATGAGTGAGCATTGCTGGACACAGGATTCCTGAGAATGTAATGTCAGAGGAGGGGAGGGAGTGAAGCATCTACTCTTATATGAACTGCTGCCTCTGAGCAGGCATGAGTTATATTCCCTGTCACACAGTCGATTGGCTCTGTGGAATGAATGAGATTTATTCTGAAATATGAAGGGAATTTCTCCTATTAGGGGCAGGGGAGCTGGAGCGGAGGAATGGATGGAGAGGTGGAGGAGAGGGAAGGGGAAGAGAGGGATGGAGGTGGTAGGATGGGAGGAAAGAGGTGGATGGAGAGGATTGGGAAGGTGGCTGGATTAAAGAATTGGGCTGAAGGAGTTTGTTCCAATACTACAATATCCAGAATTATTTTACTTTCCCTGCATAGTTTAAAACCATTGAGGAAAGAAAGATGTAAGCCATTAGGCTGTGACCTGTGACCTCCCACACATTATTAAATCTGTTACAACAGGACTTTCCTTCCTCTGTTTTAAGCAGCGGCTGGACCGCAGCTCAAAGATAAGAGGGAGAGCCCGAGATACCCGAGCACTATCAGTCTCCATGACCAGGCTTCAACCCCAGAGATAAACGAATGGCTTAATTGATGCAGGAAGCATGACAACAATGTAACCAGTCCGTTTTGGAGCAGGAGTGAGGGCTGTCTGATGCCCTTACCACTCATCTGTTTTGTCTTAGAGTGATGCAGTTACTCACGGGCATGTTGCTTTAATGCGATTAGAATGACGGTAATGGTTTGCCTGAATTGATGTTTGTGCTTTTTATGAGGTGACGCTGAAGCCAGGGTCCAGCAGCGGGCTGTAAACCCTTAAAGGAATGTTAATTGGCTGAAGATGTGGCCAATCTGGAGCAGCAGGAAGCACCCATTTCATTTCCATAATTTGAATGTTGCTTGTGTTCCGCAGCGTTAGGAGAGCCAACTCCTTGTTTAGCTCCATTAGACATCAGTTTGAAGAAAATACTCCCCGGCCAGAATAAATCTGGGTTCCTGGGTTGTGTTTATACAGCAATTATTAATGTTTCTTCTCAATAAAATGCCAAGAACTGCACACGTTTTATGAATGAAAAGTTAATAACAGATACAGTTGAGCGGGCGGGCGGGGGAAATGCTGTAACATTAAGGATATTCGGAACTTTGTGGACACAAGCTAATGTCTGTTTTGGGTTCCAGTTGCTGCTGTTGAACACTGTAATATTGAACAGATTTCGGGCGTGTTTCATTACGGGATGGAATCTGTATTGACGTTTCAGTGGCTGAAACAGCAAATGAGCAGAGGTACAGCGATCACAAAATGTTCCTATTCAGAAAACCTCGGGTAATTGAGTGCAATTTATTTGGTGCAATATTCAACAGTGGTCGGATTTTTTGGATCAGTGTTCTGTGAATATTTCTTTATATTACAAACAGTCTCCACAGAGACTCCATCCACCTTTCACCACACTTAGAAATGAGTGACTGCAAGGCTGTATGGCCTAGTGTCACCCATTGAGACCATCGCTGAGTTCTCCTACCAGAGACAATATCAGGTTTCAGAATGGTGAACAACTCATTTTTTCCCTCCCTTTGCCCCTTCCCATTATTCCCTCATCCATTCTCTTCATTCTCCCTTTCCCAACCCCTTATTCCACTCCCTTGCATAATTCCCAACCCTCTAGCCCCCATTTTTCACAGGAACTTTATTGCAGTGTTAATGTAAGCAGATGTGTGACACTAATAAATAAATAAATTTCCTCTCATTTACTCCCTCTGTCTACTTTCTTCCCCAATTTGAGCCAGCAAAAGACATCCAAACCATACACTCTGATTCCCAATATCCGCCTTTCCTGACCTTTGATCTCAGACACCTTGGCCTGTTGTCAACAAATGGCGAAAGACCCAATTTCTGTCTGTGAGGATGATCCGCATAAAGTTTTACTCCATTTTCCGATCAGAAGCCTTCTGATTATCAGGATGCTTGGAAACTGGAACTGTATGAGGCTGCTGTCAGTTTGTTAGAGAGATTAGTTTGAGATTCTTGCTGCCTCAGACACACTCCCAGTTTACCTCCCTGCAAAGTGCCCAGTATACCTCCCACACACTGGCCAGTATACCTCCCACACACTGGCCAGTATACCTCCCACACACTGGCCAGTATATCTCCGATACTGCCCAGTATACCTCCCACACACTGGCCAGTATACCTCCCACACACTGGCCAGTATACCTCCCACACACTGCCCAGTATATCTCCGATACTGCCCAGTGTACCTCCCACACACTGCCCAGTGTACCTCCCACACACTGCCCAGTATATCTCCGATACTGCCCAGTATACTCTCACACACTGCCCAGTATACTCCCACATACTGCCCAGTATACCTCCCACACACTGGCCAGTATACCTCCCACAACTGCTCAGTATACCTCCCACATGCTGCCCAGTATATCTCCCACATACTGCCCAGTATATTTCCGATACTGCCCAGTGTACCTCCCCCATACTGCCCAGTATACCTCCCACACACTGCCCAATTTACCTCCCCACATACTGCCCAGTGTACCTCAAACATACTATCCAGTTTACCTCCCCACATACTGCCCAGATGTCTTCACAGAAGTCTGCTAGAATTATTCATTGACCCCCTCCCAAAAAAAACCTCTGCCAGACACTTTCTCCCATCCTGCGCCGGAGGAGAGAAAGGTGGAGAAAGACACCCACAAGAACAGGAAACCTATCATTATTATAGTCAGATGTCAATGGCAGCACCTGCAGGGTGCCCTGATGCTAGTTTGCACTTTGAACTCTCAACTGCATCCAGAAGTGAGACCAAGTTCGTTTCTTAAGGTGAGGTGACATTGACACAAACTCCGGTGCCTTTCGGCTTTACAGAGACGCAGCATTGCTTATTTTAAATAGTTTCATGCTCATTACACCAATTAGTGATCTCTCATTTTTAGCTCCTCCCCATTCTCCCATCGAAAGATGCTGTTTGAACTTCCTGTCTTTGGATTCCTTGCACACTCACTTGTGGCTCTCTGAATTCTGTGCATCATGCAAGAGATTGGTGAATCTGTCACAATTACCAGTTACTCAAAAACAAATATCTTGTCATTTACAACAGCATTACTGCAAAAATATTCATCTTCAGTAACCGTGAATGAGTCCAACAGTTCAGTATTGTAGAGTCATGTTCCCACACACTGCACTAATATTCTGTCATGTATTTTGACAGAGGGAAATGTTGGCTGAGTTTACAGGAAATCAGAGTCTGTTAAAGAATCTTAAAGTTCCAACAGTTTCAGATTTATTGATGTCAGTAATTAATTTAAATCCTTCAACAGCACCATGGAGAAACTTTTTAAGATCAGTGCCACTGCCTTTGCTCATGTTACTTTACTTTCACAATCCACAGAATTTCTAAAGGAGTCATTGTTGAGGAAGGGAGAGCAAGGTCCATGAACACCAATTCATGATTCCTTGTCTGCTTTAGGTTCAGTGTCATTTCCTCCCAACAATACCTCAGTTTCCATCTATATGTTAATAGTGCCGAGCTCTACCTCACCACATCCTCTTTCGACTCCCCTGAAGTTATTAAACCATCAGATTGTTAGTCCAACACCCAGTGCAGGCTGTGGTGATATTTCCTCAACTAACTGCTGTGATTATGGAAGCCAAGTGTTAGATGCCAGTCAAAACACTCCCAATTTCCAACTACTGACTTTATCCTCCATGCCTCCCAATTGTCTGAGTTGGACCAGACTATATGTAACTTGACACCATATGCAACTTAATTTCAAATCATGACATTATTTTTAGTCATATGCTTGGAGAAGTGGTCTTAAAATGAAATAAACATATCGAAGTGTACAAAGTTCTTACAGGACTTGACACGACGAATGAAGGATGTTTCCCCCTGGTTGGAGGGGAGTGTAGAACCTGGGGTATAGTCCCAGAATGAGAAGTCAGCTATTTAGGACTGAGGAAAGAAGGGACTTCTTTATGGGTGGCATGGTGGCACAATGGTGAGCACTATCTCACAGCACCAGAGATCCAGGTTCAGTTTCAGCTGTGGGTGACTGTGTGGAGTTTGCATGTTCTTCTTGTGTCCACGTGGATTTCCTCCAGGTGTTCTTCTTTCCTCCCATAGTACAAAGATGCGCAGATTAGATGGATTGGCTATGATCCTTAATGTTCCAGGATGTGTGGTTTAGAGGGATTGGGGGGGTAAATACATGAGGTTACAAGAATAGGGCCTGAGTAAGAGAAAATAAAGTTGGTTCTGACTTGATGGGCTGAATGGCCTCCTTCTGCACTGTAGGAATTCTATGATTCTATTCTATGATTTTGCTGTCAGAGGGTAGTGAATCTTTGGAATTCTTGACCACAAAAGGTTGTGGAGGCTCAGTCACTGAGTATGTTCAAAGCAGAGGTCGATAGATATCTAGATACCGACAACAGCAAGAGATACGTGGACAGTACAGGAAAACAGCACTAAGATAGAAGATCAGCCATGATTTGGTTGAATGGTGGAGTAAGCTTAAGGGACTGAATAGCCTATTCTTGCTCCTCTGTTTCTATCTTGTACCTAGAGGAAAGTAACAATCAGTATAAATGAGCCATGGGGCTGAATAAAATGGGAACTGGTGAGAGGCAGACTCCCAGATAAACTCAGGTATTTTGCATGGCAAAACAGGAAGTTAATTCATAAGCAGCTGAAAGCAACAATCAGTCAGTAAAGGTGTAATAAGCAGAGCATGTGACTTAAGCCACCTCTGAAGGTAGTGAATGTAAAAACACTTTCCACTGTCTGTCTTTAGCCAGCTGCCTGTAGACTGGCTCCATACCACCTGAATTTGCAGTGTAAAGCTGGTTTAGTCACTGAAAGAGATCAATGAACAGATTCACCATCAATCAGTCCCCCCTGCTCTCTTGGGTTTGTTATCCTAAGCTCATCAAGATTTAGGATACTGCAGAAACACATCACAATTTAGGAAAAACTGACCGGTGAATTTTAGAATAGATAGTAAATCAAAACACAAGGTACAATCGAGAACAGATGCAAGGTCATCAACCTGAAACACGAGACTGAATTAGCTGAGATGCTAGTGTAGGGATGATGCCACTAGACTAGTAAACCAGAAACCCTGACAAATGACATGCGTTCAAATCCCACCTTGGCAGCTTCATTTAAATTCAATTAATTATCTAACACCCGAAAGCTCACCTGTATGCAGACCATGTTACTTCCATTGCCAGCCATTACAAAAATCCAACTAGGAAAGGCAACCTGACATCCTTACCTGCTCTGGCCCACCAGATGGCAAGGTGATAGTCATCCAAAATGGCCTGATAAGCCGTTGACAAATAGATGACAAATGTTCCTGTCTCAGTGCATTGCTGCATGAATGGAATTTCATATTGGCTCCAAACTCCGAACCTTCCCTCAGGTGTCAGTGCCCCACAATCTGAGTCACTTGGTGGAAATACCTTCTTAAGCCTTTCAACATAGTGTGGAAGGGATTCCTGTATGTGCTGTCACTGCACACCATTCACCACCTTGTTCTTGCCCACTGTCTGGACTGCCTGGGAGGTCCCCAGTGGAGGGGTATCTACGTGGAAATCCTCTCTCTTACTATCAGGGGTTGAGGGTGTTGCATCCAACAGACTCATGCACCGCTTAGGTTGCATTGATTCATGGATTCGCTAAATGCCTGTGCCTTTTTAAGTCTTGTAGATTCTGTGGACCATGCAAATGCAAGTTATCCTGCAGTGTACCCCACTCTTAGTTTACCAAAAGATGTGTTCCTTTCTTCTTGGTTGCACTTCAAGCCCATGCCCCTGACCCCTGTGAACTCAGAGCAGAGGCAGGCAGGAACGGAGGAGAACCTCCTTGTGGGCTTTGCTTCTGGGCTCACCATTCACATGTCCAGGCAGTGGGAGATTAAGGGAGATTAAGTCCATCCTGAGTGACTGCCTCTCTTTTGAGGCTATGTTGGCTGCTGGCTGTCCCTGGAAAGGGAGCATGCAATGTCCACTTGCATGTTGGAAACCTTCCATGCCTGATGGGCACCACGGAGGCTGGGGTGTGTAGTGCAATCCTGGAACCACATTTTAACTTAAAGTTTGATAAGCTTCCTATTAGATTTTTATAGTTTGTGACAGTACTCCTTTAAGAATCTTTCCCCTTATTTGGTCTATTAATTGTTCAATTTGCCAATTTGTTAATTTTCAGTCTATTAATTTCACCCTGCATTTTCATTGGTTTATCCAAAAGAAGCACACAGCTCTGATGTTTTTAAACTTTATACCTATGTATACCTGTGCCTATTCTTAATAAATTAACCCACAACATGTTTACACAACTCTTTATGAGTGATTGGTGCCTTGTATCTTGTACAATAAATAAGCCCAAAATATTATATTCTTATAACAGCACAGTATGGTGGTGAGCTGTGGCAAAACAGGTGGCAACAAAGTCAACTACTTATATGACATGGTGAACAGCCTTAGTTTGTGCTACAGACAATGGAAAGACCTTCAACACTTTGGTCAGACTACACCAGTGTTGCTGCATTGGAGTGGTTAAAAACACAGCGCGGTGACTGCAAAGAATAGCTTTGAAGCTATTATTGGAAAGAAATCTGCAGGACAGAATTAATTTCCAGTTGGGAAGGCAAGGATTAATCAAAGATAGTCAACGTGGTTTTGTCAAAGGGAGATCACAATTTACAAATTTGATTGAATTTTTTGAGGAGGTAACTAGGCGTGTAGATAAAGGTAGTGCAGATGATGCCATCTACATGGACTTCAAGTAAGGCTTTTGACATGATCCCACATGGGAGACAGATCAAGAAGTAAGAGCCCAGGGCAATTTGACAAACTGAATCCAGAATTGGCTTAGTGGCAGGAGGCAAAGGGTGATGGTCAGAGATTATTTTTGTGACTGCAAGCCTGCATCCAATGGTGTAGCACAGGGATCAGTGACAGGTCCCTTCCTGTTTGTATACATTAATGATCTGGACATGAATATAGGAGGTATGATAAATAAGTTCACAGATAGTATAAAAATTGGTGGTGTAGTAAACACCGAAGGGGAAATCCCTAGTTTTCAGGGCAATATAGATATGCTGATCGGGTGGTTGGAACAGTTGCAAATGGAACTTAACGCTGAAAAGTATGAGGTAAAGCATTTGGGGAGGACTAACAAAGCAAGGGAATATTCAATGAATGATAAGATGCTAAGAAATACAGAGGACCAGAAGAACTTTGGTGTGCTTGTCCATAAATCTCTGAAGAGAACGTGACAGGTAGATAACATGGTTAAGAAGGCATATGCAGTATTTCTCTTTATTACCTAAGGTATTGAATATAAAAACATGATGGGGTTATATGAAATGCTGGTTAGGCCACAGCTGAAGTACTATGAGCAGTCTTCGTTGCCACACTATAGGGAGAAAATGATTGCACTAGAGAGGTGCAGAGGAGATTCCCCAGAATCTTACCTGGCTAGGGTGTTTCAGTTATCAAGAGAGACTGGAAAGGCTGGGGTTGCTATTGTTGGAGCAGAGAAGGCTGAGGGGAGACCTGCTTCAAATGTATACAATTACAACGGGCATAGATAGGGATGGAATCTGGAACTTACTGCCTTAAAAGGTGGTAAAGATGGGAATTCTCACAACATGTAATGGTACTATACTTTTAAGAAATGTATTTTGTCATGTTTCTGCATGTTTCTAGCAATCCTTTCCATTATATTGGTGCCATTCTGTCTACCGGCATTCAGTATTTACAGCAAAAGCATAATTGTTTCTAATGGCTAAAATGTTTCATTTTGAACTAATGCTATTCATCTGTTTTCTCCTGGCATTTTGCAGAGTGGGGCAATTGACAGGTACATGTGACAGAAAAGCTAGACTTTCACAGAATATTCAGGCTTACATGCTGCTTTTGGAGTTGAGAGAGAGCAGTGTCTCTTTCTTTTTGCCTCTTTGAATTTGGAGACTGGAATCTGCAGGAGATAAGTTTCTTTTTTCAGAAAGTTTTTGCTTCATAACCTTTCTCTGAGAGTTGTTGCTTTGGATGCTGCAGAGAGAGAGGTATCCTGTCCTGTCTTTGAAGATTGAAGATTGGAAGCTGCCAGAGATTAAGTTTACCTCTCTGAAGTTTTGCTGTTTTGAGGATATATCCTGCTTTGAAAATTGCCTCATGATCTCTGTTCAGAAATGTTACAAAGCTGAAAATCCACATTTATGTGAGCCATAAGACCATAAGATATAGGAACAGAGTTGGGCCATTCGACCCATCGAGTCTACTCCGCTACTCAATCATGGCTGATATTCCTAACACCGAAGAAAACAAATGTGAAAAAAAATCTTGGTGCTTTTTTCTGAAAAGAGATAGATCCGTAATGAAGATCTCTTTCTTTTGTGCCTGCAGAGAACAAGATGGAAATAGAGAACATTTAAATATATCGTGCCATATTACCAAATAAATTATACATTATTTTTCAAACGTAAGTATCAGTATCAAGTAAACAAACAGTGTAAGATTTTAAAATCAGTTAATGAGAAAACAATCAATCTCTTCGGATAGCTTTAGTTGAGGGAAGGATTTTCATCATGTGCTTCATGTGAGCATATGTGTTCTTGTGCTAACTAAGTCTGATGGTGCATGTATGTCTATGGGGTATTGCTTTAAACTGGAAAAATAGAGATAGCCAGCTGTTAAGGATTATAATTTGTCATGGCTAAATAATTTAGTTGGTAAAAATTTGCTATTTCTTTTATATTATTACTGGGCAGGATTTTCCAGCTGTGCTCACCCCAAAGCCGGACATTCCTATTTGCGGTCAACAGATCTGTGCAAGGTCTGCCCCAGCTCGCTACAATTCCCATTTGTGGGTGGGATGGGAATAATCTGCCTTCTCTATTCTTAAATAAAGTTTGTTTTGATAAAAGCTTCCTGGTAGATTGTTTGAATCGTACCTGGAATGAAATCCTCTCTGCTCACCCTAATGCCAAAATTAAATGTGAAAATTGAAATTTAGGCTAACTGCATGATATACATTGGAGTTTCACATCTGGGCGTTATCAAGAAGCTTTTAGATGAGCACTTGATGTACGTTAGTTTATATACATGGCTGCAGACCAAGAGCTGCAAAATATGATTAGAATAAGTTTTTGCAGTCTGTATGGTCATGATAGGCTGAAGGGCTTCTTTCCATGCCGTAATATTCCATGAGTCTATCTGGGCCAACAGATGATTTCATGTTTTAAATATGTACAGATTCATTAGTTCTAAACATTCAATAATGGCAACTAAACATGAACATGTACTATAAATAGTTATACTTCTTTGAAAGTGTTTTTTTGGGGAGTAGGGTTGGGGGGGAAGTACCTTGAAAAAGAAAGGCACAATTTGTAATATGCCTTTAAGGGACATCATTAAAGAAATGCAACTGTGATCCAGGCCTTAGTTTCACTTTTGCTTTGAGCAGAGCACACACACACAGCACTGACATCTTCAGGCTTCATATTTATGTATACTGTTCTCATGTGCCTAGTCTAAATGAATGAATCCATAATGTGTTTACACAATCTCTTATGAGCAATTGGTTCCTTGCATCTTGTACAACAAAGAAGTCCAAGGTATCGTATAATTATAATATGATACATGGCAGCTAGGGGAATTTAAATTCAATTAATTAATAAATTGAAAATTACAGTCTCATTAATAATGATCATGAAACTACCAGACTAACATTAAAATCCATTTGGTTCACTGATGTTCTTCAGGGGAGGAAATCTGCTGTCCTTACCCAACCTAGTTTACATGTGATTCCAGACCTATAGCAACTTGACTGTCTCCTAACTGCCCTCTGCAATGATCTAGCAAGTTACTCAACCACTGGTGGCTCACCACTACCTTCTCCAGGACAGTAGGGATGAGCAATAATTGCTGGCCTTTGCCAGTGATGTTCTCATCCCAAGGATTAGTTTTACTTAAAAAGTCCCACTTCATATTGGTTCAGTGCCCTCAGTGACTCAATTTGGTCATGCATACCATGATCTTCTCACAGTCCAATTATTCTTGTCAAGTGACAAAGGATTGGCATGGCAATGAGTCACTCTTATATTTGACCATCTTTAAGTGAGAGGAACGAACAGATTGAAATGCTTAGCAAGATGGAAGATTGTGAAAATTTGATGAGGTCTGAAGAAGAATAAGTATAGAAGCGACAATAGTAAGGTCAAAACTTGGATTGCTGGTCACTCAGTGAATGATGTCTATTGTCTAATGAGTTGGAGCTCACTAAAGCTGTGATGGTTAGCTCAGAAAACCATCAGTGCCTAAAGATCAGTCTAAAAATAAAGTGTCATCTCAGCTGAGACTTAGGAAGAAGTGTTGAAAAGAAAAAACACGATGCCACAGCAATATGGGAAGTAATTTGTGCCCAGTTTTCCTCCTGAACCCAAGGGAAATGAAGAAAACATACCCCGTGAGTGGTGAAACAATCCTTGAGAAATCAGACTCCAGTCACAAGAATGTACAATCTGTATTAATTAATTGGAAATGAATGATTGCCTTTCATCTTCTGCAATGAGGGACCAATCATCATTATTGTCATGGTAGCTGGCTTGAATGGCATTTAAATCACATGGTAATCTCTTCCAGGAACATAAATACACCCACAATATACTTGCAAAGTGGGGATGCTTTCAAAATGTGTTTATTGGCCTGCCAATAAGTGGCCAACCATCCAACACACTTATCGGTACTTTGGAAAATTTATAATTGGTTACTTAATGGAATTATAGTCTTTGCTCAGCAACCACAGGTAATGGTGAGGAATGAAATGGGAATGTCATGTTATTCATTACTGTAAGAAATAGCGCTTCTGAAATAGAGCTGCAATTAGCCTCCACTGAAATAATCGAATACAGATGCCATTGAGCTGAATTAATTACCATTGTGTTCAGCATGATGCAGGGAGGTACAAAACAGACCATTCATTGGAACTAATTCAATTTGACAGTAATTAAATCTACACTTCTTAGGCAGTCAATAGTACTCTTCGAAATCAGCAGCTCCTGTGGATTTGCAATCTGAATCAGTTCTGATTTTTAGATTTTAAAATGCGTATCAATGTGATTAAGCACAGACATTTCCCGTTAGGATAGATTTATTGTACCAATATCCAATGTAAAGTGTTTCGGGGTAAATGATCTGTAATCTCTCACAGGTACAAACTGGGTGGAATTAAAGTTGTGTGGATATTGAAGTTTCAAAGTAGATTTAAACTCAGCATTGTGACTGATTCCAAAAATCCTTCATTCTTTGTTGCATTGACTTCAATGATTCCTGCAAATAATATGAATAAGCTCATTCATTTCAATAACTGAGTGAACAGATCATTGAAACAAATCCTATTTAGCCCTTCTGAACAGATTCAAAAAATAGCAGCGAGTAGATTGAAATCAGTAATATTTGAGGATTCAAAAATCCAGATAGAGCTCATCACCTCTTCTCATCCACACTTCCCCAGATAGAGTGTCCACTCTCTGCAAACCTAGCCAACACCCCACACCCAGTCTAAACACTCCGTATAACTGGTCAGAACCCCCTACACCCAGCCTGTACCCCCTACATCGAGACTGAACCCCCTACGCTAAGTCTGAACCCCCCCCTACACTTAGCCTGTACTTCCTACACCCAGCCTGAAACCCCCTACACCCAGTCTGGATCTCCTTACACTCAGCTTGAACCCTCTACACACAGTCTGAACCCCCTACACTCAAACTGAACTCCTTAGACCCAAACTGAATCCCTTACACCCAGCCTGAAACCCCCTGCACCCAGTCTAAACCCTCCACAGCCATCCTGAACCCCCCTGCACTAGTCTGAACCCCCTGCACACAGTCTGAAACCCCCTGCATCAGTCTGAACCCCCTACAGCCAGCCTGAACCCACCTGCACTAGTCTGAACCCCCTGCACACAGTCTGAACCCGCTATAGCCAGCCTGAACCTCCCTGCACTAGTCTGAACTCTCTGCACACAGCCTGAAACTCCTACACTCAGTCTGAGCTCCTGCACCCAGCCTGAACCCCCTGCATCCAGTTTCTACCCTCTAACCCATTCTGAACCCCCTGCACCCAGCCTGAGCCCTCTGCACACAGTCTATCTCCTACACCTAGTCTAAATCACTTACACCCGCTCTGAATCCTTACATCTATTAGGTGTGCGCCTCAGTGTGAGTGTGCCTCTGTGTGTGTGTGTGTCTCAGCGTGAGCGCCTCAGTGTATGAGCACCTCAGCGTGTGAACGTCTCAGTGTATGTGTGCTTCAGTGTATCAATGTGTGCGCGTGTCCGTGTGTGCATGTTTTAGCGTGTGAATGTCTCAGTGTCAGCATATCAGTGTGTGCACGTGTCAGTCAGAAATTGTATCTGTGTGTGATAATAAAGTTTATTTATTAGTCACAAATAAGCTTACATTTACACTGCAATGAAATTACTGCGAAAACCCCTGAGTTACCACACTCCAGCACCTGTTCGGGTACACTGAGGGAGAATTTAGTATAACCAATGCACCTAACCAGCATGACTTTTGAACTGTGGGGGAAAGCTGAAATACACGGGGGAAACCCACACAGACATGGGGAGGACATGCAGGCTCTGTCCAGACAATGACCCAAGCTGGGAATTGAACCCAGGTCCCTAGCACTGCGCGACCACAGTGCTAACCACTGTGCCACTATATTTTCCCAAAGATTGAATCAATACAATTGTTTCTCTGCAGGTTCTCTTTCTGGAGTGTGCGTGCCGTGGTGCTGAGATCCGTGTTCTGACTCTCCACGTTTGTTTTTAACCCAGCTTCGTTGCTGAGTTGCCATATAGAAGTCGAATTAACATCATTCTATTATATCTTTCCAATCAATCTCACTAATCCTCTCACAAGCACTCACTATTTTATGG
This sequence comes from Sphyrna mokarran, assembly GCA_024679065.1. Lineage (NCBI taxonomy): Eukaryota > Metazoa > Chordata > Chondrichthyes > Carcharhiniformes > Carcharhinidae > Sphyrna > Sphyrna mokarran. Next base: position 68,969,102 of record JAGIQG010000014.1, on the reverse strand, counting down.
ATTAATTTTATATTATCTCTTGTGCATGTATAAATTTGACACAAGGTTAATTATAATTTCCTTTCATTTGCAATAACACATAGGATCCAAAACTGAAGTTTTGTTCAGATCTACCCTGTCCCCAGACCCCACTCAGTACAGACCGTATCCTCCTACACCTTGGCTTCCCATTCCAAACTGCCAGTTCCTCTCTCCTGAATCTCTAATCACATTTGATGCTGCCTAACTGGTGATGTCTCAATTCCCCTTATGCATGATAATCTCTTGTAGACTCGAGGTCATATTAAGGTCACCTGGGGCTGTTTAGGTTTTCCCAAGAAAATGATTTTCCCGTACAGCACAGACGGGATGGAGGCCTCACATAATCCCTTTCCTTTCTCCCTCTCATGTCTCAAATCTCCACGTTTTTCCAGCTGATACATGGTGAGCTACAGTCACTAATCCCTCAGCCTGAGGGGCAGAGGCTCTCAGATCCAAACTCAGCCAATATATTTGGGTCTCCCTCCCCTGCCCAGTTCTAGTTGTTTCACAAGTTCACTGTTTATCTCTAATTTAGTTTGTTCTCATAAAGCTGTTACTGTACTTTCCTGCTTTGCGCTTGAGACATGGGCCCTTTAAGCAAACATTATGCTGCAGAACCTTCCCCCTCAGAGACCTTTGAACTGCATGATTTAAGAGTTGTCGAGATTTTCCCATTCTGTGCAGAAATCAAAGCAACTAATTTAAACGGTTCTCTCAGCCTGCTCTGCGGTTCGGAGGTGTTATAAGTGACATTATCAGAGAGCCTCAGGCAGAAAAATAAACAATTCCTCCTTTACAGCTTAATTGCCAACTATCAGCCAGTGGGTCCTCCCCAGTTTTGACGTTACCCTGCTCTGGAGTGGCCTGTCATGTGTGGCTGCTACTCAGTTCTGATAGCACAGCAGACTGCTCTGATCTTTCTTACGTGCAAACTTTTACACAAAGTGCCAACTGAAGGCTTTTTTTCAAGGCTGAGGCACTCAAGATTCGGGCTGTGTGGATCACAAGCCCCATGCAGGTCTCAGGCTGGGTCTCCATGGATCACAGGGTCCCGGGCTCGGAGCTCCATACACAGGATCTGGGCTTTCTCAAGGCTATAGGCCTCTCAGTTGTGGGATCGATAGATCATAAGCCTCAGGCTCAGGATACTGTGAATCACAGAACCTGGGATGGATCACTGGCCTCAGGCTGTGCATTACAGAACCTTTGTGGCATCACCAGCCTCAGTCTGTGGCTTCCATGTATCAGAGGCCTCAGGCCATAGCCTTCCTGGGTCAGAAGATTCAGACTCAGCGCTCTATATATCCCAGGCTAGAGGCTGTGAGCTGTTAACCTTAGACCACAGTTGGCATTCGAGTATCTATGAGGGCTTCTCTGTTATGTTATCCTGTCAGGTTTCTTTGCTGTTGATGGTTCTCTGACAACTTGTGTTCAACAAACATAGCTAAATGTAAATGATGGCAACTTACTCAGAATGCCACCAGGAGTGTTTTGGTGGGTTAGGTGGAAAGAATTATATGTAAAAAAGGATAAAAGTCCTATGCTATTAGTTGAGTTTGAAGGATGGATATATTAAGGATGCATTGTTGGCAGTGATGAAAGAACAGTTAAGAGTAAAATCTGGGAGAAATAGATATCCATAAGACATGAAGGAATATCTGGAAGATATCTGCACAATGCAAACTATCAGGTATTCAGCTGAATGCGACCTTGAGGTACACGACGTGGCACAATGTCACAGTGGTTCACGTTGCTGCCTCACAATACCAGCCTGACTATTTGTGTGGAGTTTGCATGTTCTCCCCGTGTCTGGGTGGGTTTCCTCTGGGTGCTCTGGCTTCCTCCCGCACTCCAAACATGTGCAGGTTAGGTGGAATGGCTATGGAATAGGGCTGTAGGGATTCAATTGTTCTATCTGGAAGCAATCCAGTCAACAAACACAGATTGTTTGTCTGCAACATTGTTCTACCACAAATCCTTCACATAGCTAGCATAGCACAATTGCTGAAAAGTGTGCATAAAAATCCACACCTGCCAATGGTAAAATACATCATCCACCACCCAGTAAATGCCTCATCTCAAAGTGACCAATCTGGACCAACCTGCCAGAGTCAAATCATAGATTCATAGAATCCCTACAGTGCAGAAAGGGGTATTTGGCCCATTGAATCTGCACTGACCACAATTCCACCAGGGCCTGCTCCATATCGCTAGATATTTACCCACTAATCCCTCTAATCTACGCATCTCAGGATACCAACGGGCAATTTAGCATGACCAATCAACCTAACCCGTACACTTTTGGACTGTGGGAGGAAACTGGAGCACCTGGAGGAAATCCATGCAGACATGAGGAGAATGTGCAAACTCCGCATAGACAGTGACCCAAGCTGCGAATCGAACCGAGTTCTCTAGAGCTGTGAAGCAGCAGTGCTAACCACTGTGCTATCATGCCGCCCATAAAGTGAGGCAGTTCTGCTGTGGATTTGTAGAAACATAGAAACGAGAAGCAAGAGTAGGCTATTCAGCCCTTCAAGCCTGCTCCACTGTTCATAGCTGATTATAGAATTCAATATCCTGATTTCCCCCTTCCCCCATATTCCTTGATCCCTTTAGTCCCAAGAGCTATATCTATTTTCTTCTTGAAATCAGACAACGTTTTGACCTCAACTACTTTCTCTGGGAGTGAATTCCACACATTCACCACCCTCTGGGTGAAGAAATTTCTCCTCACCTCAGTTCTAAAAGATTTACTCGTATCTTCAAACTATGGAAGTTCCCCAAAATTGGGGACATTTTTTCTGAATCTACCCTTTCTAACCCTGTTAGAGTTTTATATGTTTCTATGAGATCCTCTCTCACTCTTCTAAATTTCATGAATATAATCCTAACTGACTTAGTCTCTCCTCATATGACAGACCTGGCAGTCTGAGAATCTGCCTGATAAACCTAGGCTGTGCTCCCTCTATAGCAAGGGCATGCCGATGATCCAGCGCAGAATCAGCACCTAGTTGATGATCCTATATTGGAAATCCCAGGCTTCAATCTTCCACGCAGTGAATGGGTCAAACTGACCAGTTTGTACTGGAGTCAGAATCTCTTCCACTGGGGACACCATGACTCACCCCTGTGTGACAGTGGCAAAGTGCAAACCATGATGCATGTAATCAACAAGTGCCCTGATTTGTACTTCAGTTGTGGTCTCATGCCCCATAACCAGGCTGATGAGGAGATTGCCAACTGTCTGAAGAATTTCAAATTTAACACCTAGCTGTTCATCAGTAGTAGTAATGAAGTAATATATGAAATGTCAGCAATACTTATTGCTGCATCACAGGTATTTGTAGCAAGCCTCTTCATGATTTTCAATATGGAAATTTTGGGAGAAAATGCTAAAATTAATTGGTGGTGCCAAATTAGGGAGCTAGGAATTGGAGAAATAGAAAGAGATTAGGGGTTATGTCAAGCTGATACATCAAAAATAATTGGTACTCATAGAGCCTCTTTAACAGTAAAACATTCCATGGTCAGGTGAACTACCCTGAACTAAGGAGACATTAGGACATGTGATTACATGATGGGCTAAAGATTTACTCAAAGAATCGGGTTTGAAGGAATGTCTCTGAAAGAGGAGAGTGAGGTAGAGAGTTGATGAGGGATTAGGGAGGGTATTACAGTGCCAAAGCAACTGAAGGCTTGGCCCCATTGATGGAGCGATTAAAGTCAGAGATCCTCAAAGAGGCCAGAATTGGAGGAGTGTAGAATTCTAGAAGGCTGTAAAGCTAGAAGAGATTATAAAGATTGGGAAAATGGGGTCATGGAGAGATTCAAACATGCGGGTGAGAAATTTTAAATCAAGGCATTGCTGGAGTCAGTGTGTGCCAGTGAATACAGTGTAACTTGGTGTGTGTTAAAATATAGGCAGTTTTGTATATTAATGGAGGGTTGGGGGAGGGGACTGTGACAACATGAAATATCAATTGGGAAGTGGCAAGGGATGGATGTGGCTTTCCGCAACAGATGACTTGAGGCAGAGGGTGGAATGGGGCAATGTTACTAAGTCTCAGTGACCAAGGCCCAGGATAGGTGTGTAGGGAATACCAGAACTGAAACTTGAGCAGGATCCCAGCTCACAATTCTGAAGATGGTCAAAGAAACAAATGAAAACTCCACTGAGATAGGGTTACTTGTTGGCCTATAGATGGCTGGTGAATGGCCACATACTCAGCAGTTAACAGTCAATGGTGATGCTGTCATATGTTGGTTGGGCACCAATGGGAGGGACCATGTGTTCAACAACTGTGGTCACTGATTGGTGATGATGGGATTACATGTAGAGTGCCTCACAGGCAGCAAGGGTCAAATGTTGGGTGGATGAGGCGTGGGGAGCTGCTGGAATTTGAGGGGAGGGTTAGTGAAGGGCAACGGGGCATTGAAGGAAAACTTAGAATCAATCTGATTGATATCAGTCACCTCAACATTACTGAGGTGTGTGAACGCACTCCTGGTTCAGCTGGTCTTCAGGTTGGGCTGATAATAGTTTCTATCCTGCAATGACTTCCCAATGCAGTTAAAGGTAGAGGAGGGTTAGTGAAATCGCAAATACCTAGCCTCTGACTTCAACACTACTCTCCCAAGGGCTGGAGCATCTTCAGGTTAAAACCCACCCACCTTCAATACCAGAGTAAGCAGCTCAGAAACTGGAGAAACACCATGGAGACTATGGTGTAATGATACAATAACAAGTTCCAACAATGCTCTAATGTTAGGCTCAGTAGGAAAGATGGGCTTAATGATGTTTGTAAATGCAGCCCAATGGAGAAGAATACAATGGGTTAATGATGCCGCTGAACTGAACTGTAGCCAAGAGGTCAGGCATGGAGGGGTTAATGATGGTCTTCGTGATTCAGGAGAAAAAGATGCAATTGTCCAATAAACAGTGTGATTACATCAGCAAGTTGATGGCAAAAAATACTTTTGCTTTAAATTACTTTTCAAATCCAGATGGTAGTTTCACATGGTAAAAGAAATAGTGAGATTTATGCGTGATACATAATATGGTGTATTTTATACTCGCCGGCTCTCACTCGCCGGCTCTGACACATTCGCCATCTCTCTCACGCTCGCTGTATCTCTCTCACACAGTGCCTCTCTCACAGTCTCTGTCTCTCACAGTCACTGTCTCTCACATTGACGCTCACAGTCACTGTCTCTCGCTTGCTGTCTGCATTCACGCTCACATTCGCTGTCTCTCTCACACTCACTGTCTCTCATGTTTGCACTCACTCACTGTCTCTCACACTCGCTATGTCTCATATGCTGTCTCACACATATACTCTTACACTTGTCTCTCACACTCGCTGCTTCTCACATTCACTGCTTCTCACACTCGCTGTCTCTCACATTCGTGGCACATTCACTGACTCTCACACTTGGAGTCAATCTAAGTGAGTGCTATCAATCCTAGGCTTCTCCTCCTCACTCCTGCTCATTGCTTGTTTTCAGTGATGCTGCTGTTGTGTCAGGATTGAAGCAGGCTCAAAACAGGGGCAGGATTGCTTCACTTGAACCTAAGTGGAAAGGCAGCAGAGTGTACTGTGTAAGAGCAGACAGTCTGACACCAGTCTGCTTTCCAGACTATTGACCAACTGACCATTCCCCTCTCCCACAAGTCAAAGTGACAGCAGCCACTATCAGAGGCATGATCAGCATTGTGATTCTGCACTTTGTACAAAAAGAGGCCTTTCAGTAATAGACTGGGTTCCTTAAAGCATGGACAGCATCAAATGAGCCCATTTGATGTGGATTGCATTATGGGACAAACATAGAAATTCCAAACATAATATGTCCATTAGTCGCAGATTACAGGAAGGAATTCACTCGATTTCCTTTGGTGAATTTCCTTCATGTTCCTCATTATATGTCGTGTGAAATCAGTATGGGCAACCAAGAATGCAGTGGATCATTAGCTTCAGCATAGTCTGTAACCTCCCAGACTGGCATATCATTCTACCTGGTTCGAAGTGATGTGTGTGTGTGTGTGTGTGTGAGAATGCCAAACAGCTAAGGGACTACAAATGTGTTAAACAGTGGTACCAGGAAGTGACAGTGAAGAATCCCACACCTCAAAGCTGTAAGGGCCTGTGCCATCCAGTCTTGAATGGTCATCTGTATGCCTTGGGGGAGAAGTGAGAGAGATTCTACTGGTATTCCCAGATCAAAGATCTCACTAACCAGGTTTCTGGCTTTTCCCTGCAATTCCCAATGGGAATCAATTGTGGAAAACATCTGAAGGGTTTATAGGAAGCCAGCAATAGAATATTTCTTGAAAAGCTGTTAAATTAATGAGTGTGCAATTCTTAGAAGTTTCCATGTTTGGATCTTTAATATTGGCCTGAATTTTCAGAATGCTGAGTGCTCTGTGCCAATCATCTGGAGGAATGGCTGGGATATTCCAAAACACCCACTCCCATTTCATACTCAAATGGGCATTCGTTGGTGGCAGGCAATTGTCCTCAGTTGGACAGAAATGCTCAGAGAGCTGGCTCATCCAGGCACAGTGCCACAGTGGCCAGGAGATGTATTGCAAGGCCATGTCTGAGACTACCCAATAAGAAAAAAGCAGTTAAAAATCACTGCGGATGCTGGAATCTGAAATGGAAAAATTGTGAAAAATCACAGCAGGTCTGACAGCATCTGTGGAGAGAGAATAGAGCCAATGTTTCAAGTCTGGGCAGCAGAGCGGCATGGCAATACAGTGGCACACTGCTTCACACCAAGGACCCAGATTTGATTCCAGCTTGGGTCACTGTCTGTGTGGAGTTTGCATATTGTCCTTGGGACTGCGTCTGTTTCCTCTGGGTGCTCTGGTTTTCTCCCACAGTCCAAAGATGTGTGGGTTTTGTGGATTAACAATGTTAAATTATCCCTTAGTGTCAGGGGGATTTGCTAAGGTAAATGTCTGGAGTTATAGGGATATGACCTGGGTGGGATTGTGGTCAGTGCAGGCTCAATGGGCCGAGTGGCCTCCTTCAGCACTATAAGATTCTATGATTCTAAGTCTGGATGACCCCTTGTCTGCTGCTTCCTGCCCCTAATTGAGGGTGAGAACATTTTCTGTTTAATCGTATATCTAATTCCTCATATTTTCCCTGCTTTTCCATGATTGTGTTTAAGCCATAAATAATACAAAGGCAGCAAATTCCAAATTCATATAATCATTGCATGATACAGCACAGGAGTCAATTTTGCCCATTGTTCCTATGTTAGCTTTGTGAACAAGCTATTCGATCAGTCCCAATTCCCTGTTCTTTTCCCAGAACCGAACTAAATCACCTCTGTCATTTATTTAAACAATTGATTTTGAAAGTTATGATTGAACCTGTTTCCACTACTCTTCACGTACTGCATTCTAGATCACAACATTTCGCTGCATAAGAAAATTCTTCCTCTCTGGCTCTTTTGCCAGTCTTACCTGAAATCTGTGTTTTTTTTCTTGCTGACCTTCCATCAAAGCCTATGGTGATTTTTTTATTAAATCCCTACCCTCAGCTCTCCTGTTGCTCAGACCCCACTGACGTCTCAGTCCAAGATGGACCGTCCAATTTCTCTTGTTTATCTTACACTGACTTTTTTGGAAGTGTTAGGCAGTAAGGAATAATGGAGGTCAAGAGAGATGGAGGGGTGTCTTTGAACAGAAATAAAATATTGTGGAAAGAGCCCAATCAAATATTGGCCTTTATTAAAAAGTAGAGGGGAATTTTCTCCTTCTATAGAAAAGCATGGCAATATCTAACTCCCATAAGAGGACTTTTAATCATCACTTTTTGATATACAAAGTTAAGTTATTCCCATAATTGAATCTCCCACCATCAACATCCTGGGATTACCATTGACCAAAAATGGAACTGGCCATATGAATACTGTGGCTACAAGAACAGATCAGGGGATGGGAATTCAGTGTTTATGGACTTACCTCCTGACTTCCCAGATCCTGTTCTCCATCTACAAAGTACAAATCAGGAATGTGATGGAATACTCTCCGCTTGCCTAGGTGAGTGCAGCTTCAACAACACTCAAGAAGCTCCACACCTTCCAAGAAAAAGCAGCCTTCATTGATTGGCATCCCATCTACTATCTTATTCTAGAATGACTTATTTACATTCACGCTTCAACCCCGTTGCAACGAAGACTAACATAGTGTTTCTTTCTAATTGCTTTCTATAATCACATAATAACCATTTGAGCATTGGGTATAAAGACACCAAAATACTAATATTTCCCAGTCTCAAACTATTTATATTCTTACACTTTTTAAAATGTTTCCTTCCAAAATAGGTAACTTTACAATTTATCATATTGTATTATATCTGCCATGTTCCTGTCTTTTAATTAACCTGTCTCTTTGCATTCTTCTCATAGTAACTTTCCGACTGACCTTTGTATTGTCAGTAAACTTATATATACTGCATTCAGTCCCCATATAAAAAAGTCACTCACATGGATTCTAACTAGCCGAAGCCCAAGTACTGCTTCTGTGATACCCTGCTAGTTATAGCCTCCAAACCAGAAAATGGCCCATCTGTTTGATAATTATAGAAAATAGTGAGGTGAGGGTTGTGGGGGGTGGTGTTGCTCATTGCCAAATGTAGCTGAGAATTTTGGAAAAAGGAAGACATTTGAAGGCATAGGTATTTTCACATCATCTTTGACGTGAAGGTGGTTGTATGCGTGCTTCCTGGAGGGAGACACATAGCTGAGTAAGCTGCAGAACATCAAACCTCTGTCATCAGGTTTATTCCAGGGCTTTGAGAGTAACAATTGACACTCAGTCCAGCACTCCCTCCAGCTCATCAGATACTGAGGGGTTTATTGCTTTAACACATTATCAGGTGCAACACATTCCTGCGCCTGTCAATAGCTCAGAGTGTGAGGCGTGTAATATTCAGCTCTCAAGAGGCTCAAATTCCTGCTTTATCAGAGCAGCTGCGTCAATGCATAGGAATGAGCTGCGGCCAATTCCCATTTAGTATTGCAGAACTTCTCCTTGACATTAGAGACACCCAGGAAAACTGGAGAATATGATTTATGAACAGGAATGCAGCAGTCAATCCGGACAGTATTGGATTGAATAGAACAGACCGCATCTGCCTAAACTGCCACCAATAAAATAGTTGCAGAAATAAGAAATTTCACCCTCTCCACTAAATGGAAACTTAAATGGAAGGTTCTGTCATCAATTGTCACCTTGTTACAACTGGAGTCACTTTCAACTCAGAGTCAGCTGGTTTGGCCTTAAGGCTCCAGAACTTTGGCTGCCATCCAGGGACAGGGTCATCCGCTTCAGAAATTGAAGCAAGGCTGTTTCTCAGTTCAGCTGGATGGGGGAGATTGTTTGCCTTTGGTTATAATGACCTAGGGTATTTTCCCCCCACCCATTGCCCTGACCAACAGTGCAAATAATCAGCGTTGCACTTGAATAGCTCTGGTTGTTGTTTTTCTCCTTCAATATAATGACCTAATATTTCTGTTGTCAAATTAACATTAGTTACTACTAAAGCACAAGCTCTACAGTAATTTCTGAAGGAGGGCAGATTTGCAATTAAACATAGAAATTTGGATGTTACTGTCTAAGATGCACCTGTCTGTCCAAGGCCTCTCTTGAACTGGCATCTCATTGCCTGTTTCACCATTGAAACACATTGACATTGCTCTGTTTACATAGCCCGAGTTATTGGGCCACAGAAGATTATGTTGAGTCAATTCAAGTCTAAAGATGCATTAACTGTCAATTATTTTCAATCAATGTCTCTGGCACTGAAAATCAACTTTTGCAAATGTGGAGTCTTATTCTTTCAGCCTTTAATTGTTACTGAAGATTTCAGAACAAACTTTAAAACTAACTTTCTTTCATTTCTTCCTGTCTCTTTTTCTTTCTTTCTCTCGCATTGTAATCTTTCTTTCCCTCTCTGCATGTTTCTCTCTCTCTCTCTCTACCTGAATTGATGTTGAATTGATCATTCTGGCTTACACTACCTGAATTCAACCCTGTATTGTTCATTCCACAATCTTTCAAACCTGATTGCATAATGTGGCATACTTTGTAGCTGGCATTGCACCATTTCCCTCTCTACCTATGACAACTTGCTGGGCAAAATAGTGTCAATATTAAACAGTCAAGGGCAAATCTAAACATCAACAGAAAATATTCCTTGGCCAGTTACAAGAATTTAGAGCCAGTAGTCAATATAATTCCTCTATTTTGGTAACAGTGCAGAATTGGATTGATAGCAAAGTGGGGAGATTGTCCCAAGAGTTGATTTTTGGAACCGTCAAGAGGATGATTTTAGAGCTGCCCCAGGGGAAGATTTCAGGATGGCCATTTTGTGTTGAATTTACAATCATGGTTTGATCATCAAAATTCCCACCAGCAGCAAGCATCGAAGGGGTAACATATAGGGCAGTGACCCAACTTGTGGGCATCAGCCTTGGGTTTTGTTAGCCACTGGTTGGGACTAGCACTTTGTCACTGAATGTTGTTGTTCCGGTGTTAGGGATTTGTTGCGTCTTTTAATCAGAAGCTCTGTGAAATCAGACTTGCTGCTGACAGTGTTAAAAGGATCCTCGGGTTTTGACTCTGGGTTGGAACTATTATTTCTCAAAGAACAAACAAAGAACAAAGAACAAAGCAGCACGGGAAACAGGACCTTCGGCCCAACGAGCCCACGCATCATCACCTCGATGTTCCCACTTCTACCTATGTTGCCATCATTTCCTGTGACATTTTGTTGTATCAGCTTCATCCTCTTCCACTTGAAGTGGAATTATGATTCCAATGATGAGGATTTCTCTAAGTAAACTAATCAACCTGCTCACCTGACAGGCAACTTCCTGGAGCTCAAATTGCAGCCTTCCCATTAAGGAATTGTTTCAGATGTGGAGAATGATGACATTTCTTTGCAATAGAGGGAGGTTTGTCTGAGTCACAGCAGAGCATAGCTGGCATAGTCCAATCCCAAAACATGCCTCTATAGTATGCAGGACATGAGTGCACAGCACCACTAATGGGTATACTGTAGGACACGTGTGTACAAGCCCACACATGAGTCTACCCCACAACATGCGTGTATTGATCTACTAACCCAAATGTATACCCAAATGTATATAGTGCAGCCAAAACCACCGTCTCCCTCACCCCACCCCAGCTCTCATCCCAATTTATTCATCTCTTCCCAATTTATTCATCTCTTCCCAATTCCCATATACCCTCTCCTGCCCACAATAGCTCTCCCCAAATTATAATCCTACTCTGTGCTGTGACAGTACATATTCAATGGTCATATTTGCTTGGAGTTGGGGGGGGGGGGGGGCGTGCGTAGGATAGTGGTCATTTTCAAGGAGAAAGATTGTCAGCTAGAGGCCTGGGATGGATATCAGCATTCAGCACAGGGTCTGTGTCCAGGGGTTCATTAGTGCTGGGTTTGGCTGTGTGGCTAGGGATAGATCAATTCCGAGGAGTGTTGTTTGAAGGGGCAGGTAGGGCTTCGAACAGAAATGAATTTCATGCACTGAGTTTCTGACACTGAATCCACATTAGATTGAAGCGAGTTTCAGCAGCACGAGGTTGTGGAGTGACTGCACGATAAGACAGAGGCTAGCAGTAACTGAGGTGTGAGAGGATTGATTGCTTGTGAAATTTGATCCATGTTGCTGACTCATCATCATCAGTGCTTCCTGCACCTACTTCAAATCTCATCAGGTGCAATCGTTTAACTAGGAATTAATTTCAGTCTTTGATTTGATACTGACAGTTTTAAACTATCAAACCTGCAAATTGAAATAAACAGAACACTGAATCCCTGTTGCTCTCTACGGCTCTTGGCTCGTGTATTTCTTCAGAACAGTTATTGCGAGTCCCTGCACTCTCATCCTCAGAAACACAGGAATATGGGTTGAATCAAATCAGCCATGATCTTATTGAATGGTGAAGGGGCCGAGTGGCCTACTCCTCCTCCTAGTTCTGAATATCTAGGTGGTGTCTGGAGTCAGTTGTCTTGATGTCCCTACATTGGCTAACCCACCATGATTGACTGTTCCTTATCAGGCTTTCCCAGCTCTTATTGGGTACGTGAGAGCCAGTGGGGTGTTGGTGAGGAACTGATTGAGAAGAGTGTGGAGAAGTCTTCAGTCCTGGACACTAATCCTGCTCCCTCATTACCCACTTCATCCCTCTTCCTCGTAAACGTCTGAAGCTGAACCATGCTATCTGAAATCTTGATATACTGCCTGACCTTGAGAAAATCCTCTGACCCCCATAACTTTTCTGTCATTGAGGGAGCTGATTTTCACCTTCATAACATTATCTGATTCTATTCCTGCCTTAGCCCATTGGCCTTTGCTCCTCGTCCATACTACTGTTAGACTTAACGATAAAATCATTAAATGATGCAGACATGTGAAGGCCATTCTCCTATTGTATCCGTGCTGACTTTCTGAAAGACTTTTTAAATGAATTCCTTGACTTTTGTGCATAGCTCTGGAATTTGATTTATTATTGTCACATGTATTCAGTATTGTTTCTTGCACACTACACAGGCAAAGTGTACCGTTCTTAGAGGAAATGAGACAGTGCAAAACGTAGTGTTACAATCATAGCTAGGGAGTAGAGAGAGATCAACTTAATATAACGTAGGTCCATTCAAAAGTCTAATGGCAGCAGGGAAGAAGTTGTTCTTGAGTCATGTTTCTCCATGAAGTAAAAAGCTACCACTCCATTTGCAACAGGTCAGCTGTGTCTCAGTTCGTAGAACATCCAATCTACGAGGCAAAAGTTCAAGCCTCTCTTCAGGGTCTTCTGTCCATGATGGGTGTCCTGCACGCTGCCTGGAAAAGTTACAAGATATCCACCCTGGCTCTTAGGAGGAAGGCCACTACATCTTCTGTCCATCAGGCAATTAGGTGGACAGTGAGGACCCTAAGATATGAAGTACCGTCAGCCAAAAGTTTCTGACCAATCAGATACCAGCAGTCTTTGCAATTAGCAGCAACATGGAGGGGGCTATGGCTGCCACCAGAGCAATACAACTCCAACTCTCCCCGCCTCACCCCCATCAAGTCCCAGAACTGCGGAACAACCATAAAACAGACAAGATCTGTTGGGAAGAGGGTGCCTTTCATGAGGTAGAGTCACAGGAAGAGGGGAGCTGGGAGCAAAGGCAGGGATCTGGCTATCAGTGGCCATTTCCTCAATCTGCCCTAATCTGACCAAGGCATTGCCCCCTCCAGCTGACATTATTGCAATGCTGTTTGTGGGAGATTACTATGCACAAAATCGGTGGATGCATTTCCTATATCACAGAGTGACTTCACTTCAAACACTATCATTTAGTAGGTACGGGACCTGAGTATAGAGACAAGTTGAAGCTTTTCATCCTGCATTCATCAGGGCACTTTGCAAGAATATCAGTATCAGGCAAAAGAAACAATATATACTGCATGAGAAAAAACTGCTAATTGATTGGCAAGTAGACTCTGGTAGAGGCATTGTCATGGAGAATGTAACAGTTGATGGTGACTGACAGTTAGCTATCAAGCATTTTTTGAAATTTAAACTAGGCAACTTGACGCTGATTGATCGAGGCATTGACTTGGTGAATGGATCAATGAATGGCTATTCCTTATTTGGTTTAGCTGCAAGGCAAAAAGCTTCAACATATCTCTTTTATCAGCAATACTATTAAAGTATTTCTTTGGCTGTAAAGCACTTTGGAATGTTTGAAAGCTGAGAAAGTTGTTACATACGAGTAGAACTGACAAATAAGAGGAGATTGCAAGAAGTATAACATGTAAGACAGATGAACTGAGAGCCTGGATTACTGCATGGAATTATGGTATAATTACAATTATGGCATGGATATAGGAGGGATAGGACTGGCAGTTTAACATTCCAGGGTATCGGTGTTTTAGACAGAAGGGGAAACAAAAGGAGTGGTGGAGTTGCGTTGGTGATTTGATAACACATCACAGCTGTGTTAAGGGAGGGTATATTGAAGGAATCTTGTATTGAGGCATTCTAGATGGAGTTCAAGAATAAGAAGGGTGAAATCATAATGTTGGGGGTGTATTATCGATCTCCCAACAGCTTCAAAGAGACAAAGAAGCAGTTGTGTGGTCAGATACTGAAAAGGTGCGAAAAAAGCAGGGTAGTTATGATGGGCAGCCAGAGGCTCGCATGGAGAGCAATTTGTTAAATGTCCAGGAGGGCTTTTTGAAACAGTATGTTGACAATCAAACCAGGGAAGGGGCCATAGAAGATTTGGTATTGGGAATGAGCAGGGCCAGGTGATAGATGTTTCAGTGGGGGAGCTTTTTGGGCTAATGACCATAATTCCATAAGATTTAAGGTAGCCATGGATAAGAACAAGAGTGGCTCTTGAGTGAGGGTGCTTAATTGAATGTGGCCAATTACACCCAAATTAGGAAATGTGGATTGGGAACGGCTAATTGAGAGAAAATCCACATCTGGATATGGGAAGCTTTTAAAGGCCAGTTGATTGACATGCAGGACTATCTGCAAAAATGAAGGATAGAAATGACAGGATTTGGGAACCATGGACAACAAGGAAAATTATAAGCTTAGTCAAGAGGGAGCATACGATAGGTCTAAGCATCAAAAAACTGAGGAAATCCTTGGGGTATGGTGAAAGTAGGAAGGAACTTAAAAGTGGAATTCGGAGGGCTAAAAGGACCCTGAAATGTCTTTTGCAAACAGGGTTAAGGAGAATCTCAAGGATTTTTATGCATATATTAGGAGAAAGAGGATAGCAAATGAAAGCATAGGCCCATTCAAGGACAATGGAGGAAGTTATGTGTAAAAACACAGGAAGTGAATTCCTTAATGAGTATTTTGTATTGGTCTTCACCAGGAAGAAGGATATGATGGATGTTGAGATCAGGGATGCTCTAGAGAATGAGGAAGTGTTGGGCATTCTAAATTGCATTAGTGTAGAAAAATCCTCAGGGTTGGATGGGATCTATCCCAAGTTATTGCAGGAGGCAAGGAGAGAATAGCTGGAGCCTTAATAGATTTCTTCACATCATCCTTGATACAGGTGAGGATCCAGAGGACTGGAGAATAGCTATTGTTGTTCCTTTGTTTAAGAGAGGAAGCAGGGATTATCCAGAAAATTATATGCTGGTGAGCCTGACATTAGTGCTAGGGAAGCTTTTAGAAAAGCTACTGAGGGACAGGATATTTGCACATTTGAAGGAAACTGGAATAGCTAGTGACAGGCAGCATTGTTTTGTTCAGTGAAGGTTATGTCTCATCAACTTGATTGAGTTTTTTGAAGAAGTGCCAAAAAAAATGATGAGGGGAAGGACTGTGAATGTAGTTTATATGGACTTTAGTAAAGCATTTGATGAGTTTCACATGGCAGACGGTACAAAAACTAAAACCACTTGGAATTTGGGGAAAGCTATAGAACTAACTTGATTATAAAAAACAGAGAGTAGCAGTGGAAGGATGTTTTTCAGAATGGAGATCTGTAGCCAGTGGTGTTCTGCAGGGATCAATGCAGGGACCTCTGTTGTTTGTAGTATATATAAATGATCTGGAGGAAAATATAGGTGGACTACTTAGTAAGTTTGCAGGTGACACGAAGATTGGCAGAGTTGCTGATACTGCTGAGGATTGTCAGAGGATATATCAGGATGTAGATAGATTTGAGACTTGGGCACAGAAATGACATATGGAGTTTAATCTGGACAGTGTGAAGTGATGCATTTTAGAGGATAAAATTTATATGTGAATTATACTGTAAATGGCAAAAACCTTAGGAGTATTAACATGCAGGATATGGGGTGTGTGGGTCCACTGTTCTGTAAAAGTGGCAATATAGGTGGCCGAGGTGATTAAGAAGGGAATGTGACATGCTTGCCTTCATCAGCTGAGGCTTTGGGAAATAATGTTGCAGCTTTATAAAACCTTTTGTAAGATTACTTGCAGTTCTAGTCACCACACTATCAGAAGGATATGGAGGTTTGGAGAGAGAGCAAAGAACATTCACCAGAATGTTACTGGTCTTGAGCATGTTGGCTATGAGGAGAGGTTGAATAAACAAGGATTGTTTTCACTGGAAAGATTGGGGCTGAGGGGACACCTGATGAAGGCATAGACAGGATTGATAGTCACAGCTTTTTCCTATGGTGGAAGTGTCAATTATAAGAGGGCATAGGTTCAAGATGAGAGGGTGAAATTTTAAAGGGAGATGTGTGGTGGAAGTTTTTCAGTGGTGGGTGCCTGCAACGTTCTGTCAGAGGAGTTAGTGGAAGCAGGCACATTAGAGACATTTAAGAGGCATCTGGATGGGGATAATGAATAGGAAGGGAATAGAGGGATACGGACTGAATAAGGACAGAAGGTTTTTCCAGTTAGGGCGTCACGATCGGCAGATGTTTGGAGAGCCAAAGGGCCTGTTCCTGTGCTGTCTTTTTCTTTGTTTTACAAAATTGAAATTCATTAAAAAACACCTTCTGTCATAAAGCTAAAGACACACCTCAAGGCTGTCAGACAGAATATAATTTTTTCACTTATTATAATGATGTTCTGTTCCGCTGTTGTGATACATTCACAGCTTAGTGAATAGCATGCTCATTTTGGGTCAGAGGGTTATAGATTTAAGTTCCACTCAGAAATACATAATCCTGTAATCCATGTTGGCACTCAAGTGAACTACTAAGTGCTGTACACTCAGAGGGGCAGTACTGAGGGAATGCTGCACGGTCTGAGGGAATGCTGAGGGAATTTTTTCGATGTTAAAGGCACTGTATAAATGCACATTGTTGTTGTTATCTTACATTGCTGGAATAGTTAAGAGAGCAATTTTAACACTCAGACCAAAATGGTGTGGCGGGGATACAGAAGGTTTTAAAAAAATCTGGGAACATATCTGGT
Source organism: Sphyrna mokarran (assembly GCA_024679065.1). Taxonomy (NCBI): domain Eukaryota; kingdom Metazoa; phylum Chordata; class Chondrichthyes; order Carcharhiniformes; family Carcharhinidae; genus Sphyrna; species Sphyrna mokarran. The sequence goes on along the minus strand of JAGIQG010000014.1, from coordinate 68,952,127 downwards.
CACAGGGCCCATAACTGATTTTACAAAGTTGATATGTCCATTCTTTCAGAAATTATTACTATATTTAAATTCAAGTTGAATTGTGTAGCTGGAACCTGATTTAAATGTTACAACTGGTTAGGATTCCCAGACTCAGAAAACATACAGACAACTGGAGACAGTGAGCTGCAAGCGAATACTTTCCACAATACAGCTTATGGACCAGGAATCTCCCCTCACATTGCCCTTTCTCACAGACAAATCCCTCAGTACTGCCCCTCTGACAGTGCAGCACTCCCTCAGTACTGCCCCTCTGACCATGCAGCATTCCCTCAGTACTGCCCCTCTGACCGTGCAGCATTCCTTCAGTGCTGCCCCTCTGAGTGTACAACACTTAGTAGTTCACTTGAGTGCCAATATGGATTACATGATTATGTATTTCTGAGTGGAACTTAAATCTATAACCCTCTGACCCAAAATGAGCATGCTATTCACTAAGCTGTGAATGTATCACAACAGTGGCAGTAAGCATGACTTGGGCATATATCCCCTTCCTGCATTAGTACGTATTATCTCTCCACAGAACATTTAACACCTAGCCAGCAGCTGTTCAAGAAGGTGGCACAATACAACCTTCTCCAGGAAACCAGGAATAAGCCATCAATGCCGGACCTACTAGCAACATCTACATCCTGAAAATAAGTTTAATAAATACTTGTTCTGTTGCCATTTGTATTTGAAAACTTAGCAAAGGGAATATTTTCCTGCAAGTCTGTGAACAAAGTAACATGGAAAATGTTTCTTTGATTCTGAATATCACCTGTCTATTCCAATCCTTTTCCCCTCCCAATGTAACATTCCCCCACTTCACTAAAATGTGGAATGAAGTGTTTGCTATTTCCCCTTTTGGGTGGCATGGTAGCACAATGGTTAGCACTGATGCTTCACAGCTCCAGGGATCTGGGTTTGATTCCCAGCTTGGGTCACTGTCTGTGTGGAGTTTGCACATTCTCCTTGTGTTTGCACGGGTTTCCTCTGGGTGCTCTGGTTTCCTCCAACAGTTCAAAGATGTGCGGGTTAGGTTGATTAGCCATGCTAAATTGTCCCTTAGTGTCCCAAGATGCATAGGTTAGAGGGATTAGCGGGTAAATGTGTAGGGATGTGGGCGAAGGGTCTGGGTGGGATTGTGGCCCATGTGGACTCGATGGGCCAGATGGTCTCTTTCTGCACTGTAGGGTTTCTATGATTCTACGAACACTTGCCTCAGTTTGTAACCTCAATCAGATCCCCGAACTCAATATCACATGTTGTATTTCTTCACAGCTCAACAGTTCATTTGTGTTCCATTCATTCCTGCTGAATGTTCAGCTCACTTCCTCAACTTGAGATCAGTTAGTTCAGTTGCTGGATAATTGGTTTGTGATACAGATTGACGCCAGCAGCATGGGTTCAATTCCTGTACCTGCTGAGGTTATTCATGAAGGCTCTGCCTTTTCAACCTTTTACCCGGGTGATCCTGAGATTAAATCACCACTAGTCAAACTATGATCATCTGGGGCTATGGTAACTTTATCATTTCAGCGCATGGTGGCATAGTGGTTGCCTCACAGCACCCGGGACCCGAGTTTGATTCCCGAATTGGGTAACTGTCTATACGGAGTCTGCACATTCACTCTGTGTCTGTGTGGGTTTCCTCTGGGTACTCTGGTTTCCTTCCACTGTTTGAAAGATGTGCTGGTTAGCTGCATTAGCTATGCTAAGTTCTCCCTCAGTGTACCTGAATAAGTGCCAAAGTGTGATGACGAGGGTATTTTCACAGTAACTTCATTGTAGTGTTAATGTGAGCCTACTTGTGACATTAATAAATAAACTTTAAAACTTTATCGCTTTCAAATCCTCACAATTGGGTATCCAGAACTGAAATAGTCCATCTGCCTGCTGCCTGCTCCATAAACATCCTCCCTGTGATGGTCGTGTCTTGGTGATTAAAAAAGAACCCCAGCGTCTCATTACTTTCCTGACTGCAGTCCCACTTTTCAAAGCCTGCCAGCTCTAACCTGCACACTTCACTATTACCTGGTATTGGATGGTTTTTATCCCTTATATTCTCTATCCTTTTGACAATCACAGCACATTTGAATATCTGAGCATTCTGTTGCACAGAGTACAACCCTACAAGCACACAGCAGATGTTCATTTTACAGCCCTACATTGTCAAAAAGTCTGATAATGCGAGGCTCCTGTTGGATTTCTGAAGAAAACCTTTAAAGGATTAAGATTAGAAATGATGGAGGAATGTTCAGATTCTGCAGAGTCGATTTATGAATCTTTTTATCCAGTTGGATGTTCCAGATCAGACCAGAAAGCAAGGATGACAAGAAGCCAACAACATGAGGAAGGTTTGTGAATGATGATGGATGACTCCACTCACCTATTGATCTAAAACTGCAAAATGTGCTGCATGTTCTCTGTGGAACCACTTCAAAGCAGAGCCCTTTCAGAACGCTGTCTATACAGCGCCAAATTAAATTAGCACTGTATTAACCAGACTTTAAATAAAGTTCCCTTTTGATAAGAAGAGACTTGCACTCTCCTGTTATTGCTCCTTAGAGGCTGAATTTTAATCTAAAAAAGAATAACATAAATATACCGACAGGATGCCGACAGACGTTTACAACACAGAAGGACATCCAGCCCATCCTGTCTATGCTGGCCTTCTGCAAAAACCTCAACTCATCCTATTTCTCCATTCTCCCAGTAAACAACAATTCTGAACCAATCCTACAACCCTAAGCTCTCTCCAAGCTGCTGTTTCAATTCCAGATTAATCCCTTAACCCTGCTCTTTCCCCATAGCCTGGTATCGATCTCAAATTAATTAAATTGCTCTATGCTCTCCCCATAGCCCTGTATTAATCCCAAGTTAATTTTATTGCCATGGTCTGTCCCATTAGCCAAGTATCAATCCCAGATTAACCCTACTGCCCGACTCTCTTCTCATATTTCTGTTTCAATCACAGGCACTGTCCCCACTCTTACTATACTCCTGTATCAATCCTAACCTGATTCTACAGTACTACTCACTCCTCACAGCCTTGTATCAATTTCAAACTAATCTCGTTCTGTCTTCATGATACTCTACCAATCCCAAATCAGATTTACTGCCCACTCTTTCTCCAGTGCCCATGTCAATTAATCTTCTCTGTTTTTCTGTACTGAACGTTTTCTATGGGATGAATGTCACTTCTAGGATGAAGCCCATTTAACTAAGGCCTAATCAATGTCTATATGATCAGTCCGTATTTCTATTGGTTTGAGATGTGTTGTAGCTCTGATGAAGATGGTTTAGAGCTAGATCTGAGGCCGATTTAGAATGGCCTGACGTAGAAAGGGTTATTGTGGGACAGGATACAATACCATCAACAGTTGATGTAAAGTAACCATGATCTGAGTCTAGAGGGCAGTTTTCGTACTGGACAGAGATGTGTGTGGAGGCAAGCATGAAAAAAGCTTAAACATTATAGTATGTTTATTTGCATTTATATGTATTTATTGTAGTTATAAGTCATTAATAAATATTTACTCTTAAATCATTCAAAGCTCAGAACCTCTGCACGATGCTTATTGAACCACATGCACCTTACAACAGCAAACAATGTAACAGGGTTTTCCATTTCTCAAAGCATGCAGTTTGTACAAGGGACAATCTTGTCAGGAAATGACCCAATGCTTCTGACTGCCTTTACTTCAACTGAGACTATAATCCCTGAAGGAATAGAACAACTCTGACACTGGAATTTCGGCAGGATGCGGAGAGAAGGGAACAGGTTTCAAACATAATGTGATAACTTAGCCAGAACTGGAACAAACCTGAGACTTGGCCCAAATCATTCAAACAAACCAATTAATCATCAGTCAGGTTCTGCACAGAGAACAGTTGTTAGAGAGAGACGGTCTCAGGTCTGCTTATTGCAAATGTTCTATGTGTATTACAGACTGGAAATGTTTTACTCTGAATCAACTGGTTTAAAGTCTTGCCAGAAAGTTTACATGTTTGGAGTGAAGTTACATAAATGTGATGAATAAGGTGCCATCTCCTGTGTATGCAGCAAGACAGAAAATAAGACACCATTCAATAAGACATTCCATTCTACTAGAAGCACAATCTGACATTATCTTGCATTTGGAAAAACCAGGGTGGAGTTGATTTATTAGTGTCATTAAATTAATACTCTGATAAAGTTACTGTGAAAATTCCCCAGCCGCCACATCCAATGCTTGTTCGGGTACACTGAGGGAACATTTAGCATGGCCAACGCACCTAACCAGCATGTCTTTCAGACTGTGGGAGGAAATTGGAGCACCTGGAGAAAACCTGTGCAGACACGGGGAAAATGTGCAGACTCTGCTCAGACAGTGACCCAAGCTGGAAGCAGCACTTCCACTCTGCCACCATGCAACCCCCTGGGTTACAGGTTTAAAGTAATATTTCGGTTTCTTTATGTTTCCCCCACTAGCAGATGGCTCATCTCATTCCTGAGCAGGAGACAATTCTACTGTTGGTGAAATTCTCCAAACACATAATGCTGGTTTGCTACTGCCTTGGCTTCAAAGCACATGAAACACAAGACACAGTATGTGAGATAAACAATAAGGCAGCAGCAAATATCAGCTAAAAGTTCATTTATATACACCATGTGATAAAGAGCAGTGGTGTATCTATACTGATAGTGTGGTGGATTTCTGATTATGTAACAATATACATTGTGATGGTGTATTTACACATTGTGCAGGACTGGGGCAAATGATAGGACAGAAATCAGGATAACAGCAGGATGTTGGGCAGTGTTGTGGGAAAGGACGGGACTGAAGGGGGGGTGGAATTGTGGGGTGTGGGAAAGGGAAGGGGTTGAATGGAGGGCTGAAGGTGTAGTTGAGATAGTTGCTGGGTGGGGTTTCAGAGTGGTGGAGAAGGATTGAGGCTGGAGTGTGGGTGTAGGAAGTGAGTCATGTTAGGTGGCTGTGAAAGAGGGGGTGAAGAGGAGGAGTGAGTTTGCAGATCGGCAGGCTGGTATGGAGCGCAAATCTTCATATGTTTCCAGGCAGATAATTAATTAAATTTGTAAAGTTAAAGATGCAAAAATGTATTGAACCTGGTCTACATTATTCATTAATTGAATGTTAGCTTTAAGGCCAGAAATAGTGCCTTTCTGACATCATTTGGAGTAACCAGCATTTATTAAAGAGATGTTCACTCTAGCTGCAGACAGAAGGGCAACACATGAATAGACTAACACCAACAGCAGATACTAATAGGGCACCGAGTGCCTCCAATGTTCTGTGGAATGATCTCCTCTGGACAGTGGATGGGCAGAGAGAGATCTGTCCCTCCAATGGTGCAGAAACCCTTCCAAGTAACAACCCCATCTTGTGGGGGAGGGGGTTTGTTGGAAGAGGTTGCTGAGATGGTCAGTAAAGAAAATTAGCTCCCAGGTCATGAATGCAATGTGGAAAGGAGTTCAATGTTCCCACCAATGTTGGCAAGGTAAGGATCCTAGCCTTGCACTTTCTGCTTGCATCTCATAATATTTGCCTTCCTTGCTTTCCTTCAGTTCATAACAACATGAAAACATAAGAAATAGGAGCAAGAGATGGCTATTTGCACCCTTGAACCTTCTTCACTATCCAGTAAAATCATGGTTGATCTTCAACCTTAACTCCATGTTCTCATTAATTCTCATATCCTTCGATTCCCTTATAGTCCAAAAATTTATTGATCACAACCTTGAATATACTCAATGATTAGGCATCCATAGCCTTCTGTTGCATTATGTCTTTAAAAGATATCAGCATGACTTCACTGAAAGAGAAATATGTCATGCAATTCAGTCTTAGTTTCACTTTTACTTTGAGCAGAGTACATACACACAGCTCAGTTTTATATCTACATATAACTGTTCTCATGTGACTAGTCTTAACAAATAAAACCACAAGTTTACCCAATCCCTCATGAGAGATTCATACAATAAGCCTAAGTTATTAGATCACTGTAAAACACAACACCTTCTGCAGTGGAAAACTCCAAAGATTCACAACAACAAGTGTGGAATGAGCTGCCGGATAAAGTGGTAAATGAGGGATCACTTAACATTTAAGAAAAACTTGGACGGGTGTGGAGGGATATGGTCCAAGTGCAAGTCAGTGGAACGAGGCAAAAAATGGTTTGGCACAGACAAGAAGGGCCTGTTTCTGAGCTGTCATTTTCAATGGTTCTATGGTTCTAACTGAAGTGAAGAGGTTTCTCTTTATGAGTCCTAAGTTATCCTAAGACTATACACCCTGACTCCATCCTCTTCATCCAAAGTAAACTATCCTGTCAAGCACTCTCTCAATCTTATATGTTTCAGTGAGATTACCACTCACTCATCTGAACTCCAGAGATTATATTTTCCATAATCAGTGCACCACATAGCACTACACCTTTCCTCATACAAGTGGCAGACTTACAATAAGTGAAGCCTTGTGCTTAGCTTCACTAACACCATCCCCTGTCCCCCACCCACCCCACCATTTCACCACTATCTCTCAGCTCACCTCATGCACTTATTTCTCTTCAAACTGCATAGTATATGAAATAGGCATTTGAATTCGTTAGGCAGTTTGTGGACCAGAAGGAGGGCAGGGAGGGGCCCTCATCATGTATTCTCCCAATTAGCAGTCTCCAAGTTGATTTAACCCATGGCTCTTTTTGATCTCTTCCCCATCTTTACTTTAGAGTTTTTAAAAAGGAAGACCAGAATGCACTTTGAGACATCCATCTGATTGTGGACAGTGATAATACGATAGTAGTTGGCTGATAAAGTAGTGTTGAATTGCAGTCACTGTTGCACACAGGAAGCTTCCAAAAACAACATGTGACTTTTGCTGGACAACTAGCTTCTGTGACCTTGGTTGATGCAATAGCAGGACTGCAGAGAAAACTACACTGTTCTTCTAGGAAACAATGCCAGCCTGAATTACCATTAACGCCCACAGAAGAAAAAGATTGAAACTTCGAGAAAACATTAAAGAGGTTCTCTCTGAATGAGGAGTGCCACAATGGAATGGTATCCCGATTGGCTCTTACTCTATCCCTCCTTGCCCTCCCTGTCACTGTTCAGGTAAACTCAGATCTCCAGTCAGTCTTGGCACTTTTCAGAGTTTCTTTTCTCTGTGGTCTTGCTGCTGAGCAGATAGTTTAATGTCTCTGCTAAAAGACAGCACTTCCAACAGTTCAGCACTCACTTATCATATGGGGGGCATGAGCCATAGCAAGGTATGATTCATTGTGAATCCCACCATCCCTCACCTCATCCACTGTTATTTACACTTGTTAAACAAACAGAGCTCAGAAAAGTCCAGGCCTCAGCTTCTTCTTCTTTGCTCTTTTTTTGGAGAAGCAGTTTGCATTTCAGTTGTACATGACCTGCATTCAATGTACTTAGTGGAAAATTAGAAATTTTATAAATGTGAGTAATTATTAAAATGTTTCAAAATGCCTCCCAGGATGGTTAAAATGGCTTTTGGGTTCTTGGGTTTGAGAATAGAAAGTAAAAATGAAAAAGATATGCTTTGCAAATAACTACAATGGAGCAGGGTTCAGAGAAGATTTACTAGACTTTTTTTATGAATTTGTGGGACATGGGTGTCACTGGTTGGCCAGCATTTATTGCCATCGCTAGTTGCCCGAGAGGAGTTGAGAGTCAACCACATTGCTATGGATCTGGAATCACAGGTAGACCAAGCCAGGTAAGGATGGCAGATTTTTTTCCCTAAAGAACATTAGTGAACCAGATGGGGTTTTCCAACAATTGACAATGGATTCAAGGTCATCAGTAGATTCTTAATTCCAGATTCTTTTGTTGAAATCAGATTCCACCATCTGCTTTTGTGGGATTCGAACCCAGAACATTAGCTGAGTTTCTGGATTAATAGCCCAGTGATAATATCTCCCCTAGAATTGATATTTCGAATGAGTGGATTGTCTTATGAAATTAGGTAGACAGACAGACTGGATTTAGAAGGGTGAAGGCCCACCTTCTCAACGTTTTTCATCACCTAAGGGCTGGTGATCCTCAGATTAAATCAAAGGAGAGAGCAGCCCACGGTCATTTGGGATTTTGGCAGCTTTACCTTAACTTAAAGATTGAGAGGTGTCTTGACTTAAGTATAAAAGATTCTGAATTGTCTTGACAAGACAGACACGGAAAGGATGTTTCCTCTCATGGATGAGATCAGAACTAGAGGGGATGGTTTTAAAATTAGAGGTCATCCTTTTAGGATAGAGATAAAGAGAAATGTTGTCTCTCAGAGGTTTGTGTGACATTGAAACTCTCTGCCTTAGGTTGTGATGGAGGCAGAGTCACTGAATGCTTTTAAGGTAGAGGTAGTCAGATTCTTGCTAGGCAAAGGAATCAAAGTTTATTAAGGGTAGATGGGAATGTTGAATTTGAAGCACACACTGATCAGCCATGGCTTTATTGAAAGGCAGAGCAGGCTCAAAGAGCCAAGTGGCCACTTTTGCTCCTAATATGCATGTTCACATGTTTGTATGATTAGGCCTCAGCTGGAACACTGTGAAACAAACTGGACATAGACCCCAGAAGAGATGCGAAGGAGTTGTCAGGATCGAGAATATTCCAGCTGAAAGGTAGTGGAAGCCCATTTCGCAAATGTTTGTTGCACATAGGCCTGAAGATGAGGAAGTGACAGGTTAGAGATAAAACAGCTAATACAAACACTGCAGCTGAGTCACCTTCATCGGTTTTGCAAGTTTCCATAATTATATGTTCTAATGACTTTGTAGAATGAGTGTAAATCTGACACGCAGTGAAGTAGCAAATATCACAAAAGGCAACCAAAGCTTGGACAAAGAATAGGGATTTAAAGAATGTCTTAAAGGAAGAGAGGCAGTGAGGAGTAGAAAGGAAATTCCATAGTTCAGAACTGGAAAACAGGATCACCAATAGGAGAGCGATGAAAATCGGGAATTCTCAGGACAGTTGAATTGAATAAGTGCAAGAGAAGGGAAGAAAGAGAGAGAGAGAGTAGTGAGGTCATGGGTGGATTCAAAAATAAAGATAATTTGAAAATGCAGGTGCTGCTTATTGGAGCCATCCAATCCATCAATTCAATGGGAGTTGGTGCAAACTAGCAACTATGGGGAGTAGGTTTTGGATAAGTTCATGTTTACAGAGACTGGCTGAAAGAGTTTTGGAACTGTGCATCTTGGATGTAAGAAAACATAGAATTATTACAGTGCAGAAGGGGCCATTTGGCTCATTGAGTCTGCATTGATTCTCTTGACAGTATCTTACCCAGACCCTCTCCATCCTATTCCCATAACCACACACATTTCACATGGTTAATTCATCTAAGCTATCTTCGGACACCAAGGGGAAATTTAGCATGGCCAATCCATCTAACCCACACATCTTTGGAGTGTGGGAGGAAACCGGAGCACCCAGAGCAAACCCCACAAAGAAATTCCACACAGATAGTGATCCAAGACTGGATTCGAACCTAGTCTGTGGAGCTGTGAGGCAGCAGTGCTGACTACTGTGCCATTGTGTGTGGATACTTCAGCAGCAGATGGATTGAAGCTGGCTGGAGATGGGTAATGGAGCAACAATAGGAACTGGCAATCTCTGCGTTGGAAAATCTTATCAGATTCAAACAGCACACGAAAATTTCACACAGTTTGTTTCAGCCCCAGATTGTGCCAAGGAGTAGAAAGGATTCAGATGCTAGGAAAATGAGAGGAATGGAGTGGCAAAGGCTGAAGCAATGGCTTGAATCTTCCCAATATTTAAGTGGACCAGTGCTGATAGCATTAGAAAATGCCAAATTAATCAACTGTGTAATACAATATTATTTATGGATATTATAAATGCAGGGGTCTCCATATCCCAATATGACAGATCTCACTACAGCTATCATATAGATATCACATGTCACAATAAATTAGTTTTTCTGACATCACAATCGTGAATCAGAAATCTGCTATCACAATAGAACCATGTATTGGATATCACATTCAGGCCAAGATGAGCTAAGATACATTGCATCTGACACATCTCAATAAAACACATCTCACTGAAGATGATATCAGAGGCCAGAAGATCATCCAATGAAATTTCATTGGTGAACACACAATAAATTACATTTAGCTTTCCTATTTGTCCAAACTGCAACTAGAAAACTTGCAGGAATGCATTATAAAATCCTATAATGCGGGAGGAGAACACTTGGCCCATTGAGCCTGCACCGAACACAATCCCACCCAGGCCCTCTCCTCATAATGCATTTGCCCTAGCTAGTCGCCCGATACTAAGGAGCAATTTAGCATGGTCAATCCACCTAACCTGCACACCTTTGGATGTGTGAGGAAACCGGAGCACCCAGAGGAAATGCACGCAGACACAGGGAGAATGTGCAAACTCCATGCAGACATTGATCCAAGCCAGGAATCAAACCCAGGTTCCTATTGCTGTTGAGGCAGCAGTGCTAACCACTTGCCACCGTGCCACCCCATGAGTTATAATGAAGAAAGGATAGTTGCAATGCAGAAAAGATGGAAAATTTATTGAAGCTACACAAAACAAGTTGTGAGGGGAATATTTGTTTAGTGAAAGACTCCACTCGAGCCACTTTCTTCCCACTTCTGGTGATTTGAAAATGAATTTATTGGTGAGTGATATAAGCCTGAGCCATGGGCCTCTCAGCCGTCACTTCCCAACACTATAGTCATTAATTGCTCTGCAGTGAGCTGGGAGACAGCATTTCCACATCTGCCTCTTACGCAGCACTGGGCTCCTGATTTAGGAGCGTTTCCAGCCTTGGAATGTAAACCATTTTCCTCAGGAATTCATAAGCAAGACATAAAAAAGAGATTTTGCCAAGTGAGAGGACAGCCTGTTATAAACCTCATGCCTGATTTTCAGCTCACAGATGCTGGACAATCCCAAAGTGATTGGAGGTTGTGCATTTTTACAAACTATGTAATCTGCAGCTATAGATCTCAAGTGGCATGTTTGAAGTTGGAAAATGGTTTATTTATATTATAATATATTACAGATCGAGAGGACGTTTGGCAAGTAACTGAAATGCAAACGTGAGATTATATATAGGGACTCTAAGTGGCAATAACTTGAAATCCTTTAGCTTGTATGTATTGCTCTAGAGTGACTGTTAGTGAAATGACTCAATACATCAAAACCAAGAGGTCAACAAAAAGTTTGAATTCGGAAGGACAAAGCCCAGAAACAGGTGCCTTGGTAGGAATGAAAGTAAACTTTGGTTAAAGTCCTCTTGCTGGAGCATGTGATAACTTTCCTGCAAGATCACAGAGATCATTTTTTAGAAGGGACATTGTTAAGTTGCATCTCAGCAAATCAGTGACCGGAGTTCTTTGGAAAAGATAATAAGGATTATGGGGAAGTTTTATAAATTTGAGAGGACAACAAAACATTGGAAAAACAATCAGGGCATAAAGAAGCAGAAATAGATTATATGTAGAACATTTGAGCCCTACCATTCAAGACCATGGTCCATGTTCTACTTTCCTGTCCAATCACTGTGTAGCTTGATTCCCTTCAGTTCATTAATCTCAGTCTTGAATGTGGGAATATTTGAATTAGGAGAGAAAGTAGCAATTCAGCCCCTTCATGCCTGCTCTGCCATTCTATATGATCATGGCAGACCTCCATTTCATCCTACTCCACTTCACATCCTTTTCTCCAAAGCCCTTTATCCAGTTTTTGATCAAGTACTTATCTATCTCTTTCTTAAATCCATTGATTGATTCTGCTTCCATTGCACTTTGGGGCAGTGAGTTCCATAGATTCACGATCTTCTGTGAGAAATAGCTGCTCCTTATTTTTGTCTTGAACCTCCCCTCCTCTTACTCTAAAACTATGACCTGTTGTTTTAGGCTGCTCCAGAAGGAGGAACTTTGGTTAACATTTACTTCATCAATCCCATTGACTATTTTATATACTTCAATCAAATCCTCCCTTATTCTTTGGTACTCCAGTGAGTACAAGCCCAAGCTACTCAACCACTCCTCAAACGACAGCCTCTTCAAACCTGGAATCAATCTAATGAATCTCTTCTGAACTGCCTCCACATCCTTCCACAAAGAAGATGACCAAAGCTGAGCACAATACTCAAGTCTGGTCTCACCAATACCTTACACAATTGTAACAATACTTCTTTACTTTTATACTCTGGACCCTTTGCAATAAATGCCAAAATTCTATTTGCCTTCCTTATAACGTTTTGCACCTGCATACCCACTTTCTGTGATTCATGCACAAGGACACCCAGATCCCTCTGCCCAGCTGCCTTTTGAATCTGTTTTTCATTTAAATAGTAATTTGCCCTTTTATTTTTCCAGCCAGAATAGGTAACCTCGCATTTATTTACAGTAAAATCTGAGCATCCACCTCTCTGGATAGAGGATTCCAAAGAGTCATAAGCTCTGAGTGAAGGCATTTCTCCTCATCCTGAGAAATAATGTGCACTGGGAACTAAGAGAGATAAAGAGCATTGGACTAAACTATAGTTTAAAACCAGCAGGAATCACAGTGAGGTGCAAATAGGAGTGCATGTGTGTAAACTCACAGACTGGTGACCAAGGACGTGATCTGTAGGCAAAGTTACCAGATGGAACTATGATTGGGTGTCAATACAGAACCTCAAAGAAGAGAAGGATATTCCTGATCATGAGGATATTCAGGAAATAAAAGAAGACAGGGTGCTCAAAGATATTGATAGAGTACTGGAGGTATATGGTGTCATCAAGGAGCCAAAAAATAGATGACGGGAATTTCTGGCTTGCCCATGGCATATTTTCTGGCAGTGGAGGTGGCTCACTATTGGACCCCAGCAGGATCTTACGGTTCCGCCAAAGTCAATGGCCTTTTATGCTGCTTGATGGCAGAGGACTCGCAATAGGAGGTCACTTTTGGAAGATCCCACAGGTCAAAAGAATGGGATAATCCTGGCTTTGGTGACGTGAACTGAGGAACAACGGAGGTACTATTGGCTGTACACTGCTGATCATCAAATTGCGGTAAGGACATGTAGGAAAAAAATTCGTAGACAAATTACAAAATAAAATACAAGGCCTACAGAGTGGTGATAATGGGGGTGGGGAGAGTGGTGAAGGAAACAGGGAGTTGAATTATCCTGAATAATCCTGGTATAAAGGACAAAGAGGAAGAAACTGCTGAAACGTGTGAAGAGAACTTCCTTGATCAGTGTGTTCCCAATTCAATGAGAAAGGAAGCAGTACTGGAGGTAGTTCTGGAGAATGAAGTGGAGCATAAAGAGCACATTTCAGTGAGGAGAACATTTGAGAAACAGTGATCATGATAGGTTTAGTATAGTTACGCAAAAGAACAAGAAATAATCATAAAAAATACTTCACTTGGGAAAGGCTAATTCTAATTACTTGAAATATGTTGTGGTCCAAATGGGCTGGAATCAAAAATGGCAGGTAAAATAATAATTCAACAATGAGAAGCAGGATATGGTACAGATAAAGGGGGAAGGATGGACATCTAAAGCTAGAGCTCCCTGGATGACAAACAGCTTACACACTAAATGTGCAGAACAAGAACATTCAAGACAATAATAATATAATTATTAATACTAACCCAAATATTGATACTAAGAATATTGAGAAGAATGATTCACATTAGAGAACTGTAATAAGTCTTTGAGGGCAGAAGTCCCTTCACCAAAATCCCTTTATTTAGCAGTCAGCAGTCTACCTCAGGATTGGTTGGTGTCATCCAACAAATTTCATAGCCGACAAATCCGCCGGCCAGGGAACTTAAAATTCTGCCCTTGGACTTTCAAAAGATATTAGACAAAGTACCAGTAAATAAACTGGTTAGCAAACACCAAAATATTGTCACTTCTTTTGAAAAATTTCAGAATGCAAGATATAAGTGCTGGAGTGGATCTTTGGCCCTTCAACTCAGCTGATCCCACTGTAACATTGTGCCACTTAATTTATATTGTCTTCCTCATTCTTTCATCCAGTGATTTTAATTTTAAATTTATTTAGTGTCACAAGTAGGCTTACATTAACACTGCAACGAAGTTACTATGAAAGTGCCCTCCGGCATCTATTCAAGTACACTGAGGGAGAATTCAGCATAGTCAATGCACTGAACCAACACGTCTTTCAGACTGTGGGAGAAAACTGGAGCACCTGGAAGAAACCCATGCAGACACGGGGAATGTGCACGCTCCAAATAGACAGTGACCCAAGCTGGGAATTGAACCCGGATCCCTAGCGCTGAGGCAGCAATGCTAACAACCCTGCCACTGATATGCATGATGTAGAGATGCCGGCATTGGACTGCGGTAAACTCAGTAAGAGGTCTGACAACACCAATTTTAAATCCAACCAATTTATTTGATAGTAAACTTGCTAGATTTCAGCCTTTGTGCCTTCGCCTGACAAAGGCACAAAGGCCGAAAGCTAGCAAGTTTACCATCAAATAAATTGGTTGGATTTAAAATTGGTGTTATCAAACCTCTTACTGATATGCATCCCTTTACATTTCTCTGAATTAACTTTTATCTGCCATGTGTTTCCCAGTTTCACCAGTCTGTCTAAGCCCTCCTGAAGTGTGTTACTATCAACGTGTTTACTATGCTTTTGATCATCATGTTATCTGACATTATTTTCAGTGTACACAAGTCCAGATATTAATAAAAATCAATTTATAAAAATCAAAAGAGCAGCAGTCCCAATACCTACTCCTGGGGAACACTACCATTTAGTTCCCTCCAGTCTGAAAAGATTGCATTCTCCACTATTCCTCATTTTGTATACCTTTATTCCATGGACTTCAAATTTCAACAATTTTTCTTTCCTCTATTAAAAAATGAATTCATAAGGAAAAAGCAAAAAGTATGTAGAAATAAAGATAGGGGTTACTAGTTCAATGACATTAATGAGAAAAAGTGTGAGGTAATGCACTATGGCAGAAATAATAAATGTGTAGAGTATAGGGCTAATGGTAGGATTCTTAGTAGTCTTGATGAACAGAGGGATCTTGGTGTGTATGTGCATAGATCCCTGAAAGTAGGCAGTCAAGTCGAGAAGGTTGTTGAGAAGGCATATGGAGTCTTAGCTTTTATTGGTAGGGGGATTGAATTTCGGAGCCGCAACGTCATGTTGCAACTGTACAAAACTCTAGTGCGGCCGCACTTGGAGTATTGTGTGCAGTTCTGGTCCCCGCATTATAAGAAAGATGTGGAGGCTTTGGAGAGGGTACAGAGGAGGTTTACCAGGATGTTGCCTGGTATGGAGGGCAGGTCTTATGAAGAGAGGCTGAGGGATTTGAGGTTGTTTTCGTTAGAAAGGAGGCGGCTAAGAGGGGACCTAATTGAAACATATAAGATGATTAGAGGTTTAGATAGGGTGGACAGTGATAGCCTTTTTCCTAGGATGGAGAAAGCTAGCACGAGGGGACACAGCTTTAAATTAAGGGGTATGAGTTATAGGACGGATATCAGAGGTAGGTTCTTTACTCAAAGAGTGATTAGGGAGTGAATGCCCTGCCTGCAGCTGTTGTAGATGCGCCAAGTTTGGTGGCGTTTAAGAGGTTAGTTGATAAGTATATGGAAGAGAAGGGAATGGTTTAGTTTGGAGGGGCATTGCTTTTTATATTGGTTGGCACAACATCGAAGGCCGAAGGGTCTGTTCTGTGCTGTAGTGTTCTATGTTCTATGTTCTATTACCGCTAAATCACTGCCTTTCTCAAACTTGATTAGAAAAATCACATTTAATGGCTCCACGTGTTAACTTAATGTTAACACTTCTTTCTGTGTTAAAGAACTTGAGCAAAGTCAATTACATGTCACAAGTCTTATATCTGAAGAGACAGCCTGGCACTTTCCATGATTCTTGGTACCAGCCACAAATTGACAAATTTATCAAATTCATATTGCATTAATAAAATTTGACCTGGAGTCGGATAGTTGACCTTTCCAGTTTGTTCCATCATGATCATGGCTGAGCTTCTACTTCAATTTCAGTTTCTTGCATTATCTCCACATCCTTTAGTTCCCTTAGTAGCCAAACATCTATCAACCTCAGTTTCCACATATTATCAACAAACGTTTACCAGTTGTGAAACTTAAGTTCAAAATCAGTAGATTGAAATCAGCAAGCAGTCTCCCCTTTCAGTTCTCCACTTCTGAACATTTTTGATACCCAAAATCTTAAATTCCCAGGGGCAAGATAAAGAGGAGGATGATGTTGAGGCCAATGCATCTTCAGCTGCTTCCGTTGCTGCCCAAATTGTTAAGGAAACCTTTATTAATCCAAGGTTCAACTAGGTTGTTCTAGTGAACCCTTGTCACCAGCAGATAAAAATGGCCATTGTATCTCCCTCCCCTGCCAATGTCACAGCTAGAAAACATCCTGCAAATAAATCCAAGTCCTTCCTCTTTACCACTGCTAACTTGGTGTGTTCTTAAAGGAAACACGAGTGCCCTTGTCTCTCTAGGATCCAGCTCTTTACTGGCTGCGGATCGTATTCCTGAGAATGGGAACCCTTACCTGGGACGTGGGTGACTTGCGAAAGGGCAGGGACGACCACCCCCCACCCACTCCCAAGACCTGAAATGACCCTCTGCAGTCCCCTTACCTCAGTCCGGGCAGCATGTTTAGATGGCGCTTGAACCATGCCAAAGACTGGTCAAGAACCTTTCTCCTAAACTTCGCTTGCAATCCTTGTCCGACCCGTCATTCTGATTCCAGGAGGGGTAAAGGAATTTGGAGAAAAACCAGGAACCGAGTGTCACCACCACAACATGTTGCTTGTGCAAAGCATAATTATTTGTTTAACAAACGGAGAACAGTTAGGGAGTTTTTGGAGGGTGAATGGAAAAGGAGGAAGTTCTAATCAGGCATGATACATCGAGATTTGTAATTCAATTATTATTTATTGCTATTTTAATCCTGTCAGCTGTCCAGCAAAATGGAAAGGATTCTTAATTTCATGCCCAATTTTATCGCCTCTGCTATTCTCCGTTCTAACATTGCTAATGATTTATATTCAGTGTCGCGTGGATCGATCAACATTCTTTCGTATTTTTCCCTATTCCGAAACATTCAAATCATCCCGTGATTAGAGCATCACAGAGGTCATGCCTCAAAGGTCGTGTCTCACTGAGTCTGCAGTTAGCATCGAAAAACATGGGTGTACATCTGGTCTTTCTCACATCTAAAGGCTGCGAGTAAGAGAGACAGAGAGGCCGGAGAATGGGGAAGCAATGTGGAGACTGGCTGGCTGGTGAGTCAGTGGCTCCAGTTTGCCGATTGCATGGACTGACTGATAGTAATCAATTCAGATCACTCCCTTCAAAGTCTCTTGTTTTACAGAAGTGTTAACGCTGAGTTACCCGGCAGAATATTAAATGTTATTTTTGTAATATGTTTTCTGTCTGCGGAATCTTCTGTGACTGGTTGTGAACGTGGCAACCAGTCCAAAAAAAACTACAAAAGTCTTCAGACGTTTCCCATATTACAAAACAAGAAAATTTGGATGAATCAATGTAGCCACATAACTGAAGCTAAGTTTTACCCATTCCAGTCTGCTCCATAAATCTGCGATAGTGTGGTCTGCCTGTGGGTAGCAAATTTACAGCGAGGTCAAAACAGAAGGGTTGTACTGGGGAGCTCAGAGCCGAGGAGGATGAACAAGATTGTGTGACTGGGAATGTTACAGCAACAATGAATCGGCTTGTTTTACAGAACGTATATACAGCTGAAATAGATACATATTGAAATGTACAACCCAGTAGCTGAAATCACACCGGCACTGAAATTCATACAGGTGATTTGAAATACCCGATGTTTCGCCTTATTCTAGTTTTCCAACTTTTATTAATTTATGGGATGTTAGCCTCTCTTCTAGGCCAGCATTTATTGCCTATCCCTAATTGCCATCTAGAAGGTGGTGGTGAGCTGCCTTCTCGAACCACTGCAATCCATGATCTCCATTTTTTTTACTTCCTTAATATTTAAAAAAGCTAACAAGTCTGACTTCAATATACTCAACAATTCATCATCCAAAGCACTCTGGATGGAGAGTTCCAAAGCATCATAATCCTCAGAGTGAAAGAATATCTCATCTCAGCCTTTCTCCTATGTCTATATCTCCTTGTTTTTGTAAGGCTAATATTCCATAAATTAATAAAAGTTGCAAAACTAGAATTAAGGCCAAACATCAGGTATTTCATATCACATGTATGAATTTGGAGCTGGTGTGATTCCAGCTACCTGGGCTGTACATCCCAACATGTTTCTGGTTTTTGACATTTCCAACCAGGGGAAAAATCACCTCAGCATCCATCCTGACAATACTCTCTGTGTGTTTCATTCAAACCAGTTCTCACTCTTCTAAACCTGAGATGATATAAACCCATTCTACTCAATCTAGATTCAAGCAAAATTTTTCATCCCAGGAATCAATTTAGTGAACATTTGTCACCACTGTCTCCAGACAATTGTTTAGAATAGAGACCAAATAGAGTATACTAGGTATGGTCAAACTCAAATCCTGTGCAATTCCAGCAGGATTTCCTTACTATTTTACACAATTCCTCAAAATGTACTCTTATTTGCCCTTGATGAAGGCAACTCCAATATCTAAAGGGACCATTACTATCACATACACCTGAATAAAGTGCAATTCTTCAGACTATTTCTCCCCAAATGAAAAATAGTTCTGAACTTTGGGAATGTTCTTTCCATCTCTCCTGGAAGATCTGACTGCCACTGAGATGAGGTTCATGAGCCAAGGAATTCTCAATACCTCATTCAGGAGTGTGACAGAATACTGTTGGTAGTTTCAAAATCACAATAATCACCACAAGTATGATTATAAATTTGTAGTTTGAATTAATATTTTCTTCAGCATTTTCTGCTGAAACTGATGGAAACCATTTTAATAAAAGCTAAACCAGTATTATGAGAAACCAGCCAGATTAATTATAGACAATCTAAATTGTGAGACAATTAAAGAATAACTAATTCATGTTAGAAATGCTGGAAATGTAATTTGGAAGACAAACATTTATAATTTTATAATTATAAGCATGTTTTTAACATTTGATTATTAACACAGACTTTTAAAGTGCTGTGAAGGAAAAATTAATATGTTTCTCAGGCCACACAATAAAAAGAGATAACATGAATGTCAATCTTGTTGAGGAGAAGAGCTGGATGAGCCCTTGTCTAAGGGGGCTTAACTGCAAACAACAGATAGCTATGTTGACCAATTATTGCTTGATACTCAAGTCTACCTCAGGATGAGAGATATAGAGAAGAAACATTGTCATAAAGCTGGAACAATATGTAATTAGCTAAAAACCAATGGGCCAATTCTTATTTCATTGTTGGATTAATTTCTATTCTTCCAACAATTGATTCAGTTGGGCTTTCAATATTTTAAGATATAAGCAAGGGTGCTGAGAAATCATTTAAAGTAAGAATGGGTGAAGGCAGAGAGACAGGGAAAGACAGAGAGTGACATGAAGAGAGATGTAAGGAGAAAGATTTGGGTAATGGGAGGAGGAGAGAGAGATGTTTATGGAGAAGTGCTGAGAGCTATCTTTGATGTTTCTGGAGTTGTTGCTGCATGACTTTGTCTGAGAAGGGTAATGAGAAATTTGTTCATTGTTAAAGTTAAACTTTCTGTTCTTACCATTAATTGACATTTTTTAAAATCTTTCCGATTTGGTATCTTTTTAATGATTAGTTAACTTTCTGAATTCATCATTTAGAATTGTCTTTTTTGCTATATGGTTAAGTCTCTAGAAACTTAGGTGGTTTACAACTGTGTGTGTGTGTGTGTGTGTGTGTCTATACGCGCATGTGTGTGTGCATGGAGTTATTACAAACAAGTAAACCCCATGAATCTTTGATCGTGAATAAAGAACACACTTATAGAATACTCTCCATTTAGCTGAATGAGCATAGTTTCAATTACACTCAAAAACCCCCAAACCATTCAAGACAATACAGCTTGATTGACTGGAATCTCATCCACCATCTTAAACAGTTACTCTCTCCACCACCAATGCATAGTGCACCATATGTGAAATACATTCAAGTAAATCACCAATTTGACAGCACCTTTGATACACGTGACCTGTATTAGCTAGAAAGACAAGGGTAGCAAGTGCATGGAAACAGCACCTGCAAGTTCCATTCCTGACTTGGAAATATATCGCCATTCCTTCACTATCACCAAGTCAAAATTCTGGAACTCTCTTTCTACCAGTACTCTGGGTATTCCCACAACACAGACTGCAGCAGTTCAAGAAGACAGCTCATCACCAACTTCTCAAGGAAATTAGGGATGAGCACTTAACGCTAACCTAACCAGCAATGCCTACATCCCATGAAAGGATAAGCAAACTCTCAATGGACTAGTTCAAATCGTTCTCATCACCTCTCACCCCCAACACAAACATAAAGATGCCACATACGCAAAACATGCCACATCTATACAAACACACTAAGCCTATACAAATATGCCACACACACAGAAACACATCATGTGCATACACATATAAACAACACACACACAGGCCATGGACACAGGTACACTTTGTTCACACAAATATAAACACATCATCAAATGTACAGACATGGCATGCGTACATATATAAATACATAAAAACATGACACACAAACAAACAAGCTATGTACACACAAATGCACCATGTGCACAGCCAAACACATCACTCGCATTATATATATGTGTAAAATGCACTGTAGATACACATATACACAGCGTGCAGATACTGAAACACACTGTGTACATATAATATAAACACACCGCACACATAATTATTAACTTGCCACACCCACAAACATGTTGCACACATTCCAGGCACAACAGAAACACACTACTTGCACAAACATCCCATGGACATACATGGAAAGGCATACACAAGTACACCGCATGCATATATGAACATAACACTCAAACACATCATGCCCTCACAAACATTCCAATGCATATGCAAACATGTGACACAAAGAAACACAGATAAGCACATTTACAAATATACCACATACATAAAATAATGGCATGCAAACACAAACAACCATGCACTTAAACATGCCAAATATACACGCAAACATAAACACATCACACACATGCAGAAATACACCATAAACATACACGAACTCAACACACAATAAAACACAGTCTTGCTGCATACAGGTAGATATAAACACTTCACATGAAAATAATATGCACACACATAATATTCCACTCCACATGAAAATAATATGCACATACATTATATTCTCTCTTTAATTGCAAAGAAATGAAACAAGTTGTTGTCTCCAGCTATGATCCATCCCAGACAGGAACCAGGTCTTCAGATCTGTGCATTTTCCCACCACACAGCTTCACTTACCTTTTACCAACTAGGCCATTAAGGATTCTCCAATAAAATACATCTGTAGATATAGAAATGGGAAATTTCGGAGTGGAACATTCAGGATGAGTCAGAGTAACTTTGGAGATTTGATGCAGAAAAGTGCCTTAGATTTCAAGAATGCTCACTACACTCACAGATTATATATTCCCAATGGAACTCCAACTTGGGAGAATCTCGACAAGCCAGTGAATCTTTTTTATCCCTAATTATCTTCCTTCAGCTAGGCTGACCAAAACCACGAGCTATAGCTTAATTGCACTGATCCCATTCCCATCTCAAGCGAGCTGCTCAAACTCTTGTGCATCACTACCAGTGGTTTCCAACCCTAAATCTTTGATCATCAACTCCAAATTGATTGCACACTCTTCCCATTGAGTTTCTATTTGCCTATCACCTTCTTAAGTGTTCTATGTCTCATTAAAGTGCTATAGGAATGCCAGTTGTTGTTTAAATGTTGCTATTAAAAGGGAAAACACATATTTCAAGATGTCCCAAAGCCCTTCACATTGAATGATACATATAGTCACTCTTGTAATGTAGGAAAACGTAGCAGGCAAGGTCCCACAAGGTACTTTGAGATTACTTGCAGTTATGTTGGTTTAAGTACAAATGTCGACCAGGACACTGGAGAGAACTCGCTTGATCTGTTAAATTATGTCTGAGCATATTTATACCTGCATGTGAAAGGTCAGATTAGGGCTACGTTTATAAGTGATTCTGGAAAGACAGCCAGGGTCAAATTACATAGCCCCTTTGATCTGTCTCTGCAATTACTTGAGGAGGCTGAAGGTGTGTTCTGCACACACTGTTGGGAATGTCTTCCCAAAAACTGCTCAGTGCAGAACCATGCTATTCACATTCTCATAGAATCACAGAATAGAAGCATTTCAGTGCAAAAGGAGGCCATGCAGCCCAACCATCTGCACTGACACAATCCTACCTAGGCTCTATCCTCATAACCCCATGTATTTATACCAGCTAACCCCCCTGACACTAGGGAGTAATTTAACATAGCCAATCCACCTAATCTGCATATCTTTTGGACTGTGAGAGGAAACTGGAGCACCTGGAGTAAACCTACACAGATGTGGGGAGAATGTGCAAACTCCATTCAGAGAGTGACCCAAGCTGATAATTGAACCTGGGTCCTTGGCGGTGTGAGGCAGCAGTGCTAACCATTGTGCCACTGTGCTGCCCCAATTAGTTTCAGTCTTTAAATAAAACTTGTACTATTCATATTTAAAAGTTAAATGAATCAGTGCGGTTGCCTGGGTAAAGAGCATGGACTGCACAATTCCATGGTATGGTTGTAGGCTGATTGAATAATGCTGCAGAGACAGCCCTTTCTGATTACAATTGACATTGTTTTTCATTGATGGGAAGTCCTATCATGTTATTATATGAAACTACTGGTCCTGTGATTGGCTGCAACCTGTTTGGAAAAGATGGTTCAAAAATGTTTCTGCAGTTAAAACTCATGCCTTGAAAGCAGCATAAACTCTATTGAGCTGAAAGATCTACTTCTGTGGTGTAAATACTATTGCGTAACATTGCTGTCCTCATGCAGGAGTTAGGAAAGTTTTAACCGTTCTTTCCAAACCTCAGTACAAAACAGCTAGATGTTGGTCAGTTATCAGATTCTATCACAGTGCACCGAAGTGTCAGCTAAGAATATAAAAGCTTGGCATCATCCAAGGAAGTGGAACTTGCTTGATTGGCACTCTGTCCAACATTTCAAATATCCACTCCCTTCCCCCCCATCAACACACAGTAGCAGTACTGTGTAACTACTGACAAGATGCACTGCTAGAATTCACAAGGCTCCTTTAACCCTGCCAAATGCATGATCATTAGAAAGACAAAAAAAAAACACCACCACCTGCAAATTCTTCTCTAAGCCACTCACTACCGTGACTTGGAAATATATTACTTTTCCTTCACTGTCGCTAGGTCAAAATACTGGAACTGCCTTCCTAACAGCACGGTGGGTATACCTGCACTACATGGACCACAGTAATTCAAGAAGTCTCAGAACACCAGGTTAAAGTCCGACAGGTTTATTTAGAATCATGAGCTTTTGGACCGCTGTTCTTTCATCACTCACCTGTTCAAAGAGCATCGTTCTGAAAACTCATGATTCCAAACAAAGCTGCTGGTGCTATGAGACTCCATATGTGCCCACCCGAGTCCAATGCCGACATCTCCACATCGTGATTCAAGAAGACAGCTCATCACCATCTTCTCAAGGACAATTAAGGATAGGTGACAAATGCTGGCCTAGCCGTGCACCCATATCCCACAAATGAATGAAAACAATACATTTTACTGATATTTCTAAAGTTTAAATATATATATCTGGCATGGTGCCCTTGATTTTTCTCTTGTGTAATCTGCAAAGAAGGAACTTTACGCTTCTGACACTGGCTTAACTACCCAAAGTTCATGAGTTCAAATCCCACCCTGGTGAGTTGAATTCAATAAATCTTAGGTTGCACCAGAAAACTGATGTCCCTCAGGAAGTGTATCAGCCTTCGTTCTCTGGAATAGGCCTTGAATCCATACCCTGTCTTAACATGGCTGGTATAGTCACATAGTCACAGCGTTAGAGTTGGCCAGTAAAAACCAACTTGCTGTGTATTGCTTATATCAAACAACAAATTATGGAGACCATACCCAGAACTACATGGAAGTGAGATCACTGGTAGCTTCAGCCATGCAGGCAAGCACTGATAAGTGAAACAGGGCAGCTTTAAATCATTGGCAGAAAGGTTGCAAAGGAATTGTCTCGCCTCCCCCATCTGCGCAGAAACTGTGTGCTACAATGAGATGCAGTAAGAACAATAAATCTTCAAAAGCAAGGAACAAACTGAAGCTGATCAGAGCCAGCAAAGATCTGTAAAGGTAGCTCATATCTGATGAATCTGACTGAATATTTTGATGAAGTCACAAACAAAGAAACATCTATGAATGTGAAATGTATTTGTTACTTTCAGAAAGCTTTGATATAAAGTCTCTCATAGGGAACTCTTTGCTAAAGTTGAAGCACGTGGAATTGAAGACAAATAACTAACCTGCTTAGACTGAATGGCAAAAGACAGACTAGGGATAATAGACAGGTTCTCTAATTTGCCAAATGTTCTTGTTTGTCAAGGCCTCAAACATTAACAATATTTACTACCAACTTAGATAATGGGATAGATATCCAAATTTTCTGTAAGCAGTGTCCATGAATGCATAAAATTACAAGGAGATTTTGAAAGGTTATGTGAATGGATAAAACTGTGGCAAATGGAATTCCTGCATGATTAATATGAGGTCATTTGCTTTGGATCTAAACATGAGAGAACAGAATACTTTCTGAATGGTCAAAAGCTAAATCTCACAAGCAGTTACAGAAAATCAGAAAAGACTAATGAAATGTGGGTCTTCATATCCAGAGTTCTAGAATACAAGAGCAATGGAGTCATAGAGATTTACAGCATGAAAACAGGGCCTTTGGCTCAACTTGTCCATACTGCCCCTTTTTTTAAACCCCTCAGCTGGTACCAATTGCCTGTGTTTGTGCATATTCCCCCTATAGCCACCTTACCCATGTAACCGTTTAAATGCTTTTTAAAGGACAAAAGTGTACCTCCCTCCACTATTACCTCTGGCAGCTTAGCCCAGACACTTACCACCCTCTGTGTGAAAAAAATTGCCCCTCTGGACCATTTTATATCTCTCCCTTCTCATCTTATATCTATGGCCCTCTAGTTTTAGATTCCCCTACTTTAGGAAAAGATAGGGTCTTTTAAAAGACTTTTGAATAAGTACATGGAACTTAGCAAGATAGAGGGTTATAGGTAAGCCTAATAGGTAGGGATATATTCAGTGCAACTTGTGGGCCTAAGGCCTGTTTGTGCTGTAGTTTTTCTATGTTTTTACATTGACTATCTAGCTGATTTATGCCTCTCATTATTTTATAGACCTCCATAAGATCACTTCTAAGCCTTCTACATTCAGAGAAAAAAGTTCCAGTCTATCCAGCCTCTCCTTATGACTTAAACCATGAAGCGCTGGTAGCATCCTAGTAAATCTTTTCTACGCTCTTTCTAGTTTAATAATATCCTTTCTATAATAGGGTAACCAGAACTGTACACAGTATTCCAACTGTGGCCTTATCAATTCTTGTACAACTTCAACAAGATGTCCCAACTCCAATATCAATGTTCTGAGCAATGAAACCAAGCATACTGAATGTCTTCTTTACCACACTGTCCACCAGTGACTCACTTTAAAGCAGCTATGAAACTGAACCCCAAAAAAATCTTTGTTCTATAACTCTCCCCAATACCCTACAATTAACTGAATAAATCCTGCTCTGGTTCAATCTACCAGGCCTTTATAGCAAGGGGGATAGAATATAAAAGCAGGGAGGTCTTGCTGCAACTGTACAGGGCACTGGTGAGGCTGCAACTGGAACACTGTGTACAGTTTTGATCATCTTATTTGCGAAAGTATAAATTAGCCTTGGAGGGAGTACAGAGAAGCCCGGCTGATACCGGAGATGAGGGAGTTAGCTTATGAGGAGAGATTGAAAAGACTGGGCCTATACTTGTTAGAATTTAGAAGGCTGAGGGGAGATCTTATTGAGACATATAAGACAATGAAGGAGCTAGATAGGGTAGAGATAGAGAGATTCTTTCTGCTTACAAAGGAAAACAGAATTAGGGGGCACAGTCTCAAAATAAGGGGGGAGAACTTTAGTACGGAGTTGAGAAGGAACTTTTTTATTCAAAGGGTGGTGAATCCCTGGAATTCTCTACCCATTGAAGCGGTGGAGGCTACTTTGTTGAATATATTTAAGTCACAGGTAGATAGATTTCTGATAGACAAGGGAATTAAGGGTTATGGGAGAAAGCAGGAAAGTGGAACTGATCCACTTCAGATCAGCCATGATGTTATTGAATGGTGGGACAGGCTTGAAGGGCTAGATGGCCTACTCCTGCTCCTATTTCTTATGTTCTTATGTTCTTACCAAAATGTATCACTTTGCATTAATCAAAATTAAACTTTAGAACATAGAACATAGAACATTGCAGCGCAGAACAGGCCCTTCGGCCTTCGATGTTGCGCCGACCAATTAGGAAAAAGCAATGACCCTCTAACCTAAACCATTCCCTTTTCGTCCATAAACTTATCTACTAACCTCTTAAACGCCACCAAACTTGGCGCATCTACAACTGCAGCAGGCAGGGCATTCCATACCCTTACCACCCTCTGGGTAAAGAACCTACCTCTGACATCTGTCCTATAACCACCACCCCTTAATTTAAAGCTATGTCCCCTCGTGCTAGCTTTCTCCATCCTAGGAAAAAGGCTATCACTGTCCACCCTATCTAAACCTCTAATCATCTTATATGCTTCAATAAGATCCCCTCTTAGCCGCCTCCTTTCTAACGAAAAACAACCTCAAATCCTTCAACCTCTCTTCATAGGACCTGCCCTCCATACCAGGCAACATCCTGGTAAACCTCCTCTGTACCCTCTCCAATGCCTCCACCTCTTTCTTATAATGTGGGGACCAGAACTGTACACAATACTCCAAGTGTGGCCGCACTAGAGTTTTGTACAGTTGCAACATGACATTGCAGCTCCGAAATTCAATCCCCCTACCAATAAAAGCTAAGACTCCGTATGCCTTCTTAACAACCTTATTGACTTAGTTGCCAACTTTCAGGGATCTATTAACATATACATCAAGATCCCTCTGATCATCAACACTATTGAGAGTCCTACCATTAGCCCTATACTCTACACATTTGTTATTCCTGCCAAAATGAATTACCTCACACTTTTCCGCATTAAACTCCATTTTCCACCTCTCGGCCCAGCTCTGCAACTTGTCCAAGTCTCTCTGCAAACTATAACACCCCTCTTCACTATCTACCACTCCTCCGACTTTGGTGTCATCCGCAAATTTACTAATCCATCCTTCAATACCCTCATCCAGATAATTTATAAAAATTACAAACAGCAGGGGCCCCAAAACAGATCCCTGAGGTACTCCACTTGTAACCAAACTCCACGATGAATATCTTCCATCAACCACTACCCTCTGTCTTCAATCTGCTAGCCAATTCCTAATCCAATTAGCTAAATCACCCTCAATCCCATACATCTGCATTTTCTGCAGAAGCTTCCATGGGCCACCTTATCGAACGCCTTACTAAAGTCCATATATACCACATCAACTGCCTTACCCCATCCACCTCTTTGGTCACTTTTTCAAAAAACTCAATAAGGTTAGTAAGGCACGACCTACCCTTTACAAAACCATGCTGACTATCCCCAATCAATTCATTTCTCTCTAAATAACTATAAATCCTATCCCTAATAATTCTCTCCAATACTTTGCCCACAACAGAAGTAAGACTCACCGGCCTATAATTCCCGGAAAGTCTCTCTTCCCCTTCTTGAACAATGGGACCACATTCGCTATCCTCCAGTCTTCCGCACCATACCCGTAACCAACGACGACCTGAAGATCAGAGCCAGAGGCTCTGCAATGCTCTCTCGCCTCCCAGAGAATCCTAGGGTAAATCCCGTCCGGCCCAGGGGACTTATCTAACTTCAAACCCTCAAGAATATCTAGCACATCCTCCTTATCTACTTCAATACTTTCCAGTTTGCAACCCTGTATCCCAGTGTTCTCCACAACTACATTTACATCTCCCTGCGTGAATACCGAAGAGAAATATTTGTTCAGTGCCTCTCCAATGTCTTCAGGCTCCACGCACAACTTCCCACTGCTGTCTCTGACTGGCCCTAATCTTGCCCTAACCAATCTTCTATTCTTAACATATCTAAAGAAAGCTTTAGGATTCTCCTTGATCCTATCAGCCAAAGTCTTCTCGTGTCCCCTTTTAGCTCTCCTCAACTCACTCTTTAGCTCCCTCCTGGCTAATCTATAGCTATCCATTGCACTAACTGAGCCTTCAAGCCTCATCCTGACATAAGCCTCCTTTTTCCTTTTAACCAGCAAATTAACTTTTTTAGTACACCATGGTTCCCTTACTCGACCATTTCCTCCTTGCTTTGTCTTTGTCTGCCATTCGTCGGCCCACTGTCCCAACTGATCAAGATCCCATTGCAATCGTACATAATCTTCTTCATTGTTCACTATGATATAAATCTTGGTGTCATCTGCAAACTTACTAACCATGCTTACTAAATTCTCATCTAAATCATTCATATAAATGACAAATACCAGTGGACCCAGCACTGATTCCTGAGGCACACCACTGGTCACAAGCCTCTAGTTTGAAAAACAACCCTCTATAGCCACCCTCTGTCTTCTGCCATCAAGCCAATTTTGTATCCATTTGGCTAGCTCACCATAGATTACACGAGATTTAACCTAATGCAACAACCCACCATGTGGTAACTTGTCAAAAGCCTTATTAAAGCCCATGTAGACAACATCAATAGCACTAGCTTATCAAGTTTCTTGGTTACCTCCTCAAAAAATTCAGTCAAATTTGTGAGACATGATTTGTGACTCACAAAGCTATACTGACTGTCCCTAATCAGTCCCTGTGTCTCTAAAGACCTGTAGATCCTTTCTCTCAAAATACCTTCTAACATCATACTCACTACAGATGGAGGTTCACTCGCCTGTTGTTCCCAGGCTTTTCTCTGCAGCCCTTCTTAAGTAAAGGCACAATATTTGCCACCCTCCAATCTTCAGGCACGTCATCTGTGATTATCGATGATTCAAATATCGCTGCTTGGGAACCCGTAATGTCTTCCTAGCCTCCCATAATGTCCTGAGATATCCTTCATCAGGTCCCAGGGATTTATCTACCTTGATTTAAGACTTCCAGCACCTCCTTCTTTGTTATATGCACACTCCTGAAGACATTATTATTTATTTCACTGAGCTCTCTAACATGCATGCTTTTCTCAACAATGAATACTGATGAAAAATATTCATTTAGGATTTCCCCCATCTGTTGTGGATCCACACATAGATGACCTTGTTGATTCTCAAGAGATCCTACTCTCTCCCTAGTTACTCTTTTGTCGTTTATGTATTTGTAGAAGCTCTTTGGATTTTCCTTTCCCTTATCTGCCAAAACAATCTCATATCCCCCTTTTGCCTCCTGATTTTTCTCTTGTGTAGGAGTTGTCATAAGGCAACAAAGCCTTTGTTAGACACACATAGAATACTGTGAGCGGTTCCTGGCAATGTTTAGGGTGAGTATATTAGACTTTGAGGAAGTACAGCATAAATTTCCCAGCATGTTGACTGGACTGGGCGACATGGACAAGTTGGGCCAAAGGGTCTGTTTCCATGTTGTAAGCCTCTACTTTTATGATTGCAAGCGTTAAATTTTGAAGGAAGATTACACAAACTATGATTGCATTCGTTGGAATAGAACATAGAACATAGAACACTACAGCACAAACAGGCCCTTCGGCCCACAAGTTGTGCCGATCATATATATACCTACCAGGCCATAGAACTATCTGTAACTCCCAATCCCATTAAATCCCATGTACTCATGCAGAAGTCTCTTAAAAGACCCCAGCGAGTTCGCCTCCACCACCACTGAAGGCAGCCGATTCCATTCATTCACCACCCTCTGAGTGAAAAACTTACCTTTAACATCTCCTCTGTACTTGCCCCCCAGCACCTTAAACCTGTGTCCTCTCGTAGCGACCATTTCAGCCCTGGGAAATAGCCTCCGAGAATCCACTCTATCTATTCCTCTCAACATTTTATAAACCTTTGTCAAGTTGCCTCTCAAGCTTTGTCTCTCCAGGGAGAAGAGACCTAGCTCTCTCAACCTATCTTCATAGGCATGCCCCCCAATCCAGGCAACATCCTTGTAAATCTCCTCTGCACCCTCTCAATAGCTTCCACATCCTTCCTATAGTGAGGTGACTAGAACTGCACACAGTACTCCAAGTGGGGCTGACAAGGGTCTTATAAAGTTGCAGCATTACCTCCCAACTTCTAAACTCAATCCCTCTATTAATGAAGGCCAGTACACCATATGCCTTCTTGACCACATCCTCCACTTGCAGGGCAGATTTAAGAGTCCTATGGACCCGGACCCCAAGATCCTTCTGCTCCTCAACACTGCCAAGACTCCTACCTTTGATATTATACTCCTTCATACCATTGGTCCTGCCAAAATGGCCCACCACACATTTATCCGCATTGAAGTCCATCTGCCACTTCTCCGCCTAGTCTTGCATCCTATCTACGTCTCACTGCAACTTCAAACATCCCTCCAGACTATCTACAATACCACCAACCTTTGTATTGTCGGCGAACTTACTAATCCATCCCTCCACTTCCTCATCCAGGTCATTTATGAAAATGACAAACAGCAAGGGTCCTAGAACAGATCCCTGGGGCACTCCACTGGTGACTGACCTCCATGCAGAAAAAGACCCATCCACAACTATCTTGCTACATGCTGTAACTTCGCACAAAGTAGCATAGTTCCTTGAATACTGGATATTTTTCTCTGCATTCCAAGAAGTTTCCGGGAAAACAAATCTTAATCCCAGGAGATGCCCATAAATTCTGATTGGGATGGAGACTTTTCTCTGCATTCTCTGCAGGCAAGCCAGTTCTGGATCCACAAGACCAAAGCCCCTTGGATCCCATGCCCTCTCACCTTCTCAAGAAGTCTTGCATGGGGGACCTTATCAAATGTCAAAGGTTCAGTGGTGATTTGATCAAAATTTTCAAAGTATTAAAGGGTACAGATGGGGTGGATAGAGCAAAATTATTTCTGTTGTTTGTTGGGTTTAGGACTGGAAATAGAGTTTAAAAATTAAGTAGTGTGGCACAGTGGTTAGTATTGCTGCCTTACAGCGTCAGGAACCCAGGTTCAATTCCTGCCTTGAGTGACATATGTGGTGTTTGCACATTCTCCCTGTGTCTGCATGGGTTTCCTCCAGGTACTCCAATTTCCTTCCACAGTCCAAAGATGTCAGGTTAGATGGGATTGTACATGTTAAATTGCCCTTAGTATCCCAAGATGTGTAGGTTTAGGGGAATTACTGGGGTAAATACTTGGGGTTTCGGGGAATAGGGTCTGGGCAGGATTGTCCCTTTGTGTCGGGGATTATATGGGGTTACAAGGTGAGATTGTTGTTAGTGCAGACTTGTTGGACTGTATGGCCTCCTTCTGAACTTCTGAACTTTATGAAATGAACTGAATTTTATGAAATGAACTTTTCAAAAATGAAATCAGAAAACACCTCATTGCAAATTGAGTGATAGAAGTTTGGAACTCATTTCATAAACAACAACTGATGTTAAATTTTAAAATGAGATTGATGGATTTTTGTTAACCACACATATTAAGGGATATAAGTGGAGGTCTTGTGGTGCAGTGAGTCATGTCCCTGCCTCTGACCAGAAGTTCCAGGTTTGAGTCCCATCCATTGATGGGACTTGATGGCCAAGGAAGATGAATTCATAACACCTGAGTGTGTTAATCTGCAAATCCTACCAATCATGCCATTGACTGTCAGTAAGAGCAGGGGTGATGCCTTGTCAGTCACTCTTGATGTGGAGTGGCACCCTTAATCCCCTGGTGACAGACTACCAACCTGTTCCAGGAAACATAAAATTCTGCCTTAGTGCATCAACAGATGTGTGAGGGGAATGGGAATTAAGGGATATGGGACCAACATGAATATATGAAAATAGGTGTGGATTAATTATGGAATGGACTGAGCTAATTAGACATTGTCTTGACCTCCATGCATGTCATAAAATTCCTATAGTGCAGAAGAAGGCCATTTGATCTATCCAACCTGCACCAACAACAATCTCACCCAGGCCCTATTCCCTAGTATTTACCCTATTAGTTCCCCCTGATACTAAGGGATAATTTATCATGGAGACCTCTTCTAATCAGTCTGTCAGCAGTCTCCGGTTGCTCAAGTACTTCCAAGTACAATTATTAGTGCAAATGGGATATGTGGCCAGTCTGGGAAAAGTCTCCATCCCAATCAGAATTTATGGGCATTTCCTGGGATTAAGATTTGTTTTCCCGGAAACTTCTTGGAATGCAGAGAAAAATATCCAGTATTCAAGGAACCATGCTACTTTGTGAGAAGTTACAGCATGTAGCAAGATACCAACAGCATCCATGTGATACAATGACATTTCCCAAAGTGCCTCATGGGAGTAGTTACAACTGGACAAGCACACATACAGAAAAGGGGAAAAACGGTGAAAGGAAAGGAAAAGACATTTCATAAGGAAGAGGAACAAACACAAGGGTGAAGGAGAAAAGAAAAGATGACCATATGGGAGATGGGAAGGAAAGAGTGCATTGCAATCCACTATACATTGAACTAACACGTTTGTTATTCTAAAACAATTGTAAGGAATCCTACTGAAGAAAGGAACACACTTTAGAGATAAAACATGCTGTTTAGAAAAAAAATTATCAAACAACATAAGGACTTATTAGAAAAGGGAACCAAAAGTTTAGGCAAAGGAGAGGGTTTGAAAGAGGAAAGGGAGATAAAGATGCAGAAAGTTTAGGCAGGGAATTCCAGAAAGCTTCTGACCCAGATAGTCGTAGACATGGTCACCAATGCTAGAATAATTAATATCTACGATACTCAGGAGGCCAGAATTGGAGGATCCCAAACATCACATTGGGTTGTAGGGATTGAGGACTTTGCGGAGATAATGAGGAAGCGTGAAATCTTGAGATGACTGGAGAACAATTTTAAAATCGAGACATTGCTGGACTGGAAGCCAAGATGGATTAACGAGCAGAGGGATGATGGGTAAATGAGACTTGTTTCAAGCAAAGACATGGACGGTAAATTTTTCAATGATCTCAAGTTCATCAAGGGTAGTATATGGTGAACCATGTCGGTATGGTCAATTTGGGAGATAAGAGAAGCACGGACAAGAATTTTAGTAGCAGAAAGTGGAGGCATGGGTGGAGTTGGACAATGCTATGGAGGTGGAATGAGCAGTGTTAGTGAAGATACAAATTGTTAGAAATCATTCGTTTAGTGATGTGGAATCAGTGGCCAGGCCAATATTTTTTGTGGCTAGAAGCTCACTTCAGCACTGAATCCGACATCAGGATTACAAATAGTAAGATTCTTTATCAAACATTTTATACAGCAAGATATGGAGTCAGTGGCTAAGGAACAGAATTTATGGTGGTGTCCAACGAACATGGTTTCAGGCTTCCCAATATTTACATATGAACATATGAATTAGGAGCAGGAGTTGACCACTTGGGGTCCTCAAGTTTGCTCCGTTGTTCAGTAAGATCATGGCAGATCTACTTTCAACCACAACATCACATTCCTGCCTATTCCTGATAACCTTTCACCTTTCACCCTTTTGGTTATCAAGAAATCTATTCATTTCTGACTTAAAGACATTCAAAAGATTTTGCCTCAACCACATTTTGAGGAAGAGATTTCCAAAGTCCCACAACTCCAGAGAAAAATATTTTCCTTATCTCTGTCTTAAATGGGTGACACCTCATTTTTAAACTGTGACCTCTAGTTCCAGATTCTAGTCATTTGATTGGAGGTCATTTCTGCTTGTCCAGTTCTGGATGTCAAACAAGCAGCCTGACAATTCGGAGACAATGAAATCTGTCGAAAGAGATGGTAGAGAAGTAATATTAGGGTGTTGTCAGTATGCCCGGAATGATAACATACTGTTTATGTTATTGGATTAGAAATCCAACAGCTGAGACAAATGCTTTGAAGATATGAGGTGAAAACTAACCATTGAAATTCAGGGAATTAAATGAATATGGAATTATAAACCAGCATCAATATTATGACCATATAACTAACAGATTGTGATAAAAACCCATCTAGTTCACTGATGCCCTGTTGTGAATTAAATCTGCTGTACTTACCCAATGTGGACCAAATGTGACTCTAGGCCCATATATTTGACTCTCAATTGCCTTCTATAGTAGGCTGGCAAGCCATCAGCTGATCAAAGTCTAATAAGAACTAAGCCAGATGGAACATCTTGCATCAATCTACACAGCATATTTGGATATCACACAGGCACACCCAACCCAGTAAGCCCTGCAAAACTTTTGTTAACAATTGGAGAACAGTACTAAAATTGGGAGAAATATCGTTGGATTATTTAAGCCTAGTGGTGAGTGAATCAAAAGATGAAAAGCAATTGGACTTCTTCCTTCCCAATACCCAGTTTACCTGTTGCAAATGAATCCATTCACGATAGGTATAGGTAGGAGTGGCTATCAGATTGATGGTAATGATTGAGTGAGGGATGCGCCAGGACATAAGTTCACAGATTGTAATTCTGATGCAGCTGATGTACCATGCCCCGATCCTTGTGGAGATGAAATCCCATTTTCACACTGAGTATATACTCCATTATGTTATGTAGCATTATCACTATGCGTAATGTGATAGATTCAGAATCAGCTCAAAATTGGAGTGTGCCCAAGACACTGTGGCACATCAGAATGGAATAATTAATTTGCCTATTAATCCCAAATTATCATTTTTCTATCAAAATGAATCACTGATTTATTATTAAGGAATCATTAATTTATCCATCAAACCACGTATTGATTTGTTTATCAATCTTCAATTATTTGATTTTATTTTGGATGAGTTGATTTTATTTCAATCCATCAAATTTATTTTGCTTCACTTATATTCAAGCATAGGCACAGTAGAATTAAGTCAGGATGTTGTGTGATTGCTCAGTAAACACAAACTTCTGGCATGTGTAATTCTGGCACTAAGATTTCATCTCAATCAGTTATTTGAGATTCATTAGCCAATATACTCCAGTGAAAGGAATGATCAGATGCGAACCAATTGAAATCGTCAATAATGTTTCAGTTGGTTGTTGTTCTATCTAAACCTGCCAGGTCAAAATCCTACTTAGTATTTTTGTATGTCCTGTTAAATGGAACAAAGGAAACTCCAGTACAATCTTCTACAATGGCTCTGTTGGTTACATGCAAGTACTGAATTATTAGCCCATCTATTGATCTTGATTAATTAATCTATCAACAAAAAAAAGAAATCCTTATGTTAATCAGCAAATTATCTATCTGTCCATGGACCAGAATCATTGATCAATCATTAGACAGTAATCTGAACATTAATGGTGAAATATCAAACTATTAACCTCAAATAATGAATTTATTATTATTGATCAGCCAAGTGAATTATTGAACTATTAATCTAAAATCAGTAATAAATCAATCCTGAATTATTTGACTAATAATCACAAAACATTAAATTATTGATAAACTGTTGTAAATTATTAAATAGTTAAACTATTGATTGAGAATTATTGAGTTAGTAATATCAAATGATTAATCAGTCTGTCATGAATTATTGAACTATTAAACTCAAATCATTTATCTATCAAATGGGATTTATTGAATGGATAAATTATTTATTGAGAATTACTGAACTATTAATCTCAAATCAACAATCTATCAGTTGTAAATTATTGAACTATTAATCTCTAATGCATAATGTAATGACTCTGAATTATTGAAATTCAAAATTGTTTGTCAGTTGATTTTGGATTATTGATTAATAGTTCAATAATTCAGAATTATTTGCAAATCATTAATCAATCTGTTGTCAGTTAATGAAGCATTAATCTCAAATCTTTAACCTGTCTATCGATCATTGATTATTGAACTATTAAAATTAATCCTTTATTTATCAATGGTGAATTATTGAATTATTAATCTGAAATCATTAATCTATCTTGATTCTGAATTATTCAAGTATTAATCTGAAACCATTAATATTTCTATTATGAGTTATTAATCTAAAATCACTTATCTTTCAATTGTGAAGTATTGAATTCATCTCAAATCATTGATCTATTATATGGATTATGAATTATAAAACTTTAGACCATACAATATTGAATTACTGCATTAATAATCTGAATTATTAATTTACCTATCAATTAGGATGGTAAATTCAGTGATCAGCCCTAATCAAGATGAATGGCGGAGCAGCTCGAAGGAACGAATAGCCTACTCCTGCTTGTAGTTTCTGTGTTCCTATGTTAGTTGTGAATTTTTGAAAGGTTAATCTGAAATCATTAATCTGTCTACTGATTGTAAGTTATTGAACTACTAATCTCAAATCATTAAGATTTGTATATTGAATCTGAATTATTAACCTAAAATTAAATCTATTTATTCTGAATTATTGATTTATTAATCTTAACCCATTGATCTGTCCATCAATTCTGAATTATTGAACTATTAATCACAAGTAATTAATCTCTGAATTGATTGTGAGTGATTGAATTAACCTGAAATCGTTAATTTATTGATTGTAAATTATTGAACTATTAATTTCAAATCATTAATCAGTCCACTGATTGTGTTTTATTAATCTCTTAATCATAAAACATTTATTGATTGTGAATTACTGAACTATTAATCTCAAATAATTAATCTATCCCTTGATACTGAACCGTTAATGTGTCTTTTGACTATATATGGTAAATCTAATGGTTAATTGGCTTGTCACTGTCTGGCAGATTTACAAAATTTGCTGATTCTTCCTGATATAGAAAATATGTTTTCTGGAGAATTTTTAAAAACTAAAATGTTTTTACATTAAATTTTGCCTGAATTTATTTAGAATTATTAATTTGCTTATAAATGCTGGTCCAGGTATTTTAATCCCTCCTGCCTCTTGCTCTGTTCACATCAGATTCTAAGAGTGGAGCCAAGACTTCAGGCTCCGTGCAGTACCTCAGGGGATGAGTACAGACCTTGGGCCGTCTGTTTGCTGTGTTGAATGGCTCTCTGCCGCATGTATAGTGCAGTCCAGTGCCTGTTGGTGGTCTGAAGCCATGGGGCAGAACAAAGGGATTTATTTGCTGTGTAGGGACCCATAGCCCTTCAGGCCCTGGCTTCTAACAAGCCTGTGTTCAGATACAATCTCTGCTACAAGCCATGCTCTGTAAATCAACAGAGCTATAGTGCATGTTTAGCACAAATGTCACAATGAGATTAAACAAAGAGAAAGAAGCATTTGGCTGCAGGGTATTTTGGAGATATTTTAAAGGTAATGAAATATAAAGTGAGGTTCATTTTTAACAAATACGTTTCAAGGCTTATTTCTACACAATGATGAATATCAAAGGAAATGTTGGAACGCAGTCAAAGCTGAATATTTCTGATTAAACAATTGTATAAATTTTGGTGTGCTTGGAGTTTGAGATGTAGAAAATCACCTTAACCCTCAAATTGGGATTAGTGGATTATGAACAAACTTGGAAGGCAGGATTTGAAGGGTAAAGGAATCCAAAAACAAAGTTATTTTTAATTTTTGTCATAAATTCCACTAAGAATGAAGAATAGAAGGTTTGAGTGCCTTAGCAAATGTGCAGCCATGTGCTGATTGAACAGACTGAAGGGGCTGAATAATCTTTTCCTGTCCTTATATTCTAAGCCACGCAAATAATGGCTGCCATCAGTTCTGCCATTTTGTAACTTTGTTAGGAATTCTCAATGCTCCTCCACTCAAGCCCCATATTCCTCTCTACATTCTTCTTTGCTCCCCAAATCCCTTTTTTCTCAACATCCTCACCCCATGTCCTTACACCTTCATCTTCTCTCCTGATATTCTCCTATTCCTCCCAACTTCATCTTTCTCCCTTCACCAAACTATTTCTCTCCACAAAAAGTGTTCTCTGGCTCTCTATATCCTCATTCCTCAAATCAGCCCCTTTCCCATAATAAATGCATGCGGAGAATGATAATATTGCAAAGACAGAAAATTGCATGACACCAAAGGGAGAAAAAACCCACTGGATAGGATTTTACTTTTGAAAATTTTTGTTATACCGAACCAAATAAAAGAATCATAGAATCCTGCAAGTGCCAAAGGAGGCCATTCTGCCCATCGAGTCTGTGCTGACCACAATCTCACTCTGGCCCTAATAAAGCAAATCATTCAAACATTGAATAAGGGATGAAAGAAATTCCAAATAAAAGTTTTTATTTAATTTCACTTTAAGAAGTCAATACAACAAAGATACCCTTATGTAATTAAACCACTCACATTATTTCCTGCCAAATATGGCACCATATAATCTCACAGAAGTGGGAGGCAGTGTGGTTGTAAGGGGACATTACAAATGTTCTTTGTGAACAACAGAGAAGAAGGTGCTGGAAATCTTAAAGTGCATCAAGGTAAATAAATCCCCCAGACCCGATGAGGTGTATCCCAGGACATTGTGGGAGGCTAGGGAGGAAATTGCGGGTCCCCTAGCCAAGGTATTTGAGTCATCAATAGTCATAGGTGAGGTGCCTGAAGATTGGAGAGTGGCAAATGTTGTGCCTTTGTTTAAAAAGGGCTGCAGGGAAAAGCCTAGGAACTACAGATCAGTGAGCCTCACATCTGTGATGGGTAAATTGTTGGAATGTATTTTGAGAGACAAGATCTACTGGATTTAGAGATGCAAGGACTGATTAGAGACAGTCAGCACGGCTTTGTGAGTGGAAAATTGTGTCTCACAAATTTAATTGAGTTTTTTGAAGGGTTAACCAAAAAGGTTGATGAGGGCAGTGCAGTTGATGTTGCCTACAAGGACTTTAACAAGGTATGGAATCCAGGATGAGATATCTAAATGGATGCAAAATTGGCTCCTTGACAGAAGTCAGAGGGTGGTTACAAAGAGTTGTTTTTCAAATTGGAGGCCTGTGACCAACGGTGTGCCTCAGAGATTAGTGCTGGGCCACTATTATTTGTCATTTGTGCTAATGATTTGGATGAGAATATAGGGAGCATGGTTAGTAAGTTTGTAGATGACACCAAGATTGGTAGCATAGTGGATAGTGAAGAAAATTATCTCCAATTGCAATTGGGATCAATTGGGCCAGTGACGAATGGCTGATGGAGTTTAATTTAGACAAATGTGAGGTAATGCATTTTGGTAGACTGAACCAGGGTAGGACTTACTTCGTTAATGGTAGGGCATTAGGGCGAGTTACAGAACTAAGAGATCTAGGGGTACATGTTCATAGTTTCTTAAAAGTGGAATCACAGGTGGACAGAGTGGTGAAGAAAGCATGGTTTCATTGGTCAGAACACTGAATGCAGGAGTTGGGACATCTTGTTTAATTTGTAGAAGACATTGGCAAGGCCACACTTGGAATACTGTGTGCAGTTCTGGTTACCTTATTATAGAAAGATATTATTAAACTAGAAAGAATGCAGAAAAGATTTACTAGCATGCTACCGGGACTTGATGGATTGAATTATAAGGAGAGGCTGAATAAACTGAGACTTTTTTCTCTGGAGCGTAGGAGGGTGAGGGGTGACCTTATAGAGGTCTATAAAATAATGAGGAGCATAGACAAGGTAGATAGCCAATATCTTTTCCCAAAGTTAAGGGGAGTCAAAAACTAGAGGACATAGATTTAAGGTGAGAGGCAGACATACAAAAGTATCCAGAGGGGCATGTTTTTCATACAGAGGGTGGTGAGTGTCTGGAGCAAGCTGCCAGAAGTAGTAGTAGAGGTGGGAACAATTTTGTTTTTTAAAAAGCATTTAGATAGTTACATGGGTATGATGGGTATAGCAGGATATGAGCCAAATGCAGGCAATTGGGATTAGCTTAGGGGTATGAAAAAAAGATTGGCATGGACAAATTGAGCTGAAGGGCCTGTTTCCATGCTATAAACTTCTATGACTCTATGACTCTATAACTGAAAGATTTAAACAAAGGCAAGCCTGCTGCAATAACACACTAAGCAGCCTCAACTAGCAGAGTGGAGCTTTCATCCCTCAGTGGAGAAAGTCCCATCCTTGAGGAGTATTGCGCAATCCAATTTCCTTCCTCAGCAGTACCAGAACTAATAAAGTTCAGAATTCAGCGCAAGGTATTTCAACACATTTTTGACTTATCCTTTGTAACTTATGCAAAGGCTTTGAAGAGTTTGGAGAGGCTTTGTAGCCCCAGTGGCCTAATGGATAAGGCATTGGCTTCCTAAGCCATGTATTGTGGGTTTGAATCCCATTTGAGGCGTGTGTGTGTGTTTGGGGTGGTTAGCATTGCTGCCTCACAACAATAGAGACCAGGGTTCAACAAAGAACAACACAACACGGCCCAACGAGTTCCCGCTGCCATTTTAACATTCTGAGTTCCCTCTTCCACCCATGACCCTTGTCTACGTTTATGGCACTCCACATTGGTTCAATTCTGACCTTGGATGACTGTCTGGCAAACTCTACACATTTTTCCCATGTCTGCGTAGGTTTTATCTAGATGCCCTGGTTTGCTCCCACAGTCCAACGATGTGTGGGTTAGGTAGGTTGACCTTGATAAATCGCCCCATAGTGTCAGGGAGATTAGCTAGAATAAATGCATGGGATTATGGAGTTAGGGCCTGGTTTCAGGGCCTGGGATTAGTTTCAGAGGGATTAGGATTGTAAATATGTGGGTTTACAGAGATGGGACCTGACTGGGATTGTCAGTGCAAGATCGATGGACCAAATGTCCTCTACTTGCACTGTAAATTCTATGAGATACGAGGTGAGGATTGTCGCACGAAGACATATGGATTGACAAGGCCTATATTCATAGGAGTTTAAAAGAACAAGAATGAAATGTATTAAACTCTGACAGGGCTGGACAGACTGGATGCAAGTATGATATCCTCCTTGGCTTCTAGAGCAAGAGATCATAGTCTTACGATATGGCATAGGCTATTTAGGACTGAAATGTAGAGAATTTTCTCCACTCAGGGAATGGTGAACTTGTGGGATTCTTTTAATGCAAAGCTCTGGAAGCAGTCACTGAATATGTTTAAGAAGAAAATAGTTTGCTGGTCAGTAAAGCTATCAAGTGATATGAGGAGAGAATGAGTACGATATTGAGATAGACGGTCAGCCATGATCAAACTGAATGGCGGAGCAGACTCTAGGGGTCAAATGGCCTGCTCCAATATCTCTGTTCTGTTTCTATGACCACGGGCACAAATCCTGTAATGGCTGCTAAATTTCATGAGAGACCCAAAACGGGATTTGTTCTGGCAAGATCTGAGAACAAGATCTTCACTGCCATCCTTTGATGACATGATCAAGTTCGCGCCAGGAAGGACATGAGCCTTATTTGTATAGATTAGCTTGTGGGGAGGGAACAGGGAGGTCACTGCAAAGCTGTGATAGCAGTGAAATGTCACTCCAGTTTTTTGGGGTGTCACCACAATGTCTTGGGGGTCACGCTATGATTGTGAGGGGTGGCAGGTCACCCCAATGCCTTTGGGGATACATTCCAATGTCTGTATGTGGATGGCTCATATCAGCATCTATGGGGGGAGTCACCCCAGTGCTTGTCTGGGGGAAGGCACCCCAATGCTACTGGTAGTCGGGGTATCACCCCAGTGCCAGTGGGAGGGAGAGTAGATCCCAATCCTAGAGCTTTTGAACACCTCTGGAGAAAGATATACAGAGAGACATCTGTCTTCTGGCACTCAAACTGCAGCCTCCAGAGAGAGAGAAAGAGATAGAAATATATCTTGTTCCTTGCAGACCCAAACAGAAACTGCTTGCTTGTCTCCGTTAGCTTAGCTCTTCCAATTAACACATGACTCTGCTTTTTTAATCAACCTAATTAATCCCTCCTTTGAAATCCCAATGGAAAAAGCATAAATAAACAAAAATTGCATGAACTCAGATTAAAATAAACATCCCATAATCTTGGATCAATTATTCTTCTGCATTCTCAGCATGTGGGCTGCCTGAAGCAGACAAATTAGCATCTCAAACAAAGCAGAATTTTAAACATACCCCTCAAAAACACATGATAAAATACATTTCTTAAAGACATAGTGTCCTCACGCCACTATTACAATGTATCCACTATCTATGTGGCTAGTTTTAGGCTATCAGGTCCAGGAGATTTATTGGCTTTTAGTCCCATTAATTTTTCAGCGCTAATACTGATATCATTAAGTTCCTTATTCTCATGAGATTTGTGAGCTTCAACAATTTCTGATATGCTTTGTATTTTCCACCATGAAGATAGCTTGTAAATATTTGTTTGGCATCTCTATTTCCTTAACCACTTCATTATAATTTCTACTTCCTCTGCGTCTAAGAGGCCATGTTTAGTTTTGTTAATATCTTTCTTTTTACATACCTATAGAAGCTTTTACAATCAGTTTCATGTCTCGTGCTAGTATATTTGTATGATTTTTTTTACCAGTTTCTTAGCATCCCATTTCACAATCCTCAAGCTTTTAAACCCTTTTAGCCTACAACAAAGACGTAATCCACAAATATTGAGTTCCCACCACCACTGATTCACAATGGCAGCCATATATACCACTTACAAGATGCACTGCAGAAACTCACAAATCCTCTTGAGAAAGCACTTTTCACATCAATAGTTCAATGGTAAAAACTGGGTAGCATGGATAAGTTGAGTTGAAGGGCCCTTTTCCATGCTGTAAACCTCTATGACTCTATCTGTTTATTCCCCTTAGCTCTTCCAAAAAAAAATCCAATTAAAATATAAACTAATTCCCTTCTGAATGCTACTGTTTCATCTTCTTCGACCACACCATGCAGGCAACATTGACTACATTGCCCTCATCTACCTTGGCTCCCCATTCCAAAAACGCAATCAAAATCAGATCCTTTAAATAGTCAATGCAGGTTTGATGGGCTGAATGGCCTCCTTCAGTGCTGTACAATTTTCTGACCAGTAGTCCCAACTTTAAAAACAGATTGTTGTTTGTAAAGATTTTACTTCCATTGAGCATTTTACATATGAAAAAGCATTTTGTTATCTGGCACAAGCATCTGACTGACTATCGCACGACAGGAAACAAAAAACAGAAATTAAAAGTAAAGGAGCTCATTTCCTCTCTCAATGTGGAGAAATCCATTAGTGCTGAAGACAGAATGGGCAAAAAAAATCAGTCCAGGCGGATAACTGTTGGCTCAGATTACACATCTGGTTAACAATATTTTAATTGAACAGTGTCACATGCCACATAGTAATATAACAAATTTTAAGGGCATTGCAATGATCGCAGATACTGTTGATCCATTGCTCCAATTAGATCCCAGGGTTGTTATAGATTTTGAAAGCTTGTTTCAAATTCTGGTGTCCATCCTCAATATTTAGTTTGGTGAAATCCTCTCCACTTTTGTTAACTTGAACAAAGTTGAAATGTTTGTAAAAAGAAGCGAAAAATAATGAAGAAGCATTGTAAAGGATAATAATAAGAAAGGACAATAATAAAAGAAAATGAGAGCAATCAGGAATAAGGGCAGATTAATGTGATTGCAAGAGAGAAAAGACTGCGGAGGATAGGAAGAGTGAGAGTTGGGAGGGAAGAGTTTGGGAAGAGAGGGAAAAGTGTAGAAGAGAGGATTGAAAATGGAAAAGGAGGCAAAACAGCTGAGGTTTTGGAAACTAGTGACCATGTGATACAGCATATTTAGAAATAATGGACAATATGTGGCATTACTCTTCAATTCATGTGAAGAGCATTTATACAAAAGAGAAGCCAAATTAGAAAGCATTCACAATGATTTTCAGGATTGATGATTGGATGATTCATCTCGGCCTCCTCCAGAGGTCCCCGGCATCAGAGATGTCAATCTTTAGTTAATTCAGTTCACTCTATGTGATATCAAGAAATGGCTGAGGGCACTGAAAATATTCTGGCAATAATCCTGAAGACTTGTGCTCCAGAATTTGCTGAGCCCTTGCCAAGCTGTTCCAGTACAGTTACAACACTGGCATCTACCCGACAATGTGAAAATTTGCCCAGGTTTTTCTTGCACACAAAATCCTGGGACAAATCCAACCCGACCAATTACCACCCCATCAATCCACTCTCGATCATCAGTAAAGTGAAGAAAGGGTTATTAACAGTGATAACAAGCAGCACTTAGT
The DNA here is from genome assembly GCA_024679065.1 of Sphyrna mokarran. NCBI lineage: Eukaryota > Metazoa > Chordata > Chondrichthyes > Carcharhiniformes > Carcharhinidae > Sphyrna > Sphyrna mokarran. The sequence continues at coordinate 68,907,658 of JAGIQG010000014.1, read as the reverse complement.
CAGCAATAACTTGCTCAGTGCTAACCAACTTCCTTCTGCATTGTAGGGAATCTATGACACTATGATCAAAGAGCGTTAGCAAAATTGGGAATTAGGAAAAGTTCTCCACTGCCAGATGTTATAGCTAACACAAATGAAGATGAGTAGAGCTGTTGGAAGCAAATAATTTCAGCCCCAGGATATTGCTGTAGGAATTCCTCATAGTAGTGTCTGAAATGCAACCATCTTTAGCTACTTCATCAATAATAACTTTCATAGAACCCCTACAGTACAGAAGGAGGAATTCAGCTCATTGAATCTTCTCCGAGCACAATCCCATCCTCATCCCCATAACCCTATACATTTATCTTAGCTAGTCCCTCTGACAGTAAGGGGCAATTTAGCATGGCCAATGAACCTAACCTGCACATCTTTGGACTGTGGGAGGAAATCCACTCTGACATGAGGAGAACATGCAAACTCCACTCAGACAATGACCCAAGATGGGAATTGAACTTGGGTCCCTGGCACTGAGACAGCATCGCTAACTGTGCCACCATGCCACCCATAAAATTGTCTAAATTATCATCTGCTCTCTACAAACAGCTTCCTAACCTTCATCCAAATATCTCCAACCAGCCAGCACTGTCTTTACCATTCCCTCCCTCTCAGAGGATTCCTTTCCATAGTACCCGTTAGCATTTTGCCCAAGTGACCTTTCTATGAGTCTCATTGGTGAGTTCATTCTTACTATTCCACTCTGCTGGGCAATCATATTCTTTCATGGGATGCAGGTGTTGCTGACTGGGTTAGCATTTATTGCCCATCCTTACTTGCTCTTGAGGAAGCATATAAGAGTCAACCACATTGCTGTGGATCTGGAGTCACACTAGGCCAGGTCAGGTAAAGACAGCAGATTTCATTCCCCAAAAGCCATTCATGAAACAGATGGGTTATTACGACAATTGACTATGGTTTCATAGTGAGATGATAGTGTATTACTGTCACACATATATTTTTATGTTTAATGGGACTGTTTTACAGTTCAGTATTGTCTACAAGTAATCAGTATCTCTGGGAGAAATATAGGTGCTAGGAATGGAAGATAACTCATTTTAGCCTTGTAGTGTTAACTTAAGAAAAAGCTAATGGATTTCAGTTTATTAGAAGAAGCTCCCCAACCCCGAGGTTTTTGAGTAAAGGAATGGAAGATGGGTTTAGGTATACAGAGTTATGTGATAATGTGGTTATTGGGAAGAGCTACATTTGTAGCAGAGAAACAGCTTTCAGTTGCGGCTGGGGTTCATTTAAAGATAGAGGTCTGCAAGCTGCTCCGAACCTTAAAATCTCTCTGGAATCTTCAAAGCTGTTAACACACAGTCTAACAAGTGTATTTATGGTTGCCAACTATATTTAAAATGCTTTTTGAGCCTGAAGGAAGACTGCTGCTTATTTGGAACTGGAATAGTAATAAGTTAGAAATGTAAGTTGAATCCTTTCCATTGTTTAACAATTATTCACCTGTTAAAAGAGTTAATCTACTTGTATTAGTTATAATTGTGCTATTAAATAAAGTTTGATATTATTATAAAAGATTCCTAATTTGTCAGTGGAATTATTTTTGGAGTAATGCATTCTAACCTCACATTTATACCAAAATAGAAATTTGTTTGGAGTCTAGTCAGGCTTCCCAATGTAATTTGAGATTCTTGCCAGATTCACCACAAAAATTGAGAGCTTTTAAGGGACTAAGCAGTGTGATTTCTTATTTGGTGATTATTGAATTTAAAGAGAGTGTTAAGGAATTGGTGGTTTCTTTCTGATGTTGCATTTGAACAGTTTAAACAGGGAGTGCCCTGTGAAAATGGCTTGTTCAATGATTAAAGATTTTCTGGGTGTAGAAAAGATCACTGGGAATGGTTTGCAAAGGATGTTTAAAACAAAGCCTTTTGATTTGGCAAAGCACCTGAAGATACCCTTGCCTGAAAGAATGAGGAGGATGAGATATTTTCTGCTAGAGTTTAGCATTTAAAATTGCCAGAAACACAGCCTGAATAACTGGAACTGGCTAAAAATTTAATTGCAAATGAAACAATTTCAACAAGAAAAAGGAGGTGTGACACCTTGAATTGGAATTAAAAGCAAAGAGAGAGAGAGAGAGACAATAACAAGGAAAGATAAAGAGAGAACATGGCAATGGCAAAACAAAACAAGAAAGATGGAGAGAGAAAAAAGTAAAAAAGAGCATTTGAACTGGAAATGCAAAAAGATTATCAACTCTAATGGTGGCAAAACTTGAGGAAAGTGAAGAAGAATTAATCTATTTTAGCCAAAGACATAGTGTGAATATGCATAAATATATTCAAGTACTGCCAATGTTTGAGGAGAAGGATGTAGAAGATTTTTTTCATTTCATTTGAGGAAGTAGTTCAAAATTAAAATGGTCACGGACCATATAGGTATTGTTGGTTCAAACAAAGTAAGGATGTAAAGCTGGTGAAGTACTTACATAATTATCAGAGCAGATATCTAAGGATAATGATGAGCTAAGAAAAGTCATCATAAAAGTGTATATGAACTAATGCTAGAAGCCAGACAGAAGTTTAGAAATCTAAGGAAGGAATCAAGTCAGATGTATGTAGAATTAGAAAAAATCAAACAAAATAACTTTGACATGTGGATAAGAGCATTGAAAATAGACCAAACATATGACACTCTTAGGAAAATGGTTATTTTGGAGGAATTTAAAAATTAACTTCCTGAAGTAGTGAGAATTTATGTGGAAAAGTAAAGGATTGTCATTATACTATTGCTGAACACAGAAAGTCGCTGTGTTGGTGATTTTAGAAAAATGGGAGGACAAACGTGGTAAAACAGGATAAGCCAGTGAGTATGTCTGGTCCCACTGCAGTGAATGGAGATTTGACTGAGTGCCCAAATTCTCTGTTGTCGCTGGCAGCAGTAGCAGGGCATGCAAGATCAGAGAATTCCGATTACCATTTTCAGATAAGGTGTCTTCTCTCTCAGGTAGACATAAAATTTCTCATGGAATGAGATAGAACTTCTCCCTGGAGTCCTGATCAGCAATGATCCTTCTATTCCCATTGTAAAACATGATCTGGTTATCTATTTCATTGTTGTTTGTGGCAACTTGCAGCGTGCAAATAGGCTGCTACATTTCCTTACACTAGAACAATGATTACACACCAACAGTACTTTGACGTATCCTAAGGTTGTGAAGAAGCTATGTAAATGTAGGTTCTAAACAATGTTTAGTGCAAGCATCTTGTTATGAATTGAAATGGGATTCTCCCTAATGTACGTAAAGCATATGCCCAGTCACATAAAGAACAGTACAAGTATTGCATTCCTTAATAAAGTGGAGTCCTTTATTATTTACTTAATAAAGTAAAGCCACAATTAAAAATTAACTTCCTGAAGTAGTGAGAATTTATGTGGAAAAATAAAGGATTGTCATTATACTATTGCTTAACACAGAAAGTCGCTGTGTTGGTGACTTTAGAAAAATGGGAGGACAAATGTGGTAAAACGGGAACCTTGCCATTTACAGCTATATTTAGAGTTTTAATAGATGTTTTCAACAGTGTATCAGATTTATATACTGCAATATGATGAGTCTGAAATGTGACATAAATTACACTTCAAACTAGTTATTTACAGCAGAATCCATTCAGGGTTGCACACTAAATTGTTGCCCAATTGTAGTTTCAAAGTTACAACCTCACTAGGCAGTTGAGCGTAAGATCCTAACATTGTTGAATTCCAAATTTGTCTCTTGTAAAGAAAGAAATAAATTTAATGTTAGTAAGCACAGAAAAATTATCAATAAAATATCAAACAATTACACATCATTGAAAAGGTTGATGGTTTGGTTTGATTTGATTTAGTTTGGTTGGGCAAGGAACAGAGGACTTAAGAGCATAAATAGGCTATTTGGCTCTTTCAGCCTGCTCTGCTATTCAATAAGATCATAAGATCTGGTTATGATCTCAATTCCACTTTCTTGTCTGCCCCCCCATAAACTCACTTGTCTATCAAAAATTAATATTGACAGGTTTTTCATTGAGGTATGGGGATCTAAATTGGCAATTGAAATTGATGTACATTCCACTTAAGATTGAACTGAATGGCAGAATTAGTTTCATAGGCTGAATGGCTTCCTTCCTCCTGACTTCACATTTGGAATTGGTTTGGTTGAGTTTTATTTTTGGCTGATTGTTTTGGTATAATTCAATTAACTTAACATTAGTGAATTTGAGTTGCTTTTTTTGGATTGAATTATATTTAATATGGTTGTCTCCAAACTCCAATCCCTAAAAACTAACTAGATCCATCTCATTGTCAAAAAGATTGATTAGATCCATCACATCAACTGTGACTAAACCAGCATGTTTGGAATCATTTGACCCTGAGATGAGCTTCCAGCCAGATATTAGTGCTATCCCAAAGACTTATCTTTACTTCCATCTCTGTAATATTGCCTAACTTCACACCTGGTTCAGCATACTTGCAACTGAAACTGTTGTTCTTGTCTAATCTAGAAATAACACAGACCAATTCAACACAATCTTGCCTGATCACTCACATTCTTCTTTGTGTAAACTTGGGACCATCCAAAACTCTGTTGTCTGTCTATTAATTTGTATCAAATTCAGTTCACCCATGATCCCTGTGCCTGGCGACTGAGCAATGCCTTGTTTTAGAAATTCTCATCTTTGTTTTCAAATTGCTTCATGGTCTCGGCCCTTTCTACCTCTATAATCTTCTCTTTGGGATATCTGTGCTCACCTAAATCAAGCCACTTCAGCATACCGGATTATAATTGCTTTGCCATTAATTGCCATCCTTTCAGTGATTTGGACACTAAGCTTGGGAATTATCTCCCTACACGCCTGCATTTTCTATCACACATCAATCCTTTAAGGCTCTTCTTAAAACTACTTCGGCCAGGCTTTTGAATATATGCTCTAATATCTCCAGACGTGTCTAAATTTTATATTCTGTTATGTAATGCTCTCTTAGATACCTTCAAATGGTTTGCGTTAAAAGTATAGTAGAAATATAATTTGTTGTCTTTACTGTATTTTGAGATGGCTCGCATTGGTTCAACTTTGACACCACTGAGTTTTATGGTTCCATGTTGCCTTTGTGATATTGCATTAGGTTTATTTCATGTCAGCTTTGCTTAGACCAGGTTTGAGTCAAGGTTAGTGTTTGGTTTGGTTGGGTTAATCTGATAGGATTTCAGTCACTGGATTACTTTATGTGGATTTAGGTTAGTATTTGGTTCAGTTTAATTCAATGGGACTGCTTTGACAGGGTTGCATTGCATAGATTTAGGTTAAAGTTTATTGATTAGTGTCACAAGTAGGCTTATATTAACATTGCAATGAAGTTACTATGAAAATCTCCTAGTCACCACACTCCAACATCTGTTCAAGTACACTGAGGGAGAATTTAGCATGGCCAATGCATCTAACCAGCATGTCTTTCAGACTATGGGAAGAAATTGGAACACCTAGAGAAACACCATGCAGACATGAGGAGAATGTATGGGCTCCGCACTGAGAGTGAGCCTAACCAGGAATTGAACCCGGGTCCTTGGCATGTGAGGCAGTAATGCTAACCACTATGCCATTCCGTTGTGGTTAGTGACTGGATTAGTTCAATGGGATTGCATTGCCTTGATTACTTTGCGTGAATTTAGGTTAGAGTTATGGTTAGCATTTGGGTTAATTCATTGGATTGCATTGATTGGGTTACCTTGTATGGATTTGATTTAGGATTGGTTTAGGCTATCTTAATGTGATGGAAATGCAATGTATGTATGTCATGTTGGCTTGGGTTGCTTTTTTCATTCAAGATGCACAAAGACTTCCTATACCATCATCTCATTTTTCCCAACCCTACTTAACAGTGTTTTCATGAGGTTGTCATGAATGTTCCATAGTTACAACAACCAGGAGAATGCTTATGCAAACTAAAATCCAAATACTTGATGAATATTTGCATCATGCCCTCATTTTTGGGTAGATCTTTTAGATTTTTTAAGTTGTTCAATCACTTTATCTTTCTGGATCCTATGCAAAAGAGTCTAAACTATTTCTCTTTAAGTTTACAGGAAGTCTTCTTTCATATTCCCTGAGCAACATTTTTTCCATCTATTTGTACCATGTTTCTGATTGTTTATATGAATCTCCTCTTAAACCTCTCTAGTGATCATAGCACACCAGACTTCACAGCACAATCTTTCAGACCAGTTGGAATGCATTGAACCAATACATTATTCATTTTAGACTTTTGGAATGATTCTAGTTTTCAGAGCAGTCAGACAGAGACCAATTGCTATTTCTGATGAGATTGACAGTGGCGCTAGCTAATGTCACCCACCCAAATATGGTCAAAGATATTCCAATGATGCGCTGGTGATCAAAAGAACTATTTTTAAAAGTTGTTGCTGTAAATTTTTGCATGTACAGGTTCCTCAATAGCATGAACAAAGTGGCAAAGAGAGAGAAAGTAGTGACTAACTGTGAAGTGTTAATCTGCCCTGAACTCTCAATGATCAGCATTTGGCCATGCTACCTGATTCTGGGCACCTTCTACTCACTGGACAGATCACTGACAACTTCAGTGAGAGTCACCCTCAGCTGCAATTAGAGAAGGCAGGGTGCAGGATTGGGAGGTATTTATGCCTGTGACTTAAAGCTTTTGGAATATAATTGACCATCTGGTGAGGGCTATACAGGAAAATGCACATGGCCCTGAAGTATCCAATAAAATTTAAGGCAATTCCTTCCCATCACCTTTAACATGCTGTATGAGACACTTCACAGAGGGCAAGTAGTTTGATTTTTCACCTCTACATTAATGAGTTTCCTATTGGGAGTATGTTTCATGCTGACAGCTCTCCCACTGCCACATGATGAAGATCATGGAGCAGGAGGAAATATCCCTGGGGCTGTATAAGCCCAGCTCAACAAAAAAATTGCTTTAAAATAGCTCAACAATTACAAAGTGTCTGCATTCCTTATTAAAACTCAGCTGCCAATAGCTCTGAGGCTGTTTGACAACTTTGCTCTGACTCCACACCCAGGCTTAATCGATCAATGACAGGGAGTATAGGTCAGTTACCAGATTTAAACACGGAACAATTAAACTCTATACGGCAGCACTGCTGTTGCCACTGTTGTAGTTGGGTGTCAATCATATACTGAGAGTTGGTAGTTTTGGTCTCTGGATATGCTTTGTTTTACACATTAATGTATACATGTTAATAAATTAGTTAAAATCCAAACTATGCCATAATCTGTAGCCACGTAGGAAACTTGCAAAACTTCAGAATCACATTTGTATTAAAAAAAATAAGGTTTGCTGCTAAAACGCAACAAAGGAGAAATTATTAACCTCCAATACAATACACACGTTACCTATCGGCCTGTCCATAAATCCTACCACGGATCTTCATCCAGTGACCCCGAAAAGAAAAATTTTGCCATTAACTCGCTTATGGAGATATGGGGGATGATGGCTGGCGATTTTAAGAAGCTGTCGAGTTCGGAACTCGTTAAAATCTCTGGTGGAAATCGCGAGAATTTCGAACGAGGGAAAGGTGACCGATTTAACTGACCAACTTTCTTGGTTGGGTGAGGGTGGGATCATTGCTGGGACAGTGCTTGATCTGAGATAACTGTGATCTGTAAAGTTAAAGTTTATTTGTTAGTCACAAGTAGGCTTCCATTAATACTGTAAAGAAAATTTCCGAGTCGCCACACTCCGGCGCCTGTTCTTGTACACTGAGGGAGAATTTAGCATAGACAATGCGCCGAACTAGCACATCTTTTGGGACAAAATGAGGGCTTTATGTTGTGATTCTTGCCGAATATTTGATGGTCCCAATAAACAGCTCATACATTTCCTCAGCGAGCGAACCTGGTATGATTTTCCTTTTCTTTAAGACATTGACGAGTTTCCCCCACACACATTCAAGCGGCGCAGCCCTTACTAACACCCACCAGCGCGCCGACAGACCACAATCAGCCCTCTCTTTTCTTCAATCCTCTCCGGGTCCTTCTCCGTTTTATCATTATTCACACTTACAACGTTATATTAAAAAAAAGCCTGAAGATTTCACAACTAATAAATACGTGGATCAATAAGCGAAAATATTTAATCACATCCCCGTGTCCAAGTATTAAGTAGTTTACTGCGACCCAGTGCAGTTCATCATTGTAATAGGAAATCGGTTATTACTGACTGCAAAATTACTGTTTATCTCTGTAGAACACAACAACATGAATGTCTGCAGTCAGTGGATAAATACCAACACCATCGGGAGGGAACTGGTGAAAGAAGTACAGAACTGGAACACACAAAATAAATGAATGAATGTACGGACCATTCAATCTTCCAGTCATATCGATTTCTTTGACGAGATTTGTTAAAAGAAACGTGCATTTCACTCCCAGCCGTTAGAGTGAAATCTTCCACGCAGTAATTGTCAATTCCATATCGTACTACTTTTCAGGAGGCTACTCTGTCCATCAAACTTGTCATGATGTGGAGATGCCGGCATTGAACTGGAGTAAACACAGTAAGAAGTCTCACAACACCAGATTTAAGTCCAGCAGGTTTATTTGATATCAAAAGCCTAGCTTTTGGCTTTTGTTTGTGGCTTTTGCTACTAAATAAACCTGTTGGACTTCAACCTGGTGTTGTGAGACTTCTTACCGCATCAAACTTGCCCTAACTTGTTGAAAGAGTTTTTCAATTAGACTCATGCCTTGTTCTTTTTTCCCCTTGTGTGGTTGTACTTGGTCATTTTAAAATATGTTTCCAATTCTCAAAGATGGATTGATCTCAGGCAGCTCCAGATCACAATTCACTGTGGAAAAAATCTTTCCTTATTGATTCCCTCTTGATTCTTGTGTCAATCATTTATATTTGCCTCTGGATGCTGATCATTCCTCCTCTGCGATTTTTTAAATTCTGTCAAAACTATTGATGCGCCTCTATCAAAAACCTTCTTTTAACCCTCTGCTCTAAGGAAGAACACTCCCAGCTTCTTCGGTGACCCCACATCACTGAAATCCCCAATCCCTGGTACCATTCCAGATAGTCTCTTTTTCCTCTCCAAGTCCTTGACATTCCTTACCTCAACTAATATCCGAGCAGTGTTTGAGAACCATGTAACGAAACATCTTTGAATTTGTTTTCTATAAGAATCATAGAATCGAATCATACAATCCTGACAGTGCAGAAGAGACCATTTGACCCATCCAGCCTGCACCCACAACAATCCGACCTAGGCTCTATCCCTGTTAACCCACGTATTTGTCCTGCCAGCCCCCCTAACACTAAGGGGCAATTCACCATGGCCAATCTGCCTAACCCGCACATCTTTGGATTTGGGCGGAAACCGGAGCATCCGGAGGAAACACAGACATGGGGAGAATGTGCAAACTGTACACAGTGACTCGGGGTTGGAATTGAACCCGGGTTCCTGGCGCTATGAGGCAGCAGTGCTAACCACTGTGTCACCGTTTTACTAATGGAAGAATGCAGATTTCTTTTTTCCCTTCACATCTTTAGTTTGTCCTAACACTTTTATCGATTTGTATATGTACGGTCCAAGGTCTTCCGGTTAACGAATCCATTAAATTGTATCATTTAGAAGCCTCATTATTTTTTAAACCCAATGCATTATTTCGCACTTCTCTGCATTAAACATAATCTGCCAACCCATTTCTCCAATTCCTCCATAATCACACTCGCCCGCCGCGATAATCAATCTGTTTTATCCACCTCACTGTTTACTAGTTCCCAGAGTTTCATGTCGTCTGCAAACTGAAATTAGGGGTCTCCCTCTTTGGACAGAAATTAGACTTTATTTTCCCCTGAGGGTTGCGCGATTTTGCAACTCTCTCAGAAGGCGGTGAAGGACTGAGGGGAGCGTCATAGATAGATTCTTGTTAGGCAAGAGAGTCAAAGGTTATCAGGGGCAGATAGGAATGTGGAATTTGGAACACAAACAGATCAGCAACGATCTTGTTGAATCGAGGAGCTAGCTTGAGGGGCCGAATGGCCTTACTCCTATTTCCTATCATGGTACATGCACAAAGATCGAGCCACGAGTCCCAAAACAGACCCTGTATTAGGGAGAAACCAGATTTTTCTCCTTATCTTGTTGGCTGTGACTATCTGCATTCTTGACTGCATTTCCCAAAGAGATCGTGGATTTGTTTTATCCGTGAAAATGATTATAAAGACATGGATATTGACAGGTACATGATAACCGTGGCTTTGATCAGGCAAAAGGCATTCCTCTGCTTCAATTCTTCCTGCAGTTGGGTTTCCAAAATCGTCCGTTTTAACCCCCCCCCCCCCCCAAAACTCGAGATTAAAACATACAATACTTATACTGTGATTCTGGCAGAACGTTTCTATTTAATAAATCTATTCGAAGCTTGATAAAGTCAAGGTTCGGGTGCTGAAATGTTCAAAAGGGAAAATTGGGTTTGAAAGAATTAACAATCTTTTCAGAATATACATATATTAAAACAGGGCAGCTTCAACCTGGGGGAAGGACAGATCATTTTTAAAGTTCTCCCACCTTCTCCGATTTGATTTCAGAAGTGCACAGCTATCCAAATCCGACAAGGACTGAACGAATCACATTCAAAAGCTGACAAAACTCAATTTCAAAGTTACAGACTTCAGTTCGAGTTGGTCAGTTGGAAGACAGAGAGAAACGCACTCGGACTATCATCCATTCTGAGGATGGGTCAGGGCTGGTTATTCATCAATTGCCTTCCGGAAATATGCCTTTCATAATACTGGATTTTTTTTTCTCCCAGTTCTTACTTTGGCCGCTTCCTTGGGAAATCTAATCGAGTCTGACTGATTCTGTATGAGACAACTCGGGTTTTTTTCCCCCCTTGGATTCTGGGGTAAAGCATTTGCGAGTTGGGTTTTTGTCTCTATCTGGGCCATTCCCAATGTTCGTATCCAAACCTGAAAGGGAACGCTACTTTATCGGAATGATTTGATCCACGATTCTTAAAACAAGTAAGGGATGTCAGTTAACTGGAGAAACCAAAATAGATTTCCCATATTAGTCGAATCTGTGGATGAACAAAGTGTGTTAACAAGACAACTGTCTCCGATTGTAATAAAAGATTACAATCTTTGGGAAATCTAATCGAGTCTGACTGATTCTCTATGAGACAACTCGGGTTTTTTTCCCCCCCTTGGATTCTGGGGTAAAGCATTTGCGAGTTGGGTTTTTGTCTCTATCTGGGCCATTCCAAATGTTCGTATCCAAACCTGAAAGGGAACGCTACTTTATCGGAGTGATTTGATCCACGATTCTTAAAACAAGTAAGGGATGTCAGTTAACTGGAGAAACCAAAATAGATTTCCCATATTAGTCGAATCTGTGGATGAACAAAGTGTGTTGACAAGACAACTGTCCCCGATTGTAATAAAAGAATGGGCTGCAAAAAATACTTGCTATATATTTTTAAGTGCCACATGACAAATAAGCCATCTGAAGGTGACAGATGGTTCAGCCTATCCCTTGGCATAGTTTTTAAAAACTAATTAAGTATTTAATTCAACTGGATTGAACAGTGTTGGAGGGAACCCTCACACCAGTAGGCGCGAGTCTTTACACATAGGACTATGCAGCTATGAAAGTCTTGTTAGCGACTAGATTATCCAGACCATAACTGACATACACATTACTGGCAATGTGCAATCCACTGTTCAGTAAATGCCACCGTTTATTTCTCTGACGGAAACATAATTGGATATGGATGGTTAGTTGGATAATTGGATAGCTGGAAAACCACACAATGATGGGATGTAAAGGATCATCAGGGGAATTAGGAATGAGTAAAGGAGATCGATTTAATCAACAGTCCACTAAAAAATGAACATTTATCTGATAGGGACCATAATATAATAAAGTTCAACCCAGTGTTTGAAAGTGAAAAAAGTGAAACTGCGGCTGAGATTTAAGGCTGATTTCAGTGAGATCAAATGGACCGCCTGCAGTCATCTGGGCAAATCTGTTAATGGGCAAAATAACAGGAGTTCAGTGGCAGCTATCAAAGAACAATTTAAGATTTTCTTTCACCAAAAGCGGGCATCACTGGCTAGCCCAGCATTTATTGCCCACTGAACTAGAATTGAAAGCATGCAACAATTAGCACACATCCTGGGAGAATTACAAAGTACCACAAAGGCTGAAAAAAAAACAGGATTTGCGAGGGATTTGAAAATCAACAGGATATATTAAGAATTATATGAGGAAAAGAAAGTATTCAGTAGAAATGGGGGATCTGTGACGACTGAAAGTGGTGATATTACCAATAAAAAAAAGGTGGGACATGTGGAATAGTTTTCTGAAATCAGTCGACAGTAGGAGCAAAGATCAGCATGCAGGATATCAGTATTGAATCAGGGAAGGGAGGACTCACCCAAAATAACACAGCCAAAATAGCAGCAAAGAAGAAAATAATGGCACTATAGAGTGACAAATCCCCAGGACCAAATGCTTTCCATCCAAAGGACTTAAAGAAAATATGTGAGAAGGTTGGGATATTATAGTTAGAGGATTTGCAAAATTTTGTTGATCCAGGAACTGTTCCTTTGGATTAGAATACTATATCTGGAAAATTGCCTGGATGAATTTAGGAAGCTTGATGCCATCTTGACCAACACAGCTGGCTTTATTGACACCACCTTCATCCAACATTCACTTTCTTTACCAATGCACAATGACATCAGTGTGCACTATCTACAAGATGCATTGTGGCAACTCACCACACTTCATTTGATAGCATCTTCCAAACTTGTGACTTCTACCACCAGTAAGGATAAGGACAGGAGGAAGATGGGAACCTGACTTTCAAGTTCCTCTCCAGTCACACATCATTTTGATTTGGAAATATATCACTGTTCCTTCACTATTACTGGGTTTAAATCCTGGAAATGTCTTCCTTACAGTACTGTGGGTGTACTGGACTGCAACAGTTCAAGATGGCAGCTCACCACCACTTTCTCAAGGGCAATTAGAATGAAGCAATAAATGCCAAACTAGGCAGCAATATCCACAGCCAATTAAAATCTGCCATTCTGCTATTTAAATGAGAGAGAGGAACCAGGGATTTATGGGGCAGTTAGAACTAATATCTGTGGTTGGGAAATTGAATTGATTGTAAAATGTACCTCATTACTGAAAATCTGATTTTTAAAGAGGTGTGGAAATAGTGAATAAAGTTTCCCTATTGCCTTCTGAAAGTCTTTATAAATAACATCTATAAAAACCACCTTAAGAACCTTTTAGCTGAAGTTGTACCTCATTGAACTGAAGACAAGTTATCAACTTAGTTTGAAAAGTAGTTGAATAACAGGAGACAGTGATTTGGGATAAATGGCAAGAACTCTAATTGCACAATGGTAGCCTGCACAATCTTCGTTGGACCTCTGATACTCTTTATATTCAATAATAACTTAGATGAAGAGAATAGGAAGCCACAAAGGAAGATACTAAAACAGGCAGTGTTGTAAGCAATGTAGATGAAAACATAACAATACAAAAAGATATTGATAGATTAAGTGAATGGGCAAAACTGTGGCATTTGGAATTCAATGTATGCTAATGTGAGGTCATCCACTTTGAACATTAAAAAAGAAAGAGCAGAATGTTTTCCAAATAGTGAAAAACTAGAAACAACAGAAGAAGAAAGAGATTTGGGAATGCGTGCACATAATCATCAAAATGTCATGGACAGGTACAGAGAAAAGAGACTAACGGATTGCTGGCCTTTATATTTAGATCATTTGAATAGAGTCATAAGATGGTTATAGCAGAGAAGGAGGTCATTCAATCCATTGTTCTGGTCCTCAAAATGAACAGTTTACCTAATGCCATATACCTGCCCTTTCCCCCGCACTCTGCATTTCTTTCCTTTTCAGATAATGATTTGGTTTCCAGTAGAAGCTGTGCCATACAAAGCCCTATTTAAGCTTCGTTTGTCTGGCAGTGAGCAATTCTCTGTACTCCACCGTTCTTGAGCAAAAGATAATTGATGTTAGATCAGTTAAGTTTGAGCCTAAAATTAATATAAGTATGCTCATGAAAGTTATTAAGAGATATGGGATAAAATTGGATTAATGAAGGTTGCCAATCAGTCAGGACATCAGGTTAAAGTTGGCAAATTCTGGCCTATTACTGTTCCAAGCAACAAGGTACAAATTTAGATAGAACGTTGTAAAGGTTTGCATCTAAATGCAGGTAAAAGGATGAAAATGTACTAACCCAATTATTAGAGAAAATTTAGTGATATGATTTCAGAACATCATTTAAATTTTTAATTTAACTGATCCATAACTAAGGAACCAATTAAATGCCTCCACTAAAGAAGCAAGATTGGACCGGCATAGGGCATTAACATGTACAGGAGAAAGCAGGAGAGTGGGATTAGACTGCTTGGAATATTAAATAGCATAGGGAGAGTGAATGGCATAACATAATTTTATGGAGAATGATATTAAAAGATGTGAGAAGAGGGACAGAGTGGATTAATCTGGGGTTGCATGGTGGATCATATCATTTGCGATAGTACTACGAAGTAAATAAGATAAAATCAACATCAAAATGGAGTAAATGAGTCAAAGGGTAAAGCCTGTGAATAAATAATTATTATTTGATTTTATGTTTTAAAATATCTTATAGGTTTTGTTCCACAAAGCATTCTCTTAACCTCTCTTTTTGATTTTTGAAAAAACAAAATCACCTACAAAACATGGACAGAAAATTTCCAATCATAATTTCACTCTTCACCATTATCTCTACATATGATTATGTCCTTAACCCTGGTTCCCTCCTCTTTTTTAGTGATATTTTCCAGACAAGGGATCAACTTGAACATCTTCCACATTGAAGTCTCAAAACTCCACACTTCCTTAATCTCTCTGAGCATAAGTAGAGAGTCACCACCACTTTTGGACCTGGCCACAAATTCATATTCCTCTTTACCACAACCACTGCCTCAGATTTAATAATGCTGTTCCAAAACTTCAGTATCCTATTCAACTGAGCTGAACTTTAACCCTCACATTTTCCTCCATCACAATTGTGTACTTTCACCTGATTTCAATCCCAGCCTCAGCCTATGTTGTACTTTCATTTGTGGAAGCCAGTGTCCAGTGGTGTTCCAGAGGGATCTGTGCTGGGCCCCCTTTTATTCATCATTTATATAAATAACATAGATGACTCTGTGGGCGGACGACACAAAGATTTGATGGATGGTTAACAATGAGGCGGAGTGTCCTGGGCTACAAAAAAATATGTGAGGGGATACACTTTGGAGGGAGTAATTTGACAAGAAAGCAATCAATAAATGGTAAGACACTAGAATATTCTGTGAAACAATGAGATGTTGGTGTGTTTGTCCATAGATCTCTGAAGGAGGAAGGGCATGTTAGTAGAGTGGTGAAAAAGACATATGTAACTCTTGCCTTTATCAATTGAAGCATAGATTACAAAAGCATTGAAGTTGATAGAACTTTGATGAGGCTACAGCTAGAGTACTGTGTGCAGTTTTGGTCACCATATTAATCATGTTAATTATGATTGTACTGGAGGAGTTGCAGAGGAGATTCACCAGGAAAGTTGCGTAGGTTTGAGTTGTTTTCTTTGGAGCAAAGACTGAAGGATGACCTGATGAAGGCATGAGGATCATGAACAGATTGGTTAAAGAGCAGCTGTTCCCCTTTGTTGAAGGGTCAGTCAGAGGACATAGATTCAAGGTGAGAGCAGGAAGTTTGGGGCGATGTGAGGAAGAATCTTTTTACCATCTGGAGTACTGCCTGGGAGGGTGATAGAGGCCAGTTGCCTCACATTCTTTAAAAAGTATCTAAATGAGCACATGGGACATCATTACATTCAGCCAAGTGCTGACAGGTGGGAGTTCAAGTGTTTCTAATGCACAATGTGGAATTGGTAGACCAAAGGGCTTCTTCTGCATTGTATGATTCTATAATCTATAAACTTCAGCTCGTCCAAAACTCTTGCTCATATTCTAGCCCACACCAACTCTTCATCGTCCATGGTGGTGGCACAGTAGAAATTTCACCTGACTAGTAAACTAGAGCCCAAGCTTATGTTCTGGGTGTGGATCTGGACCTCCTATCCTATCCCTGACCTTCTATTTTGTTCTACCTCTTCCCCATGATACAATCTTGCACATTTCTATCTCCTTTCAAATCTGAAGAAAAGTCTTTCAAACTCAAAACGTTAACTTTGTTTCTTTACCCAAAGATGCTGTCAGATGCATTTTTCATTTTTATGTTCTGGCTACATGTGTTCAAATTCCACAATAGTCAATGGAATTAAAATTCAATTAATAATGTCTGAAATTGAAAGCTAATCTCAGTAACAGTTACCACAAAACTATTATTGATCATCATAAGAACCAATCTGATTCACTAATGTCCTTTAGGGAAAGAAACCTACCATCCTCATCTTGTCTTGCCTATATGTGACTCCAGAGCCACTGCACATAATTAACTCTTAACTGCCTTCAGAAATGGCTCAGGAAGCCACTCAATTGCAGCAGTTAGGGATGGGTAATAAATGCTGGTCTTGCCATTGATGTCCAAATCACGCAATAGAATTTTTAAAAATGGCTATTGCTCCTCAAACATAGAATCTTGTTGGTAGATTGAACCAGGACAGGACTTACTCATGTCCTGTTAATGGTAAGGCACTGGGGAGAGTTACAGAACAAAGAAATCTAGGGGTACATGTTCATAGCTCCTGGAAAGTGAAGTCACAGGTGGTCAGAGTGGTGAAGAAGGCAATCAGCATGCTTATTTTCATTGGTCAGAAGATTGAATACAGCAGTTGGAATGTTTTATTGAAGTGGTACAAGACATTGGTAAGGCTACACTTGGAACACTGTGTGCAATTCTGGTTACCCTATTATAGAAAAAATATTATTCAGCTAGAAAGACTACAGAAAAGATTTACTAGGATGCTACTGGGACTTGATGGATTGAGTTATAAGGAGAGGCTGGAGTATAGGAGGCTGAGGAGTGATCTTATAGAGACCTATAAAATAATGAGGGGCACAGACCAGCTAGATAGTCAATATCTTTTCCCAAAGGTAGAGGAGTCTAAAATAGAGGGCATAGATTTAAGGTGATAGGGGAGAGATACAAAAATGTCCAGAGGGGCAATCTTTTCACACGGAGGGTGGTGAGTATCTGGAACAAGCTGCCAGAGGTAGTAGTAGAGGCAGGTACAATATTGTCTTTTAAAAAGCATTTAGATAGTTAGATGGGTACAATGGGTATTGAAGGATATGGGCCAAATTGAGATAAGCTAGGGGGTTTTAAAAAAGAAAGGGCGGCACGGACAAATTGGGCTGAACTTCTATGACTCTATAAAATCCCTACAGTGCAGAAAGAGGCCATTTGGCTCATCAAATCTGCACTGACCACAATCCCACCCAAATCCTTTTCCTATCATCCCATGTATTTATCCTAGCTAGTCCTCCTGACACTAAAGGACAATTTAGCATGGCCAACCCACCCAACCTGCACATCTTTGGACTGTGGGAGGAAACTGGAGCACCCAGAGGAAACACACACAGACACAGAGAGAATGTGCAAACTCCACAAAAAGAGTGATACGAGGCCGAAATTGAACTTGGGTCCCTGGCGCTGTGAGGTAGCAGTGGTAACCACTGTGCCACCATGTGGTCCTGACATCAGTGTCAGCTGCAGTTAAATTGATAGCGTTCTCCATATTGAATCACAAGTTTCTGGATTTGAGACCTATTCCGGAGCTTTAGCACACAGAATTAAGGCTGGTTAAATAGTGCAGCATTGAGGGAGTGCTGCACTGCCAGAGGTGCTGCCTTTTGACTGAGATATTAAATCAAGGCCCTATTGGATGGTCGTAAAAATTCCCATAGCACCAAGTTGAAGAGTAGCAGGATAATTATTCCTGATCTCTTGACCAATATTTATCCCTCAATCACTATCACAGAAACAGATTATCTGGTCCCTATTGCTTGTGGGAATTTACTTTGTGCAAATTGGTTGCCACATTTCCCACATTACGCAATGACTAGACTGCAAAAGTACCTAATTAGCTGCAAAGTGCTTTGAGGTATCTGATGGTTGTGGAAAATACTGGATAAGTGCACATATTTCTTTTTGATTTAAAATTCATATTTTAACAGGATTTATTTTAAGTTCCTATTGGAAAGAGTCTGAGCAGACATAATCAGTGGAATTTTATGCCTCACTCGTCCCAACACAAAAATCCTATCCAAGATCAATTGACCTTCCCATGGTCCATTCCTTATCCACTCTGATTCCTGTGGCGGGTAGGGCTGCAAAATTCCAGCAGATGAGTTATTTTCTGAAAACACAGCATAGGTCCAGTCTGGGAAAAAAAACATGAATATTTCCTCTTGGTTTGTCAGCCAGCCAGTTCTTTATTCACAGGATTACATTCCTTTAAGTCTGTGGCACTTAATTTTTATAACAAGTTATTAGGTCGAATCTTGACAAATGTACCTAAAAATGCATATGTAAAACAACCATCACGTTACCCACTAAGCCAAAGATTTTATATAAAAAAATCAAGTAACTAAGTACAAATTGTCCTTTCCAATTTTTTTTTGCTGATAACTCCGTGTTTAATAAATAGCTTCCTCTGTCTTTTTTCATTCATGGGACATGGGTGTTGTTGGCTAGCCAGCATTTATTGCCCATCCCTAATTGCCCTAGGATCGATTCAACTAAATGGCTTGCTGGCCACTTCAGAGGCTAGTTGAGAGTCAACCACATTGCTGTGGCTCTGTAATCACACGTAGACCAGACCAGGTAAAGATGGCCGATTTCATTCCCTAAAGGACATTAGTTAACCAGATGGGCTTTTCTAACAATTGACAATTGTTTCATTGTCATCAGTAGATTCTTATTTCCAGTTTTTATTTCAATGAATTCTAATTCCACCAATTACTGTGACAGAATTTGAACCCCGCTCCCCAAAACATTCTCACTGCCAGTGAGAAAGCCAAAAAGTCCTGGCAGTGTTTAATATGAGATTACTGTTGCAAAGAGAGTTCAGGAATTTTGACTCAACCGCAATAAATTACTGGTTAAAATATGTCCTAGTCAGGATATTGTATGACATGGGCAGGAATGTTTTGGTGATATTTCCATATACCTATTGTCCTTGTCCTTCTAGGAGGTAGAGTTCATGAGTTTGGAAGGTGCTACCTAAGGACCCTTACTGAGTTGCTGCAGTGCATCTTATGAATGATACAATGCTGCAACTCTGTTTGTGCTGGAGGGAAAAAATGTCTAAGTTGATGATTATTATGCTAATCAACTGGACTGTTTTGCTCTGGATAGTATTGGGCATATTGAGAGTTGTTGGAACTGAACTTATTCAGGCAAGTAGGCGGTATCCCAACACAGTCCTGACTTGTGTCTTGTAATAGTGGGTAGGCTTTGGAGAGTCAGGAAGTGAGTTACTCTGCAGAATTAGCTGCCTTTTACCTGTTTTATGAGACACATTATAGCTGGTTTAGATCAGTTTCTGGTTAGTGGTGACCAGTGGTATGTTGATAGTTGAGGGCCTGGATGCTGCTAATGCTATTAAAAGTCAGGGGGAGATAGTTAGATTCTCTTCAATTGGACATGATCATTGGCTGAAACTTACATGGTACAGGTTATTTGCATCTTCCATCCTCTGTGCATCTAACCCTAATTCACTTCCTTTGAGGCACTCCTATTTGACAATGCTTTTGTTTGTTCAACCCCATATCTTTTATTTTTAACAGTATCATATTTTATTTTATAATGCTCCTATAAAATGATTTGGGACATTTTATCATATTAAAAGTGCTATGTAAATGCAAGCGATTGTTGTCATTATCATTTTGATTCCGAATGTTGTCCAGGTCTTGCCTCATATGGGCACAGAGTGCTCCACTGTGTCAAGAGTTGTGAGCCAGAGCTTACATGGGCAGAACAAGGATCTCCACGAGGCCATCCTCCTCTATTCCATGACCACAGGACCAATACTGCTGTGGGCTTCAGGACTGTCAATAATTGGGCTGAGCAGGACAGAAATAGACCAGTTATTTGGACTCATCAGCCTTACTGCATTCTCCTGCAATAGCTGGGGAAAAGACATTCAGTACTTGGAGTTTCAAGCCCTCACTGCATCTTATCCAATCCCAAGAGTTTACCTGGACATTAACTGATCTTCCTTTTCCTTTTCACCCACACAGATGCAAAACTTACCATCATCTAATTATTTTGTATAGTTCCTTTTCCAACAACACTGAAGGGAGGGCTAAGTATTGCCTCCCAAGGGATGTCTGCCATCCTTGGTGATACAATGACACTAAGTACTAGTAACTTCCAGAATAGTTTCATTTTGGAAACAGGCAGCACAACGGTTAGCAATGTCGCCTCACACTGTCAGAATCCTAAGTTTGATTCCATTCTTGGGTGAATGTCAGTGTGGAGCTCCTGTGCCTGAATGGGTTTCTTCTGATGCTCTAGTTTCCTCCCACAATCCCAAAGATGTGCAGGTTAGGTTGATTGGCCATGCTGAATTGTCCCTTAAAGTTAGGAGAATTAGTAAGATAAGTACATGGGGTTATGGGGATATATAGGGCCCATATGTATGTGGGTGGGATTGTTGTTGGTGCAGGCTTGAGGGGCTGAATGATCTTCTCCTGCACTATAGTGATTCAATTATCATTTTGAAAATTATAAATGTGGGCTGTGTTACATGTTAAACGTCTTCCTTTAAGAGGAGGCAAAATATTTACTGAACATCTCTGCCATTGCTCTGTGTCTTTGAAGATATCAAACAGATAATCTTGTTGCAATTTCTATTATTGTATAATACATATATGATGCACTGGATTAATTACATCAGTATTCATTTTGGGCTGATATTAGACTGCAAGATTTAAATTGTTACATCATTAATCTCTATTCCCTCTATACATCTCTCTACCTTCAAAACCCGCCTTAAAACCAACATCTTTGACCAGATTTGTAGCCTGTATCACATCTGAATCAGAACACTACGGTGTTCAAGCCCACTTTCTTCGTACGTGAATACACAAAAACTAAATCAAGGCTGATGCCGGGTGCTCAACTATCGGAAGTGCCGTCTTTCGGATTAACCCAAACCCTCTCAAGTCGAGATAAAAAATCCCAAACCATTGCTTTGAAGAGTGATACGGGAACTCTCCCACCTCCCTCCGCTCCCCCTGTCCATCAACACCCCTATTTCTGGTGTGTAGCAGCAACGTACTCCGTCGCATTATCATTCCGTTAACGTGAATAGGGTGTGCTGCAATAATGGATCACAACACTGAAATTAGTATTGAAGAAACATTGATAATGTTCGAATACCGCATGGTGACTGTGATAGGTGGAATATTTGTCCCAATGCAGACACTAGAATATAACCATGCGATTACGTATGAAAATTATTTACAATGGCACTGGGTTGGAATTGATTACAACTATTGATATTTGCAATGAAAAATATGACTACTGAATAAAGACAAAGATTAATTAGTTCTGACTCCTAACACTTCAATTCCCTGGTTTCTGTGTAATATTGTCGAAGTTCCTGTTCTCTCTCGATCCGCAATGTCTTATTCTGATATGGTTGAAATTGTCCAATTGCTGGGAGGAAGCGGTTAGAGTCTCCTCCTCCCTACGTTCTTGACCCTATTGGGCCGGGCAGCACAATCTATAAAGCTGGCTTTGGCAGGAACACAAGGGTTAAAGACCCTTCCTCCACTCTTAGGAAAGGGGGAAGGCTGCAGTTTGTCCATCGGCCAAGACTCACACTGGATTCTGGAGTGTATCATTCCTGAGGAAAGGCGGAGACCCCGAGAAGTTGGGAGAACTGGAAGAAAAGAAGGGGAGGCGAAGGTGCTGGAGGTGGTGGGGGCAAAACACAAACGGCCCCCCTTCCCAGAGGAGATGAGGTTTCTCGGGATCAGGTAAAAGCGGGTTCACAGTGACCCTGGTTGCTTTCTCCGGACTGAATCCAGATCTGAAACCATGAGCCTGGTCGGAAGTTTCCAACATCACGCTCTAATGCACGAAGCCTTCCCATTTGCCCCCAGTAATCGCTGCCCACAGGATCATTCCTTCTTTCAGAGCTGGGTCCTCAATCAGGGGGAGATGTCTCCCGATTACTCCACACAGCCTCCTTACAGCTCCGAGTATGGGATTAACGGGATGGAGCAGGAGGCGGGCCGCTTTGCTGTTGCCCCGGAACGGGCAGGCAGGCGGAGAGGAACCACGGTACCGAAGAAGGAGAGGCGCCGGACGGAGAGCATCAACAGCGCCTTCGCCGAGTTACGGGAGTGTATCCCCAATGTCCCGGCGGACACCAAACTGTCCAAAATCAAAACCCTGAGGCTAGCCACCAGTTATATCGCCTATCTGATGGACACACTGGCCAAGGACAGTCAGCTGGGGGAGGCAGAGGCTTTCAAAGCGGACCTGAAGAAAGTGGACAGCAAGGAGGGCAAACGCAAGCGGGAGACGGTAAGATAAAGATCTGCCTCTCTGTGAACGGAACTGCTCCACTACCTAAGACATGGTTATTTTAAAAAAACTAAACCATTTTGTAAGGTGTGCTATTTTAAAGTGAAGTCATAACATGATTTAATAACCGTTTTACAACGTGTTAGTTAAGACAATCAAAACACAATTAAATAAATCATTTTACAATATTTGGTTAAGACAAAGTCACGATAAAGGATTTCACAACACATTTGTGATTTTGCCTTAAGCAATACAAATAAAATGATTTAAAACTATTTTACAATAGGAAGGTTAAGGCAAAGTCGCAATACGCTTTTAAAAAAACCGCATTAAACGCACGTGTCAAGACAAAATCAGAGTAAATAGGGGCGAGATTGAAATTAGACATTTCAATATTGACAAGTGTTTGTTTTAGAGCGAATTTAACCATTGTGTCCCCTGTAAACGTGTTCCCAAGAAACGAACTACAATATTTGGGGATAAATTTCAAATCTAAACGTCCTAAAGGATCCAGAATGAAGAGGCGCGATTCGATCAAAGATCCAAATCTTGCCTTGACGACCAAAATGGAACATTTTCTACCCCTGAACAAAACTTCGGATGTGAACTATTTCCATCCAGCTGGCAATCAGTAATCAGGATCTACTTTTTTTTAAAAAAACTATACAACTCTCGATTACCGCGGTTAAACTTAAAGAAAAATTTCAAACAATGAGGTCAAATAATCAGTTAAAATAAGCATCTCACAAATTCGCTGTGTTTGGTGAGAATCTCGACAGTGACAGCCTAACTGAAAAATCAACAGTTTGAAATCGATTAAATTCTTTAAAAGTGAAACAAAAGAAAACTGTGGTATTCCCACTCGCAATTATATGTTTGAATTCCCGTGGTGAAATCAAGGGTACTCGCAATTGGGTTTTGAGATTCGACAATTATTTGGCTGACCGAAATTATGACTTTTTTTAAGATCTAATAATATTCAGTTTGCGTTTACTCAGCAAACGAGAGACAGATGGGACCGAACAAGAGCTAATAATATCGATAATCAGGCCAAATCATCAGGGGCAGGTATCCTAAACAATTATTGAAAAATACATATCAACACATAGGCAGTGGGTGGAAACGTTCAGGTAAATAGTCTACAAAACTGCAAGATATTGACGCCAACTTATTATCCTTAATGTAGTCAACTCTAAAATCCAGACGAATTTTGAATTTATTGCAACTGTTTAAAACGAGTTAATTGTGTAAAAATTGATTGGATAAAATATTTCCCTCAAGATCCTGAGGATTGGTCTCCTTCCAACAGGACAGTTTCCAATTCTGTAGCGAATTGGATTTTGTGCTGTCTTTTCCAGAGTAAAAGGTTTTAAATGTTCCTTACAAGCAATAGGCTTACATCCTCACTTCTCATCCAACCACACAGTCTACACTTCCCGCTGTCTCGGCAAAAGCAGCCAGCATAATGAAGGACTCCACATTCTCTCTTCCACCTTCTTCCGTCGAAAAAGATACAAGTCTGATGTCACGTACCAACAGCTTTTTTCTTGCTGCCATCAGACTGTTGAAAGCACTAACTTGACCTTTCTCCACATCCCAGCTATGACTGTAACGCTACATTCTGCACTCTCTCGTTTCCTCCTCTATGAACGGTATATTTTGTCTGTGTAATACGCAAAAAACAATTATTTTTTACTATATACCAACGCATGTGACAATAATAAATCAAATCCTTACTGGACAAATAAACCCAAGCCACACCTGGGAGGTTGTCACGGGTATTTTAGATACGGCTTGTGAGGTTTCAATTAATTTGAGGTTTCATTTAATTTCACGACATAGAAAAGGGCCATTCGGCCCGACTAGTCCATGCTATACACAATCTCTTCCCTAACTTCATCAAATACATCCGTGCGGCTACTTGTCCAGCCTTCCTTCAAAGGTTACGACTTTATAAAAACATTAGGTATCCCACTATTCAAACCCAACCATATATAAACCTTGTGTTATATTTACAGCAGATTGACACAGTGCACAGCTCCACAAGAAACAGCGACAAGAAGGCAAAGGGGAGAACCGGTTGGCCGCAGCAGGTCTGGGCTCTGGAACTGAACCAGTGACGGCGAGATTGCAAATGATTTTTGCACATTTTTGTTCAAATTCGGGAGGACTGGAGTTGATCACAAAAGAATTGTTTTCCTTCCTCAACAAAAGCCAGCAAACCACGACAGCACAAGTGCAATTTTAAATCTGTTTAAAGTCATCACGCACAATCGGGGGGAAGGGAGGTGCGGGGGGGGGGGGGAATAGTTCTTATCTATTTTTGCAGCTAAAATTTCATGCAATGTAAAACTGATCATTCCTCACTTGGAGGTGTTGTTCTAGCATATCCCATCCTTTGTAAGAATTGCTAGCGAGGGGAGAAGATTTCCCGCAGACTGCCACCCCGCTAATTCCCCTCTCGCGGTTTGCTTATTTGGACTCTTAAACAATTTATCAATATACCAAGATTTTATATCCCTCGATATAATTTCAGAGAGGCGTCTGGAAAATATTAACACCAGGAGACGAAAGGGTGGCGGGGAGATATTACAGGTTGTGATATCTTGTCTCCAGCCCTTCAGTACCTTGGTTTAACACGCGATTGTAAATTGTATTTAAAAATAAATGATTTTCTATTTACAATTTCACACGATTGTGTTTGTGAACAGGAGGGAGTGTGGAAGCATGGGTTATTTCTCTGGGGCTGTTCCCGTCCCCTCACCCATTTTGCAACTCCGACCAACACTACAGTGACTGAATGGAGCTTAAAGCGGCTACAACTGCTCAACCTTGTGCAGGACCAACGGGAAAACTCGATCTCTCAAATAATCGGCCTTATTCCTATCTCTACGACCGACACCGATATCGAATCACAAAATAGTTCAAAGTACAAAATGAGGCCATTCGGCCCCATTGGCACTCCCGTTTCCTAGTTCCTCTTCGCAGCCCTGCAATTCCCCCTCCACCAGTTACTTTCTCCTTAATGGCAGATTCTGGCAACATGCCCCCACACATCAGAAAGAATAAAAATTGACCCCGTTTCATTCTTTAAAACCGCATTCCTAATTCTAGGCACTCTTCCTGAAATTTGAAGAATTAGATAGTTAATGACTGAGGAATAATATTAATTGAGTGTGATATTTACCGTGATTGTAACAAATAATCACCACACAGAGTTTAAGGATGGGGTGTACGAATATTTCTTTCTTTAAAGCAGATTTCTGTCAAGTTTCATCTGAATGACAAACTGGTTGGATTGGGATAGTGTGGTGGAGCTAACTAGAGATGCAGAGCGATTTTTTTTAAAATGCAAGACCTTTGAACCCTAATTACCCCTTGCCTCGTTCTTCCCCCACTTCCCGCGTTGTTAAATTGACAATATTGAGTTGAGCTATTTTACACCTTTCGATAAGTGTTGAAATAAACGCAGGAGGGATTCAGCCACTTCAGCAACTTGGGTACAAACAACTTTTGAAACAAATTGGAGTTGCCAAGATATTCAATCATAACAGCACCGTTAACTCTTCTAGTTTTACCGATGGAAGTTATTTCCGATTTCGTCTCCATAAAATTTCAGATAAGGAACACGGGAAGATGGTGTTCGGGGCCGGTCGCCTGTTCAAGTGCCAGCTATACTTATTCCAAATCACAAAATTCCCATTAATCAGCTCTTGCCAAATTCGCTTCAGTGTGAATAGATAGATAGAATTTTACAATTAGTACGTTTGAGTTATTTCAGATTAACTCTCCCTAATCAATTCGGAGGTGACTATTAAAACCTAGACCCTAGCCCAAGTATAGACCTCCTTCTCCGGAAACATGAAGTTACTTGAGGTTTCGCAATATCAAAAATAATTCCAAGTACTCTATCAACCAGAATAAATTATTTTAAATATTCGGGTCTTACAACCCCTCAGTTTCACATTTCTTCTTCCGATGAGTTTAAATTTAAAGATTTAACCATCACACTCCAACAGAAGCTATTAAAATCGGGGGAAGTTTCCAATTCTTAACGCGACTCGCGTTTCGTCAAAAAATGCACTGGATAAATATTAATGAAATAGTCGAAAATGACAATTAAAGACCAGATACATGATTCAGTTTGCTGTGCCGGGGATCCCAATGCTGAGACCTGCATCAAACCGAAGGTTTAGAAGGTTCTGGAATTTGAAAATTGGTGTTTGCTCCTAGGTTTGAGGATAGAAATTCGTTCCCAGGGAAGTTTGATTTCATCCCTCCCCGCATATATTTCATGCATAAAATATATAAAAGCCCAGCACAAAACAATTGACTTGATAATTACAGAAAATGCCAAGAATTTAACGTGTCTCCTTAAGCATGCTCCATTCTGAGGCTCTTCAATATAATTTCAATACTGTTGCTATTTACAATATACATTCCCCTGTTAAGGATTTTACACAGTTACTGGCCTCTCAGTGCACCATAGCTGAAATGCCTTGAACTATGACCCTTCCCCATTGCACCTATGGATACTGTCCCAACCTTATGTACTGGAAACTTGCAGATGCAGTGTTAGTGGGCAGGCTAACTTTACATCACAGTTCAAACATAATAAACAGGTAAAATCCAATAGGTTTATTGGTAACAAAAGTCACTAGTTTTTGGAATGTTGTCCCTTTGTCAGGTGAGTAGGGGTTCTATGACCTGACGAAGGGGCAATGCTCCAAAAGCTAGTGCTTTTGCTACCAAATGAACCTATTGGACTTTAACTTGGTGTTGTGAGACTTCTTACTATGTTTACCGCAGTCCAACGCTGGCATCTCACATCAGACATAATAAAACATAAACCCCATTTTAAGAAGCAGAATAAATCCATCTTTACAATATTTATTTACTGTTTTCAAAATGGTAAAACTTCCCCCATTTCACTGGAATATTATTGAAGGTAGTTGTGGATGTTTGCATATTGAAACATTCCAATTAAAAGAAAAGATAGGTCATTTGGCCCTTCGAGCCTGCTTCACCATTGAACATGGTTGATTTGCTTGAATTTTGAATTCCACATTCCCCATGAACCTCCAGTAACTTTTGATTCTATTACCTAACACAAATCTATTCACCTCTGCTTTAAGCATATTCAGTGGGCATGGTCTTTGGAAGCAGAAAGTTCCAAAGTTGCACAACCCTCAGAAAACATTTCCCCTTGTCTTTATCCTTAAAGGGCCACACCTAATTAAAAGTAAAACAGTGTCTCCTCATTCTGGATTTACCCACATCTTTTCCATATCCACCTTGTCCAAGCAGTTGACTTGCCATGGCAACACAAGCAATCATCATGGATAGAGAGCTAAACGTCAGTTAGGAATATATCTATATGTAATAAAGGGCTTGAGTGAGATTATGGTCAGTACAAACTTGATGGGCCAAATGGTCTCCTTCTGTACTGTAGGGATTCTATAAATTAGAAATGGAAACTGAAGCCAAATCCTTAGAAAACTATAATCTGGACAGCAGGAACAGTAAGTGGGTCCTTGAATAAATCCTTGATTCCCATCCCCAACTCTGTTTTGGCAATTTTTGTTTTGAAAGTTTCTATAGC
This sequence comes from Sphyrna mokarran, assembly GCA_024679065.1. Taxonomy (NCBI): domain Eukaryota; kingdom Metazoa; phylum Chordata; class Chondrichthyes; order Carcharhiniformes; family Carcharhinidae; genus Sphyrna; species Sphyrna mokarran. Next base: position 68,879,430 of record JAGIQG010000014.1, on the reverse strand, counting down.
TCTCCAGAATCAACAATCTTTTGGGATTCTAGATTTTCACTGTCCTAGTTCTCAGATTGTGATCCTGATTCAGCCAATCTATTATCTCTATCATGTGCCATTAAATTTTAAAACCCTGATTAGATTGCCTCTCCTCAGTCAAGCTCAAAAGAATGCAAGGTAATGATGCACCCAGTCCTCCTAATTTAATTCTCATAGCCCACAGTCTATCATTCCTATCTGATGGAATTATAATTCTAAATAGATCACCCTATCCCCACCAATTAAACACAAAGGTATACAAGGCATGTTTTGCAACTTGCCCTCCTAACTTAATGCTCTCAGCCTCAGTATCATTCTTCCAAATCTGCACCCCTTCTAAAGCCAGTATATCATTCCTGAGGTGCAATGTTCCGAACTGAATGTAATTTTTCCAGATTGGTTCAAAAGCTGTAGATAACTGAAGCACCAACTCCTTCCTCTTTAAATTCCTGACTTCCCATGAAAAAAATGCTCAATATTCCAGGTACCTTTTTTTGATCACTTTTCATGTTTTTAAGATGTATCAATCTCTGTTGCTTCACAATTCCTGGTTTCCCAGCAATAAGATATCCAATTTATTTTCACAGGTATATACATACAGAAATTGAGTATAATCAATTAATCAGTGCTGTATCTTTATACAGTGTAAAGTTGTAGTTTTCCTTGACATTGAATTCTTGTCTTGTGATCAACCCTGGTGCGTGCAAGATGAGAAACTTTAAGAGAATCTCCAGTCTTCTTTTGTCAGCAATACAATTTATTTTCTGATGAATAGTCACTGAATCGTAAAGTTACATTTGTCTCTCTCTCCATAGATAGTGCCCCATTTTTCAGTTTTATTGTTCCAATTTTCTTATTTGGGTCTGAAGTGGGTGAGATCATACAGCTCCTCATATTGAACCTTTTACATTTTGCCTTCATAGTTAGCCAATGTTTTTTGTAATGTTCTGCTTCCATCTGCACCATTCATTATGAAATTCTATATTTCTTCATCCAAGTCATTGATGGAAATGTTTTGAAGTCCCAGACCTGACCCAGTCCCTGTGGCACACCATATCCCATCAGAGTCCATTTACTTTATCCCTAAACGTATCTCCTACTTCTCAAACGATTAACAAACTTTGGCACAAAATTACTTCCGATCCCATTAACTTCCATTTATGCTAAAAATGCCTTTTGCAGAATGTAATTGAAAGTCTGTTGGGAACTCTCTGAGCAACATTCATTGACTCTTCTTTATCCACATGTTAGTGACCACCTCACAAATTTCAACTTGTCTAGTTGATTGTGGTTCAAAGAAAAAGAAAGAAAGATGCACAAACGTTCGCATATTCAAAAGTTGAACAGACATCCAGTCAGGATGGAATGCACCCAAGGTTACAAGAAAAATAAGGGAGGAAACAACATAGATCTGGACACAATTTTCTTGGAAAAGGGATTGGTGTTAGGGGATTGGATAATTGCAAATGTTGCATCAATGTTCAAAAAAAAAGGAGAGTGACAAATAAGATAACTCCAGGTCAGTGACTTCAACATGGTGGCAGGAAAACCTTTTGCTGCTTAGATTATTATCCCTTCTCGGCTTTTTAACTAAGATGGGATGTCAGATCAAACCTAAAATGGGGTGCCATGCCTTATCTTGTCAGCTTGGATCCTGTTTGTCTCGATAGGGACCATAAGTTGGATTTAGAGTTTGGTTTTTGGAGTAAGTAAAGAATAGATTTGACTTTGCTGGTCCACTTTGAGCATTGACATTGCAACTTTAAGAATGAATTAAAATAATTTAAAAGAGAATTTAATAATTTGAAAAAAAATGAGTTAGTAAATAAAAGCCACAGATATGTGAAAGGAAAATTGTGTTTGATTAACTTGATTGAGTTCTTTGATGAAATAACAGCTAGGATGGAATTGGAAAAATAGGTCAGTAAGCAAAATTAAAGCCCACTGGGTTAATGGGATAGTGGCAGTATTGTTATAAGATTGGCAAAGAGACAGAAAGCAGAAAAAGTGCTGAGGATTACTGCACTCCCAAGCTAGTCTCCCACAACACTTTACCTCTGGGGAAGTGTCCCAGCAATGCTCACTTGATGCTGGGACCAATGCACTGTTTGATAAATAATAATGAATTGGATTTGTGTGTACAGGGCAAAATTTTAAAGTTTGCTGATGGTACAAATTCAAAAGTAGCAAACAATGAGCAGGTCAGTGACAGATCTCAGGTCATGAAAGATAGACTGGTGAAAAGGACTGGCACATGGTGAATCAAATTTAATGCAGAGATGCGCGATGCACAGGAAGAATGAAAAGAGGTTATGGCACAATTTTAAAAGAAGGTACAGGAACAGAGAGATTAGCAACCTACATGAATAAATCTTTAAAAGTGACAGATCAAGTTGAGAAAACTGTCAAAAACATAATAACAATATACTACATAAAAAATTTAACCCCTAGAACCTGCTCTGCAATTTAACAAGGTTATGGCTGGTCATGTAAGTCAGTTTTATTTTCCTGTACTATTACCATATTCCTCGCTTTCCTGAGTATCCAATGTTGATCTCTGAGATGAACATATAAATGACGAAACATACACAATGCTTTGTTCTAGAGATTCCAAAAGTTCATATCCTTACATCTTCAAAGGAGCCAGGTCTAAAGTTACATAATAGCGCAGCTTGTCATTGCTGCCTGTATATCCATTGGCCCCATAAAACATGAACAACTCACAACTGAAAGAGTCAGCAAAATGTAATAATGTACAGAGCCAGTAATGCGTCTCCACTTCATGCAGCTGGTGCCGCAGTACAGCTACTACATATTATTCCTGGGTAAACAAGGAAGAAGCACAGTTACAGTTATTAGTCTAATAGGCCCTGGAAAGGGAAGATTCTCAGTTAATGGCTGATGTAGATCACAAAGCATGGGTTTAATAAAGGCAATCTTGCAAATGTCTTTCCCGTATATAATATTCAACAATTGACATGGGGCAAGCAGATCAGAAAGTTAAATCTAGCACTGAAAACCTGGTACTGGAGGCAGGGGTTTTGATTCATGGCGCACCGTCAGCAGTACTGGGGAAAATGGGAAACTGTTCTGTTGGGACAGATTCCGTCCACTTAATTTAGACTGGGACTCGTGTCCTGTTGAATTGAATTCCAGCATGATGGATAGGGCTTGAAACTAATGAAGGGTTGGAAGGATTCAGGAAAGGATAAATTAAAAAAAATGTTGAGGCTGTGGAACAGAGCAGTGGTTTGAATAAAAATATGCGGAATGAGTCAGGAAGGGACAAATAGCTTAATATATTAAAAGTAATTAGTAATTAAGGCAGCATCTGTTTTTTGCAGTTGTAAATAGGCTAGATAGTGGACCACCAGTATATTTATTTGGATTTTAATAAAGCAGTCAGGTGCCAGATATCAGGTTATTACACGATATTAGTTCTCATGTAATTGGTGATAATATATTAGCATTAATTGATTAATAGACACTAAACCAAGTAGAAATAAACTGATTTATTGGTGCTGGGAGTCTGAATCTAGCAGGGTACAAGAAGGATCACAGCCTCAGCTTTTTGGAATCTATATCACTGTTTTAGATGAAGGAACTAAGTGTACTGTACACAAGTTTGTTAACGATACAAAACCAGAGGAGAAAGTAAACAGTTTGAATCAACAAATGTTAACATGCTTATGCAGCAAGCAATTAGGAAAACAAATAGTGCATTCACCTTTATTACAAAAGGGGGATTAGAGTGCAAACAAAGTTTTTTTGCAAAAATATATTTTATTCACAGAATATCTATAAGCACAATACAAGCTTTTCAAAATGGCCATCACATAGGATGCAATGATATTCAAGTTTTCTATGTAGATAATATTGTGCCCGAGTTGCTTCAGTTCAATCAAAGGCACATTACAGATATTTCAATATTGCCATTACAGAAAGTGCAATGATGCAAACATAAAACATTACATAGCGTGTTGGTGAGACTATACACCTGGAGTACTTTGTACATTTTTGGTATCCTTATCCAAAGACGGATACATTTGTCTTACAGCGACTGTAAGGTTCACTACTCGGTCTCCTGGAATGAGCAGATTGTATTTGTGGGAAAGATTGATTAAACCAGGCCTATATTCCTTACAATTTAACAAGATTGGGAGATGATCTCTTAAACATGTACAATTTTTAATGAATTTGAGAGAGTAGATTCCGTGAGTTTGTTTCTTCTGGCTGGGGAATTTAGAATAAGGAATTACAGTCTCAGAATAAGAGGCTGTTCGTTTAGGACTGAGATGAGGAAAAGTTCCTTCATTCAGAGGGTCACAAATCTTTGGAATTGTCTAGTACAGAAGCTGTGGATGCTCAGTCATTGAGTATGGTCAGATTTTGGTCAATTTTTGCACTGAAAGAGAATTAAGGGATATGGGGATTAGGCAAGAGTGTGGATTTGAGGTCAAAAATCAGTCTTCATCTTACTGAATGTCGGAACAGATTTGCAGGACCAAATGGCTTATTTTTGCTCCTGTTTCTATTGTTCAATTTTGATTTTATGATTTAAAAATTAATTACCCAGTAATTGTAATTTTAATAATCAGCTCATGAAAGTGACCCAAAGAAACTATGGAAGCTACTATTGGTTCAAATTTTATTGTATCTTTGCAAAAACTCAAAGTAAGGGATTTTAAAAATATTTAAATTTTAGCAATGTTGAAATTAAAGTCTGATTATTCCTGATTTTCTATAAATTTTTGATTTTTTAATACAAATAAAGCCACTGATTTCACAGAAAAATACAAACTGAAGGAACACAGAGAAAATCTCAGGTTATTAAAATCAATGATAAAAGCTTTCTTATAAAATAAATTCCTTATATACAACTCACTCGCAGACTTATTGCTTTCAATATATATATTTGTTCAGAATGACCATCTTTTCACTGATTTGTGCATTCTTTTACCATTCCAAAGCCAGCTGCCTATTTTGTTATGCCATCTCTTACTTTGCCATGAGACATCTTTGCCTGCCATTTCCTGGAATATATCTATGCCTGGTTTAAAAATTGATGGTATATTTGTAACTTTCCTGACTTAAGCACTACTCTCCTTCGTAATTCTGCCTTAAAAGAAATAAGAACTTGCATCTAAGTCATAATGTCATGACATTCCAAAGTGCTTTATTGCAAATGAAGAACTTTTGAAACAGTCATATTCTAATGGAAAAAATGTGTGACTGTGACTTTATACACAGCAAGCTTCCACAAAAGCAATGTGATATTGACCAGAATTTATATTTCTGCAATTATATCCATTGGTGGATCAATATTAGCCAACACACCAAAGAATAGCTCTCCCTCAAAATAGCACCATGGGATCTTTTACATTCAACTGAGACAGCAAATGGGTTTACTGTGTGTCATCTGAAAGACAGCATCTCGTGACTGTGCAACACATTCTTAATGCCTCACTGGAGTGTCGGACTGGATTTGTGTATAATCAAGGACCTCATGCATCCTGGACATACTATTATCCACCTTCTACTGTTGGGAAAAAGATACAGAAGTCTGAGGTCATATATGAGCTGAATCAAGAACAGCTTCTTCCCCCCATCATTAAACTTTTAAATGAACCTAGCTTATATTCAGTTGATCTTTCTCTACACCTTAGATATGACTGTAACACTACATTCTGTACCCTTGCCTTTCCTTCCCTATGTATGGTATGTTTTGTCCATGCAGTAAGCAAAAAAATATTTTTTACTGTATTCTAATATCTAATAATAATAAATCAAATGAAATCAAAGATCAGTCCTGGAACGAGATTTGAACACACAATCTTCTGACTCAACGGTGAAAGCACTACCAACTGATGCAAAACTCAAGAATTCCGTAAGTAATGGAATAGGAGGAGAGTCATACTGGCCCAAAATATTAACTTGGACGTAGTGTCTTTCCGTCATTTTCTGTTTTTGGTTAAGAAGAGCGAGGGCAATCTGATCCAGTTGGAGCACAGAGGATAGACACTGGACACCAGTGTCTCCCCTGCTCTTATTCCAAACACTGCTCTGCTCTTTTGCAAGCAGCCAGACTCATCCAACTCATTTGAAAGACAGCACCTCTGACAGTGTAGTGCAGCGCACCTCCTCAGCACTGCTCTGGAATATTAGGTTTGATTCTTGTGCTTAAACTTTGCAGTGGGATTTGAACCTGCAACATTGTGACTATGAAGGTAAGAGTACAAACTGAACCACAGCTGACCTGTTGGAGATGAGAGCATAGCGAGGGTGGTGGGAGAGTTTAGAAGAATGAAGGAGATAAGCTAGGACTTATCTTTACATTCCAGGCTGATCCTAGAATCAATGAGCAGTTTTAGCAGATGAGAAGATGAGAGTTGGACTCAGTGGTGCTTTCTGTGGCTTTGACTCTTATCTTCTCATCTGCGAAAACTGCTCACTGATTCTAGGATCAGCCTGGAATGATAGATATGATGGCAAATTATTGTTATTTGGAGGAGGAATGCGTGATAAAGGCTGATAGGATAGAGGAAGTAGATGTTCTGAGGGAAGATGTATTAGCAATTTTGAAAAACCTGAGGGTGGATAAGTCCCCTGGGCCAGATGGGATATATCCTAGGATACATTGGGAGGCAAGGGTTGAGATTGCGGAGCCATTATCTCTGATCTTTGGGTCCTCACTGTCCATAGGGATAGTGCCAGAGGAATAGAGAGTGGCAAATGTTGTTCCTCTTTTCAAGAAAGGAAATAGGAATGATCCTGTAATTAAAGGCCAATTATTCTTACTTTGGTGGTTGGTAAGTGAATGGAAAGGGTCCTGAGAAAACCCATACAGACATGGGGACAACGTGCAAACTCCTCATAGACAGTGAACCAAGCTGGGAATCGAACCTGGATCCCAGTCACTGTGAGGCAGCAGTGCTAATCACTGTCACTCCAATTTATAGTTAAAATATGAAAATATCAACTTAAATATAAAGTCCTATACTTCTGCAACATAAAATAAAACCTCTGAAATCGATAACTTTATAAGATTGGTGATAAAGCATTTAACATGACTCGTAGTTTTATTGATACAATATTAATTGCTCCTGAAACACACAAGCTTTATTTGGGAAGTCTCATTAAACATTTATTTTAAGTATACAAATCCGCGTTTCAGTATCTTGAAAACGCCTATTGAACAAATCCTTCCTTACCTCTAGTTCCTCCTGACTGGCTTTTTGCTGCAGCAAAAGTCTAATTAGAAGCAACTTGTTTGTCCAGTCAGAGATTGTAAGCGATGATTCTACTTGAACTCCTGATAAGGAGATAGGAATTGTGAAAACAGCTATTGGCGAGGCAGCGTCGCCGATTCCCACGTTGCTGCCGGCTGCTCTCTGTGATATCACCGGCTTGTTTATCTATGATCGAGGAGTCACCCCCTTATCAGGCAGACAAGGGGTTAAATATGCCCGGCCTGGTAGACAGCACGGAGCCAAACAAAATACCGATTTGACATTAAAAAGCCAGCGTGCAGCAATAGATAAATTGATGGAAAAGCCAGAATTAGCCGCTGATTGCAGGTGTCTGCAGCGCTTAGTGTAAATATGTTAATAGGCAACTCTACAACAAATTCCCTTAAAGCGATACACACTGTTCGCTTATTTAACTGTCCAATGTTTAAAGGGGTGGAATGAGTATTGCTGATTTGCAGCACAAAGGTCATGCATTGTGTCAGTGAAGCCGCAAAGATTAACAACGAAAAGAATGTACTAATCCATGACCTTATTAGTAAGTGAGTGTAGCCCTGTAGTTAACCACACGTGGCTGCTGTACTTTCCCTTGATTAATTCAAGGTTTTATTTGACGTGTCCCTTATCACAACTCTGACTTCGACTAGTTATTCAATCAGAGGCTCTTACCTTATTAAGGAGCCTTTTGTGTGGTACCGCTTTTTGGGAATCCACGTCCCTAGATTTGGAAATCCTGCTCTGAGGAAGGGTCATCTAGACCAGAAACATTGACTCTGTTCTCTCTCCACAGATGCTGTGAGACTTGCTGAGATTTTCCAGCATTTTCTGTTTGTGTTTTCGATTTCAGCATCTACAGTTTGTTGCTTTTATTTCATTATATCTCCCGGTTTCCCTTTACCTATATTGCTTGTTATCACCTCAAATAATTCTAATAAATTTCCCCTTCATGACGTCAGACTAACTGCTTGATTATGTTATATATTTCTAAATGCTCTGCTGTTACATCCTTTATGACGGATTGTAACGTTTTCCCAGTAAGAATTCTCATAACACCAGGTTAAAGTCCAACAGATTTATTTGGTAGCAAAAGTCACTAGCTTTCAGCGCTGCTCTTTCATCAGGTAAGTAGGATTTCTGTTCACAAACAGGGCATATAAAGACACAAATTCAATTTACAAAATAATGCAAGTCTTTACAGATAATCAAGTCTTAAAGGTTCATACAATGAGTGGAGAGAGGTCCAAGCATAGGTTACAGAAATGCGTATTGTCTCCAACCAGTGAGATTTTGCAAATCCAGGCAAGTCGTGGATTATCTCCCCATCCAACCCCACAACTTGCTCGAGCTTGCAAAATCTCACTAACTATCCTGGCTGGAGATAATACACATCTCTTTAACCTGTGCTTAACTCTCTCTCCACTCACATTCTCTGTATCTTTAAGACTTGATTACATATAAAGACTCGCATTCCAATCATTATTTTGTAAATTGAGTTTGTGTCTTTATATGCCCTGTTTGTGAAAAGAACTTCCACTTACTCGATGAAAGAGCAGCACTCCAAAAGCTAGTGCTTTTTGCTCCCAAGTGAACCTGTTGGACTTTAACCTGGTGTTGTGAGACTTCTTACTGTATTTACCCCAGTCCAACGCCAGCATCTCCACATGATATTTTCCCAATGACAGATGTCAAGCTAACTGGCTTGTAGTTAGCTATTTTTTGTCTCCCTTTTTGAACAAGGATGTTATGTTGATAGTTTTCTAATTCTCTGGAACTTTTCCAGAATTTAAGGATTCCTGGAAGACTACTACCAGTGCATCCGCTATCACTATAGTTCATTTCTTTAATGTCCTTGAACTTTCGGGTCCAGGGAATTTATTGGCCTTTGGTCCCCTTAATTTCTGTAGCACTTTTTCTCTAATAATAATTATTGTATTTATTTCCTATCCCCCTTTTTCCAATTGTTATTTCATATTTTGGGAATGTTATTAGTGTCTTGCACTGTGAAGACTGATGCAAAGTATTTATTTCATCTACATTTCCTAGTTCTCCATTTTTTTTTGCCAATCTCATTCTCTACAGGCATATGTTACTTCAACCTTTTCCATCCTTTTATATGTTCAAAGAAGGTCTTACTGTCTATTTTTACATTACTCACTAGTTTAACTTCTTTATATGGTCTACAGGAGTGAGAGCAATGGGAGGAGTAATTTGAAGATTAAGATTGAAGTTACTTTAGTGATGGAAGAAGCTATCGATAGGTAAGCTAGCAGTAGCAGAGGGTGGAATTTAGAAACAAAAACAGATTTAAGATGCTGGATTTATGTATAGACTCTCTTTACCAGCTTGAAGAGGTAGATTGTATAAGTGTAGATTGTAGATTGTAAATGTAGATTGTATAAATCTCCACAGACATTTTAAGCAGGTAGTAAACAAATATGTAGCAAAGATTGTGCAGTATTTTTGGATAACTTTAACATAGAAAGAGATTATGATAAGCAGATTAGCACGTGTCAGAAAGGTAGTGAATTTCTGGGCTGCATCTGGAATAAATTTCTGGTGGTTAATCAACAAGGGCATTTTAAATTCAGTAAGGAGCAATGAGGCAGATTCAGTTAACATCTCAGCAATGTATGAACATTTATCTAATTGTGATCACAAAATAATTCAGTTAATGCAATGCTTGAAAGGCAAAGCAGCTACCGAGATTCTAGATTTAGGTAAGACAGACTTGGATGGGATGCGACAAGAATTGTCCCTAAAAAACTGGACAAATTATTCATGGAGATGACAGAAGACCAGTGAAAGGTTTTCAAAAAATTTAAATTAATGTAGGAACAGGTTAATATATATATCTTAGGGGCAAGAGTTATACTTGTCAAAATATACAGCCAAGGATGACTAAAGAAGTAAAAGAAAAAAACATGAAACTAGACAAAAAACATACAAAAATGCAATCAAAAGCACAGATCCTAAGTGATTGAGAAAGACACAAGGAGCTGCAAAGTGTGTCAAAAGAGATAATAAGAGCTACAAAAGGGAGTAAGGGGAGATATTTGCAGGGTTATCTAAATCAACAATAGCTTTATATTACATTAGCAAGAATAAAAGTAGTTTGGTGTTTGGGCTGTTACCAACGATACTATCAATGCAAAGAAGGAATTGGTAGATGTGTTGAAAAATTGTTTTGCATCAGTATTTACATTAGAGGAACAGGTCAGTATGCCAGAAACTCCAATATTCAATCAGGGAGAGAGATTAACCAAAATTAATATCAGCAAAATAATAGTAATGAAAGAAAGAAAAACAGAAAACAGCGAGTCATGGTAAATGTTGTTATTCTTATTGGAAGATGGTCAACAGTCGTGGTCCCCAGGGCTTAATGATGGGATCACATGTCTTGGATGTTGGAATACAAATTAAAATTTCAAAATTTGCCATGCTACCAAACTTAGAGGCGCAGTAGACAGTGAAAATGATACCAAATAGCTGCAACAGGACATAGATAAGGTAGCTGATTGGGCAGACAAGTAGAACATAGAACATAGAACATTACAGTGCAGTACAGGCCCTTCGGCCCTCGATGTTGCGCCGGCCAGTGGACCCTCTAACTTAAACTATTCCAATATCATCCATATGCCTATCCACCGAACATTTGAATGCCCCCAAAGTAGGCGAGTCCACAACTGCTGCAGGCAGGGCATTCCACGCTCTCACCACCCTCTGTGTAAAGAACCTGCCTCTGACATCCGTCCTATAACTACCACCTCTTAATTTAAAGTTATGTCCCCTCGTGTTGGTCATCACCATCCGAGGAAAAAGGCTCTCACTATCCACCCTATCCAGTCCTTTGATCATCTTATACGCCTCAATTAGGTCACCGCGTAACCTTCTTCTCTCTAATGAAAATAACCTCAGGTCCCTCAGCCTTTCCTCATAAGGCCTTCCCACCATACCAGGCAACATCCTGGTAAACCTCCTCTGCACCCTTTCCAATGCTTCCACATCTTTCTTATAATTTCTTATAATACATCTTTCTTATATATATGGCGACCAGAACTGTATGCAATACTCCAAGTGCGGCTGCACCAGAGTTTTGTACAGTTGTAACATAACCTCACGGCTCCTAAATTCAATCCCTCTACCAATAAAAGCTAACACACCGTACGCCTTCTTAACAACTTTATCAACCTGGGTGCCAACTTTCAAAGAGCTATGTACTTGTACCCCAAGATCCCTCTGCTCGACAGCGCTATTAAGGGTCCTTCCATTAACCCTATATTTCATATGCCTGTTATTCCTACCAAAGTGAATCACCTCACACTTATCCGTATTGAATTCCATTTGCCGCCTCACGGCCCAGCTCTGCAACCTATCTATGTCCCTCTGCAAACTGTAACATCCATCCTCGCTGTCTACAACTCCCCCCACTTTGGTATCGTCAGCAAATTTACTAATCCAACCCTCTACACCCTCATCTAGGTCAATTATAAAAATGACAAACAGCAGTGGCCCTAAAACAGATCCTTGAGGTACACCACTTGTAACTGCACTCCAGGTTGAATATTTCCCATCAACCACCACCCTCTGTCTTCTATCAGCTAGCCAATTCCTAATCCAAACTGCTAAATCACCTTCAATCCATGCATCTGCACTTTCTGCAGTAGCCTACCATGGGGAACCTTATCAAACGCTTTGCTAAAATCCATATACACTACATCAACTGCCTTACCCTTATCTACCTCTTTGGTCACCTCCTCAAAAAACTCAATAAGGTTTGTGAGGCACGACTTACCCTTCACAAAACCGTGCTGACTATCCCTAATCAATTTATCCCTCTCTAGATGCTTATAAATCCTATCCCTTATCATTCTTTCCAAGACCTTGCCCACAATAGAAGTCTGGCTCACCGGTCTATAATTTCCAGGATAGTCCCTACTCCCCTTTTTGAACAAAGGGACAACATTTGCCATCCTCAAGTCTTCCGGCACTATACCTGTAGCTAACGACGACATGAAGATCAAAGCCAAAGGCTCTGCAATCTCCTCTCTAGCCTCCCAGAGAATCCTAGGGTAAATCCCATCTGGCCCAGGGGACTTATCAATTTTCATATCCTCAAGATTCGCTAACACCTCCTCCTTATGAACCTCAATCCTACCCAGTCTACAACCTGGTATCGCAGTATTCTCCCTGACAACACTGTCTTTCTCCTGCGTGAATACTGACGAAAAATACTCATTCAGTGTCTCTCCTATCTCCTCAGGAGTGACAGATAAAATTTAATACAGAGAAATGTGTGCTGATATGTAGTGCAGAGAGGAAGAGTAGGTAGTTCTTTTCCTTGCTATGACTGGTCAGATGCTCTAGATTGATATCCTGTGGGTTTTGAAGTCTGTGAGGACTCCTCCAACAACTTCCCCACATGCACCTGCATAAGGGCAGACTCAGCCACTGGATGGAGGTAATGTGGCGCTCTGAGCAAGTGGGGGGCAAGGGGTCAGATGTGGAGACACTTTGAACATTGCCTCTATTTCCATCCTCCCCACTCATGGCCATCCACATTTTCCCGTTGGACAAGAGTATGAGTAGGCAGAATATTGCAGAGGCCCAACATGCACTTGGTTGCTTACTTCATCTGATGCTTCTTATGGATAGTCATTTCTTCCATGGACTTAGAGATCGTTACAAAGGATTGAGACATCATGACACTCATGTTAGAGACAGATTCCCCCAATCACTCTCTCTTCAGCATAGCTACAAAAGCTGACAGGCCCTCACACATTTTGGCTGCTGTTCCAGCATTGTTTTCTTCCTTAATGATCCTTCGACCACTATCAGCATTTAGCACTCATTTGATGAAGAGGCAATGCTCTGAAAGCTCGTGCTACCAAATAAACCTTTTGGACTCTAATCTGGTATTGTGAGATTACTTACTGTGCCTACCCCAGTCAATATTGGCAACTGCACATGATAGCATTCAGTTGATGGGGACTCTCCTCCTCAATCTCTGTCTCCACCACTTGTTGCTGCTCACTGATAATCTGTGAGACACTGTGTATAGACCAATTACTGGTCTAGGACATCTCACTGACCAGTGCATATCTGAGCTGGTGGCTGGTGTTTATGAATGGATACATCCTCAGTGTGAGTGACTTCCTCTATGTCTTCCTCCTACATCATCTCCTGTGGGTGACAGGAGGTTAATTTGTCATTGAACACATTATCATATTTGAACAACAACATGGGTGAGTGTTAAGTCCACGTGATTGTGTTACATTTAATTCTGACACTCAGTAGCTCCATCTCTCTATATTTGACGATCAGGTATGCTGAGGTTATCTTATCTTTCGCAACTCCTTCTCTGCAGTGTCCAGATGGGTATAACAGGAGGACCACTGCCAGTTCCCTGCCTCTGCCTGACCTTTGTGCTTTCTCCTTCTGCAGGGCTGGGTGTGAAAGTGGAATGTGTTGGAAGATTCAAATAACATTTGTAGATGATCACTGTAAGAGCTGGGTATTCTATTGCAATAAGGCAAGTGTCAGTGGGGCTGCCTTTTAAAAAATTAATTCCCAGGATTCAAGCAAACTGGGCAAGATCAGCATTTATTATCCATCCCTAATTTCTCTCGGGAAATCGTTTTCAGAGAGCAGTTAAGAATCAGTGTTTGGGTTTAAGTAGATCAGGCCAGGTAAGGATTGCAGATTTCCTCTCCTAAAGGGTGTTATGAACCAGATTGTTTTTCCACTGTGGCCTTGTTATCACTGTTTCTAATACCAGCTTCTTATTCCAAATTTATTAATATCTCAGTTGTCATGGCACGATTTGACCTCATGAATAATGGAGCATTACTCTAGGTCTCTGCATTATTCATCCCGTAACAACCATTCTGCTGCCATTTCTTACAGTTAGTGAAATTTAAACAAAGAGAGATGAGTGTAACTGAAGTACTGTTAGCATAAGGAATGAGGTGCTGAGGAAGGCTTGAAAAGACATAACATAGACATTAGGATGAACCCAGTTTATTCTATATATACATCTTACAGAATAATAATGCAATTATTAAATTTCTACAATATTGTAATTCACTACATTTTAAATAGATAGTCCCGTTAGCTGTCATTTTGCTAACATTTATTCAAGTCTATCTACCCTTAGAGGCTTAGAGAATTCAATCTCTTCTGACACTGTGTCCACTACACTCTGCCGCCCTTCTGCCAAATCCAGCCACGCCTTCTTGTTTTCTGAGACAAGCTTCTTTAGAATCTCAAACAAAAACAGGAAATGCTGGAGAAATTCAGCAGGTCTGACAGCATTTGTGGAGAGAGAATAGAACCAATGTTTCGAGTGTGAATGATCCTTCATCTTTAACATCTTCCTATGAGTCTTTCCACCTTCCAGCATTATTTCCAGAGGGATATCATGGGGGCGGAATGCTGCCGTGCTACATTGCTACAAGTTCTGCCTCTGACTAAAGGCTCTGCAGTGCTCCAGGTACGACCCCCACAGGGTCCCTTTGAATCCTTGGCTTGAAATAGGTTGATGAAAGTCATCACCACTCTAATTGGGTGGAAAACCAGAAGTCAGATGCAAAGGAAGAGGCTGGATTTGTTAAAGAAACATGGACAAGTGCATTGCTGCAACTTTCTGGTTTCCCATGCACTGCTGGGCTCCCTTGCTGCAAATGAGTCAGGGTTAAAGTTCAGCCCAGTGAGACAGCAAATGATCATGGGCAGGTTAAGTGAGGGAAGAGGGGAAGGGGAGAAAATGGTAGATGGTATACAATGTGAGTTTATTAATTTTTTAAAATTGGTGAGGACATATTTAATGTTTCATGTCCGTGAAACACAAAATCTCAAAATTATAAAAAGTTACATTGCAGACACAGCAAGAAATTAGGAAGGCAAATGCCATGTTGACCTTGATTGCAGGGAGTTTAGAATACACAAGTAAATACGTCTTCTTGAGTTATATAGGGCTTTTATGAGACTTGTATAAAAAAGAGACTATATATAGTTCTGGGATCTGTAACCAGAAAAGGCTACACATACCTGAGAGGTTATGAAATGAGATTGATTTCTGGGATGAGGAGATTCTTTTCTATAGTGCGAGAATGAGTCGAAAGGGCTCGAACATTCTAGACTTTAGAAGAATGAGACACGACTTGATTACAATATACAAGATTCTGAAGGGGTGAGATTGGATAGATACTGAGAGACAGGAGAAAATAGAAGTTGTGGGCGTAGTTTCAAGTTAAAGCGTCATTTAACACTGGAATGTGGAGACATTTCTTCACTCAGAGAATTGTGAACCTTTGGAATTCTGGAGCCTAAAACCATGTGCTCAGTCAATAAATACCCACTAAAATCAATATATCTATTAAGTGAAGAGCAAACAAAGTGAATGGAATTAATGTAGGAAGTTTGATTGAAGTCAAACCTCAGCCATGGTCATGGCAAAGCAGGTTTATGTGGCCAAATAGCCCAACTGGTGAAGTATCCACCTCTCCCACAATCCCCCCTTCCCCACCCCCAATTCTCATTGAATCCAGTTATACTAGTGATTCTCGATATTTCGTTCAGTCAAATGCTGCTTTGGTGTCAAAGACAGTCATTCTTCATCATCCCTGCTTGAACAAAGGCTGTAATGAGGTCAGGATATGAATTGCTGTGGCGGAACCAAAACTGAGTACTAATGATCCCTTTTATCACTTTACAGATGACCGAGAGTAGACTCATGTGGCAGTAGTTGATTGGGTTGGATTTGGCCTGCTTTTTATGGATACAACGTACCTGGGCAATTTTCCTTTTCCACCCCATTTTTAAGTTTGTGTAATGTTGTGCCTGGTGTATCTTCCTGCGTTCTATCATTGAACCAGGATTAATTTCCTGGATTGATGGTAAAAGTAGAGTGCAGGATATACTGGGTCATGAGATTACAGATTGTAGATTACAGATTACAAATCAGCTACTGCCAATGACCTTCATCATCTCTTGGCTGCTAGGTTTTGACTTGCTAATTATATTCAAAACCTATTCCAAATGGCATGGTGGCAGTGCCACACAACATGATGGAGGATATCCACAGTGTGGATTACAGTCTTCAGCTCCATAAGATTTGTGCAGTGGTCATTTCTACCTATACTGTCATGGATAGTTGCAGCCACTGAAGGTAGGTTATTGAGGATAAGATCAAATAAGCTTTGTGCACTTGTTTGTTCCCTCACCACCTCTGCAGATCCAATAGAGTAGCTATGTCCTTTGAGCTCATCTTGTTTTGTCAATGGTGATGTTACCGAGCCACTCTTGGTGGTGGACATTGAATATTTTGCCCTTGTCACTTGCTTCTTCCAGTAGGAATTCAACATGGGGTACAAATGTCTTGAAACTTAATGGGATCTGGAGTGAATGTTGATAATCCCCAGGACAACTCCTTCCTGATTATGTACCACTCTGCTTTCAACAACGTGCCAGGGAGATGGGAGTTATATCCTACCAGTCAGATAAGTCATACCTAGAGAAAGGTGGTTTCTGGGACATCATAAGATGTGAACCCATGAGCATGAGTATACTAGGTTGTTCTTATTAGTCTGTGAGAGAGCCAAATTTTACTATTACTGCAGATCCTTGTGCTCAAATGGTCTTGCAAATGTGTTACAACAGTCCAGAAAGCCATGGGGTTAAACGACCTACACCAGTTCCTATGTTGCTATTTTCAGAATAAGTGGGAAGCACTAAGAATGAGATGAGGAGAAATGTGTTTGCACAGAGGGTTGTGAATCTTTGGAATTCTCTACCCCAGAAGTCTTTGGGAGCTCATTCATTGAGTACATTTAAAGCAGGGATGGATAGATTTCTGATTAACAATAACTTAAAAGGGTTATAGGGATAATGTGTTAAAAAGCATCAAACTTGATCAACCACAATCATACTGAATGGCAGGGCAGACATGATGGACCGAATAATCTACACCTGTTTTGACGTTAGGGTTAGTATTGAATTAGAGTTAAAGTTAATGTTAGAGTTTGTGAAGTGTGTGTAAGGTTTATTAGGGTTCTGAGACTATTATTATTATTCTGGGTTAATCATCCGATTTCAGACAGGGTAAGGATTTGTCCTGTGGATTAAGGGTTAGGGTTAGTTATAGGTATTAGGGGTTCGAACTAGGGATTAAGGTTAGATGTTTGTATTAAGATTTGACTTGGGATGAGAGTTAGCCAGCTAGGGTTAGATGTTAGAGTTACTATTAAGGTGAGAGGTATGGGTTAAAGATTGTCCTGAGGTGTAGTTGAGGTCAGTTGAGGGTAGGATAACGTGTCTGTCAGTTGACAGATCGTCCTTCGTATTTATCCAAACTCATGTTTTGGCAGGAGCGGATGAAGTCCACCTCATTCATTCTTCAGAATGAGTGAATGAGTTTGATAAGATGCTGATGTGAGATTCACACTGCCACGAAAGTGGCTCTTTATTCATCCAATTAATTTTCTTGCTTAGAATAATTCTTTAAGACTGGTTTTGCCTCTTGAGACATTGTCACCAAGGAAAATTGCAAGAGTCCTCAGATGATTCTGGAAGGAAAGACTGACCTCTCCCTTCTCCTGGAATGATTTGTCTTCATCACCTTGGAGTCAGACTCTGAGTTAACAAAATATATTTCTGTTTTTAGATACGGAGACCCCGTTTATCTTGTAATACAATGGTGCCATCTGGTGCTGCTGTTAAGAATGTACAGATATTTGTGGGATTCTTTCCCAGTCTCTTGTAATGCGAGTGGTGAATATAATTTACTTACCTGTTGCAGAGCTTTTAACAATACTACTAATTTGATAATGCACTTAGTTTAGTAATTTCATTTAATTCTCTGCATTTTACTTTTATTATCGTTTCAGGATTTTATGGGACTTGGACATTAACTGATAATGTCCAGGTCCACAATAACAACCATAACAACTTCCATTTGTAGAGCATGGGTGATCAGTGACCAGATTTTGGTGCAAGTTAGGACACACACAGCAGTATTCTAAGTGACCCCAGGTTTGAAAGCATCAAAGGTCGACTAGGGGAACATTGGAATAGTCAGGTTTAGAATAGCAAAGGCGTGGATGAGAGGTTCTGTGATGGGTAGATTCAGGCAGTGTTTGGGAGGTGGAGATTGGAGGTTTGCGGAATAGCGTAAGTATATAGTTGGAAACTCATCTCCTGGCCTCTCTAATGTCTTAACAAACGGCTACCCCTCAGTGACATCATCTAAAAATCCAGCATCAGTTGTCACATGTCACATGTAGAATCATAGAACCCTATAGTGCAGAATGAGGCCATTGGCCCATCGAGGCTGCACTGATCACAGTCCCACTTAGGCCCTATCCCCATGCATTTACCCTAGCTAGTCCTCCTGACACTAAGGGGCAACTTAGCAGAGCCAATCCACTTAACATGGGAGGAAACCAGAGCACCCAAAGGAAACCCACACAGACACAGGGAAAATGTGCAGACTCCATACAGACAGTGACCCAAACCAGAAATTGAACTTGGATTCCTGGTGCTGTGAGGCAGAATTGCTGACCACTATGCCACCCTTGTGCGCTGATAACATCCAGCTCTACTTCACAACCTCTTCTCTCCATTCCTCCACTGTTGCTAAGTTATTTTCTCCAATTAGAGTTTGAGAAGTCCAAAATACCATTGGGCAGGATTTTCGGCTTCGCTCACCCAAGGCCAGGAAATCCCACCTGAGGTCAATGGAGCTTTGCATGGTCTTGTCCCGCCTGTTACGGTTCCCGTGGGGAGGCACAGGGCAGGAAAATTCTGTCCATTGTCTTTGATACCAAGCTCCATCCCCTATCCATTGAATTTATTACGCTCCCTGGCAATTAAAGGAATTAGAATTTTCACAACTCTGATGCTATAGAAGAGAAGGCAAGGACAGATCTTGTCAGACCTTGTAGAGCCAGAGGAAAAGCCATTGTAGGCGATATCCTAGTTATGATTATTTAGGAAAGCAGGAGATTGCACTTCCACCTGCTGAATGATGCTGCATAGGCTTTGGAATGTCATAGGCTGCAAACAGGTCAGGAAGGATAAGAAGGGAAGGTCATGAAAGATGTCATCTGTGACCTTGATGAGAATGATTTTGTTCCTGTGGCAGTTGTGGAAATCTGACTGGAGTGATTCAAACATGGAACTACAGGAAGAATGGGAACAGATTTGGAAGGTGACAATACGTTCATGGACTTTGGAGAAGAAAGAGCGATTAGGGATGGGGCAGTAGCAGGAAGGTGAAGTGAAGTTTCGTTTCTTTTGAGGAATGTGGTGCTGACAGGAAGATTTAAAGAAATAGGGGGTGAGCACAGAAGAGAGAGGCTGTTAACAATGTCAGCTCAAGTGAGAGCTTGGAAGGGATGGGTAAAGAGTCATGGGTTCAGAGATGAGTCTCAAAGATATGATGAGATGTAGAGGGCTTCAGGGATGATGGGAAAGAAAGTAGTAGAAGAGGCAAATCAGGGCTAGAGCTGGGGAAGGGGGATCCCAATTGAACAGCACCTCCCAAACCTTTTCCCAGTGTGACCCCATTTTAGTGCTTCAAACATGGTATAACCCTGGAGTTATTGTTCAGGGAGGGGTGTCCTACAGTTACTGGCTGAGGAGAGATGGGATGTGGCTGGTGAGTGGAGTGCAGGAGGATTGCCTTCAGTTTTTAAGCAGAGGAGGAGATAAAACCACATAGCAGGACAGTAACCTTCACTCCCACATTATGTCAGTGAAAGGTTTGGGAGGTTTATACACACAGAGGCTTATTCCTGGCATTCCCTCTCACTCCAACTCCCAAATTACAGCATATGTCTTCTCTCCCACACTTAATCTTCTGCCAATTGGGATTCCTATTGAGGCTGCCTGTGGGAAACTCAGACAAACCCCTCCAGAGAGCTGAGAGCCAGTGACAAAAATTAGGTGGGTGCACCACAGGACCTTAGGATCAGTCCCAGAACAATGTCTCCATCCCACAGCCGTCATCACCATCTCGATTACAATCCCAAAATCTCATTCTGCCACCTCACTGGGGAGGGGATGATGGGGGGAGGGGATCCTTTACTTAGGGTTTGGCCTGCCTTCGAGAAAGTTTAGTCCAGTGGGTGTGAGGTAGAGAGAGAAGTAATAGTGTGAGGCAATAAAGGGAAAATAATACTGAATCAACATAAGCATATAAGGCTGAGAATTAATTTGGGTTAACTCACAGAAAGACCTATTTTTACAGGGGTCAAAGGTAGCTTCAAAAAACAACACAATAATGTGAAGTTGCTGATAGAACCTAAAAATAGATATTCTGGGATGCTTGTTATAACACCAGCGTGTGAACTGCAATACTTAACTCTGATATATAAAATCATAAAACAGATAAAAGAAACACTAGGCCCCAAGTTTTATATCTTATTGGACACAGCAACTTGATTGAGCACATTGACCAACCTGACTGTTACAAACAAGTCCAGCTTTCAGGAATAAGTTAAAAATAACATTTCTGAGAAATTGAAGGGGTACCTCATGATAATAGGTGGTTTTTTTCTCTAAATGTAGTACAGCAGTTAAGGGTGGTCTATTATTGACCAAATGGACATCACCATTAATTTTATATAACCTCAAGATTTACTTTGACTCAACTCAAACGTTCTAAATCATCTGCTTCTCTTAGATTGACTCCAAAGCACTTCTGAAAGAAGTCTACAAGATTATGAGGACCATGGACAGAGTGGATAGTCAGAAGCTTTTCCCCAGGGTGAAAAAATCAATTACTAGGGCGCATAGGTTTAAAATGCAAGGGGCAAGGTTTAAAGGAGATGTACAAGGCAAGTTTTTTACACAGTTGGTTGTGGATGTCTGGAACCCACTGCCAGGAGAGGTACTGAAAGAAGATACGGTAGTGATTCTAAGGGGCATCTGGACAAATATATACATAGGATGGGAATAGAGAGATATATTCCCCGGAAGGGTAGGGGGTTTTAGTTCATTTGGGCAGCATGGTCGTTGCAGGCTTGGAGGGCCGAAAGGCCTGTTTGTGTGCTGTAATTTTCTTTGGTCTTTGCAATTAGTGAATCTCACATGCTCAGGGATTAATTGAAATTTAGACTTTTGAGAGGAGAGTAAAAATCTTGGCTGGTTTTCTTCCGCTGGGTGAGGGCAAGTTGGGTTCAATGGGCCCAGTTGTGTATGCTTGAGTTTAGCTCCCTCTGGTGGAATGTAGAAAAATTAGTTGTGGGAAATACCTTATCTCCATAGCTCCAGGTACAAGGTTACGACTGTAAAACAACACAGCTAATCTGAGTGGCTGAATCAATGAATATCTCACTTTGTGGTTGGAGGTGAGGGTGTAGGAGACAATGTTAAGAAGGTAGATTGCCAGGAACTCGATCAACATTAAAGTCAGTGGGAGGGAATTAACCTAATCGAAACATATAAGATGATTAGAGGTTTAGATAGGGTGGGTGTGTTTTTTGGTGGGTGGGGGGGTTTTTGGGGTGTTTTGGGGTTGGGGGTTTTAATTGGGAAACTCTTTACTGGTTACAAAGTTTATAAAGTGCAGAAAGACAAAGGTGCTTGTTGTTGGAGGCCAATAATTTTAGTCCAAGGACATCACTGTAGGACTTCCTCAAGTTAGTGTTGTAGGCTCAATCATCTACAGAGACCAGTTAAATTGTCTCTGTTTCTCATCCTTACTTCATGCGTCAGAAGCAGCCATGCCAATGGCTGCACAAAATATAAGAGAAATGTTAACATTTGCCTGAAAAATAAATATACAAGGCCAGTTGAATCATTTTCTGCCCTTGTTAGGATAGTTATCCAATGGCACCCAACTTAATTTCTTCATGCTGTTTTATTGACCTTTGGATGAAATAATTCAGACCATAACACTATAAGACATAGAAGCAAAATTAGGCCACATGACCCATAGAGTCAGCTCTGCTATTCACTCATGGCTGTTTTTTTTTAACCCCATTCTCTTGTCTTTTTCCCCATAACCCTCAGTCTCTTTATTAATCGAGAACCTATTTATGTCTGTCTTAAAAACACTCAATGACTTGGCTTCCACAACCTTCTGCAGCAAAGAATTTTACAAATTCACTCTGGCTGAAGAAATTCCTCCTCATCTCTGTTCTAAAAGATTGTCCCTTTAGCCTGAGGTTATGCCCTCTGGTTCTAGGTTTTACTACTAGTGGAAACAACCCCTGCATGTCCACTCTATCCAGGCCTTGCAGTATCCTGTAAGTTTCAGTAAGACCCCCACCCTCCCCACCATCCTTCTAAACTCCAACAAACGCAGACCCAGATTCCTCAACTGTTCCTCATACAATAAGGTCTTCATTCCAGGATCATTCTTGTGAACCTCCTCTGGACCCTTTCCAAGGCCAGCACATCCTTCCTTAGACAAGAGCCCCAAAACGGTCACTGTACTCCAAATGGGGTCTGACCAGAGTCTTGTACACCCTCAGAACTACATGCCAACTCCTGTATTCTAGTGCTCTTGACATGAATGCTAACATTGCATTTGCTTGCCTAATTGCCCACTGAACCTGTAAGTTAACCTTAAGAGAATCTTGAACAATGACTCTCAAATCCTTTTGTGCTTCTGATTTCCTAAGTATTTTTCCATTTAGAAAATAGTCTATGCCTCCATTCCTCCTTCCAAAGTGCACAATTTTACAATTTTCCACATTGTATTCCATCTGTCACTTCTTTGCCCACTTTCCTAACTTGTCTAAGTCCTTCTGCAGCCCTCCCCCATCCCACTTCCTCAATACTACCTGTCCAATGGTTTCTCTATTCAACACTTCAAAAAGATGACTTTACAGGTTAATAAAAAAATCATCTTTTTAATTATAGTGGCCTTGGAATTCAGGGTACTGGGGGATGAATTGAAGAAGCATGGGACCCTCGAAGCAGATATGATTTGGTTCCATTTTCATAAGGAGTAATTTGTACTTTCAGGAAAAGTCTCAAAACTGGGATCTGATATTTCCGACTCACGTCTAAGTCTTAGCAATGCTGGTAACTCTCTGCTGTCTGGGAATAGTCGAAAGGTGAGGAGTAATTTTCCAAGTGCAAAGACTGGCACAGGGAAGGTGGGGATGATATGAAATGTTTTTGATATCCTTTCCAGAATTTCACATCAACTTCTGACTAGGAATTTGGGATGGCTTCAGGAAAGTTGTCGGTGCCCAAGCAGAGATTTCTACTCTGTACCATGTTCTTGTAGAGCATTAAGGAAGGAGCATCAACTCTGGCCCATCACAGGGGAAAGTTGCCCATCTGGTCACTTGGCAGGGGCTTCACTCACTGTGCTGATACTGTGCCTTTAAGAAATATATTTGCGTCATTTTTTGTGAAGGTGATATTTAGATTCAGAATCATTAAATTCAATCTGGTTTCTATGATTCTATGATTCAAATGGAGCCAATTTGCTACAACTGGGCAGCCCACATGCAAAACATGCAGAAGGATAATTGCTGCTAATTATTGGGGTGTTTATTTTAATCCCAGTTAATACAGTTTGCTTTTTTTTAGGTTCACCCTATATTAATTTGATTTCATTTATTTGGTTGGACAATGTGCCCTGGGAGTTCAAAGTAGGGTTTCATTAGGTTGATTGATATGTGTGTCATGTGAATAGATTAAGCTAGCTAGGCAATCAAGAAGTTGTTGCTCAAATTTGAAAAGGAGCAACAGCTCTGTTTCTTTTTCTCTCTCTTTGGAAATTGAAGTCTAGAACCTGCTAGAAAATTGGTATCTCTCTCCAGAGGTTTACAAAAGGCAAGAGATGTTTTCTGCTTCTCTCTCTCTCTCTGGAATTCTGCTGTGTGAAGACAGATCTTTCCCTGGAGGCATCTGTCTGAGAGTCAGAAGACAGGTCTCTCTCTATATCTTTCTCCAGAGATGTTAAAAGACTGGAAGATGGGCAATTCATGTAAGCCTGTGTTTTTGCTAACTGATTTTTGAGAAACATTTATATCCATGTGGAATATTGCTTTATAGAACTATTAGAGATAGCCAGCAGTTAAGAATTATACCTAAAGTTAAAGTAAATTAATACCTAAAGTTAAAGTAAATTTATACCTAAAGTAAAGTAAAAGCAATGCTGTCAAGGATGTTTTGTTAATTATTGAGACATAAGTCAACGGATCTCACTTGTAACCACATCAGTATGTGAAAAAAAAACAAGAGCTGCTGAACTGACATTCAGAGAGAGAGTCTGAAGAGAACTTTGCCAAATTCTAATATCACCTTTTATTGGTGATCAACTTTTCTTCCTTCATTCACTTTGTAAAATTTCTAGTGTTCTAATGGAGCTTTGGCCAGCAGGGCCTGTAAAGTTAATTGTTCTTATGTCTAAATAACTTGTTAAATTCCAAGGAATTTACGTAAGTTCAGCTTATTATTTATTCTTTGTTTCAAATCCCTGTAAACTTTTATAAATTCTTAAATAGAACATAGAAAAACTATGTTGCAGCTTTATAAGACCCTAGTCAGACCTCTCTTAGCACAAACAGGCCCTTCGGCACACAAGTTGCACTGATGATATCCATACCTACTGGGCCTACCTATAACCTTCACTTCTATTAAGTTCTATGTACTCATCCAGAAGTCTCTTGAAAGACCCTATCGAATTTACCTCCACCACCATCGATGGCAGCCGATTCCACTCACCCACCATCCTCTGAGTGAAAAACGTGCCCCTGATATCTCTTCTGTACCTACTCCCCACCACATTACACCTGTGTCCTCACGTAGAAACCATTCCAGCCCTTGGAAAAAGCCTCTGAGAGTCCACCCAATCTATACCTCTCAACATCTTTTCACTTCTATCAGTCACCTTTCATCCTTCGTCTTTCTAAAGGAGAAAAGACTGAGCTCCCTCAACGTATCCTCATAAGGCATGCCACCCAATCCATGCAACATCCTTGTAAATCTCCTCTGCACCCTTTCAATAGCTTCCACATCCTTCCGGTAATGAAGCCACCAGAACTGAGCACAGTATTCTAAGAGAGGTCTGACTAGGGTCTTATAAAGCTGCAACATTATTTCTGACTCCTAAACTCAACCCCTTGATTGATGAAGGCCAGTACACAATACGCCTTCTTAAAGTTTAACCACAGCCTTACCTGTGAGGCCAATTTAAGAGTCCTATGGACCCGGACCCAAAGGCCCTTCTGATCCTCTACACTGCTAAGAGTCTTACCTTTGATATTATACTCCTTCATCCCATTTGACCTGCCAAAATGGACTACTGCACACTTATCTGTGTTGAAGTCCATCTGCCACTTCTCTGCCCAGTCTTGCATCCTATCATGTCACACTGTAACCTCTGACATCCCTTCAAACTATTTACAATACCACCAACCTTCGTGCTGTCAGCAAACTTACCAACCCATCCCTCCACTTCCTCATCCAGATCATTTATGAAAATTACAAACAGCAAGGGTCCCAGAACAGATTTCTGGGTCACTCTACTGGTGACCGATCTCCATGCAGAAAAAGACCCATCTACAATCACTCTCTCCCTTCTGCAGGAAAGCCAATTCTGGATCCACAAGGCAACAGCCCTTGGATCCCACGCCCTCTCACTTTCTCAAGAAATCTTGCATGGGCGACCTTATCAAACGCCTTACTGAAGTCCTTATAAATCACATCTACTGCTCTTTCTTCGTCAACGTATTTAGTCACATTTTCAAAGAATTCAACCAAGCTCATAAGGCACGATCTGCCTTAAATCTGGAAAGCATGAAAATGAGTTTGATATTTCCACTCCCTGATTGTAAATCTGCTTAAGGGGAGATGGTGTCATGTCACTGGGCAAGTAATCCAGGTAAATGTTCGGAGGACCTGGGTTCAAATCTCACTAAGGCAGCTGGTGGAATTTGAGTTCGCTGAGTTCGCTAATGTTCTTTAAGGAAGGAAATCTACTATCCTTATCTGGTCTGGCCTCCATGTACTGTAGAGGCACAACAATGTCCTCTGAAATGGCCATATAAGATACTCAGTTCAAGGGCAATTAGAGATGGGCAAATGTTCAAAGTGGGGAGATAAGGAAACTGACACATATATGCTATAAGCCAAGTTAACAGGGTAGGTAACATCAAAGGGAAAGAATGATATATCCATAGCAGTAGCAGCAACTACTATCACAGCCATATTTACCTGCAGTAAACAGTCTCCTGAAAATAAGTTATTGTTAAAAAGGCAGCTAGTTAGAATCCAAAACTCAAACAGAGAAGATTGCACCTTTGCTGAAGCTGAAAACAATTTTCCTAAATGTGGACAAATGACCTGTGGGTGGTATGATCTGCTGGATGTAGCTCACAGAGTTCTATAACATTGAATGTTGTTTGGGAACAAAAGGGTGTCTCAGAGTTTAGAAAATGTAGGTAATTCAGAACAAAGGGGTAATTTCATGTGAAATGATGTATATAGCCATCGGTGCAGTTAAGTGTTGTTATAATTGAAGTCAGAAACTCCAAAGTGTGTTATGAAGTCAGCCAGGATCAGGAGTTTTGCAATTTGAATTTGGTGAGGGTGAGCATGAGATGTTTCACTTCAGGGATGATTCAAATGACCCACTAGGGAACTTTTATCAAACAAAGTTTATTTTAAGAATACAATTAACATATAGCAATATTTTTATCAATTAAAAACAAGAAAGAAAAACAACCATGATATTGTATAATCCTTAATAAATATATGAAATGTTCCAACAAAACAAACTTCCTTAAACAAAACCCTTGTTTTGCACAGAAAATGTGAATGCTTACATGATGCCAGAACGTAGACCTTTGGTTGAATGCTCTCTTGAGACATACACACACACTGGCTTGAAATCAGAATAGCTTCCCAAAACAACAGAGGGAGAGAGAGAGAGAAAGAGAGAGGGACTCTAGGCACTAACTAGCAAAACAACCAACAGCAGAATTTTCACTCCAAGAAGGCAAGGAGCTTCACTTCCAGTTAGCTAGCAAAATTTCCAATACTAGAGAGAGAGGTAGAGAGAAACACTGCTTTTCAGTCTAATGTTCACATCCTTTCTAAACTAAAACAGCATCTTGTAGCCAAACTAAAAGTGAAACCTTGAACTTACTATAAAGAAACTAAAATATCCAAAACACATGACCTGCCAAACAATATTCCTCTCAACAATGCAGGGCCATAAAACAAATCCCAGAAAGTACTTGAGGCCCAGAGTAAAAATAAATAACACCAAATTTAAGCCATTGAAGCAGCAATAAAAGGCCTTTTAGCAGATAGCTAGTGTCACAATGAAACCAAAAGGCCAGTTTACAAGCTGCAAAAAACATGATCTAAAAAAAAATCCTTACAGGTACACTGGCATCATTGTACAGTTGTTGTGAATTATAGTTCTTCTCAAATGTGTTTTCCCTTTAAGTTAATATTCTGTATTAAGTGATCTCAAAATGACTGGAATATTCCTCCCTGATTTGCATAACTTTTCTTACATTATACCGAATTAAAAATATACACTACTAAGAACCAAAGTTCTAAGTTACCCTTCTATGCTTTGGGATGCCCTCACACTTACCATCAGTAGGCTTCTTAACACAGCAGATGCTGGCCTTGCCAGTGATGCCTACATCCCATGAAAGAATAAAAAAAGGAAAAACTATCTTTTTTGTTCCTCGCTATATATGTCAACTAAATCAAGAGCAGAAGCATGAGGGTGTAGTGAACATAGAAGCTGGACTAGACTATACAGCCCTTCAAGCCTGCTCTACCATTCAATTGTATCATGACTGACCATCAACAACATTTCCTGCACTATCCCAGGAGTGTAGAGCTGCTGGAATGTATTGAATTAGCACTCCGTTACGTCTTCTAGCCAGTGGCAGTGCAAACTGCAAGTCTCCCCACAATTCATGACTCCCCTGCTAGTGCCCTGGCTTCTTCTCCCAATGAACAGCCCAAAAGTAAAACTCATCAAAACTGATCTTGCATTGCCTTACTGCTGGTTGCAATATTACAGACTTTTTACAAAATGTTGAGCTTTTTTTTAACATGCCCATTGAGCTATCCCCATCCCCACTGATCACCTCTTCTGGCCCTACGTTCTTGGCACTGTCCAATGCCCAGTGAACAGTGCTAAGGTGACCCTTGGGCAGTGTCAGTTTGCCCATTGGGCAGTGCCAGAATGCCAGAATTGCACTGCCAAGATGGCACTGCCCAAGGGACATCCCCCCATTCCCGTCCCTGATGTCCTGGGAGGGCCTCAATGGCTTCTGTTCCCTCCAGCGTGGTTGGCCGCTTTCTCCCCATTAGTGGGGAGCTGTCATAAACTCCGTTGGAAAGGATCACTCCTGGCAAGGGGAGAGATGCTAGTGGACCCAAAGAGTTCAGTCTCAGGCCCTTAATGATATGGAAATGAAGATTTCCACATTGTAATCAACTCCACACCGATTTCCGGCTGAGATGTGCGCAGAGGCCATTGCATCCAGTGGGAAGTCCATGAAATGTCCTCCACTGATATACCCCAGCCTGATACATTGGTCTGGCTGGGAGGATCACCCCTGTGGTTTTGTGAAAGGCAAACCACGTTTCACAAATTTATTAGAGCACTTTGGGTTTGTAACAAACCGGGTGGATGAAGGGGATAAAATAGTTGTCGTATATTTAGATTTCCAAAATTCATTCTACAAGATACCACATAAAAGGCTGCTATACAAGTTAAGAGTTTTTGATGTTGGGGAGGATGTATCAGCATGTATAGTAGATTGCCTAACCAACAGAAAGAAGAAAATTTGGCTAAATAAGTAATTTACAGATGGGCAAACTGTAACTAGTGGTGTATCACAGGGATCAGTGCTCAGGCTCAATTATTTAATGACTTGGATGTAGGAACAGACTTATTTAGAGCCAAATGTGCTGGTAATACAAAGTAGGAAAGTTGTGAGGAGGATACAAAGAGTTTGCAAAGGAATTTCAAAAGGTTAAGTGAGTGGGCAAAAAATTATCAGATGGAGTCGAATGTGGGAAAATATGAGGTTGCCAACTTTGGCAGAGAGGATAAAAAAAACATTATTTATATAGAAAGATACCACAGAACCCTGGGAGCATCCAGGATGCCCAGTAAATGAATTACAAAAGGTGAGCATGCATGTACAACAAATATTTCGAAGAGCAAATAGACATTGACCTTTTTGTAAAGGTTGAAATATAAGAGTAGGAAAATCATGACATAATTTGGCATTAGTGAGTCTACACCTTACTGTACTACGCACAGCCTGGTATCTTTACATAAGAAGGGAAGCTGTACAGAGAATGGTCACAAGGCAGACTCCTGGGGCAAAGAGATTGTCAAATGAGTGAAGGTCAAGGAGGTTGGATCTATATTCATTAGAGTTAAGGAGAATGAGAAGTGATCTTATTGAAACAGATAATAAGTTGAGGTGGCTTAGAAGATATTTCTTCTTTGGGGAGAATTTAGAACTGGGGGCCACAGTTTAAAAATAAAGGATCTCCCATTTAAAACAGAGCTGCATTGAAATTTCTTTTCTCAGAGCGTCATTTGTGTTTAGCATTCTCCTCCAAAGCTGGTAGTGGCAGTTGGGTTATTGAATACATTCGAGGCTGAATTAGATTGATTTTAGACTGACAAAGAAGTGAAGTGTTATGGGATTCAGTCAGGGAAGTGCAGTTATGGTCAGATCAACCATAACCTTACCGAATGGGGAAAGTAATCTCCGTAGACCAAATGTCTTTGACCTGCCGCTATTTATAATTTCATGATTGCATTCCTGTGGGTGCAAACTGATTGGCTTTTGTGTAAAAATAACATACACCAAAGTAGTTGAACTCAAACTTTGCAAGTCAGAATTTTCTACCCATCCTGGTAAACCTTGTTCAAATGTGAAAACAAAAAATGAAAAACTATATTGTGTATATTTCATATTTTAATCATTATCCCACACTGTGTTGTTCTTTGTTCTTTGTTCTATCTTGAACTGCTTTGTGCTCAGTTTTTGATGTCTGTACAGAAGGCCTCTACTTCACTTCCTCATTTCATTCAGCCCTGCTTTTTTGGGGGCCAGGGTATGCCTGATAGACCCAAGAATAAAACATCAACAATGGACAGGATTCTCTGGCTGCAAGAATCCCAAGACCAGAAATTCCCACTCAAGCTCAAAGGACCTTAAAATAGTCTTCTGAAATTTGTGACTGGCTGCTACCATTCCTGTGGTGGGTGGGACAGGAAAGGTGTCTATCTTTTATTTCATTTTAAAATCAATTGTCATCAAGTTTCTCTTGTTCAAGACTTTCTTCCCTCATTCCAAAAAAGGTCAATCCACTAACAAGTGAAACAAGCCTCGTGACATTTTGCTGCATTTTTCGCAGTGTATGAACAATTTTCTTTATTTCTTTTTGAGTGGAGAACTCATCTGTTCACAACTTTATTTAACTTATTCTTAGCAAATACCCCAACCAACTGCCAGTCATGTTGATTGCTGATTTGCATTGGTTGAGTTTATTGAGAGTTAGGTCCATCGAGACTCTCTTAACATCTTGCTTAATTATTTCATGGCATGAATGTGCCAGTCATTTCTCTAAGGGCAATATACTAATCTGCATTATGTTTTATCTATGATGTGGAGATGTTGGCATTGGAATTGTTTGAAATTTCATATTCTAGTATTTATCCTGAAGAGATGTTCAAGATGAAAAGCTTCAGCAACATGTTACCCTTTCCAACGATTTCCATACTTATAGAAAGCTTCGTTTTTCAAGGTCTCATCCTTAACTGACTTCTCAACTGAAAAGTTTCCAATAGTTCAGGTGGCATAATTTGCAGAAAGGCAAGGAGATTTCCCAATCTCATAAGGAATATTTTAACCTATCAAGCAATGTCACCAAAAACAGATTGTCTAGGCATCTACCTCACTGTTATTTCTGGAAGGTGGCTGCATTTGATTTCACAAGAACAATCCTGTATTTCAAAGTGAATCGTCCTCTAAATGTGAAAATCTCTTGAGACGTTTGAGAGACATGTTAAAAAATGAGAGAAATATTTATTTCCTTCATTATTATTGGTTTATACCCCATCTCTGATAAAATTTCTCAAACTATAATATTTATCTTTGTTTCCTCTCCACAGGTACAGTCTGACCTGCTGAGTATTTTCAGCATTTTATGTTTTTCCTGGATTGTGAATGCAATGCTTCACTTCTGCACAAATTTAAAAAATAACCAGAAAATGTAAATAAATTTCATTTAACATGAAATTCAGTTGAGTAGTGAGTTGCTGTTTGATAATCTGACGTTTACTTCTTGCTCTGCTTTTTGGATAATGTTGGTAATTCATTATTAAATGGATCAAATAAACCTGGAAATGGTCCATTGTCTGCAAGCGGAAGCAACACTCTGGGCAACAAGTCACAAAGCAATTGGGTACTTTCCACAGAGAAGATGCAGTGTGGAAGGTGCAATAGGACAAGGAGCACAATGATACACAGAGCATTCACAACAAGATCGATCAGGACAATGATATTCTTAACCTAAGGATTACAAGACCTGGATTTGATTTAGCAAGATTGTTCAGCTGCCAACAGATACAGACCAGTGCCACAATCTTGGAATAGTACAAAATGTTTGGCAATTAAGGTGAGAGTAATAAGTACAGGCATGATGAAAACAGGAGTTCCAAAGTTCATTATTCAACAACTGTATCATCCAAAGTGCTGCTCTCATTAAGAGGTCTGACGACACCGATTTTAAATCCAACCGATTTATTTGATAGTAAACTTGCCAGCTTTTGGCCTTTGTAGCCTTCGTTAAGCGAATGAGGTGTTCTGCACCTCATAAACTCTAAATCGGATGGATTTAAAATTGGTGTTGTCAGACCTCTTACCGAGTCCAACGCTGGCATCCCTACATCATGACTGCTCTCATTAAGCAGCCAATTGTTGAGCATAATGTGTACATTTACTGTCCATAAAATGGAACTGGATTCTGTTACTTCATCTATAATTTCAATAATATTTTACTTGAAAAACGTGTTCATACAGAATGGTTTCTGGGGTGACAATGTGACCGTAATCTAGATTTGGAAAGAAAGAAACACTTCTCATGACTGTTTAATATCTCAAAATGCTTTGCAGGCAATGGAATACTTTTGAAATATCCTCACTGTTGTAATATTGCTAACCAGACAATAAACATATACACAGAATGACCCCACAAACAGCAAGTGGGGAATGATCAGATAATTTGCTTTTGTAATTTTGATTTATAGATAAGAATGGGCCATGAGTCTTCTTGGAAATAGTCCCATGTGACCTTTTACATCCACCCAAGCAGGAAAATGGGGCTCAGCTTAATGTCTCCTGAAAGATTATACTTCCACCATTGCGACAATCCTTCATGTCCCTTGGCATGTACTTCTGAAGAACTGCACAGAAAGAATTTTTCTTTATTCCTTTCTCTTGTTCTACCATTTTTGTTCAGATATCCTTCACATTTTCCCCTTTTCTTCACCACCAAACTTTTATTACATCACTCCATCCATTACTGTATCTTCTTAAACTTAAAAGAAGTTTCCCTTGGTCTCTTCTCTTTTCTCACTTTTCCAATCTTACCTGCTTCACTATTTGTCTCTGTAACCATAGATGGGGATTAATGGACATGAACATTTTAGAGGCAGCTTCATGGATGGCCAAGCAGCAGAAAGATTTCCCCGAAAGGGAAAAGTCCTCAGAAGGAAACTGAGTGTTGGGAGAGATGGACAACAATATGCATGTGTGACAACCATTGCTGAGTTGGTTCACTTTGATCGAGTCACATAGTCTCTGAGTGTAAGCTTTAGATTTTGTGCTTGGAGATGGACTTTTAGTTTATTCATGCATGAATAGTAGACACTGTTGGCTCAGCCAGCATTTATTGGCCAATCCTAATTGCCCTCGAGAAAGTGATGGTGAGTTGCCTTCTTGAACCATTACTGGCCATGTGATGGAAGCATATACTTAATGCTGTTAGAGTAGGAGTTCTAGGAGTTTGACTGAATGATAGCGAAGGATCAGCAGTCTAATTGCAAGTCAGGATTATGAGTGTCTTAGAGGAGAACTTCCAGGTGGTCGCGTTCCTGTGTGTCTGCTGTCCTTGTTCTTCAACATGGTGGTAGTTGTGGGTTTGTGAGGTGCTGCCTAAGGAACCTTGATCCTAGAACCATGTGACTTAGAGATCAGAGTGCACCAATTCGGCCGTGGTTGACAAACATGCACATTGTTGTCCATCTCTCCCAACACTCAGTTTCCTGCGGAGGAACTTTTCCTTATGGGGAAATCTTTCTGCTGCTTGGCCATCCATGAATC
This sequence comes from Sphyrna mokarran, assembly GCA_024679065.1. Lineage (NCBI taxonomy): Eukaryota > Metazoa > Chordata > Chondrichthyes > Carcharhiniformes > Carcharhinidae > Sphyrna > Sphyrna mokarran. The sequence goes on along the minus strand of JAGIQG010000014.1, from coordinate 68,845,814 downwards.
TTCCTCTAAAATGCTCTCGTCCATAAATCCCCATCTATGGTTCCAGAGACAAATAGAGAAGCAGGTAAAATTGGAAAAGTGAGAAAACAGGAAAGACAAAGGGAAACTTAAATGAAGACTTAGTAATGGATGGAGGGATGTAATGAAAGTTTGGTAGTAAAGAAGCAGAAAATGTAAAGGACATCTAAACACAATGGTAGAGTAAGAGAAAGTAATAAAGAAAAGTTATTTCTGTGTGGTTCTTCAGAATTATGCTATAATGACTGTATAGTGCTTAGCTACTTAGAAAGAGGTTGTGGAGTACATGCCAAGGGGCATGGGAGAATTGAAGCCAGAGGATATTTTGTTACAAATCTATAAAAGTAATTGTTTTGAGCTGTGCATTTAAGTGATGATTGTGAGAGGAGCATAGTGTAGAATAACCAGAGTGAAATATGAATGTTTATTTGTGAAACTGTTACGTCAAGTGTGCCAGAGTCAAAACTGGGCAAAGGTTAGAGTCTTACCAGATGTTTGTAAAGTGGAGTATTGGCAGTGTAACTCTTGCTGAGGAAATCCTTGTTCAATACGGCATCTCTTGGCCAAAACTTTAAATCTGTGTACCCTAGTGCTTATATTATATATTGGGATGCATGTCCTTGAATAGCTGTCCCAAACTTGTCATAAACTTATACACCTCCGTCAAGGTTCCCTCTTTACTCCAAGGAGAACAGTCCCACATTTTCTGTCCTAACTCTGTAACTAAAATCCTTTATCCTTCAGACTATTTTGGTAAATATTCTCAAGGATCCTCACATCCTTCCTAAAGTGGTCACAATACTCCAATTAGATCTTAACCAGAGCTTTATAAAGGTTCACCTTAATCTTCCTGCTTTTATACTCAGTGCCTCTATCTGTCAAGTGCAATATGCTTTGCTAACCAGTCATAGAACTTAGCACATTCAGTATTAAATTGCCCCTTTTATTTAATATAATAAAATATTATTATGTTTTGAAATGATGGTAGACTAATAGATGTAGGTGATCAGAGGGATTAGTATACTCTAATCTAATCAGACAGAGATCGTCATCGACTTCAAGAAATGTAGAGGAGAACATGTCTACATCAATGGGAATGAAGTAGAAAGGGTCAAGAGCTTTAAGTTTTTAGGTATCCAGATTACCAACAATCTGTCCTGGTGCCCCCATGCCGACACTATGGTTAAGAAAGCTCACAAACGCCTCTACTTTTTCAGAAGACTGAGGAAGTTTGGCATGTTAGTCTGACACTCACCAACTTTTACAGATGTGACACAGAAAACATTCTTTCTGATTGTATCACGGCTTGATTGGCTCCTGCTCTACCCAAGACTGCAAAAAACTACGAAAGGTCATGAATGTAGCCCAATCCATCACGCAAAATAACCCCCCCATCCACTGACTCTGTTTACGCTTCTGTCTCTTCGGCAAAGCAGCCAGCACAATTAAGGACTCAACTCCACGCAATCTGGACATTCTGTCTTCCACCTTCTCCCATCAAGAAAAAGATACAAAAGTCTGAAATCATGTACCAAATGATTCAAGAACAGCTTTATCCCTGCTGTTATTAGACTTCTGAATCCCTAGCTATGAATGTAGCACTACATTTTGCACTCTCTTGTTTCCTTCCCTATGAATGGTATGCTTTCTCTGCACGGCATGCAAGAAATAATATTTTTCACTGTATGCTAATACACATGACAATAATAAATCAAATGAAATCAAATCAAATCTTTACATGCAGGTAGAACAACTAATTAGGGAGGCAAATATGTTTGTCTTTATTGTAAAGGGTTTGCAGTATTAAAGCAAGAAAGTCTTGCTGTAATTACAAAGGGCTTTGGCAAGACTTGATCAAGAATATTGTGCACTGGAAAGTTATATTTGCCTTAGAAGAAGATAAGAAAGTTCCACCAGATTTATTTCCTCAGAGGAAAGGGCTGTCCAATGTGAAGAGTCTAGTAGAATGGGTCTATATTCTCTGGAGTCTAGAAGAATAAGAGGTGATCTCACTAAAATGTATAAAATTCCTATAGTTGTTGACAGGGCAGCTGCTGTCAGGCTGCTTTCCCAGTAGAACAGTCTAGAACTGGAATTCATAGATTCAGGTTAAGGGGTTGGTCACTGAGGACGAGATAAGGAGAAGTTTCATCTCTTGAGACAAGTCACAAATTCTTTGGAATTCTTTATCCCAGAGGGTTTTGAGCGTGCAGTCATTGAGTTTATTCAAGACTGGGATTGTTAGTTTTCTGGGTGCTAAGGAAATGACTGAATTTGAGGATTAAGCTAGAAGTTGGGGTGACGAGGAGGTTCAGCCAAGATCTTAATGAATGGTGGAGCTGGTTCGAGAGTTTCTTTGACCTACTTCTATTCCTATGTTTCCGCAATAATTTACTCATACTGATTAATGCCTCTTGACAACTTATGCTATATTACAAAATAAAAATGGAACTGAATATGTTTCAGAAAATGCTTTAAAGCCCATTTTCCTGTTTTTACTGTTGAGACCCATTCACAGTGGTCTGTAGTGGGCCGTGATATCATCCTCAGTTGTACCAGAGTTCTCCGGAGTTTCAGATACTGTCAGTCTTCACTGGAGACAGAGACACTCATCCTGAATGAAGAATAATGATGAGATCCGACTCAATAACAGCCTATTTAGTAGTCAGGTATATTGAAGCAGAAAATCAGAATCTGTACACATGGGAAGTGCAGAAAATGGCACCACTGTGATTACTGGGATATATGTATGTTGTTAAGTCCAAATCTATGTTGGAGTGGGTATTAAAAGAAAGAATTGATCTCCTATTTGAATGTATGGCACAACGATTAGCACAGCTGCCTTACAGTGACCCGGACTTGGGTTCGTTTCCCGACTTGAGTCACTGTCTGTGTGGAGTCTACATGTTCTCCTCATGCCTGTGTGGGTTTCCTCCAGATACTTCAGTTTCCTCTGTCACAGTCTGAAAGATGTGCTAGTTAGGTGCATTGGCCATGCTAAATTCTCCCTCAGTGTATCCAAACAGGAACCGGAGTGTGACGACTAAGGGATTTTTCACAGTGACTTCATTGCAGTGTCAATGTAAGCCTACTTGTGCCATTAATAAGTAAAAATAAAAATTTTGCTTTAGATTGTGAACCTACTGTTTGTCATCAAATCCTAAAAGATAGGGAACAGGGATGAAGTCCAAGAAGCTTCCAAATACATCACTAGATACTCACCTTGGAATGCATAACTCTTTAATTAACTTCATTGCTATGACAATATAATGCTTAAACACTGAGGCATTGTTCTAACATGCAATGTAGCACTGTTGCCTCACAGCACCTGAAACCAGGTTCAATTCCAGCCTCAGGGAACTGTTTTTGTGGAGTTTGCATGTTTTCCCATGTGTGCTTGGGTTTCCTCTGGGTGTTCCAGTTTCCTCCCATAGTCCAATAATTTGTGTGTTAGATTGATTGGCAATGCTAAATTGCCTTTTAGTGTCAGGAAGATTCACAGGGTAAATACATGGGGTTATGAGGATAGGGCCTAGTTGGAATTGTTCTTGGTGCAGACTCAGTCGGCCAAATAGTGTCCTTCAGCATTGTAGGGATTCTATTGTACTATGATTTACATCAAGGGAATGTTATTGGATTCATACAATTGAACCTTGGTGAAGATTACCTTTGTAATTTCCTTTAGATTAGCAAAAATGTCAACGATTTATCTGTTCCTGTAGTTTTTTAAACTTTCATTTGCAAAGTCTCTGTATTTTTCATTGACAGAACATAGAACATAGAACATTACAGCGCAGAACAGGCCCTTCGGCCTTCGATGTTGCGCCGACCAATTAGGAAAAAGCAATGACCCTCTAACCTAAACCACTCCCTTTTCGTCCATAAACTTATCTACTAACCTCTTAAACGCCACCAAACTTGGCGCATCTACAACTGCAGCAGGCAGGGCATTCCATACCCTTACCACCCTCTGGGTAAAGAACCTACCTCTGATATCCGTCCTATAACTACCACCCCTTCATTTAAAGCTATGTCCCCTCGTGCTAGCTTTCTCCATCCTAGGAAAAAGGCTATCACTGTCCACCCTATCTAAACCTCTAATCATCTTATATGTTTCAATACGGTCTCCTCTTAGCCGCCTTCTTTCTAACGAAAACAACCTCAAATCCCTCAGCCTCTCTTCATAAGACCTGCCCTCCATACCAGGCAACATCCTGGTAAACCTCCTCTGTAGCCTCTCCAATGCCTCCACATCTTTCTTATTATGTGGGGACCAGAACTGTACACAATACTCCAAGTGCGGCCGCACTAGAGTTTTGTACAGTTGCAACATGACTTGCGGCTCCGAAATTCAATCCCCCTACCAATAAAAGCTAAGACTCCATATGCCTTCTTAACAACCTTATCGACTTGATTGCCAACTTTCAGGGATCTATGCACATATACACCAAGATCCCTCTGTTCTTCAACACTACTAAGAGTCCTACTATTAGCCCTATACTCTACACATTTGTTATTCCTGCCAAAGTGAATTACCTCACACTTTTCCGCATTGAACTCCATTTGCCACCTCTCGGCCCAGCTCTGCAACTTGTCCAAGTCTCTCTGCAAACTATAACACCCCTCTTCACTATCTACCACTCCTCCGACTTTTGTGTCATCCGCAAATTTACTAATCCATCCTTCAATACCCTCATCCAGATCATTTATAAAAATTACAAACAGCAGGGGCCCCAAAACAGATCCCTGAGGTACACCACTTGTAAACAAACTCCACGATGAATAATTTCCATCAACCACCACCTTCTGTCTTCTATCAGCTAGCCAATTCCGAATCCAATTAGCTAAATCACCCTCAATCCCATACATCTGCATTTTCTGCAGAAGCCTTCCATGGGGCACCTTATCGAACGCCTTACTAAAGTCCATATATACCACATCAACTGCCTTACCCCATCCACCTCTTTGGTCACTTTTTCAAAAAACTCAATAAGGTTAGTAAGGCACGACCTACCCTTCACAAAACCATGCTGACTATCCCAAATCAATTCATTTCTCTCTAAATAACTATAAATCCTATCCCTAATAATTCTTTCCAATACTTTGTCCACAACAGAAGTAAGACTCACCGGTCTACAATTCCCAGGATAATCTCTATTCCCCTTCTTGAACAATGGGACCACATTCGTTATCCTCCAGTCTTCCGGCACTATACCCGTAACCAACAATGACCTGAAGATCAAGTCAAAGGCTCTGCAATCGCCTCTCTCGCCTCCCAGAGAATCCTAGGGTAGATCTCGTCCGGCCCAGGGGACTTATCTAACTTCAAACCCTCAAGAATATCTAGCACATCCTCCTTATCTACTTCAATTCTTTCCAGTTTACAACCCTGTGTCCCAGTGTTCTCCACAACTACATTTACATCTCCCTGTGTGAATACCGAAGAGAAATATTTGTTCAGTGCCTCTCCAATCTCTTCAGGCTCCACGCACAACTTCCCACTGCTGTCTATGACTGGCCCTAATCGTGCCCTAACCAATCTTCTATTCTTAACATATCTAAAGAAAGCTTTAGGATTCTCCTTGATCCTATCAGCCAAAGTCTTCTCGTGTCCCCTTTTAGCTCTTCTCAACTCACTCTTTAGCTCCCTCCTAGCTAATCTATAGCTATCCAGTTCACTAACTGAGCCTTCAAGCCTCATCCTGACATAAGCCTCCTTTTTCCTTTTAACCAGCGAATTAACTTTTTTAGTACACCTTGGTTCCCTTACTCGACCATTTCCTCCACATGATGAAATGAGATTTCTATCATGTTCCTTGTATTCATGATACGTTGTATATACCATGCATGACACAAGGGTTCATGAGAAAGGGGATCAGCAATCAACATTGTGTAGCTTTTGCCTCTTCGGAGCCTTCAAATAACCTCACCACTCTGGACTGCCTGATGTGTACATATTCCTTGGCAACCACAAATCATCAATTAAATCATTTGAATTCAATACCAGAGCCTAATATTCATGGAGAGCTGGGAATAGAGTATTTGAGCAATGTAGTGAAGGAAAATATGAAGGTGGAGACCTTGCTGATATTAATTATTAAATAACCAAAGAAAGGATTCCAGAGGACATCCTGACAAATAGGTAGCAATGGAGACCTGAAGGGATGGTCCTTGGCAGTTGCTGGAGATTCCCTGCATGTTAGGGGTAGAGGGGGGGATAGATGGCAGAGAGGGGGAGAAATCTCCCCCTTATCAGGAGACGTGAGAATGATATACCTGTGATCGGAGGGATGTGAAGATGATCTGTCTGTAACGGATGGAAAGGTGAGGGTGATCAGTCTGTGATTGAGTGATGATGAGGGTGATCTATCTGTGATGGGACTATCTGTGATGGGACGAAGGATCTAACCCTCATTATTTGTCTGTGGTCCAGTTTGGGATATTGTTGGGAAGCCAAAACTTCACTTGAAGAAGGAGCGACACTTTGAAAACTTGTGCTACCAAATAAACCTGTTGGACTTTAACCTAGTGTTGTGAGGCTTCTTACAGCTGGATCTTGAACTATATAAAATTATTATATATAATTTTACTCTGCATCTCACTCACCTGAAGAAGGAGCGACATTCAAAGCTTGTGCTACCAAATAAACCTGTTGGACTTTAATCTGGTGTTGTGAGACTTTTTACTGTGCATAGCCCAGTAAATCGCTGCATCTTCACATCATGGCCACCATAACTGTGCCAAGTAGGTGGGGGCAGAGCCTGTGAAGTTATCTTGGGTAAGTGAGTGTGGGAAATTTATCAGGGTGGGAGGGAAGGGAGGAACTTTGTTAGGGTGTGAGGGAACTGCATGGTGGTGTGTTCCAATGAGCATGGGGGGGTGGGGTGCACAATGGATTTCTCACTACACTGGGAAATTGAGATACCTGTGCAATTGCACCCTTTGAGTTCAGCAGCTGGCTTTCCTGGTGTGATCAGGCTCCACCCCTTCTCCTGGTGAGAATCACATCTTGGCACTTTTTTGCACTAAGTGCCACAAGATCGCTTTTACAAACCTGCCCAAAACACAAGTCTGAAACTCTCCTGTTTTCTCACTCATTCAGCAGTTAAAATGTTTTTGTAAGATTGATTTTTTTTATTTCCACAGTCACAGCTGAACCATCTGATGCTGTGAGTGAGGGAGTCACCATTACCCTGAACTGCTCTGTCTCTGATGTCACTGAATCAATGAAACTTGTTTGGATCAGCAATGATGGGAAAACTGTTATGGAAAAAAAAACATTGAAAGATCAGAATCAGGAAGATGATTTGTCACAGCTGATTATTCAGAAAACCGATAGAGACAGAAGGAATTGGACATGTTTTTGATCAAAACACCCCCAAGGTTTTCATTCCTTATTATCTGAAATTTCTCAGCAAGTATCTCAATTATAATCTGAATTACGATCTGAAGGTTGACAGTAAGTGTCTCAGATTTTGCTATGGTAAACTCCATCAGGAACTCTTATCACTTATTGATCTTTTATCATGATAAACTCTCACCTTTCATATCCTTGTAGTTCACAGTGTTAAGATTAGAGTCTTAGCTGTTACATTGAACAATAGGCTAGTTGACCTGACAATCTTCCCTCATCCTTTGTCTGTATTTATTCTGATAATAACAAGGTTGAGTCCATATTCTGCCAGAAATGAAAAGCGATAACACGAGAACAGCTTTGAGGTATGAAGTGAGTCATTTCCTCACACCTCTTGGATGGCCACACTCTTGTAGACTATGTATGCTATTTTCATTGTGGGTATTAGAATCACCATCTCCTGAAACGGAGAAAGGATGCCCGCAATTTTTCTTTTGTTCATTTGAGCAGAATTTACACTGAGAATCTGTCTGTGGAAGGAAATGTCCTTTAGCATCATATAGTTGCCTCATCTAGTGTTACAATATTTTGTAAGTTAACATTTTGTAATAGAATAATTAGATGTTAATGCCATCAATAAACATTATTTAACAAAAAATGCATACTAGCACAATTAAATATTAATAATTTGAACAAAATGGCACTTTGTATTTTTAAAATATTTACCAGTTCCAGACCTGTAGCTGTTTCACATCTTACTGTTAATGTCTTCCTGGGCAGCACAGCGAAGATTGGGAATTCACCACCTGGGGAATCTCAGTTGTGAATCTGTGCTCTACCTGCCTGGGCAAGAAAACATTTTTACATCCAATTTATTCCAATTTACATAATAAATGATACAATGTTTGTCTTTCAGTTTTCATTCACTCTGAGCTGCTCACACTTTCTTGCAAAAACATTCCTCCCAAAAGAACCTGATGAAAAAAAATCCAAATATGGAAAATGTGGCTAAAAAAGTAAGTGAACAGCTGGGAAACTTTGCACAAATATTTGCCACTATAGTTCCCTGTGTTTAAAACTAAACACTTTTGTTTTCCACATCTCATTGCACATATAGCAGCAGTTTTAAATTTTCATTGAGACACAGAGTAAAACTATACAGAATAACTTTTTCTTTCACAGTAAGAGCGGGGGTATTTTAGATCATCACGGTTTCCAGTTACTTGTTTTTTAAACTGAACTTTGCTGTTGGATACATTTGCTGCTTGAATAGAATGAACAGAGTAAAAATTTCTTTCAGTTTTCCAGTAAATCAGGATTAAATGTCAAACTTTACACAGAGAAAATCGATGTCTTTCAACAGATATTGTGGTTACAAACTGAATTATAAACTATCTTTTAAATATCCTACACTGCAAAGAATTTAAAGGAATCATCAATTTGTTCAGATAAACAGAGCCATTGTTACAAATTGAGTGAAATTTTCCAGTTTGAGTGTATTTTCCTGTTTTACATTTCAGAAACATCCCAGGTCCCAGTTTTCAACAGACTCAAGAAAAAAATCAGGAAAAGCTTAGAATTCTGTATTTGTTAATCAAAGAATGGACATTGCTCAAACTCAGAGTCCAATCTTTTAACATTTTTCATTGACTATCACAAATATTCGTCTTGGAAATGATTAGCTTGGAAATTGTCAGCAAGCAACATTCGAACAATTAAAACATGAGCAGTAAAAATGGCAATGAACTGAAAATATAATGTGACAAGTTAGTACATTTTTTGTGTGTTATTTGTGTTGTTGTGGTTTGGTGTCATTAGAGATCTTCAGTAGAGTTGGGTTTAGAAATCGAATGTTACTCTGTAAACCACTTCCTCTGTGGCAAGTTTGGTTTCCCTGATTTACTCACCTTCAAATCTGTGAGTTCAAAACAAACAATTCTGTTTAAGGGAGGAATGATTTAAGGTTATGTGCTTTGATGTGAAGTGAGAATTGGGGAATAGGAACCAATCAGGTAGGAGGCACAGAAATGTTGGAATGGTGGAAAGATTGAACTTACATCAAGGACGTGAAGTCATGACCTGTTATGATATTTACATAGAATTATATGGTAGGTACAGCACAAAAACAGGCCATTCAGCCCAATAGGCCCATGTTGGGATACATGTTCTTCTCTCTACCTCATTTCATTCTTTTGACATGTCCCTTACAAATGTGATATAATGCACTTTGGAAGATCTAATATAAATAGGGAATATACAATAAATGGCAGAACACTTATGAATATTGATAGGCAAAGAGATCTGGGTGTACAGGACACTGAAAGTGGCAATGCAGGTGGAGAAGATAGTCAAGAAGACATATGGCATGCTTGCCTTCATCGGCTGGGATATTGAGTTTAAAAATTGACAAGTCATGTTGCAGCTTTATAGAACCTTAGTTAGGCTGTACTTAAAAAATATTCAGTTCTGGTTGCCACATTACCAGGAGGAACTGGAGGCTTTTTAGAGGGTACAGAAAAGATTGACCAGAATGTTGCCTTGTGTGGTGGGCAGTAGCCATGAGGAGAGATTGGAGAAACTTGGTTTCTCCAATGATGGAATGATGGAGGTTGAGGAGCGACCTGATAAAAGGCTACAAGATTATGAGAGGCATTGATACAGTGGATAGCCAGAAGCTTTTTCCCAGGGTGGAAGAGTCAATTAAAGAGGGCAAAGGTTTAATGTATGAGCGGCAAAGTTTAAACGTGATGTAAGAGGCAGATTTTATACATAGTGGTGAGTGCCTGCAACTCGTTGCATGGAGATGTAGTGGAAGCGGATAGTAGTGACTTTTAAGGAGAGTCTGAACAATAGGATGGGAATAGAGGGATATGATCTCCAGAAGTGTAGGGAGTTTCAGATAAGTTGGGCAGCATTGTCGGTGCAGGTTTGGAGGGCCGAAGGGCCTGTACCCGTGCTGTTATTTTCTTTGTTCTTTGTTCTTATGTAAACACTAACTTCCCTGAAATGAATCTTTATTATAATTCTTGCCTCAACTACGACCTGTTTATGAGTTCCAGCAGAAAGAATCAGGGAAATATCTGTTGGTCACACCTGATTAGAAATGAATGAAATAAAAACAGATAAATATTGCTCACGCATGACGCACAATATCCTAGTTTTCAAATTTTCCCTTATGATCACAACCATTCTTTTTGGAAATTAATACTTGAACTTTTATTTGTCAAAATCTGATGAGTAAAAATGACAACAGATTGAACAGTGATATTGAATTGAGCGATACTTAGTTATTATATTAAATGTCACAGTAAATCATAGTGCAGGAAACTAAGAAAGAAGATTGGATTAGTACATTTAGTCACTGTTGGAAGCAGAGTTGTAACTTAAGGAGGTAATTCTACTGGTGAGGCCGGTGAGCCACAGGAAGATCTTTTCAGAAATGTGGTCACATTAATGCCACAAGCTTTGGCTTCAGTGATGTAAATCTACTTTATATTCAAGTTTTCACAGTTGGAAAAAACTTCCACAAAACTTCCTATCAGTAACTGCAGCAAATTTGTAAATTTAGTCAGGTTTTCTTCTTCCAATTATTTCCAATAAAGCCATTGGCTGGAATTTTGCAAAATCCTGCCATCCCCAATACTGGGATGAATTCCGGTTTGGGAATTGAGATGTAATTATGGTGGGACATTGAGCACGATTTACCTGGAGGTGCACAATTCAGAAGCTGCCTCTGGGTTTCTTGTCTAATTAGGGATGTCAGCCAGGCTTCAGTGTTCCAAATCAGTGAGGGCTGTAGAGAAGGTATTTGGTGATTCTGAGAGTGTGGGCAATGCCAGGAAAACAGGAGATGTGGCAATGGTACCTTGGAGACACCTTCAGCTGGGGGGAAGATGCTGCCATTGGTCTCAGTGAAGTCTGTGCCAGGAGATGTTTGTGCCTGGGATCGCTTCCCATCATGAGTTACTGCTAAGAAATAAACTGAAACCTTCAATTCAGTCGGACGTCCTGTGGCAATGCTAACTTTTATCCATTGTCAGATTCTGACCCAGCGAGCAGCCCACATTCCAGTGACAATCTCTTTCCCTATTCAGAAACCGGGTTCATTACCAGACTTTATCTTATAGTTACCTGGCAGATTGACATCAAAGCCATTAGTCCATTTCAGGAAATGCTCATGAGGGCAGAATGCATCAGGGAACCAACCCTAACCTGCACCTTTCCAAATTTCCTTGCTGAACTTGTTTAAAATCCAGCTCCTCATTATGAAGTGCTTCAAAAGGTTAGTCATGGCGAGGATCAATTCTGGCCTCCTGAATTGTCTGGATTCACTACAATTCATCTACTGTTGCAACAAGTCCACAGCGGATGCCATTTTCCTGGCCCTACACGCAACCCTGGACACCTAGATAACAAAAACACCTATTTATCGACTACAGCTCAGCCTTCAACACCATTATTCCTATGAAACTCATCCCCAAACTCCATGGCTTGTGCCTCAGCTCCTCCTTTTGTGACTGGATCCTGAACTTCCTAATCCACAGACCATAACCAGTCAGGCTAGACAACAACACCTTCTCCATGATCATCCTCAACACCGATGCCCTAAAAATTTGTGTCCTCAGCCCATTACTATACTCCTTATATACCTATGACTGTGTGGCTAAATTCCCTTCCAACTCGATTTTCAAGTTTGTTAATGACACCACCGTGGTGGGCTAGATCTTAAACAATAATGAGACGGAGTATAGGAAAGAGATAGAGTAACTGGTATGACAAGAATAATCTCTTTCTCAATGTCAACAAAATGAAGGAGATAGTCATCAACTTCAGGAAGTGTAAAGGAGAACACGTCCTTGTCTTTATCAATGGGAGCAAAGTAGAAATGGTCAACAGCTTGAAGTTTCTAGGTGTCCAGATCATCAACAATCTGTCCTGGTCCCCCCACGCTGACACTATAGTTAAGGAAGTCCACAATGCTTCTACTTTCTCAGAAGATCAAGGAAATTTGCTACTATGACTTTCACCAACTTTTACAGATGCACCACAGAAAACATTCTTTTTGGTATGGCTCCTGCTCTGCTCAAGATCGCAAGAAACTACAAATGGTTGTGAACGAAGCCCAGTCCATCATGCAAACCAGTCTCCCACGCATTGACACTGTCTACATTTTCTGCTGCCTTGGAAAAGCAGCCAGCCTAATTAAGGATCTCGCTTCCCTTAACATACTGTCTTCTACCTTCTTCTGTAAGGAAAAAGATACAAAACTCTGAGATCATGTACAAACCAACTCAAGAATAGCTTCTTCCCAGCTGCCATCAGACTATTTATACCCCTCATAATCTTGTACACCTCTATTAGATCTCCTCTAAGTCTACGTCTTTCTAAGGAAAACAGTCCCAATTTGCCTAACCTCTCCTCGTAACTCAGACCTTCCATACCAGGCAGCATCCTGGTAAACCTCCTCTGCACTCTCCAGAGTCTCCACGACCTTCCGGTAGTAGGGCGACCAGAACTGGACGCAGTATTCCAAATGAGGCCCAACCAACTTTTTATACAACTTTTTATGCAACATTAAAGGCCAGCTCTTGTACTCTATACCCCTTCCTATAAAGGTTAGCATGCCATATGCTTTCTTCACGACCTTCTCCACCTGCTCTGTCACCTTCAGAGACTTGTGCACCTGTACCCCCAGGTCCCTCTGCGTTTCTATACTCTTAATAGGTCTACCCTTTATCATATACCTCCCCCTTACATTCTTTCTCCCAAAATGCATCACCTCGCATTTATCAGGATTGGATTCCATCTGCCATCTATCTGCCCAAGCTACCAGCCTGTCTATGTCCTGCTGCATCGCCTGACAATGCTCCTCACTATCCGCAAGTCCAGCCATCTTTGTGTTGCCTGCAAACTTGCTGATCACTCCACTTACTCCTCTTCAAAGTCATTTATATATATTACAAATAGAAGAGGTCCCAGTACTGAGCCCTACAGCACACCACTAGTGACCGACCTCCAGCTAGAAAAACACCTTTCCATTATTACTCTCTGTCTCCTATTACTAAGCCAGTTACTTATACGACAGAGCATATAACAGCACACAGTTTACAAATTACTGATTCAGACCTAAACCTGGTGTTGTCAGACTTCAAGCTGTGATACAACCAGAAAGAGTGCTTTCTATGTTGCATCTGTAAAAGTTGGTGAGAGTGGTACTTGACATGTCAAATCTCCGCAGTCTTCTGAGAAAATAGAGGCTTTGGCGGAATTTTTTAACTATAGTTAACTTTCTTAACTATGGATATAAGAAGTAAAAACGATACATTGGATATTGGAACCTGAAACAAAAACAAATATGCTGCTGCAAAATCTCAGAACGTTTTTTTGTTTCAGACGGCGGCATCCAAAGTTTTTTGCTTCTGCTTTGTATGTTGTCTTTCATTACCAACCTACTCTCTGCCACCATCTGGTGGAAAATTCTTGTTACTATTGTGTTTGTTCAATTTGCTCTCTGCTACCATCTGGTGGAAATGTTTGTAACTATTCCGTTTGATCAATTTACTCTCTGTCACCATCTGGTGGAGAATTTCTGTAACTGTTCTATTTTCATCAACTTACTCTCTTCCACTATCTTGTCGTTCCAGCATCTGCAGTATTATGCGTTTATCTTGCAACTGTTGTCTGTTTTATCAATTGACAAAACAGACATCAGTTACAAGAATTCTCCACCAGATGGTGGCAAAGAGCAAATTGATCAATTGACAAAACAGACATCAGTTACAAGAGTTCTTCACTTGTTGGTGGCAAAGAGCAAATTTCTTAAAACAGACAACAGTTACAAGAATTGCCCACCAGATGGTGGCAGAGAGCAAATTTGGTATGAAAACGGAACAATTACAGAAGTTCTCCAATAGATGGTGGCAGTGTATTCAATTTAAATTCTGCCACGGTCCAGTGCTGAATTATTATAAACTTTGACTATTTTGTTATCAATTTACTCTTTGCCATATTCTGGTGGAGAGATGTTATTACTGCTGTCTGCTTCATTATCAATGTCTGTCTGCCAGTCTTTGGCAGTGTATCAGAGTTAAGGATGACTTGCTTTCATTCTGGGGTGGGTTTGGGAGCCGGGGAGGGGGGTGGAGGCAGCAGCTTGAGTTTGTTGTTGACGTTCAAATGCCTCTGAAGTTTCTAGAGGTAATAACAACGTAAATGGATTTCTCAAATTTCACTGTAAGAGTAGTAATACCGGTGAATTCTGGGTAGCCACATGAGGCATGTTTCTATAAGATGCCATGAATCTATTCGTGCTTTATAAAAGCTTTTAAAAAATGTTTCAAGGATTGTACGAATCCATTAGTTGATAGATGATAAGGTATGAATTTTATATGCTGAATACAATTTACTTCGAGTCAATCCTCAAACTCTTTTGAATTAAATTGTGAGCCGCTATTGCTGACAATTTATTTACCAAATCTTGCAACAATGTTATCAAGTTTTTCAACAACTTGTTCAGATGTAATAGATTTCACGATAACAACGTCTGACTATGAGTGTACATCAATTATGACTAAGAACATGTAACCCTCAACACGATCAGCAAAAACCTACATTGAATAGTTATACCATCATAGAGTCTTAGAGGTTTACAGCATGGAAACAAGCCCCCCAGTCCAACTTGTCCATGCCGCCTTTTTAAACCCTTAAGCTAATCCCAATTGCCTGCTTTTGGCCCATATCCCTGTATACCCATCATATCCATGTAACTATCTAAATGCTTTTTAAAAGATAAAATTGTACCTGCCTCTACGACTACCTCTGGCAGCTTGCTCCAGACACTTACCACCCTCTATGTGAAAAAATTGCTCCTCTGGATACTTTTGTACGTCTCCACTCTCACTTTAAACCTATTCCCTCTAGTTTTAGACTCCCCTACCTTTGGAAAAAGATATTGACTATCTTGTCAATGCCCCTCATTGTTTTACAGACCTCTGTCAGGTCACCCCTCAGCCTCGTACGCTCCAGAGAAAAAAGTCCCCTCTATTCAGCCTCTCCTTATAACTCAAACCATCAAGTCCTGGTAGCATCCTACTAAATCTTTTATGCACTCTTTCTAGTTTAATAATATTGTTTCTTTAATAGGGTGACCAGAACAGTACACAGCATTCCAAATGTGGTCTTGTACAACTTCAACGAATCCTGTATTCAATGTTCTGGCAAATGACACCAAACATGCTGAATGACTTCTTCACCACTCTGTCCACCTGAGAGTCCACTTTCAAGGAGCTTTGAACATGTACCCCTGGATCTCTTTGTTCTGTAACTCTCCCCAGTTGTCTACCATTAACTGAGTAAGTTCTGCCCTGGTTCAATTTATCAAAATACATTATTTCAGGTTTATCTGAACTAAACTCCATCTGCCATTCGTCAGCCCACTGGCCTAATTGATCAAGATCCTGTTCCAATCCAAAATAACCCTCTTCACTATCCACTGTGCCATCAATCTTGGTGTCATCTGCAAACTTACTAATCATATCTTCTATATTCTCATCCAAATCATGAATATAAATGGAAAATGACAGTGGATCCAGCACTGATCCCTGAGGCATTCCGCTGGTCACAGGCCTCCAGTTTGAAAAACAATTTTCTACAACCACCCTCTGCCTTCTTTTATCATATTGATTAAAAATAACAACAACGGCTTTATTGAAACATAGGAAGATAGAAACTACAAGCAGGAATACATCATCTGGGCCTTTGAGCTTGCTCTGCCATTCATCTTGATGATGGATGATCATTGAATTCAATGTCCTGATCCCCCATTCATCCCATATCCCTTGATTTCTATAGTGCCAAAAGATATAGCTAATTTCTTTTTGAAATCAAACGTCTTGGCCTCAGCTACATTCAGTAGTCATAAATTCCACACATTTACCAACATCTGGATGAAGAAATTTCTCCTCAACTCAGTTCTAAAAGGTTTACCCCTTATCCTGAAACTATGATCCTTAATTTTGGGCTGCCCCACCAATGGGAACATTCTTTCTATCCTATCTAACCCAGTTAGAACTATATAAATTTCTATAAGATCTCCTCTCTTCTAAATTCCAGTGAATATAATCCTAGCCAATTTAGTCTGTCCTCAAGTGACAAAACTGTCATCCCAGGATGAGCCTGGTAAAAAAACAAGCACAAGGAACAAAGAACAACACAGCACGGGAAACAGGCCCTTCGGCTCAACGAGCCCGTGCCGCCATTTTAACATTGTGAGTGCCTCCTCTACATATGACCTTTGTCTACGCCTATTGGGGAAGATTAAAGGAAAACTAATTTAGGGACAATTTGTTATGCCAATCAGCCTAAGAGCATGTTTTTGGGGTGTGGGAGGAAACCGGAGCACCCGGAAAAAACCCATGCAATCACGGGGAGAATGTGCAAACTCCCGCAGACACTGGCCCAAATCCATGTATCTGCACAGCAAACAGTGATAGTTACTGAGCTGTCATGTTGCCCTTTCAACTTTCACTGTACTCCACCGATCAGTTAGATAGTCAATATCTTTTCCCAAAGGTAGGGGAGTCTAAAACTAGAGGGCAGAGGTTCAAGATGAGAGTGGAGAGATATAAAAGTATTCAGAGGGGCAATTTTGTCACACAGAAGGTACTGCGTGTCTGGAATGTCTGCCAGAGGTAGTAGCAGAGATGGGTACAATTTTGGCTTTTAAAAGGCATTTAGACAGTTACATGGGTAAGATGGTATAGAGCGATATGGGCCAAATGCGGGCAATTAGGACTAGCTTAGTGGTTTAAAACAAAGGACGGCATGGTCAAGATGGGCCAAAGTGCCTGTTTCCGTGCTGTAAATCTTAATGACTTTATGACTTTATGATTCTAATCAATCTAACTCGCACATTTTTGAAGTCAGAGACGAAACTTCCAACATACTCCTGACTTGCGACTTCTAGAGGGTGGATGCAACTTGGGAATCAGAAGATGATTTCTCCAACATCTAACCTGTTCTTATTGTTGCAGTATGTATATAGCTACTCCAATTAAGTATCCAAAGTGATGTCTAGAGCACAGTAGCTAATAGTATTGTCACTCCTACCTTCCACCACTTTGCTAATGATTGAAGGTAAATGAATGGTGTGGCAATCTTCTGGATTAGGTTTGTACATTTTTTGTGATCAGGACATTTTTCACACTGTTGGTTAGATGCTAAGTATTGTACCTGTAATGGCACAGTTTGGGTTGGCAACTAGTCATGAAGAAGTCTTCAGTATATGATCAGGATGTTGTTAGGACCCGTAACCTTTACTGTATTCAGAGCATTTGGTTACCACTTGATATCACATTGAATGAATTGAACTTTCTGAAGACTGGCAACAGTAATATTTGGGACTCAGGAGGCTGAGACTCGACAATTATGGCTGAAGATGTTTGCAAATTCTTCAGAGATGTTTGTCATTTTGTTACAATGATTTTCATATCTGAGATCGTGGTCCATTTTGAAACAGTATTTATTTATTAGAATGTAAGAAATGTATAAGGAAAACTGAATGCAAATTAACAGGTGACCTCTATTTGAACAGGTTTGGAAAGACAAGAACAAAACCTCTGCAAACTGGGAAAAATACAGAAGATGCATTGCAGCTTTATTTAAATATCAGTGAAATTCAGCAAATGCAAGGTAACATTCAAACCCTCATAATGCAATGATAATTTTACAATGGCTGTGCTCTGTTTGTCCTTCCAAATTATGCATCCTTTTTGGTGTTTTCCAGTTGCATCTATAAAAAAAATCACAGCAATGTGTTTTTATTCATTTACATAAAAATATCATGTTGAATACAAACACACTGAATATTAGCATATATAATGTCCTAACTATGTTACAGGTTGTGGGTTTTGCACAAACAAAAATGTGTTTTGCACACTTTGATTCAAAATAATAATAATAGGTTTATTGAAGAAGTTGTTGCCTGTACAGAATAGAAAATGAAACTAAACATGAACCTGTGAAACACCCCTATGACATTATCATCAAATTATGTGACTTGCTCTTAAGGCAATCACACAATCACTTAAATATATAATATTCCTTCTTCTTTAGTTCTGTAATCATGATCACAAGTTACTATGGTACTATACATAACATCAATCATATTCTAGATCTGGTATTATGCATCATTAATCATTATACACAGTCTGTAAGAAAGTTGAACAGGGGGACATTTATTCCTGTTTGATATTATAGAATTTGCTTGTCCTTGACCCTAAAAGTATGATTTGGAATTTCAGTAGACACTTCTGCCAGAATTTTATCGCCTCACCTGCTCAAGACTCGTAACATCCTGTTCGAGGCCAATGGAAAATGCTGTTCTGCGAGCCTCACCCACCCTGATTTTGGTCAGGCATGTTGGCAAAATTCCGGCCATCTTTTCTGGGAAATAATTCTGCATCATTCTCATTTGATATTGTAGCAAAGACACAACCATCAGGCAACTCAGATTCAATTAGGTCTTCTGTAGTAGTATTCACAACATCAGGGACTGAAGAGTTGCTACTTCTGCAGTCATTCAGATGAAATAATTTTAAGATGACGGTAATTGATCAGGAAATTAGTTCATTTTGGTTTGAACCGTGAAAGAAATTAGGCCTGTTTTGGCTAAAACTATGGCTGGTATCTATTTCTTACTGCTGGCATAATTATGCACTAACCAATCTCCTTGTTCAAATGAGTATAGCTTTGCCCTCACTTTTCACCTAGCAACTTGAGTTTGTTGTTGTCAACTATCTCTGAAGCTCCTAGAGGTAATAACAAATTAAATGTATTTCTCAAATAAGGATAGTAATACTGGTGAACTTTGGAAAGTCACATGAGTAATGTTTTTATAAGATGCCTTGAAGCTATTCACACAACTTGATAGTGAACATGTTCAGTAAACAATCTTCTTTGGATAGCCTTATTTTGGAGACCATAATCTCGACAATTTCGAAGATTATCTTCTAATGACTCACTAAACTAAAGAGGAAGTGTTAGAGCTTCTAGGTAGCATTAAAATTGATAAATCTGTGGGGCCTGATGGCATTTATCCCAGGCTGCTTATGGAGGTGCGAGGTGAAATTGTTGGTCAGTGCCAAGTACACTACAGAAGACGACAGGGCAGCAGTGTCATAGGAAGATGAATGATCTTCTTCACTCAGCCAGGGTAAATGAACCACCCTCCACCCGCTCCCCCCCCCACCCTACTGGACTCATTTTTCATCCCTCACACCACTTTGGCCTCAGCCAACACCAGGAATCAGGTTTCCCTCCCTCCCACAATCTCTGAGTAGCTGCTATTTTCCAACTCCAATTTCCACCCAAAACCTATGTCTATCACACCCGATTTTACCTAACTGGATTTGATTTGATTTATTGATTTATTATTGTTACATGGATTATTATTATCATGAAAAGTATTGTTTCTTGTGCGCTGTATAGACAAAGCATATTGTACATAGAAAAGGAAAGGAGAGAATGCAGAATATAGTCATAGCCTGTGAAGTAAGGAAAGGGTTTAATGGATTTTGTATCGAGAATATGTCACAAACATAACCCTTCGCCATGACTGATCTTCTCAAGCTTATACTGCTCCTGACAGTAATATAAGTTATTTGTTCATGTCTTACATGCTTCAACTTTCATTTTTATAAAGACAGATAGTTTAATGTGGCTGTTATTTTGTAGACTTTGCAAATCTTATCTATTTGTGTTAGTTGGACATCATTACACAGATGGTAGTTTATGATACTGGCTTTTGACAGTTGCTAATGGCAGATCGCGCCACTGGCTTTTAACAGGAAAGGTCCTATTGGGACAGCCGCGAACACACAAGTAACTTCAAAGACAGGAATGCTGGTAATGCTGCAGAAGGATTTTGAATCATGACTGGATTAAACCTGTGTCATGACTGCAGCTGCCAGCTGGACTTGAATAGTGATTACATCATGAATGCATCATGACCAAGGAAGGAAGACCCGGAGCTCTGGCCAGAATGGGAAACTTGTCGTGGTTGACTCTAAGACTCATGATGTATAAATGTCCACTTGTGTTTGTGTTCTATGAGAAGTCTAATAGCCCTGGTTGGGGCCAGTTTCTCCCAAAACTCTGGAATAAACACCAGAGTTTTGAAATAAAAACCACTGTATTTTGACTTACTAACAGTTTCAGAGGTATTATTTTACCTACAACACTAGAGCGTAGAGAAAGATGAACTGAATACAAGGTAGGTCCATCAAAAGCCTGATGGCAACAGGGAAGAAGCATTCTTGAGTTGTTTGCTATGTGTTCTCAGACTTTTGTATCTTTTTCCCAATGGAAGAATATGGAACGGAGGATACCTGGAGTGGATGACATCCTTTATTATGCCAGCTGTTTATCTGAGGCAACAGGAAGTGAAGACAGAGGTGATGGATTGGGCTTTGTTCATAATCCTCTGCAGTTTCTTGCGGTCTTAAACAGAGCAGTAACCATACCAAGCTGTGATACAACCAGAAAGATTGCCTTCTATGGTGCAACTATACATTGGAATGTGAAGATAAACTGTTACAATCTCAACTATACATCACTCAATGATCTGCAATTTTTTCACCAGTTTTTATAGCAATATCAAAAATCTATAAAAACCGATGTTTTCATGAATGCTTTTGGTGGTTCGGAATTGCACTCAAGAATGGCATCAAAGTGAACTGTCTGGACTCTCACTAAATCTCATGTTATCTGGCAAATGTGCAGATGCTGAAATTGCTGTCAATTTCAGTGGAATATCGGCAGCCAATCCTGACAGTTCACTAATCATTGCAAAACGGGGATAATTTCCTATTCTGAATGGAATTTAAATCTCCCTCTCTACCACTGATGAATTTGGAGGCATATATTCTGGTGGGTTGAGGGCCTCTCTGTTAGTGTCAGATTAATGCCAGAATGGGATGCCTCATGGAATCAGATTAGTGCCAGAGTGGAATGTCTCATGGTCACATGGCAATTGAGCAAATTAATTCCCACTTAAGGGCCATATTCCACTGCCAATGGTATTTAACAGCAGGGAGTTAGGGAGTTGCCATGTGGGGAAGCCTGTTGTCGTCTATCTACTTCACCTGTACTTCATCTACAACTCATCCAGCACCATGTTCATAATTCAACTCAAACTCCCAGCTCATGCCTAAACCATCAGTCACTCAATTTAACAGCTTGGAAGAAATCACATGTCTTCCTCAGTCACTTCCACTAAAAATACCTCCATCTGTCACTTTCAAAACGTTGGCAAACCCAAAAGGAAACATCACAATCTGATTGCTGCTTCCTGTTTTTATGAAGTTGCTGCAATTTTTAAACAACTTGCAGTTGTGTTGTTACATAAAGTATTTTAAAATAAAACCTGCAAAATTTGGACAACACATCAAAATGTCTAAGCAAATCCAGAGATGGCACAAATGAAAATGAATGTATTTTTCAAAATAAAACAGAAACATTTTTAAGAAACTCTTTTTGGACTTGATATCTCTGTTTCACTCTCCATAGTTTCTGCCAAAACAGTTTTGTTTTCCCAACATTTTCTATTTTTATTTCAGTGGCCCAACAGTTGTTGTATTTTGTTTTTATCTTAATGGTTTAGATATAATCACAATGATAGAAACTTGGGTGGGATTTTCCAGCCTTGTCAGATAACCCATGCGAATCCTAATGTCCCACTGAATGGGATGTTGGCCAAAAATTGGGATTCCCAATGGAAGTCAAGACATCCGCCTTGTCCGCCCAAATTGGGTTCCCAACTATAACAGATGGAAACCTTGTTAATATGCAAACCAACTTATCATAATACAAGGAGCGCTTTAGCTCCCAAGTTGGGCAAGGAAGTACATCAGGTGGTCATTAGCTCCTCTGCTACTACCAGCCTGTCAAGGAATGCCCAGGGCAAGATCTCGCCACTCTCCCCCAGGATGGTGGTCTACCCCTTCCAGCCTTGGCAGACCTGAAAATTGCCCCTGGCATGCTGGTTTCAACACTATGGTCAACACCTTCATTCCTGCCCATCAGCTGTGAAAATTTTGAAGAGGACTGATTGCTTTAATTTCCATGCCCCCTGGTCACTTGACAGGGATTATCGCTGCACTGCTCCATTTTGCAGCAGGGAACTCGCTTTCTATCTGTCAGATTCTGCAGGTGTGAGCAGACCTCTTTGGAGTCTGCTGACAGAGAGGTGATATCAATTTCATTTGGGGAGGAGCAGGAGGTGTGGGGGTGGGGGTGGGGGTGGGGGTGGGAGTGGGGGTGGGGGGGAAGCTTCCATTCTTCACAGTTGTGCACTCAGCCTCACACAGATTCACACAGCCTTGATTTGAAACTGTCTCTCTTACATTAAAAACCTTTGATCTCTGTCATTTCGAAGTGCAGTGGTCTGAAAAAGATCTCTATTGAAAGCTTAATGAATATTAATTCAGCCTCCAATCAGCTACATTTATTTACATTTACCTTCACGCTTGAATGCCCCTCAAGTATCTCCATTGATCCTAACCATAGTGTTTACATACAGGCTAACCTGAATGGATCTGTGGTTTCTCCAAAGGCAATAATGAGTAGTTTAATTTCTCTGTTTTGCATCACTTATGCTGACATCTCCCAGCCCTAATGCACCCTTTCTCTAAGAAGCCAATCAACCCTTGCAACCTCCCAGTAGTCTCCAACACTCCCCTTTCTTACATACATCACTTCCACATCCCAACACTTTGACCCAATGTAGCAAAATATTTGAATCAGCTGGAAAGCTGTCAGCCAATCAGATTGTCTGGCAGCTATCTAAGGCAGGATATCATTGCAAGTATCAGACAGATATGAAGTTAGAGTGGGAATGAGGACCTGTGTAAGGCACTATCTTGGAGAGTTGAAGCAGACTTTATGGGCTGAATGTCCTCTTCTGCACTCTATGATTTTAGGACCATTTTTCTGGAAAGTTCTTATATGAATTGCACTGCAGATATGCCATGACATGCCACTCATTGAATTTCACATCTGAATATGTCAAAATCATCTTCAAATGAAAACCACTGAAGTGAATGGGGCAAAACATTTCCATCTCTATTCAGGTATCCCTCTGCTAGAGATTGGAGGTCTGCTAGGACAATGACTACCTAGAAGGAATAATCAAAACTCACTTGGAAGCTAATGAATGAGACTTTGTAGGCTAGGAACAGCAAAAGCCTCATTGATTCAGACATCAAATAAACAAACTATTCCTGAATTCATTTATAGTGAAGAAAGTCAGGTGAACGTAGAAATGATTTTGAAATTTTTTTATTACATCTATTAAACTCTGGTGCATGTAATAGTCTGAAAAAGCTTCCAATGGAGCAATAAGGAATTATTTTCTCTCAAGTTAAGGCCCATCTCTTACAGGGTAAAAATCCAACACACTAAAAGGTATCTCAGGAGGAAATGTTAGCCATGACTGTACTGAATGGTGGAGCAGATCCGATGGGCCATGTAGGACAGACATTAAGAAATTCCTTTCACCTTTAAACCTTTCATAAAACTCTATTATAGAATTGGAGTGGTAGAATTTTTATATCTTTGTTGGTGGGGTTTTTCAGGTTGCCAGGTAACCTCAGAAATTTCACACAATTCTACTTCAGGATACTGATGGAAAAGGATGAGTGCTATCTGAAGGGGAGGGTGCTAAATTTGGGGAAGGCTAGCTGCAGCCAGATTAAGCAGGAACTTATAGCATAAAACATAGAACATAGAACATTACAGCGCAGTGCAGGCCCTTCGGCCCTCGATGTTGCGCCGGCCAGTGGACCCTCTAACCTAAACTATTCCAATATCATCCATATGCCTATCCACCGAACATTTGAATGCCCCCAAAGTAGGCGAGTCCACAACTGCTGCAGGCAGGGCATTCCACGCCCTCACCACCCTCTGTGTAAAGAACCTGCCTCTGACATCCGTCCTATAACTACCACCTCTTAATTTAAAGTTATGTCCCCTCGTGTTGGTCATCACCATCCGAGGAAAAAGGCTCTCACTATCCACCCTATCCAATCCCTTGATCATCTTGTACGCCTCAATTAGGTCACCGCGTAACCTTCTTCTCTCTAATGAAAATAACCGCAGGTCCCTCAGCCTTTCCTCATAAGGCCTTCCCACCATACCAGGCAACATCCTGGTAAACCTCCTCTGCACCCTTTCCAATGCTTCCACATCTTTCTTATAATGCGGCGACCAGAACTGTACGCAATACTCCAAGTGCGGCCGCACCAGAGTTTTGTACAGTTGTAACATAACCTCACGGCTCCTAAATTCAATCCCTCTACCAATAAAAGCTAACACACCGTACGCCTTCTTAACAACTTTATCAACCTGGGTGCCAACTTTCAAAGAGCTATGTACTTGTACCCCAAGATCCCTCTGCTCAACAACACTATTAAGGGTCCTTCCATTAGCCCTATATTTCATATGCCTGTTATTCCTACCAAAGTGAATCACCTCACACTTATCCGTATTGAATTCCATTTGCCACCTCACGGCCCAGCTCTGCAATCTATCTATGTCCCTCTGCAAACTGTAACATCCATCCTCGCTGTCTACAACTCCCCCCACTTTGGTATCGTCAGCAAATTTACTAATCCAACGCTCTACACCCTCATCTAGGTTAATTATAAAAATGACAAACAGCAGTGGCCCTAAAACAGATCCTTGAGGTACACCACTTGTAACTGCACTCCAGGTTGAATATTTCCCATCAACCACCACCCTCTGTCTTCTATCAGCTAGCCAATTCCTAATCCAAACTGCTAAATCACCTTCAATCCCATGCATCTGCACTTTCTGCAGTAGCCTACCATGGGGAACCTTATCAAACGCTTTGCTAAAATCCATATACACTACATCAACTGCCTTACCCTTATCTACCTCTTTGGTCACCTCCTCAAAAAACTCAATAAGGTTTGTGAGGCACGACCTACCCTTCACAAAACCGTGCTGACTATCCCTAATCAATTTATTTCTCTCTAGATGCTTATAAATCCTATCCCTTATAATTCTTTCCAAGACCTTGCCCACAACAGAAGTCAGGCTCACCGGTCTATAATTTCCAGGATGGTCCCTACTCCCCTTTTTGAACAAAGGGACAGCATTTGCCATCCTCCAGTCTTCCGGCACTATACCTGTAGCTAACGACGACATGAAGATCAAAGCCAAAGGCTCTGCAATCTCCTCTCTAGCCTCCCAGAGAATCCTAGGGTAAATCCCATTTGGCCCAGGGGACTTATCAATTTTCATATCCTCAAGATTCGCTAACACCTCCTCCTTATGAACCTCAATCCTGCCCAGTCTACAACCTGGTATCGCAGTATTCTCCCCGACAACATTGTCTTTCTCCTGCGTGAATACTGACGAAAAATACTCATTCAGTGTCTCTCCTATCTCCTCAGGCTCCACGCACAACTTCCCACTGCTATCTCTGACTGGCCCTAATCTTGCCCTAACCAATCTTTTATTATTTATATACCTGTAAAAAGCTTTAGGATTCTCCTTAATCCTATCCGCCAAAGTCTTCTCGTGTCCTCTTCTAGCTCTTCTCAACTCCCTCTTTAGCTCCTTCCTGGCTGATTTATAGCTCTCTATTGCCCTAACTGAGCCTTCACGTCTCATCATTATATAAGCCTCCTTCTTCCTCTTCACCAGAGATTCAACTTCCCTAGTACACCATGGTTCCCTCACTCGACCACTTCCTCCCTGCCTGGCAGGTACATATTCATTAAGGACATGCAGAAGCTGTTCCTTAAATATGCTCCACATTTCAGATGTCCCCAGCCCCTGCAATTTCCTGTTCCACCCTATGCATCCTAAATCTCTCCTAATAGCCTCATAATTACCTTTCCCCCAGCTATAACTACTGTTACAGAGCCTCTGGCTCTGATCTTCAGGTCATCGTTGGTTACGGGTGTGGTTCCGGAGGACTGGAGGATAGCGAATGTGGTCCCGTTGTTCAAGAAGGGGAAGAGAGACCTTCCAGGGAATTATAGGCCAGTGAGTCTTACTTCTGTTGTGGGCAAAGTATTGGAGAGAATAATTAGGGATAGGATTTATAGTTATTTAGAGAGTAATGAATTGATTGGAGATAGTCAGCATGGTTTTGTGAAGGGTAGGTCGTGCCTTACTAACCTCATTGAGTTTTTTGAAAAAGTGACTAAAGAGGTGGATGGGGGTAAGGCGGTTGATGTGGTATATATGGACTTTAGTAAGGCGTTTGATAAGGTGGCCCATGGAAGACTTCTGCAGAAAATGCAGATGTATGGGATAGAGGGTGATTTAGCTAATTGGGTTAGGAATTGGCTAGCAGGTAGAAGACAGAGGGTGGTGGTTGATGGGAGATATTCATCTTGGAGTTCGGTGACAAGTGGTGTACCTCAGGGGTCTGTTTTGGGGCCCCTGCTGTTTGTAATTTTTATAAATGATCTGGATGAGGGTATTGAAGGATGGATTAGTAAATTTGCAGATGACACTAAAGTCGGTGGAGTGGTAGATAGTGAAGAGGGGTGTTATAGTTTGCAGAGGGACTTGGACAAGTTGCAGAGCTGGGCCGAGAGGTGGCAAATGGAGTTTAATGTGGAAAAGTGTGAGGTAATGCACTATGGCAGAAATAATAAATGTGTAGAGTATAGGGCAAATGGTAGGATTCTTAGTAGTCTAGATGAACAGAGGGATCTTGGTGTGTATGTGCATAGATCCCTGAAAGTAGGCAGTCAGGTCGAGAAGGTTGTTAGGAAGGCATATGGAGTCTTGGCTTTTATTGGTAGAGGGATTGAATTTCGGAGCCGCAACGTCATGTTGCAACTGTACAAAACTCTAGTGCGGCCGCACTTGGAGTATTGTGTGCAGTTCTGGTCCCCACATTATAAGAAAGATGTGGAGGCATTGGAGAGGGTACAGAGGAGGTTTACCAGGATGTTGCCTGGTATGGAGGGCAGGTCTTATGAAGAGAGGCTGAGGGATTTGAGGTTGTTTTCGTTAGAAAGGAGGCGGCTAAGAGGGGACCTTATTGAAACATATAAGATGATTAGAGGTTTAGATAGGGTGGACAGTGATAGCCTTTTTCCTAGGATGGAGAAAGCTAGCACGAGGGGACACAGCTTTAAATTAAGGGGTGATAGTTATAGGATGGATATCAGAGGTAGGTTCTTTACCCAAAGGGTGGTTAGGGAGTGGAATGCCCTGCCTGCAGCAGTTGTAGATGCGCCAAGTTTGGTGGCGTTTAAGAGGTTAGTTGATAAGTATATGGAAGAGAAGGGAATGGTTTAGTTTGGAGGGGCATTGCTTTTTATATTGGTCGGCGCAACATCGAAGGCCGAAGGGCCTGTTCTGTGCTGTAATGTTCTATGTTCTATGTTCTATGTTCTATGTTATTTGGTACGTGCCCATCCCTTCCCATCACTAAGGTAAACGTAACCGAATTGTGGTCACCATCACCAAAGTGCTCACCCACCTCCAAGTCTAACACCTGGTCTGGTTCATTACCCAGTACCAAATCCAATATAGCCTCACCTCTTGTTGGACTATCTACATACTGAGTCATGAAACCTTCCTGCACACATTGAACAAAAACTGACCCCTCTAACGTACTTGAACTATAGCTTTTCCAATCGATATTAGAAAAGTTAAAGTCCCCCATTACAACTACCCTGTTACTTTCACACCTATCCAGGATCAACTTTGCAATCCCTTCCTCTACTTCTCTGGAACTTTTTGGAGGCCTATAAAAAACTCCCAACAGTGTGACCTCTCCTTTCTTGTTTCTAATCTCAGCCCACACTACCTCAGCAGACAAGTCCACATCAAACGTCTTTTCTGCCACCGTAATGCTGTCCTTAACTAACAATGCCACTCCTCCCCCTCTTCTACCACCACCTCTGCTCTGACTGAAACATCTGAACCCCGGAACCTGCAACAACCATTCCTGCCCCTGCTGTATCCACGTCTCTGAAATGGCCACAACATCGAAGTCCCAAGCACCAATCCAGGCTGCAAGTTCATCCATCTTATTGTGTATGCTCCTCGCATTAAAGTATACACATTTCAAACCACTGTCCCGTTTGCCACTATACTGCTGCGACCTAGAAACCTTATCCGTGACCTCCCTATTCACATCCTCCTGTATACTGGCACAACAATTCAGGTTCCCATCCCCCCCCGAATCAGTTTAAACCCCCCCGAATAGCACTGGTAAATTTACCCCCCAAGATATTGGTACCTCTCTGGTTCAGGTGCAGACCATCCCTCTTGTAGAGGTCCCACCTTCCCCAGAATGAGCCCCAATTGTCCAAATACCTGAACCCTTCCCTCCTGCACCATCCCTTTAGCCACGAGTTCAAATGTTCTCTCTCCCTATTCTTTTCTATGCTATCCCACGGCACAGGTAACAAACCAGAGATAACCACTCTGTAAGTTTTAGCCCTAAGTTTTCCCCCTAACTCTCTGAATTCCTGCTTTATATCCCCATCCCTTTTCCTACCTACATCATGGGTACCTACATGCACCACAACTTGGGGCTGGTTCCCCTCCCCCTTAAGGATCCCGAACACTTGGTCAGAGATATCACTGACCCCAGTGCCCGGGAGGCAACATACCAACTGCGAGTCCCGCTCCTTCCCACAGACCCTCCTATCTATCCCCTTAACTAGGGAGTTCCCAATCACTAGTCCAGATCTTTTCTTCCCCCTTCCCACCTGAGCATCAAGGGCAGGCTCAACTTCCGAGACCAGTACTCCATGGCTTACCCCAGTTGTGTCTACATCCCCAACAGCAGCCAAAGCAGAGTACTTATTGCTTAGAGGAACAGCCTCAGGGGAACTCTGCACTGACTGCTTCTTATCCCTCCTAACAGTCACCCATGTATCACATTTAGGAGTAACTATCTCCCTGTAGCTTTTATCAACAGCCATCTCTGCTTCCCTAATAATTCTTAATTCCTCCAGTTCCAGCTCCAGGTCCCTAACATGGTCCTCAAGGAGGTGGAACTGGATGCACCTCTGGCAGGTGTAATCAGCTGGGACACTACCAGTGTCCCTCACCTCAAACATCCCACAGGAGGTACATCGCACTGCCTGCACTGCCATCACTATTACTTCCTTTACTCAGAAACAAATATAAACTTAAACTTACCTACTCACACTCCTAGTCTCCATTTTTTATTAGGTTAGAGGAGGGGGGAGGGTTGGGATACTCTACACGTGTAGAGTATCAGGATTCTTCACCTTCCCAATTTATGGAGGTCCAGGTGAAAAAAAAAACTCCTGCACAGGCCTCCCTGTGACTACTTCCTGTTTCCAGTTTTAAGAGTTAAAAAAAAACAGACATGATTTTGGAAAAAAAAACACAAATTTACTCACAGCTCTCCTCACACCAGCTGCTCCCAAGGAACAATCCACTTCCCCCACTGATAGGTGCAAAAAGAATAATGTTGTTGTAGTGGGAGATTTTAATCTCCCTGGTGTGGATTAGAAGTTGCCTAGAGCTGGGGTTTCAGACGGGGAGGAATTTTTAAAATGTGTACTGGAAGGGTCATTGGAGCAGTATGTAGCTAGCCCGGCTAAAGAGGGGGCTGTACTGGATTTAGTTCTGGGTAATGAGCCAAACCAGGTGGTTGACATTGCAGTTGGTTAATATGTGGCTAACAGTGACCACAATTCTGTCTCATTTAGGATACAAATGGAAAAAGATGAGTGTTGTCCTAAGGGGAGGGTCTAAATTGTGGGAAGGCTAACTACAGTCAGATTAGGCAGGAACTTATGGAAACTGATTGGGAAAAGTTGTTTGAGGGTAAGTCCACATTTGGCATGCTGAAGTCTTTCAAAGGAAAACTGAAAAGGTTGCAGGAAAGATATGTGCCGGTTAAGAGGAAGGAAACGTAGGATTAGAGAACCATAGATTACTAGGGATATTGAAGTATTGGTTAAGAAGAAAAGAGAGGCGTATGTTAGGTCTAAGCAACTGGGAATGGCGACAGCATTGGAGGAATACAGAGAAAGTAGGAGGGAGCTCAAACGGGGAGTTAGAAAGGCAAAAAGAGGGCATGAAATGGTTTTGGTAGACAGGAGTAAGGAAAATCCAAAGACATCTTACTCCTATGTTAGGAACAAAAGCGTGGTTAGAGGAAAAATTGGTCCTCTTAGGGTCAGAGGAGGGGAACTGTGCTTAAGTTCAAAGGAATGGGGGAGACCCTGAATGAATACTTTGTGTCAGTATTCACGAAGGAGGGGCTTGATGTCTGGTACTGTCTTGGAGGGAACTGTAGACCAGCTGAGGGAAATATCAATCATGAGGGAGGAAATGTTAGGGTTTTTAGGTGGTATTAAAACTGATAAATCTCCAGGGCCTGATGGCATTTATCCTAGGCTACTTAGGGAGATGACAGATGAAATTGCTGGGCCTCTGATGCAAATCTTTGTCTCTTCTTTGGACACAGGTGAGATCCCAGAGGACTGGAGGATAGCAAACGTGGTACCACTGTTTAAAAAGAGTAGCAGGACAACCCTGGTAATTATAGGCCAGTGTGTTTGATGTCAGTGATAGGGAAGTTGTTGGAGAGGATTCTTAGAGATAGGATGTATACGCATTTAAAATGTTGTGATTTGATTAGAGATATGCAGCATGGCTTTGTTAAAGAGAGGTCGTGCCTTACGAATCTGGTAGAATTTTTCAAGGAGGTGTCAAAAACGGTCGACGAAGGATAACCGTTGATGTTGTCTATATGGATTTCAGTAAGGCGTTTGACAAAGTCCCTCATGGTAGATTGTTTGAAAAGGTTAAGGCTCATGGAATACAAGGACAAGTATCTAGATGGACTAGTAACTGGCTTGGTAATAGGAGACAGAGAGTAGTAGTGGAAGGGTCTTCTTCTAGCTGGAGGTATATCACTAGTGGTGTGCCACAGGGTTCAGTACTGGGAACTCTTCTACTTGTAACATATGTAAATGACTTGGAAGTGGGAGTACGTGGTATGATCAGCAAGTTTGCAGATGACACAAAGATGGCTGGACTTGCGGACAGTGAGGAGCAGTGTCAGACAATACAGCAGGATATAGATAGGCTGGTATATTGGGCAGATAAATGGCAGATGGAATTTAATGCTGATAAATGCGAGGTGATGCATTTTGGGAGAATAATGTAGGAGGAGCTATATGATCAAGAGTATAAAACGCAAAGGGACCTGGGGGTGCAAGTGCACAAGTCTTTGAAGGTGGTAGTACAGGTAAAGAAGGTTGTGAAGAAAGCTTATGGTATGCTAGCCTTTATAGGAAGGGGCATAGAGTACAAGAACTGGCGTTTAATGTTGCAGTTGCATAGAACGTTGGTTAGACTTCATTTGGAGTACTGCGTCCAGTTTTGCTCACTTTATTACTGAAAGGACGTGGAGACCCTGGAGAGAGTGCAGAGGAGGTTTGCCAGGATGCTGCCTGGTATGGAAGGACTGGGTTACGAGGAAAGATTGGGCAAATTGGAGCTGTTTTCATTAGAAAGACAGAGATTGAGGGGAGATCCAATAGAGGTGTATAAGATTATGAAGGGCATAGATAGATAAACAGTGTAAGATTTTCCCTAGATTGGAAACAAATATTACGAGGGGCCACAGGTTTAGGGTAAGGGGGGGGCGCGAGGTATAATTCGGATATTAGAGGGAGGTTTTTCACATAGAGGGTTGTGGGGTACAGAATGCACTGCCAAGTAAGGTGATGGAGGCAAGCACGCTGGAGTTGTTTAAGGGATACTTAGATAGGCATATGAGCGGAATAAAGATGGAGGGATATAGGAGACTATTTTAAATAGGGATCAAGAGCCTTGGGACGTTCCTGGGAATCAATTGACTCCTATGGACCTTCCAACATATTTTCTGGCTCATTTGTTTTACTTTTGAGCTTCTGGGGATTCCCTTGAATGTTTGTATAAGTTATGCATGTTATTGATGTTTTTCTCTTCTAATCCACAGGTGCTTTGGTCCACCTTGTTGTCCAACAAGGGGTATACATGTGGTGGGTCGTGTGAGGGCTGCTCTTGGATGTTTCGAGAGTAACCTAATGCTTCACGTCATTAGTGTACACTTAAACTGGACCAGTTGATGGGCAACATGACAGCTCAGTGTCACTGTTTGCTGTGCAGATACATAGATTTGAACCAGTATCTATGGGAGTTTGTGCGTTCTCCCCGTGATTGCGTGGGTTTTCTCCGGGTGCTCCAGTTTCCTCCCACAACCCCAAAATATGCTCTTAGGCTGATTGGTATTAACAAATTGTCCCTAAATTAGGCATCCCTCAATCTGGTTATAATTCCTTTATTGTGGAGTCCAATAGATGTGGACAAAGGTCATAGGTAGAAGAGGGCACTCACAATGTTAAAATGGTGGCACAGGCTTGTTGGGCCGAAGGGCCTGTTTCCTGTGCTGTGTTGTTCTTTGTTCTAATACAAGACTCACGAAGCCATGTGTTCCAATTTAAAGGTGTAGCTTTTATTTTGACCAGCAGCCACTAGGGAGAAATCATCGAAGGGTCAGAGCAGATCCTGAGATGGAGCAGCTAGCCCTCTCCAGTGAATTCTAATGTGTATATTTCAAAACAATCAATTATAGATCTTATCAATTACTTCCACTTTTCATTAGCTTTAAATCAATCATCTTCTATATACATAAATCAACAATAATACCTGTCATATACTTTAGCTAACCACATCTTACCTTCTGGCATAATGACATTTCATTAGTCCTTAGAATCCAGATGGCAATTGCTAACTTGGGGCTAACCCCTTTTCCTCTGTTGCCTAGCAGCCCCAGGCACTAGACACAAAGTTCAAAATGAATATTCCCATAAATTTCTCTACACGTCTCTGCCAAACCAAATTAACACATGGCTCCATGTCTGGGCATGTATTCACCTTATCTGTATAGCGAATAAACTCCATTCATGAAGTTTTTAATTAAGTGTCCTGAATGTTTCTGCCATAAGAAAATCTATTGATAATAACAGTCATATTTTCAAGGTTTCAGTTTCCCCTTAGAATGTAACTTTGTTCTCATGCCCTTTGCCATGGGGCGGCCTGGTGGCACAGTGGTTAGCACTGCAGCCTCACAGCACCAGGGACCAAGGTTCAAATCTGGCCGAGGGTGACTGTTAGTGTGGAGTCTGCACATTCTCTCTATGTCTGTGTGTGTTCCCTCTGGATGCTCCAGTTTCCTTTCATAGTCTAAAAGATATGTGGATTAGTTTGATTAGCCATGATAAATTGCCCCTTAGTCTCAGAGGGATTTGGACTACAAATATGAAGGGTTACGGGGATGGGATGTGGATGGGATTGTTGTTGGTGCAAATAGCCTCCTTCTGCACTATAAATTCCATGATGCTTTGCAGTAATTCACCTTTGGTTTAAGTGAACAATGATTCTTTAAAATTCGTTAATACATTCAAAATATTGGCAGATGTATTTTTAAAGCATAATCACTTAATTAAATCTCTTACCGCATCTCATATGTGTATAAACTGTTTTTTGTTAGCTAATATGCCTGTTTTAAAGTAATTTAACTCAATGCTGGTAGTTCTGTCAATGTCTTAACATTTCATGGTTTTAAAAATCTTTACGAAACAATTTGGATTTTTTTCCTTTATAACCTCCTGACATGATTGGAACAACCTGGAATCACATGTACACCAAACCAGGTGAGGAAGATATATTTGGTCAGATGAGGTTAGGGAAGCTAATTACCATATTGAAATTGCAATTTCAGTATGATTAGCAAGTCCAGGAAGGTAGCCTCTGGGCTCGCTATTATCTCCCCCATCCCGCCAAGACAGGTTCCCACAAGCGGGGATTAAAGCTGGTTCCTGTCAAGGGGGACCAGGCGTGATCATACTGGCCTGGGCGGCTGGGGGCAAGGGGTGCCCATTGGACAGTGCCAAGTTGGCACCACCCACCTGGCACCCTCGTGAATTCTCAGGCCAAAGGGACGAAGCCAGACAGAAGCTGGGCCGATTGATGATGGTGGGGTGAGGGTGAGGAAGGGATTGAATGTACATTCCGCAATGGGAATGGTGGGTGAGGGAATGAATAGGGTGATTGGGACTGCATTTAGGGGGTGGGGGGGGGGAGATCAGGGCTGCACATGGGGGCAATCGGGGCTGCACATACCGGGAGGGGAGGTCAGGGCTACGCAGAGAGGAAGGGGGGGATCGGATAGACCAGCAATCGAGGGGGTGATTACAAAGGCCGGTGATTGAGAGACCAACAATTGGATGACCAGTACACATGCACTGATCTCCCCACTGGTAGATTGGCAAATTTGTAATTGCCAGCTCAGCATTATATTGCCAATCTCCTGAGAGAAATGAGACCCCACACCTCACTTTCTGGCATGGGGCAGAGTGCTGGCAATTCATTCAGGTGAATATGCCCAAAAAGAAAGGGCAGGAGATTCCCCTGGTTCCCTGCGTATTGGACACTTAGTTGTTTTTATGACAATCGCCCCAATATGCTTGTGTAATTTGTCACAACAGAGGAATACAGTAATATACCTGAAATTCCAAGGACACTTAAAACTGACCAAGAAGTGGAACTGAGTGTTATTAATAGGAGTTAGAAAGAAGTATTAGAAATAATAAAGGCAGTAAAGACTCACACATCCCCAGGACCTGATGAGTTCCACCCTTGGGTGTAGAAGAGTCAGTTGAGGATTGTGCAAATGTTTTTGTCATAATCTTCCAACGATCCCTCATATCACAAATGTTCTCTTTTGATTGAAAATTGTAAATGTGTTAGTTTAACTTCTGGAATGGGAAATTCCTGAAATTTATAAATAAAGAGAAACTAACTGAACATTTAGAGAAAGCTGCACTGTAAAGAAAATCAGTATGGCTTTATGACCAGTAGACTATGTCTATCAAACTGTTATCTAGAGCAATCATGTCCTGATAATTGTTACTGAAATATCTCAGGGCTCCATATGCACCCAAACATGTTAATAAACTTGCCGCTATGATTTGGGAAAGTGTCAGTATTTATGAATTAGAGTGAGCAGGAGTTCTGCTCTGCCTTTATTTTGTGAGTGGCTGGAATCCACAGTATCTATTTTGGACCTATTTCCTTTCACAGTTTGAATGTGAATAACTCTGGTGGTGTTAGTACCCTGATTTACACAGAAAGCAGAAACTCGCTTGTTCTATGGTTTCACAAAGAACACAGCACCAATTTTATTGTGCAGAGTTAGAACTGAGAGCCTCAGTCTGTTGGACATATTTGTGCTGGGAGTTTTGCCACTCATTCTATGTGTTTCCTCCATAGTCTCTTTCCACAAGGTAGGTGATTTTAATGCAATCATAATTCTGTTTTAATAGATTGATTGGAAATTGTTTTGAGTAACTGAAGGCATTAGTCAATGATCTGGCACTTCCTGAACTTTTGCTGTTTCAAATTAGTTCTGCTGCTGCACCCTGCTCCTCCTGAGATTAAACATGAAAATCACGTCCCTGTTTAAATAGTTCACTTTTTCCATTAAACTCCATTGAGGTTTCTTACAGCTGAATGACAACCAACTGCTATTTCACACTGTTTAATCTTTCCTGCTGGTTGACTAGCTCGTGTAATTTTTTTGTTCTTTATGTGGTCTAGGTTACTCTTGTTTAAAAATGACGTTCTGGTTCTTCTTGAAGTTTTCATTGTCCTTCAAACTTTCATTAACAATTCAATTCTTTCATTCATCCATAATGTCCAATTTAATTGAAAATGTTTCATAGAAAAATACAAAGTAAAAATCAACAAATACAATGTAACCGAGCAGATGAATCTTTCTGGGCAAACCTGATTGAGTATCTTTGAATATGAAACCTACAACCCTCCCTGTTGTTAGTTCAGCCCCTCCAGTGAACATGAAACAAGAAAGAAACTCTAATTCAACTCCAGATCTTCCTGAAACCTGTTAATTTATAATTCTACTTGGAAAGCACGGGAATTACAGGTCATATTTTGCAATTGTGATTCTAAGTGCTGGGCAAACTTGAAACTGGGGATGCTTCAGATCCTATTTTTCGACCTGTTCTGAGGTGTGCCTAAATGCACTCTGCCTACAAAAATATTAGCAAGTCCAAATCGTGCTGCGCAAGCTTGTGGCAGGACCTAGCGCATCAATACCCAGGACCTCCGACTGGGGACTCCAACTGTACATACGTAGAAGAAAAAGATAGAATGCTGCTCCTCTCCCAGATTCCTTCTGGGCCAGATATTGCCTCTGGTCTTCACAGACATTACCCCATCCCTCCAACATTATTGACCCCTTTATTCCCCACCACCTCCAAAACCCAGACTGATTGCAGGCCCCTCTTCCATTCCCTGCACTGATCTCAGGCAGACTGGCAGCAGATCCCCCTTCACCCCCACTGATCTCAGGCGGAGTGACAATGGACATCTGCTTTCTGCACCAGCCCCCCCAACTCCTCTACAGATCACAGGCAGAGTGGCAGCAGACCCCTTTTCATCCCCCTGACCAATTTCAAGCAGAGTGGTCGTGGCCCCTCATCCTCTCCACTGACCTTAGGCAGAGTGACCCTTTTCACCCCTCACTGATCACGTGTCTCATGTGTAGAGACTGGTTGAAACAGATAAAATTGGACAGGCTAGAGGTATTGAATGTCTGAAATTGAGGTTTATACAAGCTTCTGTGCAGATACTCAGAAGTTTCCCAGAAGCAATTCTGCCGAATATAAGAGACATGAGCGAAAATTTACTTGCACCTCGAGACTACACATAATTTTTTCGAGTCTGCACAGTGACTTATACACTTCACCATGAAGTGGAATTAGAGTTGAAAAAATTAGAAGACTTCGGAGTCGTTAACCCAGTGCTGCCTTCTGAATGGATTGCACCCATAGTGCTGATTCTGAAGCCAAATCATACTGTGAGAATCAATGGAGCCTGTATGTTAACTGTGAACTAGAGAGATCAGTTAGATCGTTACTCCGCTCTGAGGATTAAGGATCTCTATGCAAAATCAGCAGGAAGTCTGCCGAATATAAGAGACATGAGCGAAAATTTAGATCTTGTCATGCTTACCAGAAATTGGAGTTGGATGAAGACTCCCCAAAGGTTGGTCATCATAAATCCCACAAAGGGATATGTCAGGGCACTGATCTGTCATTTGGGGTCTCATCAACCTGCACCATTTTCCAGCACACTCTGGAAAGCTTGATGGAGGGAATACTCAAAGTGGTGCTATATTTGGATGATGTCCCAATTACTAGAGTATTCCCCGAGGAACACGGATCAAACCTGGAAGAGTTCATAAAAAGGCTTAAAGAAACAGCATCTACTTAAAACAGGAGAAGTGCACCTTTCAATCTCATGGCTCGATGTTCAGCTAGTAAAGTCTGCAATGGCCAGTCACCATCGACAAGTTTTGGTAGATTTTTATCATTTACAGCATCCCTGAGGTCTTAGTGACTGACAATGTCACAGCATTTACAGCTAAAGAGACCTGCCACTTTATCAGGTCAAATGGAACATGCCACATTCTTACCACCCATTCTCAAATGGCTTGAGGGAATCAGCCACACAAACATTTAGAGCTTCAATGAAGAAGAAAATTCAGAGGCCACTGAACTTTCATTTGGCAATTTTCTTGTTATCTTAGAATACCAAGCCAAACACGACCACCGGTAGTATGCCAGTTGGATTGTTAATGGAGCACTGCCTGTGAACCCACTTGGATTTGGTGTTTCCAGATTTGTCAGGGAGAGAAGAGGTTAAGCAAATCTCCCAGAAAGAGCACAATGGTCTGAAGGAAAGAGAAAGAATGTTTGATGTCAACAACCTTGCCATGGAGAGAAATTTTCTCAGTCGACCAGTCTGGGTATTCAGAAGACTTGGAGAGAGAAGAGGACCGATTTCATGTGTATTGGTAGCACAAGGTCACCGTGTAAAAAAATATGGATCACTTGTTGATGGAGAAAGGGTGAATTATACTTGATCCATAGTAAGTTAGTTTTTATTGTAATTATCATAGGAAAATGTGGAGTACATACGTCCAAAGGTTTATTGCACATTTTATATTTTCTGTTTAGAATTAGAAAATTATTTAAACAAAGATATAGCACAGGAAGAGGCCCTTCAGCTCATTAAGCCTACATCAATATACAGTTTCTATCTCTATTCACCTCCCTTTCACATGTCTATCAAGATATACTTTGAACATTGCTAACATCCCTGCTTCCATCACCTCCATTGAGTCCAGGAACCCACCAACTGTGTGTGAAAATCTTTTCTGCAAGTCTCCCCTGTCTCCACTCACCTTAAACCAATGCCCTCATGAAGTCAATCCTTCATCCCTGGAAAAAAGTCTCTGACGATCCATCCTATCTATGGTTTAATAACTTTGTAGACTTCAATCGGTTTGCCCTTCAGCTTCTATCTTTCCAATGAAAATAATCCAAGTTTATCCTACCTGTCCCCCTATATTAGAACCCTTCAGACCAGGAAACATCTTGGTAAACCTGACAACCAGAACAGTGCACAATATTCCAAATGCAACAGAATTAATGTTTTATACAACTGTAACAAAACTTACCATCTTTTATACTTGATGCCCTGGCTGATGAAGACAAGCATTCTGTATGCCTACCTGGGTTATAGATTAGTCAGGAGGGAGCTAAAGAGTGAGTTAAGAAGAGCTAAAAGAGGACACGAGAAGACTTTGGCTGATAGGATCAAGGAGAATCCTAAAGCTTTCTTTAGATATGTTAAGAATAGAAGATTGGTTAGGGCAAGATTAGGGCCAGTCAGAGACAGCAGTGGGAAGTTGTGCGTGGAGCCTGAAGAGATCGGAGAGGCACTGAACAAATATTTCTCTTCGGTATTCACGCAGGGAGACGTAAATGTAGTTGTGGAGAACACTGGGATACAGGGTTGTAAACTGGATAGTATTGAAGTAGATAAGGAGGAGGTGTTAGATATTCTTGAGGGTATGAAAATAGATAAGTCCCCTGGGCCGGACGGGATTTACCCTAGGATTCTCTGGGAGGCAAGAGAGGTGATTGCAGAGCCTTTGGCTCTGATCTTCAGGTCGTCGTTGGTTACAGGTATAGTGCCGGAAGACTGGAGGATAGCAAATGTTGTCCCATTGTTCAAGAAGGGGAATAGAGATTTTCCTGGGAATTATAGACTGGTGAGTCTTTTCTGTTGTGGGCAAAGTTTTGGAAAGAATTATTTGGGATAGGATTTATAGTTATTTAGAGAGAAATGAATTGATTGGGGATAGTCAGCATGGTTTTGTGAAGGGTAGGTCGTGCCTTACTAACCTTATTGAGTTTTTTGAAAAGGTGACCAAAGAGGTGGATGGGGGTAAGGCAGTTGATGTGGTATATATGGACTTTAGTAAGGCGTTCGATAAGGTTCCCCATGGAAGGCTTCTGCAGAAAATGCAGATATATGGGATTGAGGGTGATTTAGCTAATTGGATTAGGAATTGGCTAGCTGATAGAAGACAGAGGGTTGGTTGGTTGATGGGAATTATTCATCATGGAGTTCGGTTACAAGTGGTGTACCTCAGGGATCTGTTTTGCAATTTTTATAAATGATCTGGATGAGGGTATAGAAGGATGCTTTACTAAATTTGCTGATGACACCAAAGTCGGAAGAGTTGTAGATAGTGAAGAGGGGTATTATAATTTGCAGAGAGACTTAGACAAGTTGCAGAGCTGGGCCAAGAGGTGGCAAATGGAGTTTAATGCGGAAAAATGTGAGGTAATTCACTTTGGCAGAAATAACAAATGTATAGAGTATTGGGCTAATGGGAGGACTCTTAATAATGTTGACGAACAGAGGGATCTCGGTGTATATGTGCATAGATCCCTGAAAGTTGGCACTCAAGTTGATAAGGTTGTTAAGAAGGCATACAGAGTCTTGGCTTTTATTGGTAGGGGGATTGAATTTCGGAGCCGCAACGTTATGTTGCAACTGTACAAAACTCTGTGCGGCCACACTTGGAGTATTGTGTACAGCTCTGGTCACCACATTATAAGAAAGATGTGGAGGCATTGGAGAGGGTGCAGAGGAGGTTTACCAAGATGTTGCCTGGTATGGAGGGAAGGTCTTATGAGGAAAGGCTGAAGGATTTGAGGTTATTTTCATTAGAGAGAAGGCGGCTAAGAGGTGACCTTATTGAGGCATATAAGATGATCAGAGGATTAGACAGGGTGGACAGTGATAGCCTTTTTCCTCAGATGGAGAAGACTAGCATGAGGGGACATAGCTTTAAATTAAGGGGTGGTAGTTATAGGATGGATGTCAGAGGTAGGTTCTTTACCCAGAGGGTGGTGAGGGTATGGAATGCCCTGCCTGCAGCAATTGTAGATGTGCCAAGTTTGGGGGCGTTTAAATGGTCAGTGGATAGGTTTATGGATGAAAATGGAATGGTTTAGGTTAGAGGGTCACTGCTTTTTCTCTATTGGTCGGCGCAACATCGAGGGCCGAAGGGCCTGTACTACGCTGTAATGTTCTATGTTCTATGACCGCCTTATCCATCTGTGTTTTGACTTTCAGTGATCCATGTATCTATATGCCTAGATCCCTCTGTATATCAATGCACCTAAGGTTTCTGCCATTTACTGTGTATTGAGCCAGCACGGTGGCATAGTGTTTAGCTCTGCTCCCTCACAGCACTCGGGACCCGGGTTTGATTCCTGGCTTGGGTCACTGTCTGTGCAGAGTCTGTGTATGTTTCCTCTGGGTGCTCCAGATTCCTCCCACAGCCCGAAAGATGTGCTGGTTAGGTGCATTGACCATGTTAAATTCTCCTTAGTGTACCAAAC
The DNA here is from genome assembly GCA_024679065.1 of Sphyrna mokarran. Lineage (NCBI taxonomy): Eukaryota > Metazoa > Chordata > Chondrichthyes > Carcharhiniformes > Carcharhinidae > Sphyrna > Sphyrna mokarran. The sequence continues at coordinate 68,804,564 of JAGIQG010000014.1, read as the reverse complement.
AGGCATCTGAGTGTGACGGCCAGGGGATTTTCACAGTAACTTCATTGCAGTGTTAATGTAAGCCTAATAGTGATCTTAATAAATAAACCAAACTAAATAATTCACACCTAAATTTGCTTAGATATTTGCCCTCATTTTTTGTAGTCACTATCTGACTGTTAAGTATAATGAAATGTGCTTCAGTTACATTTCAGGTGTTTTGATACTATATATCTATATATCAATGTATAAATGTATTTCTTACAAGTAATGACTGAATCTGAGAAATGAGTTTATTCTTATTCTGCAATGAGATGTCAGCTGGTTTAATGTTCAGTTTCTTTGTATTTTTACTCCCATCTGTTTTCACACAAAGTAAGTATCTTATTTCCATTAGTCACACTTATTGTGCTTTAGTCTATCATTGTGTTTAATAAATTCACAAAACCACTATTCCAAAAGCAAGTGATATCTTTATTTTCATTTTCTTGCTCCTTAAAACAGCATGTGTGGATTCACTTCCCGTTCCAGCAATGGAGCAAATTAATAAAGTCAAAAAATATGTGAACATATTTCACATTTTTCTGAACTGCTTTTCCTGATCTAATTTTGAAACTCTCTGTTTATCTCAACATATACTCTGAAAGACAACAAACTTCCATCAAAGCATTGTCACATTTCAAATTGTCACACTGACTCTATGGAACTTTCTGTAATCAATATATTTGATATTTAATCATTCAAAGGTCAAAACGTTACATATGCTAAGAATGATGTCAAATGTATAACTTTTTAAATATGAATTAATGTTTCTAAAATGGGAAGTGCTTGAAAATTTTTTATTGTTTTGGACAAGGCAATTTATAATAGTTATGGAAAATGAATCAGTTCTGTCAGACCTGATGATGTTATTGACCTGAAATATAATATTGAGATTTTAACTCAAATAACATGAATTCACTAAAACAAAATTAAAATCAATCCCATTTTCTCTGTTTCTCACTGAACAGAAACCAGAATTGCTGAGTTGTTTTTTCAGTTACCAGATTTGTCAGCATTTATTGCCCATCCCTAACTACCCTCTGTTTCAGAGGGCATTTGATAGTCAACTACATTGCTATGGCTCTGGAGTCACATGTCGGCAGGCCAGGTAAGGATGGCAGGTTTCCTTCCTGAAAGGAAATTGGTGAGTTTTTAACCTGGTCGTTGTTAGACTTTTAATGCCATTTGCATATTGAATTTAAATTTCACCAAATTTCAACCTGGGTCCCAGATCTTACCCTGACCCTCGTGACAAAACTACTCCACAATCACCTACGAATAATCTTTTTATTTCAGATTTCCAGCATTGCCAGTCACATTTGCTTTTATTATTCAAGTTAAGCTTTGAGTAAAATATAATTTGAAAAGGTTCAAAAATGTGGCGATTAAATTAGCAGTGTAACTAATACTTACAAAGAACAAAGAACAAAACAGCACGGGAAACAGGGCCTTCGGCCCAACGAGCCCGCACCGCCACCCCGATGTTCCCACCCCTACCCACGATCCCTGTCCATGTTTATAGATCTATGGATCAAAAACCAAATTTGAGCCAATTTAGGGAGAATTTGTTTTGCCAATTAGCCTAAGAGCACACCTTTGGGATGTGGGAGGAAACCGGAGCGCCCGGAGAAAATCCACACAAGCACGGGGAGAATGCGCAAACTCCCACAGACACAGGCCCCAATCCATGTATCTGCACAGCACAGCGATAGTCATTGAGCTGTTGTGTTGCCCATCAAATGGTCCAGGTCAAGCGTACACTAACGACGTGAAGCACTAGGATACTCTCGAAAAAAAAATCCAAGAGCAGTCCTCTCACGACCCATTGCATGTATGCCCCTTGTTAGACAACAAGGTGGACCAAAGCATCTGTAGGATAAAAACAAGTACATCAATATCATCATCTATTTACACACTTCCCAGGGACTCCCAAGGCTCATGATCCCTATTTTAAATCAGTTTTCTATACCCCTCCATTCCCATTCTGTTCATGTGCCCATCTAGTATTTCTTAAATAACTCCAGAGTACCTGCCTCCACCACTTTACTTGGCAGCGCATTCCATACCCCCACCACCCTCTGTGTGAAAAAACTCCCTCTAGATTCCAAATTATACCTTACCCCCCTCACCCAAAGCCCGTGACCCCTCGTGCTATTCGAGTCCATCCTAGGAAAAATCTTAACCCTGTTTACTCTATCTATAGCCCTCATAATCTTGTACACCTCTATTAGATCTCCTCTAAGTCTACGTCTTTCTAAGGAAAACAGTCCCAATTTGCCTAATCTCTCCTCGTAACTCGGACCTTCCATACCAGGCAGCATCCTGGTAAACCTCCTCTGCACTCTCTCCAGAGTCTCCACGTCCTTCCGGTAATAAGGCGACCAGAACTGGACGCAGTATTCCAAATGAGGTCTAACCAACGTTTTATACAACTGCAACATTAAAGGCCAGCTCTTGTACTCTATACCCCTTCCTATAAAGGCTAGCATACCATATGCTTTCTTCACAACCTTCTCCACTTGCTCGGCCACCTTCAGAGACTTGTTCACCTGCACCCCCAGGTCCCTCTGCGTTTCTATACTCTTAATAGGTCTACCCTTTATCATATACCTCTCTTCTACATTCTTTCTCCAGAAATGCATCACCTCACATTTATCAGGATTGAATTCCTTCTGCTGTCTATCTGCCCAAGCTACCAGCCTATCTATGTCGTGCTGCATCGCCTGACAATGCTCCTCACAATCTGCAAGTCCAGCAATCTTTGTATTGTCTGCAAACTTGCTGATCACTCCACTTACTCCCTCTTCCAAGTCATTTATATATTTACAAATAGAAGAGGTCCCAGTACCGAGCCCTGCGGCACACCACTAATGACCAACTTCCACACAGGCATCAGTAGCACAGTTGGTTGAGAATCAGATGGTTTTCAAATCAGGTCTGGAGTCAGACAGGGCTGCCCTCTCTTCTCTGTCCTTTTTGTGTGTTGCATTGAACTCTTTGCCGAGGCCCTCAGAAGTGACCCAGGCATCAAAGGTGTGACAATGCCAGGCAGCAGAGACACACAGGTCAAAGCCTCCCTGTACCTGGATGCCAGGGCTGTCTTTTGCTTGGACCCCTCGTCTGTTCGCAGCTCCTCCAGGTCTGTGAGCAGTTCGAGCTGGCCTCGGGAGCCAAAGTCAACCAAGGTAAGAGCGAGGCCATGTTGTTTGGGAACTGGGCTGACAAATTCTTTGTCCCCTTCACTGTCAGAGCAGATTACCTGAAGATGCTGGGGATATGGTTTGGAGCGGCAGGGGCATGCGCCAAAAACTGGGACGAACGCATCTCGAAAGCCAGGCAGAAACTGGGCTGGTGGGAGTTACACTCCCTCTCCATGACAGGGAAAAACCTGGTGATCTGGTGCGAGGTGCTGTCTGTGCTGTTGTACGTGGCGTAGGTGTGGCCTATCCCCAAATCCTGTGCTGCAGCAGTGACACAGGCCATCTACAAGTTTATCTGGAGATCAAAGATAGATCGCGTCCGGAGGGAGGCGATGCACAAACCTCCAGACAACAGAGGGAAAAACATTCCCAACGCTGCCCTCATCCTGATGGCCACATTTTGTGTGCGGCTGCATCAAGCTGTGCATAGATCCTCGGTACACTAACAGCAAGTGCCACTACATTTTGAGGATCTACTTGTTCCGAGTGTTGCAGGGAATGGGTCTGGCCACACTGCCATGGAACACTCCGAGTAGTTGAACTGTACCACAGCATCTGTCCTTCATGGAGAAGTTTTTCCGCAAACACACCTTTGGCCACATGGTGATTAAGCAGTGATCAGCACATAACGTCCTTGCGGCTCTGAGAGAAAAGGAGATGACGGATCCTGTCAGATGGTTCCCTGAGCAGACTGTCAGTGTCAATAGGCAGAACGCCTCATCACCAGAACTTACAAACAAGCAGGAAGATCTGGTTTGGCTGGTGGTGAGAAGGGCACTCCCTGTCAGGTCCTTAATGCACGTTCGAGGTCTTGGCAGCATCGCATACTGCACTCGAAGTGGCTGTGGGGCTGATGAGTTGGTTGCACATCTTCTTGTGGAATGTTCCGTTTGCAAAGAAGGTCTGGAGTGAGATGCAATGGTATTTGTCAAGTTTCGTCCCGAGCAGCTCAGTGACGCAGAGCTCTGTGCTCTACGGGCTGTTTCCGGGGACGCACACCGAGACAAATATCAACTGCTGCTGGAAGGTCATCAACTTGATGAGGGACTCACTTTGGTCTGCCCGATTCTTGCCGAGCTTCCAGTTGAAAGAACTGACCTCGATTGAGTGTTGCAGACTGGCTAATTCCAAGGTCCAGGGTTACGTGCTGAGGGATGCGCTGAAGCTTGGGGCAGCTGCTGCAAAGGCACAGGGGGGAAAGGCCACACTATAAGGCCTTTTAACAGAGGTAGACCGAGGGCCCAAGGACTGCAGAATACCCTCGACCTGTGTAACTGTGTACCAATCTGAGCAATAACGGCACACAGTAATTTTTGAGGTATGTATATAGAGCTAAGTTTGAAATGTTATGACTGTGATTTGAGTAGAACTGTAAGATCATAGAACATAGAACATAGAACATTACAGCACAGAACAGGCCCTTCGGCCTTCGATGTTGCGCCGACCAATATAAAAAGCAATGCCCCTCCAAACTAAACCATTCCCTTCTCCTCCATATACTTATCAACTCACCTCTTAAACGCCACCAAACTTGGCGCATCTACAACCGCTGCAGGCAGGGCATTCCACTCCCGAACCACCCTTTGGGTAAAGAACCCGCCTCTGATATCCGTCCTATAACTATCACCCCTTAATTTAAAGCTGTGTCCCTCGTGCTAGCTTTTTCCATCCTAGGAAAAAGGCTATCACTGTCCACCCTATCTAAACCTCTAATCATCTTATATGTTTCGATCAGGTCCCCTCTTAGCCTCCTCCTTTCTAACGAAGGTTTTAATTCTGCACTGTTTGCATTTCAAAGACATGTAAACTTGCATGGTTTATTAGAGATTTTTATGAATAAAGTATATTTTTTGAAAAAAAAACTACGTCTTCACTCTCTCATTTCTTTCTCTATGAATGATATGCTTTGTCTGTTTATCATGCTAGGAAAAATCAAAATCAAAGCAAGGATTTGGATTTTTAGCTATTTATTTTGAAAAAGAAGTAAATGGATTTACAACTTGTAAAAGGTCATCAATACATAAGGCAAGTTTATTAAATTTTATTTGGCCTAACAGTGGGAGCCGTAGGGAGAACATGAACCATTTTATATTCTGAGAAAGTGAAGTTTGAAAGAGTGGCTAAAGATAAAGGAGTAAGAGGTAAAAGGGAAAAAAATATTTAAAGAGGGGTGTTGAGAGCTGTATTTAGGAAGTGAACTTGTGAGACTTCTTGGAGACTAGCTGTGTGAGAAAGAGCTGCTAGTAACAAAACAATCTGGTGTCCAACATTTTGAAGTTTAAAAGTGACATGGAAGAAAGGGGAGAGAGAATAACAAAATAAATTCCCAAAATATTAAACATAACACCATCATTCATCACAATGCTGACTTCAAGACTCCATTCTCCTGCTGTTGCTTTAACTCAGCACAGGATAATGGCCTTGTCAAATGGGTAGCATGATACAATAACCTGTGTAGGTTGCTTTCTGGGTCTCATGGAGGATCTCTTGTTCAAGGGCACTGATGCCTAATCCAATCACCTGGCAATGCCAAAAATAATGGCATTGATGGGCTTGTCTAATTTACCTGACTTTGGTCACATGAGTAAGCTGAAGCAGCAGATCTTAATGTCAGTTTTAAATAAACCACATCTGGGTCTTGGTAGATTGTTGGAAAATGTAGCTGTGGTTTATCTAAAGCTGTGAAACTAAAGTAATCATGACCTGCTCTGTATTACTCACAGGATCAAAACTCATGACAAATTTGCCCAATATGTACAGATCTACAAAAACACTAATTAAACTTGTGTTCCAGTGTTGTTTTGATGTGTTTTGTTAATGTAGTAATGTGGTTCCTTTAAGGCGTAATCCTTTGTGGCCAAACCTATGGAATGATAACGCAGGAAGCCAGGCCAATTCAGAACGATTGTGCACATCCTTAAAATTGGAGGATCTCAGTTGGGTCCAGAAGGGGAAGACAGTAAACCTGTGCATATGTTTTTTCAGCACATATATAGTTAATGCTGTTAAATAAACCCTTCTTGTTATTGAAGTCACATCAAGTTGCCTCCCATTTTTGAACTGAAAAAAACTACGTCAATTGCTGGGAGATTGCAGAGGGAAGGAAAGTGATTGTTGAAGCCAAAAAGAAAAAGATACAGATGGCTTTAAGAGGGAAGAGAGAGCTGTTTGACCCAGAAGTTGAAAACTGGGGCAATAAAGCCAAAACTTGCATTATTTCTTTGTGGCTAATAAGATCACTACAGAGGAAAAATAAAAGTAATACTACTCACAGCCTGTTTAAAATGTTCAAAATAAAGAATGATTAATGCTGTTTAATAATCTGGCTGAAGAACTCAACAAGTGATTTGAAACTTATGTGTTAAATCAGGTTCAACTCAGCAGAACTACTGAGATAGTTCTGATGCTGAGCACTGACTTCTGAAAATGGAGGTGGACACAGGAGCCACAGGGAACTAGCATTCAGATACCTCCAGAAAGATCCACAAATCTTGAGTTTGAGTCACTCCAAGGGCAATTTATTAACAAGAGAGATGTTAAAGACATTGGGTTCAGTTGCAGTACTTGTATCATATAGGAACCAAGCAGCACTTTCCATAACCCAAGACCACTCCCATCTAGAAGAACCAGGGCAGCAGATACATGGAAACACCACTGCCTGCAAGGTCCCTTCCAAGCCACTCATCTTTCTGACTTGGGAAAATAGCACCACTGTTCCTTTGCTGGGTCAAAATCCTGGAACTTACCCCTTATCGGCATTTTGGGTCAACTCACAGCATGTGGATTGCAGTGATTCAAGAAGGCAGCTGACCATCACCTTCTAAAAGGCAACTAGGGACGGGCAATAAATATGCTGGCCAGCCAGTGACATCCATGTCCAAGAGTATGGCTTACTCTTGTTCTTAACTTAAGTGAGTGTAGGTCACAATGTGAGGTAGGAGTGTGTGTGTGTGTATGTGTGTGTGGAACCCCTAACAATAAGACGAAAAGCAGAGTTACCAATTCTAATGATTGAGAGTCACAGGCTTGTCTTGTGTCAAGAATGGTTTGAAACAGATAAAATTTGACTGGCTGGAGATTTTCAATATCTGAGATGAAGGTTGACACAAGATCCTGTGCAGACACTCAGAAGATTTTCAGAAGGGACTGTGCCAATTATAAGAGACATGAGCAAAACTTTACTTGCATCCAGAGGCTCCACCTGAATTATTTCGAGCTTGCATAATGTCTCATGCACTTCATCACAAAGTGGAATTAGAGTTGAAAAAATTGGAAGACTTGAATGTCATAAACCCAGTGCCGTTTTCTGGATGGGTTGCACCCTTAGTCCTGATTCTGAAGCCAGATCAGACTATGAGAATCAGTGGAGACTATAATTTAGCTGTGAACTGGAGAGATCAGATAGATTGATACACCACTCTGAGAATGAAAAATCTCTGTGCTAAATCAGCAAGAAGTCTGAAGTATACCAAGTTAGATCTTGGTCATGCATAACAGAAATAGGAGTTGGATTAGGACTCCCCAAAGGTTGATCATCATAAACGTCACAAAGGGATATGTCAGGGTACTCATTTGCCATTTAGGATCTCACCAGCCTGTGCCATTTTCCAGTGCACTATGCAGGGAATCCTCAAAGTGGTGCTATATTTGGATGATGTCCTAATTACTATAGCATGCCCTGAAGAACACGGGCAAACCTGAAAGAGATTGAAAAAAGTTTTAAAGAAGTAACATCTACTTAAAAGAGGAGAAATGCATCTTTCAGTCTAATAACTAGATGTCCAGTTAATGAAGTCTATAATGGCCACAGCCACTGTTGACAGATTGCAGCAGATTTTTGTCATTCATGACATCCCTGAGGTCTTAATGGCTGACAGTAGCACAGCACTTACAGCTCAGGAGATCTGCTAGTTTCTCAGGTCAAGTGGGATACACCATGTTCTGTCAAATGGGATATACTATGTTCTGTCAGCTTGTAACCACCCAGTCTTGAAAGGCTTGGGGGGAGAGCGAGCCACAAAAACATTTAAAGTTTTAATGAAGAAGAAAATTCAGAGGCCACTGATCTTGCGTTTGACAAATTTCTTGTTCTTATAATACCAAATGCTACCACCTGCAATACACCAGTTGAATTATTAATGAGGCGATGCCTCTGAACCCACTTGGATTTGGTGTTTCCACATTTGTCAGGGAGGGTGGAGACTAAGCAACCTCCCAGAAAGAACACAATGGCCTGAAGAAAGAATGATGTAGAGATGCCAGCATAAATAGGTTGGTTTTAAACCTGATGTTGTCAGACTTCTTACTGAAGAAAGAAGACAGAGTATTAGAGGACAAACAACCTCATCATCTAGAAAAACGTTCTCAGTGGATCAGCCTGTGTGGCCGGAGGAATTGAAGACAATTTCATGTGTGTTGGGAGCACAAGGTCCCCATGTAAAGAAACATGTGGATTATTTGCTGCTGGAGAAAGATTAAGTATAATTGACCCTATCATAAGTTCGTTTTAATTGTAATTATACAAGAAAATATGGAGTACATACATCCAGAGATTTATTGCACATTTTAAATTTCCCAGTTTGAATAAGGAAATAATTCAAACAAAGAATGAACAGGCCACTCAGCACACTAAGCCTGCATCAATATACAGTTTCTAGCCATCATGGTAGCAGAACAATTTCTGGTAGGGAACGCTTCTACCCACCTAGTAAACTGGTCGATGATAACCAAACAATAGGTTTTACCATGGGATTGTGATAGTGGCTCTGTGAAATCTAGTTACAGATGCTCCCGAGATCCCTTTTGTCATGGTTGGCGTCCCATCTTAATTTAAACCAGTTGGAGTTATCTCTTTCTGGTTCCTTCTGATGTGCTTTGATGTTTATTATTGCCACTTCTCGGGGTTTTTCATTTGCCTTTAGTAATGTCTCGATCCTTTTTGGTATTTAATAGGAGTTCCTCCTTTGGTTACAAATCCCCTCCTACCCTATGCCATCATACAATCATGTATTACTCTGAATGCTTACCTACTATTGATATATATATTTTTCGTCTTTCCTTCGAACAATTCTTTTGCCTTTGTGAGTGACACTAGTTCCACCACCTGTGCTAATAAACCTCTAGCAATCCTTTCTGACTTTATTGTCTCCAATCTGTCATTTACTGCCCACCCCATTCGGGATCATCCTTTCACATATTTATATGAGCCATCTACAAAAAGGGTCTCTTCAGCTGTTGCTAAAGGTGCATCCTTTATCTTACCTTCTTCCGTATCCACATCTCCATTTTCGCAATTATGTGATTCTCCTGTACCTAAAATTTCTTGTGCTGGCTTATATCCTGTGTCTCTTACTATTGTGACTGATTTGCTGGGAGGAAGGAGGATTGCTTCCCATTTTGCCCTTCTCATGTTCGAGATGACCTTAACTCTCCTGTGTTTAGCTTTTCCAACAAGATGTGTTTGGTGTGGAGGATTGTGTTTCCTATATAACCATTGGTTCGCTAACCTTTCCTGCCCAGTTGGCGCAATCTAAGGCTGCTATGCACCTTGGCATTCCGGTTAGTACTGGCCCTTCTGCTGTTGAATAATAACCCATAGGTCTCTGTTTATCACCATGATCTTGTGTTACTACTGCAGAGTAGAATCCCCCCCTTCATTGTTATAGTGTATGTGGAAATCTTTATTGGAACCTGGTAGTCCCAGTCTGGGGGCTGATATCAGTTCTGCTTTCAACTTACGATAGACCTCTTCTTGCGCTGGTCCCCATTCTATGGAGTTTAAAGCTGGCTTCCCCCCTCTAACTAATCTCTATATAGACTCTGCCAATTCTGCGAATTCCGGGATAAAACACCTGCCTTAATTAAACAGTCCTAGCATCTTCCTTATTCCTCTTATAGTGACTGGCCACGGCATTTGTTGTACTGCCTTCTTTTGCTCAGTTGGCATTTCTTTAAGTCCTTTTGATATTAAGTATCCTAGGTACAAAACTTGTGCTTTCCCAATTTGTGCCTTTTTGGCTCACCTTTAACCCTACAGTTTTCAGTTCATTCAACACTAGATATAGTATTCCCAGATGCCCTGACTTGGATCCTGAGGTTATTAATATATCATCCACATTTTGTAGAATATTGCTACCCTTTAATAGTTCTATCCTTTTCAGGATGTCACCCTTTACTCGATAGAAGATGACGGAGTTATTGTGGAATCCGTGCGGTAGGAAAGTCCAAGTGTACTGTTTATCTCCCAGTGTAAATGAGAATTTTTCTTGGGATTCAGGGCCCAAGGATAGGGACAGAATCCATTAGCTATCTCTAATATAGTAAAGGTTTTATGCTCCAATACCAATCCATTCAGGATTGTTGAGGGACTTGCTACAACGGGTGCAATTTGGGCATGACTTTATTGAGGGCAGTGTAGAACATAGAACATAGAACATTACAGCACAGAACAGGCCCTTCGGCCTTCGATGTTGCGCTGACCAATATAAAAAGCAATGCCCCTCCAAACTAAACCATTCCCTTCTCTTCCATATACTTATCAACTAACCTCTTAAACGCCACCAAACTTGGCGCATCTACAACTGCTGCAGGCAGGGCATTCCACTCCCGAACCACCCTTTGGGTAAAGAACCTACCTCTGATATCCGTCCTATAACTCATACCCCTTAATTTAAAGCTGTGTCCCCTCGTGCTAGCTTTCTCCATCCTAGGAAAAAGGCTATCACTGTCCACCCTATCTAAACCTCTAATCATCTTATATGTTTCGATTAGGTCCCCTCTTAGCCGCCTCCTTTCTAACGAAAACAACCTCAAATCCCTCAGCCTCTCTTCATAAGACCTGCCCTCCATACCAGGCAACATCCTGGTAAACCTCCTCTGTACCCTCTCCAATGCCTCCACATCTTTCTTATAATGCGGGGACCAGAACTGCACACAATACTCCAAGTGCGGCCGCACTAGAGTTTTGTACAGTTGCAACATGACGTTAAAAGCTAAGACTCCGTATGCCTTCTTAACAACCTTATCGACTTGACTGCCTACTTTCAGGGATCTATGCACAAGGTGTCAAGGTGATTCATGAGTTTACCCATTCTGGTTTTCCAGCCATCCCATTTTGGCTAGGTTAGCTATCCCTTCCCACAGTCAACCAAAATTTCATTAAATCATTTCCCATTATCGTACCCTCGTTATTTTTACATACATAGAATCTCATAGTATATGCAAATTATTTATTTCTACTAATGTGGTCTCGCTCAGGTAGGTGGGGGCCTTGTTCCTTTCAATCCCTGTTAGATAAATCATCCTACTTGTAGTGGGTAAGGGAAGGTCGGTGACAGAAATGGATGCTCCTGTGTCCATCAGTTTCTCACGCTGCTTGCCCCTTTCCATTGCAGACACATTGATCCTTCCCTCCTTTTTACTCTTGTTAATGGGGTTTGCGGGCCATTAGTCTTGTTGATCTCGGAGGTTCCTTAGTTCCTCCGAATCTGTTGTGGACACTGATTGGCGCTGAGGTCTCCCATGTTTGTCCCAACATATTGTTTTTGTCTGTCCATTTTTATTATAGTAATTACAATGTCTCCCATTGTTTCCAAATTTACATCCTTTATTTCCAATTCCCTTACTCTAGATTCTAATTTCTTAATTTTGTCTTTGCCTTCATTCCAGTTTTTGGTGGAAGTGGCTACTTGTCCAATTAGTCCAGCTAATTGATGTATCAATAATACCCCTGCCTTTTTTGTTTTGTCTTTCTTTTTCCCATCTACCCACTTTTTCCATTGTCCTAAGGTCCGAGAAACATCACAACCATCCTTTTGCATATTCTCATAATCAGTGAGTGTCTGTCTGTCGTATATTTATCAATCAGAGAACCTGCAGGTACCACTTAATTTTCTTACCTGCCATTTTGCAGACTTCTAAGCTCCTTCATTGGGATTTCTGTTTATATTCACGGCCATGATTACCTTTTCAACAACATGTTTCTTCCACTGGAGTCTGGCTCCAGTTCAAGGTAATCAGTTCCTTACTGCACTGCTTTACAACTTAACTGACAGACTACCAAAATTATACAACTTTATGCAAGCAGATGGCAAACTCTGTACTTGTTCACCACCACAGAGTTCGATTCCAGGTGACTCTATTGCTTGTGCTTCGTGACCCTAAGTGCCTTGGTGCCTCTACACCCATTTCAGGGTCCTGAACTTCACATGGGGGATTTCCCCTCCTAGCAACCACCTGTGCGTTTGAGACAGGAACTTTCCTGTCCTTAATCGATCAGTACAAGCAATCAATTCCTGTTTCTGATCAATAGTCCCATTAAGTTCCCTTAATTTTCACCCATTTTTAACTACATTGTTGGCTCAGTCTGACTCCCATAAATCAATAATCTTTACTCCAGTTTGCTGATTGAGATCAACTGATCAACATACCAGCTGTCAGATCTTGCCAACTATGTTAATTTATTATGGGAAATCATCATGCGGAGTCAGACTTAAATATTCAACATGCAGTTTATTGGAAAAGCTTTGGGAGAAGTGCTTGTCACTCTGCAGTGCTCGTCATCAACTTCTTTATTTGGAGAGGCACCTAACCATTTTTTAAACACTTTAATCACACAGACATCAATGGTTATCTCATCATTAGCTTTAGGTGGTTACACGCATTAGCCAATTGGGCTCCCCTAACAACAATTAGCTTCCAATCACATTCCTTTAAAAATAATCATTAACAAAGGGGGAACTTATTGTTTCAGTTCCATTTTATTTTAAGCTAAACTGACCATCTGGACCTCAAGGTCTGTTTTTTCTGTCTGTTCCATAGTTCTTTACACAATAACGGGATGCTCTTTGCTAGCCACAACATAAGTGCTGGGCACAGCTAATCCTTTAGTTACGTACACATTAGTTTCCAAAGGTCACAGTCTTAATTTTACTTCAACACTTCATTGCAGTGTTAATGTAAGCTTAGCTGTAACACTAATAAATAAACCAAATTAAATAATTCACATCTGAATTTGCTAAGATAATTGCTCTCATTTTTTGTAGTCACTATCTGATTGTTAAGTATATTGAAACATAATTCAGTTACACTTCAGATGTTGTAATGCTATATATCTATATATCAATGTCTAAATGTATATTTCTTACAGGTACCGACTGAATCTGAGAAATGGGTTATCACTTACTCTGCAATGAAATGTCGGTTGGTTTAATGTTCAGTTTCTTTCTGTTTCCAGTTCCTCCTGTTTTCACACAAAGTAAGTGTCTTATTTCCATCAACCACACTTCTCGTGCTTTATTTAATAAATTGAGAAAACCACTATTCTGAAAGCAAGTGATGTCTTTATTTTCATACTCTTGCTCCGTAAAACAGAATTTGTGAATTCACTTCCCATTCCAGCAATGGAGCAAATTAATAAAATCAAAAAACATGTCAACATATTTCATATTGTTCTGAACTGCTTTTCCTGATCTAAATTTGAATCACTCTATTCATCTCAACATACATTCTTATTGACAACAAATTTCCATCGGAGGACTGTCATATTTCAAATTGCAATAAAAAGTCTCACAACACCAAGTTAAAGTCCAATAGGTTTATTTGACAACACTAGCTTTCGGAGTCTCAATCTCTTTCATCAGGTGAGTGAAGACTTGTGTTCACAAACGGGACATATAAAGACACAAACTTAATTTACAAGATAATGATTGGAATGCCAGTCTTTATAGGGAATTATGTTTTAAAGGTACAGACAATGTGAGTGGAGAGTGCGTTAAGCACGGGTTAAAGAGTGTGCATTGTCTCCAGCCAGGACAGTTAGTGAGATTTTGCCATCCCAGGCAAATTGTGAAGGTTACAGATAGTGTGACATGAACCCAAGACTCCAGTTGAGGCCATCCTCATGTGTGTGGAACTTGGTTATCAGTTTCTACTCAGTGATTCTGCGTTGTCATGTGTCATGAAGGCACCTTGGATAATGCTTACCCGAAGATCAGAGGCCGAATGCCCACGACTGCTGAAGTGTTCCATATTGGAAGGGAACACTCATGCCTGGTGATTGTCAAGCGGTGTTCATTCATTCATTGTTGTAGCATCTGCATGATCTCCATAATGTACCATGTCTCGAGACATCGTTTCTTGCAGCGTATCAGATAGACTATGTTGGCTGATTTACAAGCATATGTACCATGTACCTGGTGGATGGTGTTTCATGTGAGATGATGTCATCTGTGTCGATGATCTGACATGTCTTGCAAGGGTTGCTCTTGCAGGTTTGTGTGGTTTCATGGTCACTGTTGTCCTGAAGGCTGAATAGTTTATTGCAGACAATGATCTGTTTGACTGTTCCGATGTCAATTCCTGGGTATAAGTGTTTCGGGCATGACAGAGGAGGATCAAAAAGGCATAGAGAAAGGTCATAGCTAGAGGACGGCGCTCATGATGTTAAAATGGCGGTGTGGGCTCGTTGGGCCGAAGAGCCTATTTCCCGTGCTGTGTTGTGTTTTGTTCTTTGTTCATCAATGAAATATGAAGACTCTGGAGAAGGCATTGTAGCTTCTCCCCTCTGGGGAAGTACTGGATGACGAAGGATACTCTGTCCACCGTGTCCCATGTTTATCTTCTGAGGAGGTTGGTGCATTTTGTTGCTGTGGCGCATCAGAACTGTTGATTGATGAGTCGAGCGCCATATCCTGTTCTTATGAGGGCATCTTTCAGCTTCTGTAGGTGTCTGTTGCAATCCTCCTCACTTGAGAAGATCCTATGTATAAGGAGGGCTTGTCCATAGGGGATGGCTTCTTTAATGTGTTTAGGGTGGAAGTGGAGCATCGTGAGGAAATCTGTGGGCTTGCGGTATAGTGAATTGCTGAGGTGACTATTCTTGATAGAGATGCGTATGTCCAAGAACGCAACCAATTCTGGAGAGTAGTGAGTCTGATGGTGGGATGGAACTGTTGATGTCATCATATAGTTGTTTCAATGATTGTTCACCATGAGTCCAAAGGAAGAAAATGTCATTGATGTATCTAATGTATACCATTGGTTAAAGGTCCTGTGCAGTGAAGAAGTTTTGTTCGAACCTATCCATAAAGATGTTGGCATACTGAGGTGCGAATTTGGTCCCCATGGCTGTTCTATACGTCTGGGTGAAGAACTGTTTGTTGAAGGTGAAGACATTGTAGTCCAGAATGAAGCGGATGAGTTGTAGAATTGCATCTGGAAACTGGCAATTGTTGGCATTGAGCACTGAGGCAGTTGCAGCACTGCAATCAATGTGGGGGATGTGGATATAGAGTGCTGAAACATCCATTGTGATGAGGAGTGCTCCGGGTTCAACTGCTCCACGTGTACTGAGTTTCTGTAGGAAGTCCAGAGTGTCGCGATAGAAGCTGGTGGTTGTTTGTAAATGGTTTTCAGGATTCCCTCGATGTAACCGAAGAGGTTCTTGCACAGGGTCCTATTGTCCCATCTGATGGGACAGCCAGGTATATTTGTCTTGTGTATCTTTGGGAGACAGTCGAGATCTCCAACATGGGGAATATGTGGGATGATTTCAAGGATAATGCTCTGAAGATTCGGATCAATCTGTTGAGTTGATGGGTGTGTTCTTTGGGTAACTGCGGGTAACTGTCTATAGCGTTTCTGATTGTTCAGTTGTGTGTACACTTCTGTTCAGCATGATGGTGGCTCCTCCTTTGTTGATGTTGGTCTTGAGAGCGCAGATGGCGTTGCATTGTGCTTGAGTGATGTTCAGGGCTGCCTTGTGAGTATGGCTAATGAATCTGGCATTGATACAGCTCCTGATGGTTTGGGCGTAAATGTCGGGTTGAAGGCATCAGCTTCCAGAGGAGTCCAGTTCGACTTTTTCCTCTTTGGTTGCTGCACCAAGGATCTCTCTGTTGACTTTTCTGCTTTATTAGCTATCTCGTTGTGTTTACTGTTGGCTTCTTGGGGTTTGTTTCACCTGATGAAATCCTCTGTGTCCGCTGCAAGACTGATGGGGTCCATTTTAGTGTTGGTACAGAAATTAGGCCCTTGGCTGAGAACTTCGATTTCATCTTGGCTGAGAACTTTCGATTTCATCGTAGTCTGACAAGTTGACAATGGACTTCTGTGCAGTGGTATTGTTTTCTACTGTGGTACTAGGGGGGAGGCTTGGTTGCTGCTGGTGATGATGTGACTTCCTCAAGTTACCTACTATAAAGCAAAGTTTTTTGTAATTTGTCCTAATATCTCTTCATGTCATTTGAATTAAAAGTTCGTTAATTTTTGTTTGTTTCTAAGTTTAAAATATTAGTGGCGTTGAATATCTGAGAATTGATGTTCTATGGGAATAATTGTATCATTAGGATTACAACCTTTGTTCTTTCAGATACACAGTTTATTTTTCGGGTCTATGTGTGTTGAATCATATCTAAGCTGAATCATAAATAACAAATTACTGAAAATTAATTGTCCTCAGGATTAATAATTACAAAATTGGAATTTGAATTTGCTACTTATCTTTGTAATGTTTGCTCTCTTTCCTCGCAGGGCAACTGAATGATATTTATTTCTCCCATCGGGAAGGGAATTTTGTATTGAACGGACCAAAAAATCCTGGAAATGGCCCCATTGTCTGGGAATGGAGAGCACACTCAGAGCAACAAACTACAAAACGACTGGGAACTTTTCACAGACAGGATTGGAGGTGGATTGTAAAATGGAGTGATGAGTACAATAATATATGAGACTTTTCATGGCACATCCGTGTGGACCGGAGTACTCTGAATCTGACACTCATAAACCCCACTTTTGAACTTGCGGGGCTGTTCACTTGTAGTCAGACACAGCCCAGTAACAGAATTCTGAAACAATATGAAGTATTTGGGATCAAAGGTAAGGAGCACAAACATTAGAAAGGTTTCAACTTGTGTTTTTCTGTGAGTAATTCCGATACTATTTTAAGTAGAATGTATCATGTTATTAAAAATACAAAAGTCTAAGGTCACATTTTAACCAACAACAGTTTCTTCCCTGCTGCCGTCAGACTGTTGAATGGACCTACCTCATATTAAGCTGATCTTTCTCTACACCTTAGCATTCTCTTGTTTCCTTCTTTATGTACAGTATGTTTTGTTTGTATCGTGTGCAAGAAACAATACTTTTCACTGTACATTAATGCTTGTGAGAATAAGTCAACTTTTCCTCCAGTTCTGTCACAACAGCAATTTATCATTATGTAGTACACTTTTTGACTTAAACGTCACAAGTTGCTTTATAGGAGCGTTAGACCACACAAGGATTGACCTAACCAATGCTCTGTTCAACTCCAACATTATTTCCTTGCTATTATGCTCCATACCATGATTGATGAAAGCAGGCGTACTAAATGCCTTCTTAACTATCCTATTCACCTGCTCTCCCGACTTCAGGAATCTGTGAATAAGTAACCCAAGATCCCTCTGTTCCTCTGAGCTTCCCAGTGTCCTGCCATTCATTAAATACTCCCTTGTCTTGTTTCTTTTCCAAACCACATCACCTGGCACTTATCAAGTTTAATATCATTTGCCACTGCTCTGCCTATCTGACCAACCTACCTATATCTTCCTATAACCTACAACCATCATATTTACTCTTAATCACCATATCAATCTTGGTGCCATCTGTAAGCTTGATTACTGTTCCCCCTACATTTTCATCTGTATCATTTGTGTATACAACAAACAATAAGTGTCCCAGTACTGAAACTTGTGGTACACTGCTGGACACTGGCATTCAGTCACTCAAACAGCTTTCTACCCATTACCCTTTGAGTCCTATTACAAATCCAGTTTCTGATCCATTTCACCAAGTTTCCCTGAATTCATGTGTTTTAACCTTCTCAATCAGTCTTCCAAATGGAATCTTGTCAAAGGCTTGGCTAAAATCCATGTAAACTGCATCTCCTAAATTTCCCTCATGCAGACACTTGATCACATTTTTGAAAAATTCTAATAAATTTGTTAGGCTATGCTGACTATCCCTAATTAGTCTGAGCTTTTCCAACTGGATATTAGTCCTCTCCTTCAGAAATTTTTCCAATAGTTTCCTGACCACAGATGTGTGACACACTAGTTTTTAATTTCCTTGTTCATGTTGATCGCCTTTCTTGTAAAGTGGAACTACAGTAGTCACCCTTCACTCTTCTGTCACGTTCCCCGTGTAAGAAGTCTCACAACACCAGGTTAAAGTCCAACAGGTTTATTTGATAGTAAACACCACAAGCTTCTGGAATGCTGCTCCTTTATCAGGTGAGTGGAGAGTTCTAATCAGAAACAGGGCATATAAAGGCACACACAATTTACAGAATACTGATTAGAATGTAAGACTTTACATTTAATCTGCTATTTAAGTCTTAAAGGTGCAGACAATGTGAATGGAGATTCAGCAATACAGACGCGCTTTCGATGCAACACAGCCCCCCAGCAACACAGCCCTCCATTCCCCCAGCAACACAGATCCACCATCTCCAGCAACTCAGACCCCCAGCAACACAGCCCCCAACCCCCCAACAATACAGCCCTCCGTTCCTCCAGCAAAACAGCTTCCCAATTCCCAGCAACACAGATCCATCATCCCAAGCAAAACAGCCCCACATCAATACAGTCCACCCATACCCCCAGCAACACAGCCTCCCAACCCCCTAGCAACACAGCTCCCCATGCCCCAGCAGCATAACCCCTATCTCTCTGCAACACAGCTCCCCAATTCCCCAGCATCACAGCCCCACCATCCCCCAGCAACACAGCCCCACCATCCCCCAGCAACATAGCCCCATCCCATCCTCCTCCCAGCAGCAAATATCCAGAACTCATGCAGTAGTGAGCACAGACACTGCTGCTTGAAATATTCAGAGGCAGCAGCACTGCCATTTCAAAGGGCTTCTAGCACATCCCCCAGCTGGAAAAGTGCTATGTGCACTAAGATCCAGGAGCATCCTTTAAACCTGCGATCAATGCTGAGAATGGGTCAATGCTACAAATCAGACACCGGAAAAACTGCTGAGCCACAAACCCCCCACACATTTACAGAGCCATCCTGACCCGAAACACAACATGGCCATTACGAAAGGACTCCCTGTGAACGGTATGGAGCTATCTGATGGTCAGTACTTATTTCCTCACTAACTCTCACTGATGGAGTGCCAGAATCAGACGTATTAAACATGTCTCTTCTAGACCGATTCCAGATTGGGCGAATGCAGTGGTAAAGACAGGCATGCTGGTAAAGTGGGCATGCATTTGTTAAGTGGATTCAAATACATGCAGAATTATTTAAATTGACGTCATGCCTGTTTTGGGCGGGTTCCCGATTGTGATGATTTTCTGGCCTTGGTGATGTGTGAATCAACACACAAACGGGTGCAGATTGCACTGCTCACCTTGCGTCCGACTTTATCAAATTTTCACGCTCAAAAATGGGTGCAACATGATAACAAAATCATGGCCTTTGTCTTTTTGTCCACAATTTTTTTGTTTTTCCTTAGCCTCCACCAATTACTGTCCCCCCCATCCAGCCCTGACTGCTCCACCCACATGCACCCTGGACTACAATATAAACCTCATCATCTTTTCAGTTCTCTTTAACTCTGATGAAGAGTCATCTACACTCAAGATGTTAGCTCTGTTCCCTCTTGATGGATGCTGTCAGACTGAGTGACATTACCCAGCATTTTCCATTTTAGTTTCTCTCTGTGTCAGCTTGACTTCTCCTTGACACAGACCTTTAAATCTTTAAAGGTCAGCAGAGAATCACACACAAAGCTAGAAAGAAAAGTAAGATTGCTTAATGACAGAAAGCTAGCTCAGAATATAAAAACAGATAAAAAAGTTTCCACAAATATATAAAATGAAAAAGAGTGGCTTAAATAAACATTGTCTTTTAGAGGACAAGATGGGGGATGTAATAACTGGAAATGAGAAAACGGCTGAGGCATTGAACAGGTATTTTGTGTCGAACTTTACAGTGGAAGGTACAAATAATATACCAAAACAGGAAGTCTATAGCAGGTGAAATCTGAGAAACTATCATTATCATGAAAGATTACTGTGAAGCAAGTTAATGGAGCTAAAGATAGACAAATTTCCTGGTTCTGATGGAATGCATCCCAGGGTACTAAAAGAGATGACAGGAGAAATAGCAAATGTACTAGTAGTAATTTACCAAAAGTTGCTGGATTCTGAGCTAGTTCCCGCAAATTAGAAAAGAGCAACTGTGACGCCACTCTTTAAAAGAGGAGGTAGACAAAAGGCAAGTAACAATAAGCTGGTTACCTTATCTTCTGTATTAGGGAAAATGCTTGAATCTTTCATCAAGAAAAAAATAGTGAGACATAAGGATAAAAATTGTCCCATTGGTCAGATGCAGCATAAGTTCATGGAGGAAAGTCATGCTTGACTAATTTGGTGGAATTCTTTGAGAACATGACATATGCAGTGGACAGTGGAAAACATGTTGATGTCGTGTATCTGGATTTCCAGAAGGTATTTGACAAGGTGCTGCACCAAAGACTGCAACGTAAGATAAAGGTGCATGAAGTTACTTGTAATGTATTAGCATGGATAAAAGATTGGTTAACGAACAGAAAGCAAAGAGTGGGAGTGAATGGGTGTTCTTCTGGTTGGTAATCAGTAGCTAGTGGTGTGCCACAGAGATCCGTGTTGAGACCTCAATTGTTACGATGTATATAGATGATTTGAAATTGGGGAACAAGTGTAATGTGTCAAAATTCACAGATGGATGGCAGAGCAAAGTGTGCAGAGGACACTGAAAGCCTGCAAAGGGATGTAGATAGTCTTAGTGAGTGGGCGAGGGTTTGGCAGATGGAGTACAATGTTGGTAAATGTGAGGTCATTCATTTTGGTAGGAATAACAGCAAAATGGACTATTATTTAAATGGTAAAAAATTGCATAATGCTGCTGTGCAAAAGGACCTGGGTGTCCTTGTGCAGGAATCTCAAGGAGTTGGTTTGCAGGTGCTGCAGGTAACTAAAAAGCAAATGGAATTTTGTTCTTCATTGCTAGAGGGATGGAGGTTAAAAGCAGTGAGGTTATGTTGCAGCCATATAAGGTTCTGGTGAGGCCACACCTGGAATACTGTGTACAGTTTTGGTCAATTTACATAAGGAAGGATATACTGGCACTGGAGGGAATGCAGAGGAGATTCACTAGGTTGATTCTGGAGTTGAGAGGGTTGGCTTATGAGGAGAGACTGAGTAGACTGGTGTTATACTCAGGGGGATTCAGAAGAATGAGGTGAGATCTGAAAGAAACATATAAGATTTTGAAGGGAATAGATAACATAGAAGCAAGAAAGTTGTTTCCATTGGTGGGTGAAACTAGAACTATGGGCATAGCCTCAAAATAAGGGGAAGCAAATTTAGGACTGCGTTGAGGAGGAACTTCTTCACACAAATTGTTGTAAATCTGTGGAACTCCATTCCCAGTTAAGCAGTAGAGGGCAACTCATTGAATGTTTTTAAGGCAAGCATAGATAAATTTTTGAACAGTAAATGAATCAAGGGGTTTGTGAGCGGGCAGGTAGGTGGAGCCCAGTGCATGAAAAGATCAGCCATGATCTTATTGAATGGCAGAGCAGGCTTGAGGGCCAGGTGGCCTACTCTTGCTCTTAATTCTTACATTCTTATGTTTAACTCAACTTTGTGTGCTTGAAACAAATGCTCCATTTTGAGATTTTCATCTGTCTCTTTTTCTTACAATTTCATAGAATCATACAATCACAGAATCATATGGTACAGAAGATGACATTCGGGCCATCGAGTCTGCACCAACATGAGAAACTCCCGAACTGCCATCTAATCTCATCCACCAGCACTTGACCCATCGTCCTGAATGTCATGACTTTGCCAGTGTTCATCCGGATAGTTTTAAAGGATGTGAGGCAACACACCTCTACCACCCTCCCACGCACTGCAGTCCAGACCATCTCCTTGGTTGGATAGTTTTTCCTCACATTCTCCCTAAATCTCTTCCCCTTCATCTTGAACCTATGTACCCCTCCCTTGTGACAAATTGTTCAACCAAGGGTATCAACTGCTCCTTATCCACTCTGTTCAGGTCTTTCATACTCTTGACCTCGATCAGGTCACCCCTCAGTCTTCTCTGCTCCAGTGAAAACAACCCAAGCTTACTGAACCTCTCTGAAAAACTTTAATGTTCCATCCCAGGCAACATCCTGATGAAACTGCTCTGCATCCCCCACAGTGCAATCACTGTTCTAATGTGGTGACAAGATCAGCACACAGTATCCTATCTGTGGCCCCACCAAACTTCTATACGTCTCCAACATGACTGCTTTAGTAATCTATGCCTCGATTGATAAAGCATCACATATGCCTTTTTCACCACTCTACTAACATGTCCTTCTGCCTTTAGGGATCTGTGGACAAAAGTATCAATGTTCCTTTGTTCCTTAGTGTTCAATCATCCATTGAATATTTCCAGGTCAAGTTACTCCTTTCAGAGTGTATCATCTCACACTTTTCAGCGTTAAATTCCATCTGCCACTTATCTGCCCATTTGAGCATTCCGACTCTCTTCTAGTAGCCCAAGGCTCTCAGTCTGATTGTTAACCACCCGGCCAATCTTTGTGTCACCCACTGACTTACAAATTGTCCCCCACATAGTCAGCTTCATTTATTTCTTTCCTCTCATTCTTCATGGTCTTCCACTCTTATTGATTTTGCTCTTTCTTAATCAACCTGTCTTTGATCTGCCTCTCTTTCAATTCTTATTCATTCAGGGAACCAAATCCTTTCTTCCTTGAGCACCAGTTACTTCTACATTCTTCAAGGATTTTCCCCATATAGTCAGATCCCCTTTTCAACAAAGGCTTCAGTGTCTTTTCAGTGTTTACATAAATTTATGTAAATAAATTTACATTTTTTTTTTATAATGTAAATAAAATTACATTATATTAATTTTTCAATATAATGTAGCAACAACAAACATGAAATCTTGTTTGTTTAAGTGCTGGAAGGTTCTAAAGAAGCTAGTTTAGAATCACTCAGTTCAATCCTATAACTGAGACCCCAATTGTGTTACAATCCCCGTAGCAGAAACCAGAAACCATAACAACCAAATTAACTAAATGTCCTTTGAAGAAGAAACCACCAATAAGATTTAGGTTTTTGTAATTTTTACTTTAACAGACATTCCAATCAACATAAATGAAAGTGAATTTGCTTCGTAACAATTGCTCTGTGATTCCAGGAAAAGTAATTTGTTGTTGAAGGAGGAACTGGAATTTCTGTTCCCACTGTGTTGTTTTACTAAGATGTACTTGTGTTTTATCTGGTCTGATCATTTAATGCAGGAAAGTGCCAATGATGGCACATCTGAATATCTGATGGAAACTAATCAATGGATTGTAAATGCTACTATTTACACTAAATCTTATTGATCTGTTTCTCACAGTTGAGTCAAGTGCACAGTGGCCTGTGCTGGGCAGTGATGTTATTCTCAGCTGTACCATCTCCAAACTCTCAGACACAGTCAGTCTTCACTGGAACCAGAGAGACTCATCTCAGCTAAACTGGAGGAAAACTGATCAGCTCCGACACAATAACACAGTCTATTTGAGAGTCAAACACGTTGCTGTAGAAGATCGGGATTTGTATGAGTGTGAAGTAAAGGGAAGTGGATCTAATGTGGTCACAAAGAAAGCCAGATTTTCTCCAGAGATGAGTAAGTGCACTTTCATCACAGTGAATATTAAACAGTTATTAAGTTAAAACTGTTAGTTATAAATTGTGGTCATAAATGTTAATCATGACCCTTTATGTTTACAGTTATCATGTGGGATTCTGTTACACATATTAACATTGAATGAAAAACTGGCTTTTCTTGCCAATATCACTTCTAGCTAAGCTCTGCTACTACTTGAAGTGACTCCAGTTGCTAGATGCTATCGGGTCTGAACTTTTCACAAGATGTCCCCACTGAAAGCAAGTGTCCTGCATCCATTTCACACTCACCTGAGCGTCAATTAGCTGTAGGTAGAAATTCTGCCCCTCACTCAGGATGGCCAATCAGATTGTTTTGCAGGTCTCCTGACCTGGAAACAATAAGAGCAACAGTGGGCACAAGTGGAACATGAGGAAGATCCCTGAGATATTGTCATAAGATTAGAGGGGAAAGTTTAAATGGGTCCAGAGTAGAATATAGAGCCAAGAACATTACAGCGCAGTACCCGCCCTTCGGCTTCAATGTTGCGCCGACCGGTGGAACCAATCTAATGACCCTCTAATCTGAACTATTCCAATATTATCCATATGCTATCCAATGAACATTTGAATGCCCTTAAAGTTGGCGAGTTCAAAACTACTGCAGGCAGGGCATTCCACACCCTTACTACCCTCTGAGTAAAGAACTTACCTCTGACATCTGTCCTATAATTACCACCCCTCAATTTAAAGCTATGTTCCTTCATGTTAGCTATCACGATCCAAAGGCTCTCACTGTCCACCCTAATCTAATCCTCTGATCATCTTTTATGCCTCAATTAGGTCACCTCTTAACTTTCTTCTCTCTATGAAAACAACCTCAAGTCCCTCAGCCTTTCCTTATAAGACCTTCCCACCTTACCAGGCAATGTCCTAGTAAACCTCCTCTGCAGCCTTTCCAATGCCTCCACATCTTTCTTATAATGCGGCGACCAGAACTGTACACAATAATCCAAGTGCAGCCTCACCACAGTTTTGTACAGCTGCAACATGATCTCAGGGCTCCGAAATTCAATCCCTCTACCAATAAAAGCTAACACACCGTACGCCTTCTCAACAACCTTAACAATCAGGATGGGGAGAGTAGGCTGCACCTGGGGAGATGCAAGGAGGGTGGTCAGGGACGGTGTGGTGGATGGGGAGGCCCACAGATTTTAAGCGCATGGGGAAACCTCCCAAAACCAGAAAGCGGCTTCTGCTGGAGATGCACCTGCCCACCCAGCTTCTGCTTGAGTCCTCAGACAATTTGTTATCAAGATTTTCCCAGGCCAGGCAATTCCTCTTCCCAGCTTAAAATTATAATGGGCATAGTTAGGGGTCTAGAAGAGAGATCAGTAACCAGGGGGCATAAATTTAAGGTAAGGGACAGGCGCCTTAGAGGGGTTGATGAAACTCTTTTTCACTGTGGGAAAGGGAGACATTGTTCATGGGATGGGTATGGGTTGGGGGGAATGGTGGGAGATCTCCTAGTACAGAGGCACCTGTACAATGGTATCCATTGAACTTCCCCAGTAAGCTGATTAGACTTTGAATTTCAGACTTGTATTGAATTCAGATTTTACCATCTGTAATGGTGTCATTCAAATCCAGTCTGTAAGGCATCATCTTTGGTCGCTAGATTACAGGTCTAGTGTAATACTACAGCCCAATAACCTTCCCAAAAAATAACTCAGAGTTAGTCTGGCTGGGAAGTATTGAAATTTGTGGTAGGAGTAGAGAAAACGAAAGATCAAGCAGAAATTGTGGAGATGTAAATCTTATAAATATAAACTAACTCCTCGTTCAGCATGACGTAATGTCTACAAACCCTCAAAATATTTACGTATTTGAATTAATGGTGACATCCTTTGAAAAAAAAATACCAAAACTCAATTATACTTTATTATTTCCAAAATTCTATTGATTTAGTATGTCAAGTTCATTCAAGTTTATTCTATTTAAGCATTCATTTCCTTGATAAAAATTTGATGGAACAAAGTGAAAACAATCAAGACACAAAATATTTTTGTGTAGTTATTGTCCATTCATTATTTATACTTTTCTCTATTTTCCTCATTCACATAAGGAAAAGTCTGACACATTGTTTTCTCCTTCTTTGTTTCAGATTTATACAGGGACAGTTACACTCTTTATCGATCAGGCACAGGTCACAGTGAACTTGATCTAATTTGTTATTCTGGCTATCTTGACCGATCTTCTGCTGCATGGAGATGGAGGTCACATCATCATCATCAAACTCAATGGGATTTAATTGCATCTGCATCAAAATCTCAGCCCATCAGTGTAAACAGGTCTCACTTTGGGAATCGATTAATCCCCAGAGCAACAACTTTTAGTGGCAAAAACTTCAACATAAGAATTGTCCCTGTGCAGTTTGAAGATGCTGGAGTTTACACATGTTCTCTGGCAATATATGAATTGTTGACCATTAAACTGATCACAGTTAAAGGTAGGAGACAGAATGTTGCTGTTGTTTTCAATGATCAAGTCATTGTTTAAAATCTAAATGATTTTCTTATTTCCACAGTCACAGCTGAACCATCTGATGCAGTGAGTGAGGGAGACACTGTTATCCTGACCTGCGCTGTCTCTCATGTCACTGAGTCAGTGAGACTCGTTTGGA
Organism: Sphyrna mokarran; assembly: GCA_024679065.1. Classification (NCBI taxonomy): domain Eukaryota; kingdom Metazoa; phylum Chordata; class Chondrichthyes; order Carcharhiniformes; family Carcharhinidae; genus Sphyrna; species Sphyrna mokarran. The sequence goes on along the minus strand of JAGIQG010000014.1, from coordinate 68,777,958 downwards.
TCAGCAGTGATGGTGAAACTGGTGTCGAAAAGACATTGAATAGATGGAATGGGGAAGAGAAATCATTGAAACTGATTATTCAGAAAGCTCAGAGAAGCAGCAGAAACTGGATATGTGTTTTGTTTAATCAAAACCTGCCTCAGGTTTCAGTCCTGTACTATCTGGAACATAGCAGTGAGTCAAATTTGTTCTTTATATTTAGACTCTTGATGGAAAACTCTTGTCATTTATTGGTCCTATTGCCAGCAGTAACTGAGCTTTTACAACCTGTGGATCCTTATCGGGAGTGGTCCAGAGCATCAGAAAATTGACTCTGAGGTCATTCAGCATAGCCTGGGATTTAGTTGGGAAATGTCCAGCTTTTGAAATCTCAAATCCACTCTGAGTAAACTCAGAAGAAATTGTTATTTTTCACAGCAGAATAGAATGATTTTCAATTGTTTTCAGAATCAAAGTCAATTAGGTTGGATTCCTAAAATTATCGAACCAGATGTTATTTCCAGCTATAAACATTGCAATGTAAACTCTCTGATCTTCAGAGTCAGAGAATCTTTTCCTCTCTCCATCTCAGCTGAAGTAAGAAACATCTGAACCTTGTCTAATTTCGAATTTGTGCATTGTGAGTGTAACTCACTCCAGGACCTGAATAGAAATGTCAAGACCGATATGTGAACCACAACCGATGGAGCAGATCTCTGTAGTCCAGTCACATCCAATCATCAATTCTGGGGAGACCAATACATCAATGCAAAGACAAGGCTGAAGCATTTTCAATTGTCTTCAGTCAGAAATGCCAATTGGATTCATCTCCCCAGCGTCTCAGATTCCAGTCCTCAGCCAATTCAATTAGTTCCATGTGATAACAAGAAATGGTTGAATTCTGATGATCTTCTCCATTGTGCGGAGGGGGCAGAGGAAATTCCTCTGAAATCTGAACTTTTCTCTATCTTGGATACATAAATAGAATAGAAACATGTGGAAAATCAAACTGTAGCTCGGTTTGAAGATGATAGCTTGTTGATTGATTTTTTTTCCTTCTTGTGGTAGCCTGGCCTCTTTAAGGGTGAGCAATAATGAATGACATGACTCAGTGGGTCTATCACAGCAGAATGTATGAACCTGGGCCAATCATGGTTGACAGCATGGTTCCAGGAGCAAGCTTCAGTTAAAACTCTGGATTTGGAGAGTAAAGTTGCTTTTATCATTCTATCCTATACATGGTTTGTCCCACCGTAACTTGATCTGTTTAATTTCCATCTGTTGAGTTGTTGTTATGCTTCATGGTTATGACATTTGGCAATGAGGTAAAATGGGTGTCCAGTTGCCATTGACTGAAATTCGGAAGGAGGGTCCTGACATTGAATTCCTCGACAAAAGCAGCTGCAGCAAATTGCTGTTGAAAAATGTCTTAACTTCTTGAGACTCAGAATTGGACTTGATTTGATTGAATTGGAATAAAAACAAAAAAAAACACCATTTCATCTGATTAGGAAATTTGAAGCTTTCAACCTAGAGTCTAAGCAACAGTTCCTGTATATTGAGAGGCTCCATTATTTGTTCACTGCAAATGAAACAGGGGGGATAAAATGAAAGTCATTGTACTTATAGTATGCTGGCCCAGATCGATAGGGCAGGACATCCTGGCCGCATTTGTCCGAAGGTCAGAAAATTCCCGCCCGAAGTCAATGCACCTTTGGATGGTTCATGTCCCGCTCACTCAGATTCCCATGGTAGGTGGGATGGGAAAATTCTGCCTGTAATCTTATTGTGTGTTTAACATCCCAAAGGGTCCAGATAATTTTTTGATCAGCTTATAACGTTAGTTAAGGATAATTGTCGGCCTATGCCGACTGTGTGTCATCATGCAGCATTATAAATAAACATCTGCCAAAAGGGACCCAAGAGTGATAATTTACTGCATTTCTGCTGAGGTTAAAGCAATTAACAGAGCAGTGTGAATTTGATTCATCACTGAGTGATGTGCTGCAAGACAGATTCATTTGTGGAGCAATAATTAAAAGATTCAGAATAAGTTGCTGGCAGAGGTTGGGATTTTTTGAGCTGTAGCAATGGAAATAGCTCAGGGAATTCTAAACTGGAATGGTATAAATATTTTGGCCAGGAAGTTTGCTAGTGTCACACAGAACAATTTAAACTGGTTTGCCAGAGCGGTGAGAACTAAAGCAAAGCTGAATTAGCTGAAAGGGAACCAGAGAATCGGACAGTAAGACCAGAGATACAGCAGGCAGGGTGGAGTTCTTAATCAAAGGGGGTCTGTTGGAGTGAAGTTCATTTGTTTCAATGTGAGAAATGTAACAGGTAAGGCGGATGACCTTAGAGCTTGGATTAGTACTAGGAACAAGAATGTTAAAGAGATCTTTAACCCACGATCTTGACTTCATGTCACACTATTTGTAACCCCCATGACTTGCCTGGGTTAGCAAAAAACCTGACTTACTGTGCTGTCTGGAGACAATACACATTTCTCTAACCTGTGCTCAGTGCTCCTTCTACTCACATTGTTAGCCACTTTAAGACTTGAATAGCAGGTTAGGTGTAAAGATTCGCATTCACATCAGTAATCTGTAAACAGTCTGTGCTGGTATGTGTGCTGTTGGAGACCAGAACACCTCATTCACCTGATGAAGACCATATGGTCGAAAGCTTGTAAGATTACTATCAAATAAATCGGTTGGATTTAAACCTGATGTTGTCAGACTTCTTACTGTGTTTACCCCAGTCCAATGCCGGCATCTCTACTCCAGGGCTGGAGCCATTACTTTAGATCCTCATAGTAACACTACATCCTCACAGCTCAGTTCATCTTTAACAGGCTAGAATGGTTTGAACTGGTCAGACTTATCAAGGTTCAATCCTTAGAGGACTATTTGCTTTACCTTGCATTTCTCTGCAATAGGAGAAATGGGCCTGTTCTCGCAGAATCGATCCTAATTCAGTCCAACAATGTGCAGGTTGGGTGCACTTTGTAATTGTCCTAAGAATTCCTCATGCCATTTAAGTTAAGAGTTTGTTTAATAAATTTCCTGTGAAAGAGCCTGTGGAATTATAACTTGTTTATGATGCTATATAAATTCAAGCAGTAGCTGCATATCTTTTAATCCATTTATATGTTTTCCACTCCCTGGAAGTATCTTGGAGTTTTTTTTAATATCAGAAGTATTTTGTAAACATGAAGTTTTGTTTATTTGTTTAAAGCCTTGATGGCTGGATGAATGTCAGAGATTCCACAATCTACTGTAATAATTGTATCATTAGGACTACAACGTCTGTTCTTTCAGATATACAGTTTATTATTATGGCCTGTGTGTGCTGGATCACACCTGAATTGGATCATAAATAACAACTGACTGAAAATTAATTGTCTTCAGGATTAATAATTATAAAATTGGAATTAGAATTTGTTGTCTGACTTTGTAATGTTTGTTCTCTTTCCTTGCAGGAAGTCCAAATGATATTTATTTCCTCCATGGGGAAGGGAACTTTGTATTGAAGGGACCGGACAATTCTGGAAATGGCTCCATTGTCTGGGAATGGAGAGCACACTCAGAGCAACAAACTACAAAACAATTGGGAACTTTTCACAGAGAGGATCAGCGGTGGATTGTAAAATGGAGTGATGAGTACAATAATATACCAGACATTTCACAGAGTATCCATGAGGACTGGGGTACTCTGAATCTGAGAATCAATAACCCCACCTTTGAACTTGCGGGATTGTTCACCTGTAGTCAGACGCAGCCCAGTAAGAGAATCCTAAAACAATATGAAGTGTTTGGGATCAAAGGTAAGGAGCACAAACATTAGAAATAGTTCAGCTTGTGTTTTTCTGTAAGTTATTCCAACAATATTTTGAGCAAATTATGACGATCATGTCATTAAAGATAAAAGATCTGAAGTCGTGTACCAACCACTTCAAGAACAGCTTCTTCCCTGCTGCCATCAGATATTTGAATGGATCCACTTCATGTTAAGCTGAAATTTCTTACACTTTAGTCATGACTGTAACATTACATTCTGAACCCTCTCCTTTCCTTCTATGTACAGAATGCTTTGCCCATACAGTGTGCAAGGTCAATAATTTTCATCATATACTTATACATGTGACAGTAATAAATCAAATCAAAATTGTCCTCTAGTTCTGTCACAACAACAATTATTGTCAGAAACATTACAAGGTGCTTCATCGGACCATTAGCCCCACACAGCTGCAGCCTAAACAATACTCTGTACAACTCCAACATGACCTCCTTGCCTTTATATTCTCTAGCATGACTGATGAAATCAGGTATCTTGTATGCCTTCTTAACTATCCTATTCACCTACTCTGCCAATCTTCAAGGCTCTGTGAATAAGTACCCCAAGATTCATTTGTTCCTCTAAGCTACCCACGCCCTGCCATTCATTCAATACTCCTTCATCTTGTTTCTTCTTCCAAAGCACATCACCTCACACTTATCAGGGTTAAACATCATCTGCCATTGCTCTGCCTATCTGACTAACTCATCTGTATCTTCCTGTAATGTGCAACCATCTTCTTCACTGTTAAACACCCTCCCAATCTTGGGGCCATCTGCAAGCTTGCTTATCGTTCCCCCAACATTTTTGCCGATATCATTTATATATAGGACAAACTAGTATTGAACCTTGTGGTACACTGCTGGAAGCTGGCATCCTATCACTCGAACAGCCTTCTATCACTACCTTTTGAGTCTTATTACAAAGAGAGCTTCTGATCCATCTCACCAGATTTCCCTGAAATCATGTGCTTTAACCTTCTCAATGAGTCTCCCACGTGGGCTCTTGTTAAAAGTTTTGCTCAAATCCACATAATCTTTCCTCATGGGCACACTTGATCACATTTTTGAAAAATTCTAACAAACTTATTAGCCTGTGCTGACTATCCCTAATATCCAAGTGGATATTAATCCTCTCCTTCAGAATTTTCTCTAGTAGCTTCCCGACCATAGGTGTGAGGCATATTAGTATACAATTTCCTGATTCATATCTACCAATTTTCTTGGAAAGCGGAAACACATTAGCCATCCTCCAATCTTCTGGTACATCCTCCGTGAACAGAGAGGAATTAAAAATTTGTGTCAGAGTTCCTGTAATTTTGTGCCTCACCTCTCAGCAGCCTGGAGTGCAGTGCATCTGGGCCAGGGGATTTGTTTGTTTTTAATGTGGACAGCCTCCAATCCTCCCTATTTCCTATGTCAAACTGTAAGTTCCTCATAATCCTGGTCTTGAATTCTGCACGTATGTTCTCCTTTTCTTGAGTGAAGACCGAAGAAAAATATTCAATTAATATCCTTTCAATATCCTATGGCTTCACATACAGATTGCCCTCCACCTCCCACCCCACCTGACACCTTTCCCTGATGGGCCCTACTTTTTCCCTGAATAACCTCTTTCCCTTAATGAATTTATACAATAGCTTAGGATTTTCCCTAATCCTGTTTGCAAGTGTTTCTTCAATAATATTCCGCTTATTATTGTTCCATTAAGTTCCCTCTTGCACTTCCTATCTGCATGTAGGGCCACAGCTTAATTTCTCCCTTCAGACTTGCTGAAAGCCTTTCTCTTCTGCTTCATCCAATCCTAAATTTTCCTCGACATCCAGGATCCCCTGAATTTAATTCTCCTACGTTTCTGCCTAAATGGTGTATGTTGGACGTGTACATTTCCCAGCTCCTTTTTGAATACCCCCACTGCTCTGCTGTTGACTTACCCGCAAGAAGCCATTCCCTGTCAACTTTGGTTGGATCCTGTCTTATTTTATATAATCTGCCTTCCCCCACTCCAAAGCGTTCTTTTCCAAACAACCTTTCTCCTTGTCCATAACAAACTTGAAATATGCCATATTGTGGTCACTATTGCTGAAATGCTTCCCCACTGTCTCATTGAACATTTTGTTCAGCTTTGTTCCCCAGACATAGATCCAGCATTGTGCCATTCCTTGTTGGGCATTCCACATATTGATACAAACACATTTCAAGAAATCCACCTCTCTAAATCCTTAACACCATGACTATTCCAATTTATGTTGGAAAGTTGAAGTCTCCACTATAGTGACCCAATTATTGCTCCTACACACTGTCTACATATTTGCTTCTCTATTTCCTGCTCACTCTTTGCGGCCTATTATACACTCCTCGTAATGTGACTGATCACTTAACATTCCTAAGTTCTACCCATAAAGCCTCATTTGAAGACCCTTCCAAGATATCTGCTGGAATTTTATCACACTGCCCACTGGGGAAATTGTTGAAGGTGAGGGGCGGACAATGGGATGGTCCATTGACCTTGGGCATGATTTTATGGTTTTGGGACAAGCGAGGCCATAAAATCCCACCTATCATTGTGCCTTCTTGCAATAATTGACTCTTTAATTCATAGTGATACATCACCTCTCTGTTTACATCCTCCTTTCTCTTGCCTAAAGATTCGATAGTCTGGAATGTTGGGTTGCCAGCCCTGCCCTTCCCTCAACCACATTTCTGTAGTGTCAGACTCAATTAAATTCCTCCCAACACTTTCATACCTACCTATAAGGATATTAACCTCAGTGTTGGCCAGGTGCAGTTTGTACATGTTTGTACATGTCCCATCATCTCCAGAAATGATTTCAGTCATCCAGGAAACCCTCCTTCTTGCACAAATTTTTGAGCCATGCATTCATCGATCCTATTTTTCTATTTCTATACACATTACTGGGAGTAGTCCAGTGATAACAACAATTGAGGTCCTACTTTATAATCTACTGCTCATCGCCCTGAATTCCTGACACCAGAATTCATCACTTTGCCCATATCCTTAGTTCCAACATGTACCAAAACCTCTAATTCATCACGCTCCCCTTCAGGATGATGCTCCTTACCCTGGCACCATCCTGGAGTCACATCTTCAGTTGCAGAAACATCTATCTGCTCCTTGACTAAGGAATTGCCTATCACTATTGCTCTTTCTTTCTTCTTTCACCCCCTGTACAGGCAAGTTGCTTGTGTTGCCAGAAGCCTGACTCTGAGTGCACTCCTCCAAGGTATGAGTGCACTCATCAGCTTCCATGGTTAGTGAACCCCAGAGATTTCCTGCACTACCTGCCTGTTCTTCCTGGATCACCTGGAGGTCACCTATTCCCTTCTTCCCTCCAGTCCCTTGACTTGTGATGCAACCAACTCTCTCAATTGCAAGCCACATAATTCTCGTCCTCATGGATGTGTCACAGAGTCTCCAGTTGCTGATCAAGCTTTGAAATTCAGAGCTCCGGCTTCGGCAACTGGGAACAATTCCTGCACTTGTGATCATCTAGGAGATTGTCAGCATTAATAAGGGAATTAAAGGTTTTGGAGAGCAGGTGGATAAGTGGAACTGAACCACTATCAGATCAGCCATGATCTTATTGAATGGCAGGGCAGGCTTGAGGGGCTAGATGGCTTACTCCTACTCCTATTTCTTATGTTCTTATCCAGGATTTCCTTTCTGGTCTCAATATCAAATTCAATAACTTCAAATGAATTGCTCGATATCACCTCAACCTCTTTGTTTTCATTCTGTTTTATTTAACTTTTTACTGTTCTCTTTTATTTCTTTATTGTCTCTTTTCATTTTCCTTCCCGCCATTCTTTCCTCTTTTTTCACCTTTGCTCCCCCTTTCCTATCCATTTTCTAAATTTTACCTAAGTCTATCCATTCCTCCCTCTCCACCCCCTTGTCCCTGCATCTTTATCTGTCACAGCTTATCCTCTCATTTTAACTTCTCTGCCTCTTGGCCATTCACACCCTTTATTCTCTCTATGCTCTGCTTTTAACAGTCTTTTCCTCTGTGGCTATGACTCATCTTTCATTTCCTCACCCTGCAACGCTACTGCCCGCTGTTCGTACAGTGGTTATCCTGGTGACTGTCCCTCATAGATCCGCAGCTTCCCGCTGTTTATACAGTGGTTGTCCTGGTGAGTGTCTCACACAGGTTCAAAACCCCCCGCTGTCTAGATAGTGGCTATCCTGGTCAGGTTGTCCCTGGTGAAGCACTTCCCTTAGGTCTGGAGCTCTGTGCTTTGTTTCATCAGTTATTTCATTTTTATTACTTCATGTTAAAATTATTGGTGAGCTTGGGATGCAATTTCACAGGCTCACTTCCCTTAATGATCTCACCAGTGAGGATTATGTTTGGCCCCCAGCAATGGGGACCTAGCACGATGCGCCGCTGGTGGGACTGGAGGCCATTGAAACCTTGGGGTAATTGGGAGGCAAGGTTGGACAAGGCTTTTGTTAGCACTACCTTGGCTAGCTTGGCACCATGGCACTGCCCACCAGAAACGGTCAGTGCCAAGTAGGTGAGGCCTAAGGGAAGGTCAGGCCATGACAGGGAGGTGTGGGATCCACTTGCAGTAGGAACTGGGGCAGTGACAAGCGGGGGGGTGGTAGAAGTTGGGGCCAGTGACCGTCTAGGGGAGTTGAAATCATGGTCAGTGATAAGGGGGTGGATCAGGGCCAGTAGTCGGGGGGGGAGGGCTTTCAGCCCATGCCCCTCCCTTTATGCATTACCCCTTGACACTGCCTGCGACTTTGGGCAGTGCCATAAGTGCCTGGCTAGTATTGCCAGGGTGGCACTGTCCAAAAGCCACTCCCTGGTCTTTCTCCTGACCACCCAGGGTCTCCAACGAGGCCATTATATCTGAGCCTATTGCTGTGGTCCTCACCAATGGAGGTCCTCACCGGTGAGGTCATTAAGGTAGGTGAGGCTGGACAATTGCATCCTGGGATCATTAATAATATTAAAGTGAAGTAATTAAAAATGAAGTAACTAATCAGTGAGATTGATTACTTTGGCAGATTGTGGCTCGTAACAAACTTATGGAGTTTCTGGTGAATACCCGTAAAATATGTAACTGGAGGAAATTAAGATATCAGATTAGCAATGTGACAACACAGAAGCAATGGAATGTTTAAGACAAATAGTGGAGAGGTAGATCTGAAGGTCATTAATATACATGTGGAAGTTGACCCAACATCTTTGGATAATGATGCCAATGAACAGCACATAGAGGACGAAGAAGAGGGAGGGAGAAGCCAGGGAAAATGAGGGAACATTATATAGGAAATGCTAATTGTCATCACTAAGCGCAACTGGTCAGTAGTTGTCGGGTTCTATTTGTTCACAGCCAAAGACAATTCTTCGTGCATTGGTTCAGTAGCTTATTGAGAAATGCATCTGTTTTTACAGTTGAAACCCATTCACAGTGGCCTGGAGTGGGCAGTGACATCACCCTCAGTTGTACCATCTCCAGACTCTCAGAAAATGTCAGCCTTCACTGGAAACAGAAAAACTCATCTCAGCAGAACAGGAGGAAGAACGTTGAGGAGATCCATCTGAACAACACAGCCTATCTGTTCGTCAGACATGCTGGAGCCGAAAATCAGAATCTGTATACTTGGGAAGTGCAAGAAAAGAACTCCACTGTTCTGACTGGAAACACAAATGTCGATGTGGATCAAAGTAAGTCCAGAGTTCCCTTGCAGCAGATATTAAATAGTTACTGAGATAAAATTGTTCCACACAAAGTAGAATGAATACAGACACCACTGTGCTTTTTGTTTTTGCTCTGGAACATGGGTGTAAATATAAAATGTGGACGTAGAGAGCTGATGTAACCGATCAGTGAGTTCATTTCAATTCGCATCAAATACAAACAAATTATACACAATGCACATAACAGATTCGAATCTTTACTGAGGTATATTCTAAGTGGAGCTGGTAATTCATAAATATATTCTGATAATCTTACATCGTCAGAATGTTTATATATTCCAATGTCTAAATTAACGATCACATAAAATAAGACCCCTTTGATCTGAAGAACAAAGAACAAAGAACAAAACAGCATGGGAAACAGGCCGTTTGGCCCAATGAGCCCGCGCCGCCACGCCGATGTTCCCACCTCTACCCGTGATCCCTGTCTATGTTAATAGATCTAATTAGTTATTTTTGTCTATCGAATGGGTACTTTAATTTTTTTGAAAAAGGATCAAAGCAGTCCTTGCTTAGAGAAGGCCAGTAATGAACTGATGAACTGTTTGATTTCACACAGTGAATATATAAAATCATAATTCTGATCAGCTTCAGTGAGTTCAGTCAGTGCAACATATCCTTATGCGTAATGTGAACATGATGTTCTGAACCTTCCAGTCATTGACAATACTGTGCACATTGCTGCTGTTTGCAAATCTTTTACCAATTTGACCATCCTGCCTATTTCTTCCAAGATTTTCCAATCCTGTCTGAAGCAGAAATCGCAAAGTGCAGTGAGTGTAATAGAGTCAGAGAAGGAATGGATAGTCTGCCTTTTTAGACAGCAGCTGCTGTATTCATGTACGTTTTTAATGATCCAAGAAAGTGTGGATTAATGAGTGAGTTAATGAACAAGGGAATTGGCTGATAAATGGGTTAATGAATGAGTAGGTTAGTGAATTGTTTAGTGAGTGGATGAGTGAGTGGCTTAATGGATGAATGAATGAGTTAATGGATGAATGAATGTGTTAATGAATGAGTGGCTTAGTGAGTGGCTTAGTGAGTGGTTTTGTGAGTGGTTTAGTAGGTCAATGAATGGGTCAATGAGTGGGTTAATGGATGAGTGAGTAGGTCAGTGAGTGAGTAAGGTGGATGAGTGATGAGATGGGTCAAGAGTTTGTTCAGATGTTTGGTTCTGTCTGATTGGGGATGTTCGATATGTTGAGTGGTGGGCTAGTTGAGCCTTGTGGGGTTTGGGGGTTGATTGTCGCACTCAGCTGAGTTTTCAAGTTGTTGGACAAAGCATTGAAAGTGTTTCCTGGGTGGCAATTCAGATAAATCCCATGTATCTGATCAAACTTTGTGCCCTAAGCTCAGGTTGGAGACATTTGTGGAGGGTCCCAGCAGTAGAGAATCAGCCCAAGGGAAGGTGGCAATCTGATCTACATTCTATTCTGACAATCAGAAGACAGGAAAATTTGAGCCAATGCAGTAATAACACGGTGACTGCCCAAAATCAACAGGTCAACTATTTAAATAAATAACTTCTTCAAAGTGCTAAACCTCTGTGCCAAGAACAACCTTGCCCTCTTGCAGCTTTTTCTATCAATATAGATTGATATTGAATCTCTGGTGGACTTTGTGTCCTTGTGCTTACTTGACTATCTGCCAAAAACTGGAGGGACCAGAAGTATCAAAATAAGGAGCTATTTAGAGATACTTCATTCATGAGACAGTTTAACAAATTGGTTATTACCGAGATATTGGGTCGCAACAAAAGTAGCAAAGTATATTGTGAGAAGGACATAAAGAGGTTGCAAATGGAAATAGATATTTTAAAGGAATGGGCAAAAAACCTCGCAGGTGGAGTATAATGTAGGAAAGTGTGAAGTTGATCACTTTGACAGAAAGAATATATATATATTGGAATATATATAGGTTGGACTAGGAAACTACAGGGACTGGGAGCATCTGAAATGTGGAGCTTATTAAAGGAGCAGCTGCTGCGAGTCCTTGATAAGTATGTCCCTGTCAGGAAAGGAGGAAATGGTCGAGTAAGGGAACCTTGGTGTATGAAAAAAGTTAATTCACTGGTTAAAAGGAAAAAGGAGGCTTATGTCAGGATGAGGCTTGAAGGCTCGGTTAGTGCATTGGATAGCTATAGATTAGCCAGGAGGGAGCTGAAGAGTGAGTTGAGGGGAGCTAAGAGGGGACACGAGAAGACTTTGGCTGATAGGATTAAGGAGAATCCTAAAGCTTTCTTTAGACATGTTAAGAATAAAAGATTGGTTAGGGCAAGATTAGGGCCAGTCATAGACAGCAGTGGGAAGTTGTGCGTGGAGCCTGAAGAGATTGGAGAGGCACTGAACAAATATTTCTCTTCGGTATTCACGCAGGGAGATGTAAATGTAGTTGTGGAGAACACTGGGATACAGGGTTGCAAACTGGAAAGTATTGAAGTAGATAAGGAGGATGTGCTAGATATTCTTGAGGGTTTGAAGTTAGATAAGTCCCCTGGGCCGGACGGGATTTACCCTAGGATTCTCTGGGAGGCAAGAGAGGCGATTGCAGAGCCTCTGGCTCTGATCTTCAGGTCGTCGTTGGTTACGGGTATAGTTCCGGAAGACTGGAGGATAGCGAATGTGGTCCCATTGTTCAAGAAGGGGAAGAGAGACTTTCCAGGGAATTATAGGCCAGTGAGTCTTACTTCTGTTGTGGGTAAAGTATTGGAGAGAATTATTAGGGATAGGATTTATAGTTATTTGGAGAGAAATGAATTGATTGGGGATAGTCAGCATGGTTTTGTGAAGGGTAGGTCGTGCCTTACTAACCTTATTGAGTTTTTTGAAAAAGTGACCAAAGAGGTGGATGGGGGTAAGGCAGTTGATGTGGTATATATGGACTTTAGTAAGGCGTTCGATAAGGTGTCCCATGGAAGGCTTCTGCAGAAAATGCAGATCTATGGGATAGAGGGTGATTTAGCTAATTGGATTAGGAATTGGCTAGCGGATAGAAGACAGAGGGTGGTGGTTGATGGGAGATATTCATCGTGGAGTTCGGTTACAAGTGGTGTACCTCAGGGGTCTGTTTTGGGGCCCCTGCTGTTTGTAATTTTTATAAATGATCTGGATGAGGGTATTGAAGGATGGATTAGTAAATTTGCAGATGACACTAAAGTCGGTGGAGTGGTAGATAGTGAAGAGGGGTGTTATAGTTTGCAGAGTGACTTGGACAAGTTGCAGAGCTGGGCCGAGAGGTGGCAAATGGAGTTTAATGTGGAAAAGTGTGAGGTAATGCACTTTGGCAGGAATAATAAATGTGTAGAGTATAGGGCTAATGGTAGGATTCTTAATAGTGTTGATGAACAGAGGGATCTTGGTGTATGTGTGCATAGATCCCTGAAAGTAGGCAGTCAAGTCGATAAGGTTGTTAAGAAGGCATATGGAGTCTTAGCTTTTATTGGTAGGGGGATTGAATTTCGGAGCCGCAACGTCATGTTGCAACTGTACAAAACTCTAGTGCGGCCGCACTTGGAGTATTGTGTGCAGTTCTGGTCCCCACATTATAAGAAAGATGTGGAGGCATTGGAGAGGGTACAGAGGAGGTTTACCAGGATGTTGCCTGGTATGGAGGGCAGGTCTTATGAAGAGAGGCTGAGGGATTTGAGGTTGTTTTCGTTAGAAAGAAGGCGGCTAAGAGGAGACCTTATTGAAACATATAAGATGATTAGAGGTTTAGATAGGGTGGACAGTGATAGCCTTTTTCCTAGGATGGAGAAAGCTAGCACGAGGGGACACAGCTTTAAATTAAGGGGTGATAGTTATAGGACGGATATCAGAGGTAGGTTCTTTACCCAGAGGGTGGTTAGGGAGTGGAATGCCCTGCCTGCGGCAGTTGTAGATGCGCCAAGTTTGGTGGCGTTTAAGAGGTTAATTGATAAGTTTATGGAAGAGAAGGGAATGGTTTAGTTTGGAGAGTCATTGCTTTTTTCATAATTGGTCAGCGCAACATCGAAGGCCGAAGGGCCTGTTCTGCGCTGTAATGTTCTATGTTCTATGTTCCATGTTATTTAAATGGAGAATGGCTGCTGAATTCCAAGGTGTGGAGGGATCTCGATGTTTTAGTGCAGGAATTACAAAACATTAGTATACAAGTACAGCAAGTAATTAAGAAGACCAATAGAGTGCTATCCTTTAGTAACAGAGGAATTGAATATAAAAACAAAGCTATTCTGTTTCAATTATACAGGATGTTGGTGAGGTAACATCTTGATTACTGTATCCAGTTTAGGTCTCCATATTTAAGGAAGGATATAAATGTATTGGAGGAAGTTCAGCGTAGGTTTACTAGATTGATACCTGGAATGAGCAGAAAGTCTGATTGGGAAAAGTTGGACAAAATGTATTTGTTTGCATTGGAGTTTAGAAGAGGTGAGGGGTGACTTGAATGAAGTATATAAGATCCTGAATGAGTTTGGCAGGGTCGATGTGGAAAGGATATAAGTGAGTCCAGAACGATGGGTTTTAATTAGGGGCATTGTTTTGAAGTTAAGGGTTTTCCTTTGAGAGTGAGAATTCTTTTGTTTTAGTGTTGTGGGAAGTTGGAACTCCCTGCTTCAGAAAGTAGTGGAGGCAGAGCAATTGAATATTTTAAGGCAGATTTGATAGATTCTTGTTAATGAATCAACGGTCATTGGTTTTCACTGCTACCTCACAGCATCAGGGACCCCAGTTCAATTCTGACTTCAGGTGACTGTCCGTGTGGAGTTTGGCTGTTCTCGCAATGCCTGCATGGGTTTTCTGCAGTTCTCTGGAGATCTTGAATACTGTGTACAGTTTTGCTCTCTTTATTTAAGTAAGGATGTAAATGCATAGGAAGCTGTTCAGAGGAGGTTGATATCTGGAATGAGCAGTTTCATGACTCAGTATGTAGATAGGCCAACAAGAGGTGAGGCTATATTGGATTTGGTACTGGGTAATGAACTAGACCAGGTGTTAGACTTGGAGGTGGGTGAGCACTTTGGTGATAGTGACCACAATTCAGTTACGTTTACCTTAGTGATGGAAAGGGATGGGCACGTACCGAATAACAGTAGTTATAGCTGGGGGAAAGGTAATTATGAGGCTATTAGAAGAGATTTAGGATGCATAGGGTGGAGCAGGATATTGCAGGGGCTGGGAACATCTGAAATGTGGAGCATATTTAAGGAACAGCTTCTGCATGTCCTTAATGAATATGTACCTGCCAGGCAGGGAGGAAGTGGTCGAGTGAGGGAACCATGGTGTACTAGGGAAGTTGAATCTCTGGTGAAGAGGAAGAAGGAGGCTTATATAATGATGAGACGTGAAGGCTCAGTTAGGGCACTGGAGAGCTATAAATTAGCCAGGAAGGAGCTAAAGAGGGAGTTGAGAAGAGCTAGAAGAGGACACGAGAAGACTTTGGCGGATAGGATTAAGGAGAATCCTAAAGCTTTTTACAGGTATATAAATAATAAAAGATTGGTTAGGGCAAGATTAGGGCCAGTCAGAGAAAGCAGTGGGAAGTTGTGCGTGGAGCCTGAGGAGATAGGAGAGACACTGAATGAGTATTTTTCGTCAGTATTCACGCAGGAGAAAGACAATGTTGTCGGGGAGAATACTGCGATACCAGGTTGTAGACTGGGCAGGATTGAGGTTCATAAGGAGGAGGTGTTAGCGAATCTTGAGGGTATGAAAATTGATAAGTCCCCTGGGCCAGATGGGATTTACCCTAGGATTCTCTGGGAGGCTAGAGAGGAGATTGCAGAGCCTTTGGCTTTGATCTTCATGTCGTCGTTGGCTACAGGTATAGTGCCGGAAGACTGGAGGATGGCAAATGTTGTCCCTTTGTTCAAAAAGGGGAGTAGGGACCATCCTGGAAATTATAGACCGGTGAGCCTGACTTCTGTTGTGGGCAAAGTCTTGGAAAGAATTATAAGGGATAGGATTTATAAGCATCTAGAGAGAAATAAATTGATTATGGATAGTCAGCACGGTTTTGTGAAGGGTAGGTCGTGCCTCACAAACCTTATTGAGTTTTTTGAGGAGGTGACCAAAGAGGTAGATAAGGGTAAGGCAGTTGATGTAGTGTATATGGATTTTAGCAAAGCGTTTGATAAGGTTCCCCATGGTAGGCTACTGCAGAAAGTGCAGATGCATGGGATTGAAGGTGATTTAGCAGTTTGGATTAGGAATTGGCTAGCTGATAGAAGACATAGGGTGGTGGTTGATGGGAAATATTCAACCTGGAGTGCAGTTACAAGTAGTGTACCTCAAGGATCTGTTTTGGGGCCACTGCTGTTTGTCATTTTTATAAATGACCTAGATGAGGGTGTAGAGGGTCGGATTAGTAAATTTGCTGACGATACCAAAGTGGGGGGAGTTGTAGACAGCGAGGATGGATGTTACAGTTTGCAGAGGGACATAGACAAGTTGCAGAGCTGGGCCGTGAGGTGGCAAATGGAATTCAATACGGATAAGTGTGAGGTGATTCACTTTGGTAGGAATAACAGGCATATGAAATATAGGGCTAATGGAAGGACCCTTAATAGTGTTGTCGAGCAGAGGGATCTTGGGGTACAAGTACATAGCTCTTTGAAAGTTGGCACCCAGGTTGATAAAGTTGTTAAGAAGGCGTACGGTGTGTTAGCTTTTATTGGTAGAGGAATTGAATTTAGGAGCTGTGAGGTTATGTTACAACTGTACAAAACTCTGGTGCGGCCGCACTGGGAGTATTGCGTACAGTTCTGGTCGCCGCATTATAAGAAAGATGTGGAAGCATTGGAAAGGGTGCAGAGGAGGTTTACCAGGATGTTGCCTGGTATGGTGGGAAGGCGTTATGAGGAAAGGCTGAGGGACCTGAGGTTATTTTCATTAGAGAGAAGAAGGTTATGCGGTGACCTAATTGAGGCGTATAAGATGATCAAAGGATTGGATAGGGTGGATAGTGAGAGCCTTTTTCCTCGGATGGTGATGACCAACACGAGGGGACATAACTTTAAATTAAGAGGTGGTAGTTATAGGACGGATGTCAGAGGCAGGTTCTTTACACAGAGGGTGGTGAGGGCGTGGAATGCCCTGCCTGCAGCAGTTGTGGACTCGCCTACTTTGGGGGCATTCAAATGTTCGGTGGATAGGCATATGGATGATATTGGAATAGTTTATGTTAGAGGGTCCACTGGCCGGCGCAACATCGAGGGCCGAAGGGCCTGTACTGCGCTGTAATGTTCTATGTTCGATGTTCTATGTAGTTGTCTTATGTGGGATTCCTCTCACAGTCTAAAAATGTGCAGGTTAAGTGGATTGACCAGAGAAAATTGCCTTTAAGTGAGAAAAGATATATGGGTTAGGTGGATTAGTCCTGGTCAATTTGCAACATTATGTGAATAGTGTGGGGATGGACCTGGGCAAGATACTCTTTTAGATGTAGTCTTGATGAGTCAGTTGGCCTCTTTCTATGCTGTAGGGATTCAATGATTCTATGGAATACATTATGAATAGCAGAATGCTAGCAAGTACAGAGAACTCGAAGGACCTCAGGATGCATGTCCAAAGATCCCTGAAGGCAGCAGGTCAGATGTTTGAGAACACATATGAGAAATCTGCCTTTATTAGCTGAGTCATAGAAGTATAAGATCAGGGAAGTTATGATGTAGCTGGAGGAATGTGTGCAGTTCTGGTCACCATGTTATAGGAATGATGTGATTGCACTAGAAAAAGTGCAGAGGTGATTCACCAGGATGTTGCCTGGAATGGAGCGTTTCAGCAATGAAGGGAGGCTGGCATTGTTTTATGTGATAGCACGGCCTCTTTAAGGGGTGACTGTTTCTGGGTCACTTGACAGTGGTTCAAACCCCAGCACAGCAGATAGTGGAAATTGAATTCTGTAAAAATCTGGAATTTAAAGTTGAATGATGACCATGAAACCATTATCGATTGTTACGAAAGCTCATCTGATTCACCAATCTCCCTTATAGAAGGAAACCTGCTGTCCCTACTCTGCCCTACCTCTGACTCCAGATCCGCAACAATGTGGCTGACTCTTAATTGCCTTCTCAAAGGCAATTCAGGATGGGCAGTAAAATCTGGTGTAGACAGTGGCGTCCAAATCCCATGAAAAACTAAAAAAGAATCAGGAGGGCCCGTCACCAGTCTTCCAGACACAGTAGCAGAGTCCAGTGTGTTAGCAGCCAAGCCAGCGCTAGCCAGAAGTATCTCAGCTATCAGCGGAAACACCCTGGCCCTGGCTCAGTGTTAGAATGTGTCAATCCACCTCCCACTGTCGTAGACTCTGATAACTCCAAGTTGGAAGAAATGGACATGGACTCCACAAGAGTACAAAAGGTCCCAGATAGACTGACTTCATGAACTTTGACAATTTGCCCCCTTTCTGGAAATCTGTTTTGATGAACTCAATTGTATTTAAAAATTGTTTTATATGATTGCAATGAAAACGAGGGAGGGAAGAATGTGATAACATGGCCCTATTAAGGCGGGGGGGTGAATGTTCATGGGTCACATGACTCTCCTGGGGCCCAGCAAAATGGAGCACACAAACTTTAGCCTATCAGGTGTTAAGGTGAGGGTCAGTGTAAGGGGAACCTGTACCATGGCCTGGGAGTCGAAGGGTTTCGACCTGTGAGTGAACTGAACTTGTATATAGTTATAACAATTGATCAATAAATCACCTTTCTGATTTAAGCATTCTTTGTTATATTATGTTGTATCACTTTAGAGCAGAGAAGGCTGAAGGGGAAACTAATCAAGGTGTACAAGATTACAAGGGGTATAGATAGGCCAGATAGGAAGAAATGTTTTCACTTAGTACAGTTTAAGTTTATGTTGAAGTTTATTTATTAGTGATACAGGTAGACATACATTAACACAGCAATGAAGTTACTGTGAAAATCCCTGAGTTCTGACATCTGTTCGGGTACATTGAGGGAGAATTTAGCATGGCCAATATACCCAACCAGCATGTGTTTTGGACTGTGGGAGGAAGCCGGAGCACTCGGAGGAAACCCATGTAGAGATGAGGAGAACATATAGACTCCATAAGGGAATAACCCAAGGTAGGAATCAAACCCAGTGCCCTGGCACTGAGAGGCAGCAGTGTTAACATTGTGCCACCATGCTGCCCAGTAAGGTGTTAATAAGCAGGGTGTATAGTTTTAAGGTAGGGAGCTGGCATTATAGAAGACATTTGAGGAAAATCATTTTCCCCCAGAGGACGGTGTGAATCTGGAACTCGCCACCTGGAAGGGTGATGGAGACCGGAACTCTCACACCATTTAAGAAGCATTTAGATAAGCATTTGAAATGTCATAACATGCACAAAGCTAAGGATCAGGTTTTGGAAAACATGAATAGAATTGACTGGCTCAGACACAGTGGGCTGAAGGGCATTCTGTGCTATAAAACTCTATCTCTTTATGACTCTAAAGGTTATCAATGGCAGATTGAAGTGTGGAATTCTAATCACAAACAGATCAGCCATGACTTTATTCAATGGTGGAGCAGGAACCAGGGGCCGAATGGCCTATTTCTGCCCCTGTTTTGTATATTCCTATGTAACACCACTTTGGTAGGCCCAATGTTTGAGACAGCTGAGCAAAGTGACATAACCCAATGTCTAAACAATGGTCAGTCTGGGTGAACAGCCAGTGTATTTAGATCCCAGCCGATTTTCCTGTCCTAATGCTGCTTTCCCAGCTGACATTTGCCAGGAAGGTGATGTTTGTTCCTGTGCATATTCAGAACATCTGTATCTCAGTAGTTATAAAAATCTAACCCCTTGTCTCCTCTCTCTCTATTACAGATTTACATGATGTCACATACACACTTTATCGAGCAAGCACAAATCACAGTGAAGTCGACCTAATTTGTGAAGGTATTGCTGAAGATATTACTAAATGGACTTGGTCGTCCCATTATTTGCAGAATGAAGAGAAAGAAATTGCTTCTACTTATAAATCTCAGCCCATCAATGTAAGCAGGGAATCGAACTTTGGGAATCGACTAGTCCCCTTAGAGAGAAATTTCAATGGCAAGAACTTCAGCATAAGGATTGTCCCTGTACAGTTTGAAGATGCTGGAGTTTACATATGTTCCCAAGGAACATATAAACTGGTGACCATTAAACTGATCACAGTTAAAGGTAGGAGACAGAATGTTGCTGTTGTTTTCAATGATCAAGTCATTGTTGAAATTCTAAATGATTTTCTTTTTTCCACAGTCACAGCTGAACCATGTGATGCAGTGAATGAGGGAGACACCGTTACCCTGACCTGCTCTGTCTCTGTTGTCACTGAATCAATGAGACTTGTTTGGATCAGCAGTGATGGGAAAACTATTGAGGAGAAAACATTGAATGATCAGAATCAGGAAAAAGACTTGTTACAGCTGATTATTCAGAAAGCTGATAGAGACAGAAGGAACTGGACGTGTGTTTTGTTTTATCAAAACATCCCCAAGGTTTTCATTCCATATGATCTGAAATTTTGCAGTAAGTGTCTCAGATTATAATCTTTCTAACCCCCATTACAAATTTTTCTCACTTACTGTCATAATTACAGCTTGTTATTTATATTTTATTACATCCATATTACTAAAAGTTCACAACATCGCTGTACAAATCAAAGTCAAACCTCACAACGGAGAGAAGTTGAAGCAGAGTCCAAAACCGAAAATCTCCGACCGCACCCACAGCTGGGATTCTCCGATCGAGCTGCAGTGAATGAAAATTTGGCTCAGCGCCAACTCTCTGCTCTCACAGACAGCGGGGACAGAGTGTATGACATTGGAAAATTCTGGCCTATATTTTTACAATTTTGGTTTCTATTGCACTTCTTTAATCTAAAGAATCTATTAGACATTCAATCCTCTCCACCGCACTGTAATCAGACTAGTTGCCAATAACTTAATCCATTTTCTTGCATCCAACATTAAGTTGTTGGATAATGACAGAAATGTGACACCTGACATCACTCCATCAATTACCTGCATCTGACACATATTTGATAGGATTGCACAGAGGTTAGCATTCTTGCTTCATAGCGCCAGAGACCCAGATTCAATTCTGTCTTTGGGTGACTGCATATTCTCCCTGTGTCTGTGTGGGTTGCCTCCAAGTTTCCTCCTACAGTTGAAGGAGGTTAGAGTTGATTGGCCATGATAAATTGCCTCATAATGTCCAATGATGTGTAGGTTTGGGGGATTAGTGGGGTAAATACATGGTATTACGTGGCTAAGGCCTGTGTGGGATGTTCCATTGGAAAGTCAGAGGGATTGAATGGTCTCCTTCTACGCTGTAAGAATCCTAAGTCAAATGACTTTGGAGAGGGAGGGGGAAGGGGACGATGTGAAGAGAGGAAAAGTGAGAAGGCGTAGTTGGGGAAGGAGAGTGGAGAAGGAGCAAGGAGTGGGAGATGGATGGGAGGTGAAAAGGAGAGAAGCTGAGGTAAAAGAAGAGGGAAGAGGCTCAGAACATTCCATGATTGTCTTTTCTGCCATTCATCTATCCGTGATTTAACTGGCAAGGAGTGAGGCCTTTCGTGGTCCTGGAAATTGAAGTCCTTAACTGGTCAATTAATGGCTATTTTCTATCAGGTCACAATTTTCAGCTGGTGGGAAGAAGTTGCTGATTGGTAGAAAGCCTTGCAGTCATGCTTACTGGGACTTTGGGCCAAAAAAACATGGATGCCTCCTTCATAGGCAGCTTTCCAAACAGAGGGCCAACAAGATCATCCTTCCCATTGTTGCCCCTGGTCTCACCCATCATTCCAGGGTGTCCACTGATGGTGCTGCCAAGAAATTTGTTAAATTAACTGTTACATAGTTCCACGTTCTTCTTCTTTAGGATTTGATGCAGTTACAGATGTGCTGCTAGTTGTGTCTACTGAGACCAGAGAGATATCAGTCAATCAGACTGGCCAAAAGTCCTCCGAAAAAGCCAAATACTGCGGATGCTGGAAATAAAAATAAAATCCTTCCCGAATATTCCTGATCAGATTGGGAAGGGAGCAGGAATTGTGATTGTGCTGGGTATTGTATCATTTTCTGACAAACTGAATAATAATTATAGGGGGCCATTCTTGTTACCAAATCATCAGTGATTTTTTTTTTAAGCTCTTGACCTGGGATCAAAGTCAGGAATAAAAATTTTTCAAAACATTCATTGTATGAACATGTTGATTTGAACAAATAATCACAAACAAGCAAGTTAATTTTATAATATGCAGCTACTGCAGGTAGTAAGGAAGACAAATGGATTTTTGGCATTCATTGCAAATGGAATAGAATATAAAAGTAGAGAAGTGCTGCTGCAGCTCTACAGGGCATTAGCAAGATAACATCTGGAATACTGAACATAGTTTTGGTCACTTTACTTGAGGACGGATATATATGTATTAGAGGCCATTCAGGAAAATTTTCAGTGGATTGATTCCAGGAATGAAGGGCTTGTCATGAAAAGAGATTGAATAGTTTAGGTCTTTACTCACTGAATTTTAGAAGAATGAGAAGAGACCTAATTGAGGTACAGAAGATGCCAAAAGGGATTGACATGTCAGATGTTGAGCAGATGTTTCCCCTTGTTTGAGAAGGCATAGTTTTTGGCTAAGAGTTGGCAGATTTGAAACAGAAATGAAGAGGAATTATTTGACTCAAAATGAATGCATGAAATTCTCTATCACAGAATCTGCCCAGAATACTACATAAATTTGAAGACAGGGATAGCATTTTAATTAGTTGCCAGATGAAGTGTTAGGGGGAAGTGAGGCTGAGATGAGATCAGCCATGATCGTACTGAAAGGTGGAGCAGTTCGAGAGGCTGAATTGCCTACTCCTGCTCCTAGTTCCTATGTTTTTCCAACATTACAATTCATGCATTTCCTTTTGCTATCTCACTGTTCACATCATTTCCCATTTGGCACAATGTGGAAAACTAGCTATTTCTAGAAAAGGAGATGGCTTTGTGGCATTATTCTAGATTATTAATCCAGAAACTGCTGATGTTTTGAGGACCCGAGTTCAAATCCTGCCATGGTCAATGATAGAATTTGAATTCAATTGAAAAAAAATCTTGAATTAAGAAGCTACTGAAGACCATGAAACCATTGTTGATTGTCGAAAAACCCATCTGGTTCACTACCACCCTTTAGAGAAGGAAATCTGCAATCCTTAGCTCACCTGGCCTTCATCTGACTCCAGAACCATAGCAATGTGGTTAACTCTTAACAGCCTTCTCATCAAGGGCTACTGGAGATGAACAATAAATGTTGGCCAGCCATGAATAAATAGAAAAATAAGGTCTGAACTGGAGGTGGACTCCAACATGCCACAAGATTCTGGTGGTGCATAGGGTGAGTTGTTGCTGCTGTATCCTTTCACCCTCCCAGTGGAATGTTCATCCACATTCTCCTAGATCCTAAAAGATTAACTGAGTTTAGATATTTGGTTAGAGATGCATAGTAGTAACAATCACACACCATGTTGGCGTCTTTCTGCTCTGATATGCATTGCATAGCTATTATGAGGAAGCGCTATCATTGATAATTTTATTTTCCTCAACATTACTGAAGATATAGTACAATTTTTTTTGTGCTAATATTTTGCAAGCTTTCTCCTTTTTCTTGATTTTCATCCCATGTTGGGGTAGTTATTGGGCCGGTGACAGAGTATGTGAGTCACCAGTCCATTTTAAACTATCTCTGTTTTTATTTCAACCGAGTTTTACTGTTGCACAAAGTGAAAATCTATTGCTCTGAGTGTTATTCTCATTTAAATAGTAATTTTTCATGTAAAACCTTATAAATGAGTGCCATTCACCTATTGTACAGTAGGAAGTATACGAACCGAATCAAATCTTTGACTTCCCAATCATCTGTACAAAACCTCCTTCCAGAAACAATCACTGGAATGAAACCAGCAAGGACAACCCTGTGTGATTTAGGTTTCCTGTTCTCTAACTGATCAAGAACAAGGCCAGTTGTAATATTCCAATATGCCTGAGTGGAATTGGTTAACTTGGATCGGGAATTAAATTTCTGATCAACTGATCTGTTTATCTGAATGTGAAATCAGGCAGAAGTTTATCTACTGGATTATTAGGAGAGTGACACTATGGCACAGTGGTTAGCATTGCTGCCTTACAGTGCCAGGAACTTGGGTTTGATTCCTGGCTTGGGTCTATGTGAAATTTGCACATTCTCCCTGCATCTGCGTGAGTTTCCTTCAGATGCTCCAGTTTCCTCCCACAGTCTGAAAGACATGCTGGTTAGGTGCATTGACCCAAACATGTGTCGGATTGTGGCAACTGAGGGAATTTCACAGTAACTTATCTGCAGTGTTGATGTAAGCCTTACTTGCGACTAATAAATATATTTTTACCTTTACCTATGAACTAAATGTCAATCTGTGCTTATTCTTCCAACAGGTATTTACACTTTTCAATACAACATTTTTCTTGTTTTTGTGAGGCTGTTTCTTTTCCTTATCATTATCCTGGTTCTGGTGTTGAGTATGAGGGAATACAAAGCTGCAGGTAAGAAATTACTGTAACTCATACATTTCAGTGATGTGGAGATGCTAGTGTTGGACTGGGGTGGGCACAGTAAGAAGTTTCTTAATACCAGATTAAGTCCAAAAGGATTAATTGGAATCACGAGCTTTCGAAGTGCTGCTCCTTCACCAGGTGAGTGGGCATTAATCTGTTAAAGGAACAGTGCTCCAAAAGCTCAGGATTGCAAATAAAGCTGTTTGACTTTAACCTGGTGTTGTGAGATTTCATTTCAGTGAATGTAAATGTGGCAATGTTTAAAAAAATTAGGAGAATTACAACTTGTTTATAATTTTTTAATAATCAATTATTTTTATAATTATGACTTGTAATAAAATGTAATCCATGAGGATAATTTACAACAAGTCCCATTCCCCTTCTATCAAAGTACTCACAGACCTACACTGATTTCTGGTGAAATATTTAGATTTTTAAATTTTCATTCTTGATAACAAATTCCCCCATGACCTTGCCCGTCCCTATCTCTGTAATCTCCTCCAAACTCCTAACCTTCTGAGGTACCTGTGCTACTCTAATTCTGGCCTCTTATGCATTCCTAAAACTGATTGCTTCGCCAATATGCTTGCAGTTGATTGAGCCCCGAGCTCTGGATTTCTCCTGACACTTCTGTGTCTCTCTACTCACTTTCCTTCTTTCAGACTCTTCTTAAGACTGACCTCTTTGACCAAGTCTTTTGTCATCTAACTTAATGGATGAAATTTAATGCCTTCCTCTGGGGTAGGTTTGGTGTCTTTTGGGGGAAGTGAATTGGGCAGGAGGCTGATGAGTACTCTCCTCTGGCCCAATTAATTTTGGGACAGGAAATCTCAGTGACAGTCTTTCTGCTCTGCTGTCAATTGAGGCCCTGAAGTGGGCACTGAGTGGTATTGATCCAGTGTCCATGCCATCCATCAAGCACCTATCTATTCTAATCCATTTTCCAAGAACTTGGTCCATAGCCTTGCATGCTTTGATATTTTAGTGCTCACCTAAATGCTTCTTAAATCTGAAGATTCCCACCTGTACCACTCTTTCAGGCAGTGAGTTCCAGATTCCCACCGCTCTCTTGGCGAAAAAGCTTTTCTTTCAATTTCCTGTCCCTTTCCTTAAATCTGTGCCTCCTGATTATTGACCTCTCTCCTAAGTGGAAATGTTTCTTCTATCTACCTTATCTATGTCTTTTATAATTTTGTACACCTCAATCTGGTCCCCCCTCAGTCTTCTCTGCTCTAAGAAGATCAACACCAGCATATCCAGCCTCATTTCATTGCTGAAATTCTGCAGGTCAGCTAACATTCTGCTGAATCCCCTCTGCATCCTATGTAATGCGATCCTTCTTACAGTGTGGTGACCAGAATTGCACACAGGATTCGAGCTGTGGCTTAATGACTGTTTTATAGAGCTCCATCATAACCTCCCTGCTCTTACGCACTATGCATCAGTTAATCAAGGCAAGTATTGCATATGTCTTTTTAACCACCTTACCTACCTGTCCTGCTGCCTTTAGGAATCTATGAACATGCACCCCAAAATCCCTCTGCTCCTCTGCACTTTTGAGCATCCCACCAATTCATAGTGTATTCCCTTGCTTATTAGACCTCACAAAATACACCAATTCATACTTTTCAGAGTTAAATTCCATTTGTCATTGTCCTGCCCATCTGACCAGCCCGTTTATTTTACCCAGTAATTTCAGGCTTTTCTCCACACCATTTACTGCATCATCACTTTTTGTGTCACTAAGGATTAATTTAGCATGGCCAATTCACCTAAGTTGCACATCTGTGGGAAGAAACCCGAGCATCTGGAAAAATCACATGCAGATATGGGGAGAACATGCAAACTCCACACAGACAGTGATCAAGGCTGGAATTGAATCCAGATCTCTGGCACTATGAAGTAGCTGTGCTCACCATTGTGTCACCATGCTGCCCTCTTCCTCTGCTACCTTCTTGCCCTTGATATATTTATAAATACTTTGGGATTTTTCTTTATTTTGCCCACTAGTTTTTCCCATGTCCTCTCTTTGTTCTCCTAATTTATTTTAAGTGATCTCTTGCATTTTCACACCATCATGTGGTGGTGATGTTGGGGGAGGTGAGGGTGGTGGTGAGGGCCGAGGATGGAATGGAAGAGCTTCAACATGCAATGCAACCCCCCCATCAGAGTTGGTATTTTATTCCCGTTCCCCAATAGTCAGTGCCAGCACACCCAGCTTCCCCTGAAACGTTAGATCCTCTCTCTCCCACCAGCACCACCCCCAAGATAGCGATCACCAGCTGACTAGACGCATAACTGTTTCACACCACCACAAATAAATGAGTCCCTCCCCTCCCTACCCCCACCCTGCCTCACCTGCCGCATGAGGTTCCCACTGGGATTTGCTCTGGCACTCATTGGCATTACCAGATTGTCATGATGCCAAACTGGTAAAGCCAACCTTTGCCAAGGGGCATTGCCAGGGCACTGCCTAATCATGCCCTCTTCCCCAGAGGCTATATTCAACTTCACTCCCCCAGGGAGATTCCCATGACAGGATCACATCTGCATGAACTTGTTGTAAACTGCGCTGACATGACATGACGTTATCGTGATTTGAATATATGGCAGGGTGAGGGGGCGGCGTGATCAATATACAGCGAGGTCAATCTACAATATACGTGTAAATATGTTAAAATGTATTTAAATCAGGTTCACATCTGTTAAGAACGTAAACCCGTTTACCAACCGGTGAGGGGCAATGAATATCGGAAGTCATGTTTTTGTTGGTGAGATCCACGTCTTTAGGATTTTTGCCACATCTTGAAACCCCACTGCCATTCCCATGAAAGTTGAGCATGGGCTCCAGATCACTTCCCCACCCTTCCTCCCCCTCCACTCCCTGCCTCCTCCCCTCACCTGCAACCCCCATACCTGGTAATTGCAGAGATATCTATTATTTTGTCACAATTATTGTTATATGTGACCTCATGGTCCATTTGGTACAGGGCTTATTGATTAGAGTGTATGAAATTTATAAGGAAAGCTGAATGCATTTTAATAGGTGTTCCCTGAACAGGTTTGAAAAATCAACCAGGAGAAAATACAGCAGAGGCATCTCAGGTTTATTCAACTGTTAATGAAATTCAGCAAATGCAAGGTAATATTCAAACCCTCATAACATAAGAATTTTACAAGTGCTCTTAGTTCATGATGATTATGGATCTACTTTTGCATTTTTCAGTTTTACAGCAATTGTATTTTTATTCTCTCACATTCAAATATCATGGGTGAATACATATAGAATTTAGTTTAACATGATAATAACTTCCCATTTTCATTGTTTGATCTTCACTGCAGACTCTCATAAATCAGATACTTTCTAAGCTTTATTTTGGAAACACTGAGTTATAGGCCATTCTCAAGGATCGCAATTAATAGCACTTCTGAAACTTATAATAATATAATACAAAAACATATTTATTCATGTCAACCCCAGCCTACATGAGGATGATATGATTCCACCAACCCCAGTCAGAGATCTGATCCTTACACTACCAAGAGAGATGATTGGATATGGGAGCAACAGTTGTCCTGCAATCCCTTGCACTGCCCCCAATACCTGGCAGTGACATCCACACTTCTGAGACAGAGCTAAGGAATCCCTTCTAAAGAATGGAATGCTGCAGGTGTCCAGGAGGCATAGGAAATAAAGAGACCAGGCTACTTCAAAGCTTTCACTGTACACAGACAAGAATGTAGAATTTTCACAGCAGCTGATTGAGATCACCATGCTTTGAGTGATCTCTGCATTTCCCATAGCTTGATGGGGCTGTCCAGGCACAAGACCCACAGTCCAAAGGTGAGTCTCAAGGTCAACCCAATCAGCCCAAGCCTACCCAACATCCTGTCCCTTTGGGACCCTCCTTCTGAAGCCTGGCAGTGGTAGAGGGGCACATGGGCATAGACATACTTTCCTCCCCATCCTTTAGTGTCCGCACTTGTCAGTGATAGTACTGTTTGGCACTGACTGTCCTTTCCACTGGTGATGAGGGGGACCTCAAACCCAGTAATAGTTATTTGATTCTAATTGTGTTTATGATGTTCTTATCCAGTCTGTGTGGGAACTTCCTTGGGATGGAGTTGGGAGAATCACAATGGGCTCCCCACCTACTGGCTAGTAGAGGTGGAAACTCAATCTGTGTCATATTGTGGTCACTTTAAAATAAATTCATAGCTTGTTTGGGATATGGTCAGTATATAAATGCAAATTCTATATTTCTATCTTATTCTGTGCAGATACAGAGAGTGAAGATATTCATTTTGGATCTATTGAATTTTCAGAAAAAAGCACCGCATCGTAAAATTTAACATCACACTTTTCTCTCATGTTTTCATTGTTCTGTTTGTCAAGGGGTAGGGGAGGAAATAAACCTTAGTTACCTTTAGGCACCTTAATTTAATTACCTTCATGTCACATCAAGCACTTTTGGAGTAAAGCTCTGCTCACTCTACCACTGTAAAGTGCTAAGTGTCTGTCAGCGGTGTCGCAATTGCAAAAAGAGACAGATAAATATTTTATCAAAAGTGGGATAAGGGGAAAAGCAGGGAAGTGGAGTTAGAATGAGATGGAGATTAGCTATGATTATACAGAATGGCAGAGGGAGGTCCAAGGCTGAATTGGCTATTTTCACTTCTATTTCCTATGTTCCAATGGGGAGCACACTTTTCTCAGAGTCAGAAGGTTGTGAGATCAAGAACAAAGAACAAAACAGCAGGTGAGACTGGCTCTGTGGCCCAACGAGCCCACGCCACCAACCCCATGTTCCCATCTCTACCTGTGATCCTTGTCTATGTTTAAAAAACTTTAAAAAAGATCTATGGATTAAAAAACCAAATTTGAGACAATTTCGGGAGAATTTGTTTTGCCAATTAGCCTAAGAGCACATTTTTGGGATGTGGGAGGAAACCGAAGCACCTGGAGAAAACCCATGCAAGCATGGGGAGAATGCGCAAACTCCCACAGACACAGACCCAAATCCATGTATCTGCACAGCACAGCGATAGTCACTGAGCTGCCGTGTTGCCTATCAAATGGTCCAGGTCAAGCGTACACTAATGACGTGAAGCACTAGGATACTCTCAAAAAAATCCAAGAGCAGTCCTCTCACAACCCATCATGTGTATGCCCCTCGTTAGACAACAAGGTGGACCAAAGCACCTGTAGGATAAAAACAAGTACATCAATATCATCATCTATTTACGCACTCCCAAGGCTCATGATCCCTATTTTAAATCAGTTCTCCATATCCCACCTTTCCCATTCTGTTCATGTGCCCATCTAAGTATTTCTTAAATAACTCCAAAGTGCCTGCCTCCACCACTTTACTTGGCAGCACATTCCATACTCCCACCACCCTCTGAAAAAAACTCCCTCTAGCATCCAAATTATACCTTGCCCCCCTCACTCTAAGCCCGTGAACCCTCATGCTATTTGAGTCCATCCTAGGAAAAAGCTTAACCCTGTTTACTCTGTCTATCACCTTCAAAATCTTATACACCTCTATCAGATCTCCTCTAAGTCTACATCTTTCTAAGGAAAATTGTCCCAATTTGCCTAACCTCTCCTCGTAACTCAGACTTTCCATACCAGGCAGCATCCTGGTAAACCTCCTCTGCACTCTCCCCAGAGTCTCCACATCCTTCCGTTAGTAAGGCGACCAGAACTGGACGCAGTATTCCAAATGAGGTATACTAAGTTCATCCATTTTTCCTGTTACACTCCTGGCATCGAAACAGACACTCCAGACCTCCAAGCCCACTCAGAACCTCCTTCTCCCTGGTGTATTTCTTCTCATCCAAGATTAATCTCAGTCTCAGCCCCTCCCCCCTGCATTAGTTTAAACCCTGCCAAAACACTCCAGCTAACCTCCCAGCTCAGCTATTCACACCCTTCCCATTTAACTGTTCCCATCCCTTCTATACAGGTGCCCTTCTTTCACAAATACTTCCCAGTTATCCACAAATATGAAACTTTCTGCCCTACACCAGTCCTTCAGCCACACATTCAGCTGTAGGATCTCATTTCTCCTGGTCCCACTATTACCTGGCCCTGGCAGCAGTCCTGAGATCACCACCCTGGAGGCCCTGCTCTTCATCATAACCCCCAACTCCCTGAACTGCCTTCATATATCCTCCCTGCTCTTCTTTCCTACATCCTTCTCTCCTATGTGAGGAATCACATCCACCTGGGTGCCCTCACCCTTCAAAATGCCTTCTACCCTGTCAGAGGCATCTTGCATCCCTGCTCCAGGGAGGCAAACTACCATCCTGGAGTCCCACCTTGGACCACAGAAGCACCTATCTATTCCTTTAACCCTCCCATCCCCCACCACAACCTCTCTTCTAGCCCCCTTCCTCCCCTAAGAGGTACTCTGGTCCTCCTGCCTTACCTTTTTTTAACCCCTCCACCCTCAATATTTTGGGGGACTGCCACTGGGGAAGTCTTTCTCCCCTCCCCTTTTTTCCTCTTCCTTACAGTAATCAACCTGTAAGGGTCAGGTTCCCCATCATTAGGCTCTGGGTCCACCACCTTACTCTGCCTCCCTTCCATTATTGCCTTGTTCTCCCCGACTGAAAATGCATCTTCCAATCACCACTCTAGTTGCTTGACCCAAGCCCTCAGACACTGCAGCTCCATTCACTTGACATATAGGTGGACTTTCAGAGAGGTGTCACCTCCAGGAACTCCCACATATGACACCATACACAGGTGAGGTGTCTTCCCATAATCCTTGCCATTGTCCTGAACACCTTTGAAGGTGTGAACACAACTGAAAACCAGTAGCACACTGTGGCCTGGCCCACCAAAGCCCATATATCTGTCACTCTACCTCCCTACTCACTCCCCTGCCCACTGTCTACTGCCACTTTCTTTTTATACTCCCCGGTCCCCTTCCCAGCTCCTCCCACACCTAACTATGACAGCAAAAAGCAATCAAAAACAGAGAGGGGAAAAAAAACAAATTGAAAATTCACACTCAGCCACCAGCACTTCCAAACACTCTGTCCCAGAGAACAATGAGGTGTAGGTAAAATCAGAGATCTCTCCTTGGGCCAAAAGAGATTTGTCTTAATTGTCAAAGTGACATGACACATCCTTCAATCAATTATAATTTAACACCTTTAAATACAGATGTTATTTATCTATTCTCACTGACTGAATTTATGCTTCATTAAAGATGGCTTCTTATTACGTGGTGTGAGGCCTTATCTCTGTTTGTCCTTTGCTTTTTCTCTAGTTCAAACTGATTCTTCATATATCTGATTTTGATTCACAGTATGGCTTTCATCTCAGGTTATAACACTCTAGAACATAATATTTCTAATGTGCAGTTTCTCTAATCAAGAAGTCCATTGTATTTTTCCTATGTTGCTAGATCTGTCATCTTAATTCAAATTTATTTGCATATAAGGCCTTGAATTAATGCATTCAGCATTCTTTCACATGAATCATTCCATTACTTTCATTTTAAACTTTTAAAATTATGATTAAAATATGTTAAAACGTGAATGCAGTTACTTATAAAATACAACTGTTCTGATGTTAAATTAATCCTAGTCCCATCTACTGTGAAATCCCATCTGTATCTCCTGAACTCAGTAACACTTCCCTTTCCCAAATAATATTTAAATTAAATTCAAATCCAGCTTATAGTTACCACATAATGAGGGGCTGATGATTAAATCAGTGAAATGTCTTTTCCTGGTCGAGTGAAGATCCCACTTCACTGTCAGAATGAATATGGTTCGGTTTGGATGTGATTAACAGCAGAATCCAACCCCTGCAATCACTTGTGAACTTGCTGGTGTCTCAGCAGGTTGGATGACTGAATGAATGCCTTCCCACATTGCGAGCAGGTGAATGGTCTCTCCGCGGTGTGAACCCACTGGTGACAGTTTAAACCTCTTTGTGCAGTGAGAGCAGCTGAAAGGTCTCTCCTCAGTGTGAATGCGCTGATGGAACATCAGGCCTGCAGCACTTTTGAAACCACCCCCACAATCAAGACATTTAAAGATAATCCCTTCTCATATTCAGACCAGGTAACGCCTCTCCCTGGAATGAACTAGCTGGTGTCTCAGGAGGCTGGATGACAATATGACTGTGTCAAAAAATTTCCAGTTGAGTTGTGGACATGAATCCTTTTTTAGAGTCCCAAATTCTTGCGATTCTCAGTTGATGCCTTGTCCACACACACAACATACTTACAGACACTCCCCACTATAAATGATGCAATGTTTTTTCAGGCTGTGTACTAATTCAAACTTTTTCCACACTCAGTGCACTGGAACACTGTTTGTGTGTGTGTGTGTGTGTCTTGGTGCGTTTCTATTTACATTGATGTTTAAAGTCTTCTGAAGCAGACAAAACAGAAAAAGATTTTTCCTAGATTCAAAGGCCGATAACATTCAGGTTCTGATGAATTGAGAGATTCTGTCAGATGTCACTGGTACATTTGGTTTGAGATTTCTGTCTGCAAATCCTTACCTTCTGATACCTACTCAAACTCAGTACAGGATAGAAATTGAGAACAGACAATTCTAGTTTGAATGGAACATTCTTTCCTTTCTCATTCCCTAAAAGCTGTAAATTTCCATCCCACACTCTCTCCTTCCATTCTCACTCTGCTGTATCTAAATTCACCCTCCCAATTCTCCTGAAGGTGCTGATTGATGCTGATTGACAGATCCATGCTTACTGCTTCCTATCCTGGACACACAGAGTTGAAAATCTCCATGCAGGCTGCAGACAGATATATGTCTACATGACTGGACTATAAATGTGTACAATATAGAACTGGTTTCACTTTCTTACCCTTCAGTTGCTGCAAGTCCGCAGCTTCCCCCAGAATGAGAATAGAAATGGGAAGGGTGAAACACTGATTTCCTCCCAGATGTTGCCAGGAAGAGGAGGTTTCACTCTGAAGCTCAAAGCAACTCTTGAGACCTGAGCACAAGATCTGAGGCAACGCTGTATTGTCAGATGTGCTGTCTTTCCGAGAAGATATTAAACAGAGTCCCTTTATGTGCTATCTGGTGGAGATGAAATAGTCACAACACTGCTTTGTTGATGAAAGAAGAACTCTCTCTGTTATCTTGTGCAAGGTTGTTCCTTAATCAACAACATCAAGAAGTGGTTGATATGGTCATTATCACCTTGCTGTTTGTGAAATTCTGTAGCTCAGAAATTGCCTTTCGTGCTTCATGATAACTTTAAGAATATTACATAGATACTTAATTATCTATAAAGTACAATG
This sequence comes from Sphyrna mokarran, assembly GCA_024679065.1. Lineage (NCBI taxonomy): Eukaryota > Metazoa > Chordata > Chondrichthyes > Carcharhiniformes > Carcharhinidae > Sphyrna > Sphyrna mokarran. The sequence continues at coordinate 68,744,559 of JAGIQG010000014.1, read as the reverse complement.
CCATTACCCTTATAAAAGTCAAAATATTAATGCAAGCCTTTCTTTTGCTAACTAACCTCAGAAGAATATTTGTTAATACAACAGTGTGCGAGTTTTTCATTTGCTCTGTGTGTAGTTACAGTTGTACGTATGGCCTTGCATGGTGTTATTTCCATGTGTGAAGATTAGCTACTTTGGCTTCTTTCCAGACTGTTCTCTACCCATGTGATTACATACATCACACTATGGGTGGTGATATGCCCCAATCCCATGTTCACTCTTGTTTTACTGAATTATAGTATATACAGATGTATATAATTACACTCTGCACTTGCAGACGATGTCCTCTGAGTGAAATTACTAATTATGTTGAATTAGAGAATGTATTTTGCTGTGCATGATCCAACTCAGAACTGCACAGAGATAGAAATACCAGAAAGAAAAAATATGAAAGTACCTTAATGGCTGTAATAGTGACTTGAAAGTCATGAGTTCACATCCGCTTATGTTATGTTGAGAAAATGAATCAAAGAATGTCTCAATTTGGAGATGAGCACCAGAAAATATGTTGTACTTGGTTTCACTCATGTTCTTCTGAGAATGGCACGTTGTCTATGATTTCAATAACATGCTAATTCCGAACTTGGGTGACAATTTGTGTGGAGTTTGCATACCCCACCCTCCATCTGTGTGGAATTTCTCTGGGTGCTATGAACTATTATAGTTATTAACAATATGAAAATGGAGTAAAAGGCAAACATTTCATATTCTTGAATAATATCAACCCAAGTATTGAAGATATAAATAGAGAAAGAAAGTTCTTTCAGCTCTCTGAGTACAAACATGTCTCAGGAGCAGCACAGTTGTGTCTGAGATAAAAAGTCACATGTTCAAACCTTGCTTGTAGCAATCTAGGCTGAGGGAGTGCTAAATGTTTAATGTTACTCACATAGGGATTAAACTTTAAAAGTATTACTTTTCCTTTGCATGTCATAAAGGTGTAAAAACACTATGAAGATTCATCTCAAATTGATCTTAGTAAAGCTGAGTTTTCTCTGGCAATATAGGTGACACCTATTACTTAGTATTCATGATAGTGAAAGGGTGACGATCTTTGACACTTGATTTTCATTCCTTTTATTGTGCCCTAGTTGACTCAGAGGAAATAAGGCTGAAGGAGCAGCTCCCACTACCTCCAGATTCACTTTCTTCCAATAGTTCAGACAAAATACTCACTTTCAGCAGCATCCTGAGCAAACCAACACTGGCTCATGCAATCTCCCAACAAAAATGGAATGATGTTGGTTAATCTATGATGGTTTTTGAGGCCCACTGTATAAATGCTGTGCTTATTATTCACGTAGGTCTTCCAAATCAAAGCTGCATTCATTGTTAGTCAATGTCTTGCTGATTCATTGGCTGTATGAGTGAATGCAGTCAGTTGAGGATGTTTTTATGCTAATTGTCATTTTTTCAGTCAAATTATTTTTAATTTTGATATTTTTGATTATCACAGGAAGTCGACAGGCAGCGAGTTGACAGTATAACAAACAACTTTCAGATGTTGTAAGTATCTTGATTCCTAGTTGTAAAATCACACTCATAACATCAATGTCCGAAACATTTGAAAAATTGTCTGATGTAATAAGGTGCAATAATCAATTCCATTATTTTAAGTTAATGTCTCTCTTACAGGAAATGTTCCTTTAAAAGAAGATGCTTCATCTGTCATCTGCGCACAAATAGAACAAGTACAACATAGATAATCTTCACTGAAGAGATGGGAAGAGTTTGAAGTTGGATATTTAAAATATAATGGGCCGGATTCTCCAATCTCACCTGTGGCTGGGATTCTCTTGTGGTGCTGCTGTGAATGGGGATGAGGCTGAGCACTAAATTCTCCCTTTGTGCTGGCGGTGGTAACAGAGTGTGCAGGTCACGAGAATTCCAGCAAACATGTTTTTGTGAACGAATAACTTTTCTTTGCTGAACTTATTCCAAACCCAATTCTTCAGACCTGGAAAAGTACAGACCTTTTATCTGTTGAAATGATCGCATTAACAATGAATCAGTTTTCTGTTGGTCAAGTTCAGTTACTTTGCCCATTTTGTAAATATGTCTTTATTCAATTTCAACTTTATCCATCACTTAAATCCAATATTTGTTCCTGAAGGATTTTATTTCACATGAATTTTTGCCTCTTGTTAGATATTAAAGAACAAAATCCTCACCAGGCGACTGGAAATAGAAAAGTTGTCCAAATACAGTCCCTGTATTTGGACAACTTTTCTATTTCTAGTCGCCTGGTGTGGATTTTGTTCTTCAGGGTAAACTCTGACCCTGATTTACGATCATGGAATGAATGACAGACCATTCGGCACATCATGTCTGTACTAATGATCAATCTAAACTTGGAAACATGATTTTATTTTGGATAATCTTGTGTTGATATTTTTATATAGCTCGATTAGTTTATCTTGCAGGGTGTAATTTCAATAATTCCCAGTCTCAGTGTGTCAGTGTGTCTTCTTTTATTTGCAAATGCTAACTTTCTGGGTCATAGTTTTCTGAGAGTTGGGACTGACATTGACTCAGTCATGCACTGTGTGCTGATCTGAAAATATTTCAACATGGGTTTGTACTGTGGATTGCTGCAACTTATTTTAAAATATATTTGGGGAAAATGGGCATTACTGGCTGAACCAACATTTATTGCCCATCAACTGAATAGTTGGTTCACCCATTCTAGAGGGTATTCAACAACATTGCTATGGATCTGAAGGCACATGCAGTCAAGACCAGGTAAGACTGGAAGGTTTTCTTCCCTAAATTACATTAGAAAACCAGTTGGGTTTTTTCCACAACGGTTTCATGGTCATCATTGGACTTTTCATTCCAGATTTTTATTGAATTCAAATTCACCATAAGCATTGTGGGTTTCGAACCTGGGTCCGTAGTCCATTACCCTGGGTCTCTGAATTACTCATCCTGTGACAAAAATCACCACACCTTTGCTGCCCTTTAAATGAGAAACAATGAAACTCAGTTTGGTAAATATAGGTGGCTTCCATTTGTGTCCCAATGCCTGTTCACGCAATGAGAGAGTAGAACCTCAAGAGTAATTTGTGTCCATGCTCTCATACAAAAAATTGTTTTGTAACCAACTGTGGCTAAAAGATTAGGGACATAGGAATTAGCAGCAGAAGTACCCAAATTTAGCCTTTGGAACCTGCTCAACTACTCAATCAGATCATGGCTGATCTCTGCCTGGTCTCACAACCACCTCTCCACCTATCCTGCATATCCCCTTATCCCTTTTTTTGTTAGAAATATATCTATCTCCTTCTTGAAACCATTCAATGACTAACAACAAAATAATCATGGAAAGCATCACCATGAGTAAAAGTTATGGAAATATAAATGTTCAAATTAAACCATGAGTGAGTGAAATTTTAAGGAAAATTTATTCTTCACAATCATTAAAAAAACCTCAATAAAATGAATTGTTTGCTGATTGTATTGATAGATTGTGCTGCTGAGATGGATTTGGAATGAAATGGGGAAGTATTTCCAGAAGTCATTGAATCACTCTTGCCCTCTGCCCAATCACAGACCTTCCCCTTTGTTTTTTCCCATTTAGAAAATTTCCATCTGTTTGGAAAGAGAGCTCCCAAAATTCTTTGCTAACATCCTGGCCTGATGCCTTGGAGCCCAAGAGAGAAGGGAAAAGGAGGTATAGATCCAGTGCCCATATGCCTGCCTGCTGTTGCCAGGCTGCAAATGATGGGTCCTTTAGTGCCCTGGGGGAAATTGATGGGCTTGGATTGGGGGCAAAGTGTTGACCTCGTCGCTCTACCTTGGCTTGAGGATCTCGTGATTGGATCTCGCACATTCTCTACAGCTGCTCACTTAGCCCCATTATTTTAACACAGCATTTATTTCAAGTCACTGATCCTTCATAGAAAACTAAAAGCATTTGAAATATCTTCAAATCATCTATATACCTTTGCTTCCGTTCACCTCCATTCCAATCCTTTATATCTCTCCTTTGACTGATAGCTTAATCATTTTTACTCAGCCTCCAGTTGGCTGTTTTTGTTTACTTTTCCATTCATGCTTGAAAGAACCTTAAGTACCAACCCTCACCCCTCCGCCCCGCGCCTACTACCCCCTGCCCACTGCATTGTTCCCACCGCAATATTTACACAAAGAGGAACTGAAAAACACGTAGCTGCTTTGAGTTTTCCTGCAGCTTTGGCTGGCTGCAATGAATATTGAGGCTGCTGAGTGATGTACTAAAAAAGTAGGCTGCTTTGTTCTGGATGGCATCATGCACTCTGAGTGTCATTGGAGTGCCCCCTTCCAGGTAATTATCACATGGATTGGTGCTTGGGCCTCAGCTATTTGCAATCTGTATTAATTACTTTGATGAAAAGAGAGAGACAAATGTATCAAAGCTTTTGTGACAACACAAAGTTTACTGTGAATTTGAGGGGGACACCAAAAAAACTACATAAAGACATAAATAGGTTAAGTGAGTTCAGAAAAAGATGGCTGATGGAGTGTAATGCGGAAGTGTCAGGTTATTTGTGAGAAAATCAGAATATTTTTTAAAAGTGTAAACCTTATCAAAAATATTTCAGAGATTTTAGTGTACTTATGCAAGGTGTACAAACATTTCATGTACAAATAGCATAAACAATTAGGAAATTGAGATGAGGTGATTGCATGGTAACTTTTTCTGTAAGAGTCTTAAGAATACAACGATCAAGAAGTATCGCTACAATTGTATAGGGCTTTGGTGTTTCTGAACCAAAAGTAGCATGTGTAAATCCAGACTCCATTTTCCAGAAGGATATAGTTGATTGGAGGCAGTGCAGTGAAAGTTGACTAGATTGGTCCTCAGAGTGAGAAGGTTGTCTTGGAATATAAGGCGAAGTAAACTAAGTCAATACTATCTGGAAATTAGAAATATTGAGTCATGTTCTTACTGAAATATTCAAAATTACTGTGGTGCAAACAGGGGTGTTACATGCTGACTGAAGAGAGAGCAAGATCTCCAAATCACCAAAGTTATGGATGATCCACCACATCTTGTTCCACACAGGCACGTAATAGACAAACACTAGGTCTTCCACACGGGATCAAGGGCCCAAGCGATGGAGGTTCAATGAGCTGCTGGCCAATCAAAAGCTAGCAACTCTGAAGAGTAGTGCCACTAGGGAGAGGGTGGTTGCTGTTAATATTACATCTACACAAGACCTGTGATTGTCATGAGATCCCAGCCCTGAGGTGAGCACTGGCAGGAATAGAGACAAAAGGGAAGGTCACGAGGTAAGGTGAAGGTGGTCTGCACTGAGACCAATGGGTGTATTTTCACAAGCCCTCTTTCCTAATGCCAGGTGATTGGATTAGGCGTCAGTGCCCTTGAACAAGAGATCCTCTAAGGGACGCAGAAAGCAACTTACACAGGTTATTGTGTCATACTACCCATTTGACAAGGCCATTATCCTGTGCTGCGTTAAAGCAACAGCAGGAGAATGGAGTCTTGAAGTCAGCATTGTGTTGAATGGTGGTATTATGTTTAATATTTTGGGAATTTATTTTGTTATTCTCTCTCTCCTTTCTACCATATCACTTTTAAACTTCAAAATCTTGGGCACCAGGTTGTTTTGTTACTAGCAGCTCTTTCTCACACTGCTAGTCTCCAAGAAGTCTCACAAGTTCACTTCCTAAGTACAACTCTCAACACCTCTCTTTAAGTATTTTTTCTCTTTTACCTCTTACTCCTTTGTCCTTAGCCACTCTTTCAAACTTCACTTTCTCAGAATATAAAATGGTTCATGTTCTCCCTACTGTTCCCACTGTTAGGCCAAATAAAATTTAATAAACTTGCCTTATGTATTGATGATCTTTTATAAGTTGTAAATCCATTTACTTCTTTTTCAAAATAAATAGCCAGAAATCCAAATCCTTGCTTTGATTTTGATTTTTCCTTGCATGGTATACAGACAAAGCATATCATTCCTAGAGAAAGAAATGAGAGAGTGGAGATGTCGTGTTTTTTTTCAAAAAATATATTTTATTCATAAAAATCTCAAATAAACCATGCAAGTTTACATGTCTTTGAAATGCAAACAGTGCAGAATTAAAACCTTCTTACAGTTCTACTCAAACCACAGTCATAACATTTCAAACTTACCACTATATTACATGCCTCAAAAATTACTGTGTGCCGTTATTGCTCAGATTGGTACACAGTTACACAGGTCGAGGGTATTCTGCAGTTCCCGGGCCCTCGGTCTGCTTCTGTTAAAAGGCCTTATAATGTGGCCTTTCCCCATTGTGCCTTTGTAGCAGCTGCCCCAAGCTTCAGCGCATCCCTCAGCGCGTAATCCTGGACCTTGGAATGTGCCAGTCTGCAACACTTGGTCGAGGTCAGTTCTTTCATCTGGAAGCTCGGCAAGTATCGGGCAGACCAAAGTGCGTCCTTCATCAAGTTGATGACCTTCCAGCAGCAGTTGATATTTGTCTCGGCGCGCGTCCCCGGAAACAGCCCGTAGAGCACAGAGTCCTGCGTCACCGAGCTGCCCGGGACGAAACTCGACAAATAACCGCTGCATCTCACTCCAGACCTTCTTTGCAAATGGAACATTCCACAAGGAGGTGTGCGACCGGCTCATCAGCCCCACAGACACTTCGAGTTCAGCGTGCGGCGCTGTTCAGACCTTGAGCGTGCAAAAAGGACTTGCCGGGGATGCCCTTCTCACCACCAGCCAAGCCAGATCTTCCTGCTTGTTTGTAAGTTCTGGTGATGAGGCGTTCTGACAGGTGACACTGACAGTCTGCTCAAGGAGCCATCCGACAGGGTCCATCATCTCCTTTTCTCTCAGGGCCTCGAGGACGTTACGCGCTGACCACTGCTTAATCGCCATGTGGTCAAAGGTGTGTTTGTAGAAAAATTTCTCCACGAAGGTCAGGTGCTGCAGTACAGTCCAACTACTCGGATTGTTCTGCAGCAGTGTGGCCAGACCATCCTTCACAACACTCGGGACAAGTAGAACCTCAAAAAGTAGTGGCACTTGCTGTTAGTGTACCGAGGATCTACACACAGCTTGGTGCAGCCGCGCACAAAGGTGGCCATCAGGATGAGGGCGGTGTTGGGAACGTTTTTCCCTCTATTGTCTGGAGGTTTGTGCATCGCCTCCCTCCAGACGCGATCTATCTTTGATCTCCAGATAATGTTAATGATGGCCTGCGTTACTTGGGGGATAGGCCACACCTGCACCACGTACAACAACATAGACAGCACCTCGCACCAAATCACCAGGTTTTTCCCTGTCATGGAGAGGGAGTATTGCTCCCACCAGCCCAGTTTCTTCCTGGCTTTCGAGATGCGCTCGTCCCAGTTTTTGGCGCATGCCCCTGCCACTCCAAACCATATCCCCAGCACCTTCAGGTAGTCTGCTCTGACGGTGAATGGGACAAAGAATTTGTCAGCCCAGTTCCCAAACAACATGGCCTCGCTCTTACCCTGGTTGACTTTGGCTCCCAAGGTCAGCTCAAGACTGGAGGAGCTGCGAACAGTTGAGGTGTCTGAGCAAAAGACAGCCCTGGCATCCAGGTACAGGGAGGCTTTGACCTGCGTGTCTCCGCTGCCTGGCATTGTCACACTTTTGATGCCTGGGTCACTTCTGAGGGCCTCGGCAAAGGGTTCAATGCAACACACAAAAAGGACAGAGGAGAGAGGGCAGCCCTGTCTGACTCCAGACCTGATTTGAAAACTATTTGATTGCCACTCATTGACTGAAATTGTGCTACTGATTTCTGTGTGGAGCAGCCAGATCCAATTGCCGATTCCCTCCCTGAAGCCCATTTTGGAGAGCGCATCCATCATGTAGCTGTGCGATATTGTGTCAACCGCCTTCTCTTGGTCTAGGCTGATAAGGCACAAATCCACCTGCCTGTCCTGCACGTAGGCATCGTATCCCTGAGTGGTGCAAAGCTGTCAGAGATCTTCCTGCCGGGTACAGCACAGGTTTGATAAGGATGGATCACTGACCCCAGAGCAGATTTGACCCGGTTGGCGATGACTTTGGCCAGAATTTTGTAATCCACGTTCAATAGTGAAATGGATCGCCAATTTGTAATTTCTTCCCTTTCCCTCTTCTGCTTGTAAACGAGGGTAATGATGCCTTTCCTCATGGATTCTGAAATGCTGCCTTCCAGAAGCATACTTTCGTATACTTCCAGGAGGCCGGGACCCGTCAAGTCCCACAACGACGAGTAATACTCAGCCAGTAAGTCATCGCTTTCGGGAGTTTTACCCTTCGGAAGGGACTCAGTGTTACAATCATAGCTAGGGTATAGAGAAAAATCAACTTAATGCAAGGTAGGTCCATCCAAAAGTCTGATGCCAGCAGGGAAGAAGGTCTTCTTGAGTCGGTTGGTATACGACCTTAGACTTTTGTATCTTTTTCCCGATGGAAGAAGGCAGACGAGAGAATGTCTGGGGTGTGTGGAATCCTTAATTATGCTGGCTGCTTTGCTGAAGCAGTGGGAGGTGTAGACAGAGTCAAGGTATGGGAGGCTGGTTTTTGTGATGGATTGACTACATTCATTGCCACATTTCTTGTGGTCTTGGGCAGAGCAGGAACCATACCAAGTTGTGATACAACCAGAAAGAATGCTTTCTAGGTGTATCTGTAAAAGTTGGTGAGAGTTGTAGCTGACATGCCCAATTTCTTGAGTCTTTTGAGCAAGTAGAGGCATTGGTGGGCTTTCTTATCTATGCGGCAGCTTGGGGGTAGCAGGACAGGTTGTTGGTGATGTGGACACTGATCACCAATTGCAAATTTCTACCCGCTGCCTTTATTTTGTTTACTTGTATGGACATCTCAGAAAATGAATCGTTATCTATAGCAGATCCATCATTTAACTTTTATATTCAACCTCCAAACACAAGGAGACTAGTGCCAGAACTGGAGGTTGAATTCTGAAGTCTTGTAGTGAATCTGGAACACCTCAATGAAGAATCACAATCACTTAATACATTACACAGAGGTTAAAACTGTAATTCCTTGTGGGGGGAGGGGTTCTGTAGCACATCTTCCATTTTGCACCCAGTGTCAGACTCTCTGGGAACTGTGATATCTGGGCTATATATATATATAATAAAGGTTGGTGCAGGGTGATTGCATCCTTAAATTAAATGTGAGTAATGGTGCAAATAAAAATAAGAAAGCCATAGACTTGCTGCATAATATGTCTGTGCAATTCACCACAATAGAGCAAGAGGGAAATATATCTAAAATTCCAAGGAAACTAATGACAGATCAAGCAGTGAATATTATTAACAGAAATGTTAGAAATAATAAAGGCAACAAAGACTGACACATGCCCTGGACCTGATGATTTCCACCCTTGGTTGTCGAGGAACCGGCTGAGAATGTCACAAAAGTTGACATTTACATCATAGTCTTCCAAATATCTCTCAATTCAAAATTGTTCTCTTTAAATTGAAAATTGTAAATGTAATTATAGATATGTTGGGTTAATTTCTGGAATGGGAAAGATCCTGAAAACTATAAATAAGGAGAGAATAACTGAACTTTTAAAGAAAGCTGCACAATAAAGAAAATCATTATGGTTTTATGAACAGTAGATTATGAATATTAAAACTGCCTTTTTTGGGGAAGTATCAAGTTAGGAGACAGGGAATATATATAGATTGCAATTCTTACTTTTTATCAAACTGTTTAGAGTTCTGATCCAAAAAAGAGATGCTAGAAAAGTAAAATTTCTGGGATAAGTTCCTTTTAATTAAAATTGTCAAGAGGTCACACACAAGCTGACATGTTTCTATTCATTTTATGAAGGTCATGCTGAGTTTGTATATGAACACTGGTGAATAATCGGGTCTGTGATGATTTAACATTGTTGTTTAACAAATAACTGACCAAGTTTATTTGTTGACCACAGCAGTGATTGGCTCTATACCCACAGATGGAACTCTGCCACCTCATCCGCCATGGAATTGGAGCTGGTGTTAGACCAACAATGGAAATCTCCTCTGAGCTCAGACGGGAAATTCCAGTCTTACCCAAGCAAGGCTGTAAAATCCCACCTCACATCTTTTATACTTTTCCTTGGAAAGGGCCTGACCATTATATTGACAAGACCTCAGATCTTACAAAATTTCTGCATTATGCAAAATGCCCAATGGTATGTTGAGTTCTTTGTCTAAGTCCATTGAACAAATTCCCACCTCACACACAGTTTCCAATTAATTTGACTTCTTTCACAGATTCTCTGAACCATCTTATCAGATTTAGGAAAGTTCTGTACCAATTAATCTCTCAGTTTCTATCAACTTTCTTAATGGTGAGAAACAGAGTGTAACTTTGGTATTTATTTTGTAAAATTTATTGCATTGCAGGTAAAATTTTGTTATTTGTTAAGTTTGGTTAACTTACAGCAAAATTCTATATTCCTATGGTTGTAGTTTATATCGACCTATGGAAACCATCAACTATTTCATAAAAGCCTGTGAGTCTAAATGAAAACTCCAGGAATTAAAGTCAAATGATTGCTCAGGAGATTATTTTTAAATGCGTTTCTTTGAGATTTAAGTGCTTTAGAATCTGGTTATATTCACTGTCTCTCATCTTCTGTTCTCTAGAGCAAACATTTCCTGATGCTTGTTACTGGAATGACTCAGGGATCCATCCACACCCAAACATATTAATGAACCTGCGGCTGTTATTTGGGACAGTGTCACTATTAATGGGTGAGTGGGAGCAGAAGTTCTGCTCTGTCTTTATTTTGTAAGTGGCTGGAATCCATAATATCTATCTTGAGTCTATTTTTTTCTCTCACTTCGAGTGTGCACAATTCTGGTAGTGTTGGGACATGAACTAAAAAGAAAGCGGACGTTAACCTGTTCTGTGGTTTCACAGAGAACACAGCACTTACTTTATTGTGCAGAGTGAGGACTGAGAGCCTCAGTCTATTGTGCATCTCTGTGCTGGGAGCTTTACCACTCATTCTCTATGTTTCCTCAATAGTCACTTTCTGCAAGGTAGGTAATTTAAATGCAATCCTAATTCTGTTTTAATAGATTGATTGGTATGTGTTTTGAGTTACTGAATGCATTGGTCAAAGATCTGGTACTTTTGCTGCTGCACCCTGTTCCTCCTGAGGCTAATCAAAGATATCAAGTCCCTGATTAAATGGTTTATCTTTTCCATTAAACTCCATTGAGGTTTCTTACAGCTGAAAGACAAGCACCTGCTATTTCACACTGTTTAATCTTTCCAGCTGATTCCCTGGCCGATGCAATAGTTTGGTCTTTAACTCGTCTTGGTTACTGTGGTTTAAAAGTGATGTTCTAATTCAAACTGAGGTTCTCATTGTTCTTCAAACTTCCTTCAACAATTCAGTTCTTTTATTCATCCATGACGTCCAATTTAATTGAAAATGTTACTCAGAAAAATAAGAAGTAACAAATACTATATAAATGAGAAAATAAATCATTCCAGACAAACCTGATTGAGTGTCTTTAATGTGAACTCTACAACTGTCCCTGTTGTTAGTTCAGTTCCACCAGCAAACACGATACAGAAAAGGGTAGAAACTCTCATTGATCTATGGATCTTCCGGAAACGTGTTACTTTCCAATTCTATTTGGAAAGCACAGAAATTACATCTTAAAGTTTTATCATCATATTGAATATTCATTGTTTCCCTTTCTCCGTGCAGTACCGTGGTGGTTGTGAAAGGGTCCAATTTCCTGTTCTTAGAAACCAGCCTTTGAGCTCTTGTGAGCAGCACCATGTCAGATAAAATATTCTGTTTGAAAATATACAATCGGCAGAATTAATGTCTCTTTATATTAATTTTAATCTTTAAAATGTTGGAAAATAATGGCATTGATGGACTTGTCTAATTGGTCCTGTCTTTGGTCACATGAGTAATCTGAAGCAGCAGATCTTAATGTCAGTTTTAGATGAACCACATCTGGGTCTTGGTAGATTGTTGGAGGATGTGGCTGTGGTTTATCTAAAGCTGTTAAACTAAAATAATCATGAACTGCTGTATATTACTCACAGGATCAAAACTCATGGATCATTTGCTGCTGTCGAAAGATTTAGTATAATTGACCCTATCATAAGTTCATTTTTATTGTAATTATCACAAGAAAATGTGGAATACATATATCCAGAGATTTATTGCATATTTTAAAATTCCCAGTTTGAATAAGGAAATAATTCACTCAGCACACTAGGCCTGCACCAATATACAGTTTCTAGCCATCATGGAAGCAGTACAATTTCTGGTAGGGAACGCTTCTACCTACCTGGTAAACCAGTCTATGACAACCAAACACTAGGTTTTACCATGGGATTGTGATAGTGGCTCTCTGAAATCTAGTTACAGATGCTCCCGAGATCCCTTTTGTCATGGCTGGTGTCCCATCTTAATTTAAACCAGTTGGAGTTATCCCTTTCAGATTCCTTCTGATGTGATTTGATTTTTATTACTACCACTTCTCGGGGTTTTTCATTTGCCCTTAGTAATGCCTCGATCCTTTGCTGGTATTTAAAAGGAGTTCCTCCTTTGTTACAAATCCCCTCCTACCCTATGCTGTCATACAATCATGTATTACGCCGAATGCGTACCTACTATTGATATATATATTTTTCACCTTTCCTTTGGACAATTCTTTGCATTTGTGAGTGACACGAGTTCCGCCACCTGCACTGATAAACCTCTAACAATCCTTTCTGACTTTACTGTCTCCAATCTGTCATTTACTGCCCACCCCATTCGGGGTCATCCTTTCACATATTTATATGAGCCACCTACAAAAAGGGTCTCTTCAGCTATTGCTAAATGTACATCTTTTATCTTACCTTCTTCCATATCCATATCTCCATTTTCACAATGATGTGGCTCTCCTGTATTTAAAATTTCTTGTGCTGGCTTATATCCTGTGTCTCTTACTATTGTGACTGATTTGCTGGGAGGTAGGAGGATTGCTTCCCATTTTGCCCTTCTCATGTTCGAGATGGACCTTAACTCTCCTGTGTTTAGCTTTTCCACCGAGATGTGTTTGGTGTGGAGGATTGTGTTTCCTATATAACCATTGGTTCGCTAACCTTTACTGCCCAGTTGGCGCAATCTAAGGCTGCTATGCACCTTGGCATGCCGGTTAGTACTGGCCTTTCTGCTATTGAATAGTAACCCATGAGTTTGTGTTTATCACCATGATCTTGTGTTACTACTGCAGAGTAGAATCCTCCCCTTCATTGTTATAGTGTATGTGGAAATCTTTATTGGAACCTGGTAGTCCCAGTCTGGGGGCTGATATCAGTTCTGCTTTCAACTTACGATAGACCTCTTCTTGCGCTGGTCCCCAGTCTATGGAGTTTAAAGCTGGCTTCCCCCCTCTAACTAATCTCTGTATAGACTCTGCCAATTCTGCGAATTCTGGGATAAAACATCTGCCTTAATTAAACAGTCCCAGCATCTTCCTTATTCCTCTTATAGTGACTGGCCACGGCATTTGTTGTACTGCCTTCTTTTGCTCAGTTGGCATTTCTTTAAGTCCTTTTGATATTAAGTATCCTAGGTACAAGACTTGTGCTTTCCCAATTTGTGCCTTTTTGGCTCACCTTTAACCCTATAGTTTTCAGTTCATTCAACACTAGATATAGTATTCCCAGATGCCCTGACTTGGATCCTGAGGCTATTAATATATCATCCACATATTGTAGAATATTGCTACCCTTTAACAGTTCTATCCTTTTCAGGATGTCACCCTTTACTCGATAGAAGATGACGGAGTTATTGTGGAATCCGTGCGGTAGGAGAGTCCAAGTGTACTGTTTATCTCCCAGTGAAAATGAGAATTTTTCTTGGGATTCAGGACCCAAGGATAGGGACCAGAATCCATTGGCTATCTCTAATACGGTAAAGGTTTTATGCTCCAATACCAATCCATTCAGGATTGTTGAGGGGCTTGCTACAATGGGTGCAATTTGGGCATGACTTTATTGAGGGCAGTGTAGTCTGTTGTGAGTCTGTAACTTCCATTGGGTTTGCTCACTGGCCAAGTAGGGGAACTGGTGATACTTGTAGTATCCCTCAGGATTCCTTTCTCTACTAACATTTTAACTATTTCTATTACAGCTGCCTTTGCTTCCAATTTGAGTGCGCACTGTCCAGGCACTTTTTACCAGGTCAGTTTTGGTTAGGCCAATATCTAATTTCATTTCGGCCCATACTCTGGGGACAGAGGCAGAGATGGCTCCAAACCACTTTGTTTCTAATCGCCAATATCTGGTGGTGGCTGTGGCCACCTTGATAGTCTCAAGGTGACTCATGAGTTTACCCATTCTGGTTTTCCAGCCATCTCATTTTGGCCAGGTTAGCTATCCCTTCCCGCAGTCAACCAAAATTTCATTAAATCATTTCCCATTATTGTACCCTTGTTATTTTTACATACATAAAATCTCATAGTATATGCAAATTATTTATTTCTACGAACGTGGTCTCGCTCAGGTAGGTGGGGGCCTTGTTCCCTCCGATCCCTGTTAGATAAATCGTTGTATTTGTACTGGATAAGGAAAGGTCAGTGACAGAAATGGATGCTCCTGTGTCCACCAGTTTCTCACGCTGCTTGCCCCCTTCCAGTGCAGACACATTGATCCTTCCCTCCTTTTCACTCTTGTTAATGGGGTCTGCGGGCCATCTTGCTGATCTCGGAGGTTCCTTAGTTCCTCCGATTCTGTTGTAGACACTGATTGGCGCTGAGGTCTCCCATGTTTGTCCCAACATATTGCTTTTGTGTGTCCTTTTTTATTACAGTAATTACAATGTCTTCCATTGTTTTCAAATTTACTTCCTTTATTTCCCATTTCCTTACTCTAGATTCTAATTTCTTAATTTTGTCTTTGTCTTCATTCCAGTTTTTGGTGGAAGTGGCTACTTGTCCAATTAGTCCAGCTAATTGATGTATCAATAATACCCTTGCCTTTTTGGTTTTGTCTTTCTTTTTCCCATCTATCCACTTTTTCCGTTATCCTAAGATCCGAGAAACATCACAACCATTCTTTTGTATATTCTCATAATCAACGAGTGTCTGCCTGACGTATATTTACCAATCAGAGAGCCTGCAGGTCCCCACTTAATTTTCTTACCTGCCATTTTGCAGACTTCTAAGCTCCTTCATTGGAGTTTCTGTTTATATTCACGGCCACAATTACCTTCTCAACAATGTGTTTCTTCCACTGGAGTCCGGCACTAGTTCAGGGTGATCAGTTCCTTACCGCACTGCTTTACAACTTAACTGACAGACTACCAAAATTATACAACTTTATGCAAGCAGATGGCAAACTCTGTATTTGTTCACTACCACAGAGTTCGATGCCAGGTGACTCTGTTGCTTGTGCTTTGTGATCCTAAGTGCCTTGGTGCCTCTACACCCATTTCAGGGTCCTGAACTTCACATGGGGGATTTCCCCGCCTAGTAACCACCCAAAGGCTGCGCGTTTGAGACGGGGACTTTCCTGTCCTTAATTGATCAGTATGAGCAATCGATTCCTGTTTCTGACCAATAGTCCCATAAGTTCCCTTAACTTTCACCCATTTTTAACTACATTGTTGGCTCAGTCTGACTCCCATGAATCAATAATCTTTCCTCCAGTTTGCCGATTGAGGTCAACTGATCAACATACCAGTTGTCAGATCTTGCTGACTATGTTAATTTATTATGGGAAATCATCATGTGGAGTCAGACTTAAATATTCAACATGCAGTTTATTGGAAAAGCTTTGGGAGAAGTGCTTGTCACTCTGCAGTGCTCGTCATCAACTTCTTAATTTGGAGAGGCAGCTAACCATTTTTTAAACACTTTAATCACACAGACATCAACGGTTATCCCATCATTAGCTTTAGGTGGTTACACGCATTAGCCAATTGGGCTTCCCTAACAACAATTAGCTTCCAATCACATTCCTTTAAAAATAATCATTAACAAAGGGGAAACTTATTGTTTCAGTTCCATTTTATCTTAAGCTAAGTTGACCATCTGGACCTCAAGGTCTGTTTTTTCTGTCTGTTCCATAGTTCTTTACACAATAACGGGATGCTCTTTGCTAGCCACAACATAAGTGCTGGGCACAGCTAATCTTTTAGTTACGTACACATTAGTTTCCAAAGGTCACAGTCTTAATTTTACTTCAACACTTCATTTCAGTGTTAATGTAAGCTTAGCTGTAACACTAATAAATAAACCAAATTAAATAATTCACATCTGAATTTGCTAAGATATTTGCTCTCATTTTTTGTAGTCACTATCTGATTGTTAAGTATTTTGAAACATAATTCAGTTACACTTCAAGTGTTGATATATCTATATATCAATGTCTAAACGTATATTTCTTACAGGTACCGACTGAATCTGTGAAATGGGTTATCACTTAGTCTGCAATGAAATGTCAGCTGGTTTAATGTTCAGTTTCTTTCTGTTTCTACTTCCTCCTGTTTTCACACAAAGTAAGTGTCTTATTTCCATCAACCACACTTTTTGTGCTTTATTTAATAAATTGAGAAAACCACTATTCTGAAAGCAAGTGATGTCTTTATTTTCATATTCTAGCTCCGTAAAACAGGATGTGTGAATTCACTTCCCATTCCAGCAATGGAGCAAATTAATAAAATCAAAAAACATGTCAACATATTTCATATTATTCTGAACTGCTTTTCCTGATCTAAATTTGAATCACTCTATTCATCACAACATACATTCTTATTGACAACAAATTTCCATCGGAGAACTGTCATATTTCAAATTGCAAGAAAAAGTCTCACAACACCAGGTTAAAGTCCAATAGGTTTATTTGACAACACTAGCTTTCGGAGTCTCAATCTCTTTCATCAGGTGAGTGAGGACTTGTGTTCACAAACGGGACATATAAAGACACAAACTTAATTTACAAGATAATGATTGGAATGCGAGTCTTTATAGGGAATTATGTTTTAAAGGTACAGACAATGTGAGTGGAGAGAGCGTTAAGTACAGGTTAAAGGGTGTGTAATGTCTCCAGCCAGGAAAGTTAGTGAGATTTTGCAAACCCAGGCAAATTATGAAGGTTACAGATAGTTTGACATGAATCAAAGATTTCAGTTGAAGCCATCCTCATGTGTGGAACTCGGTTATCAGTTTCTACTCAGTGTTTCTGCGTTGTCATGTGTCATGAAGGCACCTTGGAGAATGCTTACTCGAAGATCAGAGGCTGAATGCCCACGACTGCTGAAGTGTTCCATATTGGAAGGGAACACTCATGCCTGGTGATTGTCAAGCGGTGTTCAATCATTCATTGTTGTAGCGTCTGCATGATCTCCATAATGTACCATGCCTCGAGACATCGTTTCTTGCAGCTTATCAGATAGGCAACATTGGCTGATTTACAAGCATATGTACCGTGTACCTGGTGGATGGTGTTTCATATGATTTGATGGCATCTGTGTCGATGATCCGACATGTCTTGCAAGGGTTGCTCTTGCAGGGTTGTGTGGTTTCATGTTCTCTGTTTTCCTGAAGGCTGAGTAGTTTATCGCAGACAATGATCTGTTTGACTTCCGATGTCAATTCCTGGGTATAAGTGTTTCAGGCGTGACAGAGGAGGATCAAAAAGGCATAGAGAAAGTTCATAAGTAGAAGACGGCACTCACAGCATTAAAGTAGCGGTGCGGGCTCGTTGGGCCGAAGAGCCTATTTCCCGTGCTGTGTTGTGTTTTGTTCTTTGTTCATCAATGACATATGAAGACTCTGGAGAAGATGTTGTAGCATCTCCGCTTTGGGGAAGTACTGGATGACGAAGGGTACTCTGTCCACCATGTCCCGTGTCTATCTTCTAAGGAGGTCGATGCGTTTTTTTTGCTGTGGCGCATCAGAACTGTTGATTGATGAGTCGAGTGCCATATCCTGTTCTTATGAGGGCAACTTTCAGCTTCTGTAGGTGTCTTTGCAATCCTCCTCATTTGAGAAGATCCTGTGTATAGAGCAGGCTTGTCCATTGGGGATGGCTTCTTTAATGTGTTTAGGGTGGAAGCTGGAGAAGTGGAGCATCGTGAGGAAATCTGTGGGCTTGCGGTATAATGAATTGCTGAGGTGACTATTCTTGATGGAGATGCGTATGTCCAAGAACGCAACCAATTCCGGAGAGTAGTCAATACTGAGTCTGATGGTGGGATGGAACTGTTGATGTTATAGAACATAGAACATAGAAAATAGAACATTACAGCGCAGAACAGGCCCTTCGGCCTTCGATGTTGCGCCGACCAATTATGAAAAAAGCAATGACCCTCCAAACTAAACCATTCCCTTCTCTTCCATAAACTTATCAACTAACCTCTTAAACGCCACCAAACTTGGCGCATCTACAACTGCCGCAGGCAGGGCATTCCACTCCCTAACCACCCTCTGGGTAAAGAACCTACCTCTGATATCCGTCCTATAACTATCACCCCTTAATTTAAAGCTGTGTCCCCTCGTGCTAGCTTTCTCCATCCTAGGAAAAAGGCTATCACTGTCCACCCTATCTAAACCTCTAATCATCTTATATGTTTCGATAAGGTCCCCTCTTAGCCGCCTCCTTTCTAACGAAAACAACCTCAAATCCCTCAGCCTCTCTTCATAAGACCTGCCCTCCATACCAGGCAACATCCTGGTAAACCTCCTCTGTACCCTCTCCAATGCCTCCACATCTTTCTTATAATGTGGGGACCAGAACTGCACACAATACTCCAAGTGCGGCCGCACTAGAGTTTTGTACAGTTGCAACATGACGTTGCGGCTCCGAAATTCAATCCCCCTACCAATAAAAGCTAAGACTCCATATGCCTTCTTAACAACCTTATCGACTTGACTGCCTACTTTCAGGGATCTATGCACAAATACACCAAGATCCCTCTGTTCATCAACACTATTAAGAATCCTACCATTAGCCCTATACTCTACACATTTATTATTCCTGCCAAAGTGCATTACCTCATACTTTTCCACATTAAACTCCATTTGCCACCTCTCAGCCCAGCTCTGCAACTTGTCCAAGTCTCTCTGCAAACTATAACGCCCCTCTTCACTATCTACCACTCCACCGACTTTAGTGTCATCTGCAAACTTACTAATCCATCCTTCAATACCCCCATCCAGATCATTTATAAAAATTGCAAACAGCAGGGGCCCCAAAACAGACCCCTGAGGTACTATATCATATAGTTGTTTCAATGATTGTTCACCATGAGTCCAAAGGAAGAAAATGTCATTGATGTATCTAATGTATACCATTGGTTAAAGGTCCTGTGCAGTGAAGAAGTTTTGTTCGAACCTATACATAAAGATGTTGGCATACTGAGGTGTGAATTTGGTCCCCATGGCTGTTCTATATGTCTGGGTGAAGAACTGGTTGTTGAAAGTGAAGACATTGTAGTCCAGAATGAAGCGGATGAGCTGTAGAATTGCATCTGGAAACTGGCAATTGTTGGCATTGAGCACTGAGGCAGTTGCAGCACTGCAATCGTCGTGGGGGATGTGGATATAGAGTACTGAGACATCCATTGTGACGAGGAGTGCTCCGGGTTCAACTGCTCCATGTGTACTGAGTTTCTGTAGGAAGTCCAGAATGTCACGATAGAAGCTGGTAGTTGTTTGTAAATGGGTTTCAGGATTCCCTCAATGTAGCCGAAGAGGTTCTTGCACAGGGTCCTACTGTCCGATCTGATGGGACAGCCAGGTATATTTGTCTTGTGTATCTTTGGGAGCAGTAGAGACCTCCAACATTGGGAATACATAGGATGATTTCAAGAATGATACTCTGAAGATTCGGAACAATGTGTTGAGTTGATGGGTGTGTTCTTTGGTTAGATTTGCGGGTAACTGTCTATAGTGTTTCTGATTGTTCAGTTGTGTGTACACTTCTGTTCTGTTTAGCA
Source organism: Sphyrna mokarran (assembly GCA_024679065.1). Classification (NCBI taxonomy): domain Eukaryota; kingdom Metazoa; phylum Chordata; class Chondrichthyes; order Carcharhiniformes; family Carcharhinidae; genus Sphyrna; species Sphyrna mokarran. The sequence continues at coordinate 68,724,579 of JAGIQG010000014.1, read as the reverse complement.
TGATGGTGGCTCCTCCTTTGTTGATGTTGGTCTTGAGAGCGCCGATGGCGTTGCATTGTGCTTGGGTGATGTTCAGGGCTGCCTTGTGAGTATGGCTAATGAATCTGGCATTGATGCAGCTCCTGATGGTTTGGGTATACATGTCGAGTTGAAGGCATCGTCTTCCGGAGGAGTCCAGTTCGACTTTTTCCTCCTCGGTTGCTGCACCAAGGATCACTCTGTTGACTTTTCTGCTTTATTAGCTATCTCGTTGTGTTCACTGTTGGCCTCTTGGGGTTTGTTTCACCTGATGAAATCCTCTGTGTCCGCTGCAAAACTGATGGGGTCCATTTTAGTGTTGGTTCAGAAATTAAGCCCTTGGCTGAGAACTTTGATTTCATCTGGTTGAAGTGCGTAGTCTGACAAGTTGACAATGGACTTCCCTGCAGTGGTATTGTTTTCTACTGTGGCACTGGGGGGAGGCTTGGTTGCTGGTGATGATGCGACTTTCTCAAGTTACCTACTATAAAGCAAAGTTTTTTGTCATCTGTCCTAATATCTCTTCATGTCATTTGAATTAAAAGTTCGTTAATTTTTGTTTGTTTCTAAATTTAAAATATTAGTGACATTGAATATCTGAGAATTGACATTCCATGGGAATAGTTGTATCATTAGGATTACAACCTTTATTCTTTCAGATACACAGTTTATTTTTCGGGTCTATGTGTGTTGAATCACATCTAAGCTGAATCAAAAATAACAAATGACTAAAAATTAATTGTCCTCAGGATTAATAATTACAAAATTGGAATTTGAATTTGCTGCTTGACTTTGTAATGTTTGTTCCCTTTCCTCGCAGGACACCTGAATGATATTTATTTCTCCCATCGGGAAGGGAACTTTTTATTGAACGGACCAGACAATCCTGGAAATGGCCCCATTGTGTGGGAATGGAGACCACACTCAGAGCAACAAACTACAAAACGACTGGGAACTTTTCACAGACAGGATTGGAGATGGTTTGTAAAATGGAGTGATGAATACTATAATATACCAGACATTTCACAGAGTATCCATGAGGACTGGGGTACTCTGAACCTGAGAATCAATAACCCCACCTTTGAAATTGCGGGATTGTTCACCTGGAGTCAGACACAGCCCAGTAACAGAATCCTGAAACAATATGAAGTATTTGGGATCAAAGGTAAGGAGCACAAACATTAGAAAGGTTTCAACTTGTGTTTTTCTGTGAGTAATTCTGATACTATTTTAAGTAGAATGTATCATGTTATTAAAAATACAAAAGTCTGAGGTCACATTTTAACGAACTCAAGAACAGTTTCTTCCCTGCTGCCATCAGATTTTTGAATGGACCTACCTCACATTAAGCTCATCTTTCTCTACACCTTAGCATTCTCTTGTTTCCTTCTTTATGTACAGTACGTTTTGTTTGTATCGCGTGCAAGAAACAATACTTTTCACTGTATATTAATGCTTGTGAGAATAATAAATCAACTTCTCTTCCAGTTCTGTCACAACAGCAACTTATCATTATGTAGTACACTTTTTGACTTAAACGTCACAAGTTGCTTTATAGGAGCATTAGACCACACAAGGATTGACCTAACCAATGCTCTGTTCAACTCGAACATTATTTCCTTGCTATTATGCTCCATACCATGATTGATGAAGGCAGGCGTACTAAATGCCTTCTTAACTATCCTATTCACCTGCTCTGCTGACTTCAGGAATCTGTGAATAAGTAACCCAAGATCCCTCTGTTCCTTTGAGCTTCCCAGTGTCCTGCCATTCATTAAATACTCCCTTGTCTTGTTTCTTTTCCAAACCACATCACCTGGCACTTATCAAGTTTAAATATCATTTGCCACTGCTCTGCCTATCTGACCAACCTATCTATATCTTCCTATAACCTACAACCATCATATTTACTCTTAATCATCATATCAATCTTGGTGCCATCTGTCAGCTTGATTACTGTTCCCCCTACATTTTCATCTGTATCATTTGTGTATACAACAAACAATAAGTGTCCCAGTACTGAAACTTGTGGTACACTGCTGGACACTGGCATTCAGTCACTCAAACAGCTTTCTACCCATTACCCTTTGAGTCCTATTACAAATCCAGTTTCTGATCCATTTCACCAAGTTTCCCTGAATTCATGTGTTTTAATCTTCTCAATCAGTCTTCCAAATGGAATCTTGTCAAAGGCTTGGCTAAAATCCATGTAAACTGCATCTCCTAAATTTCCCTCGTGCAGACACTTGATCACATTTTTGAAAAATTCTAATAAATTTGTTAGGCTATGCTGACTATCCCTAATTAGTCTGTGCTTTTCCAACTGGATATTAGTCCTCTCCTTCAGAAATTTTTCCAATAGTTTCCTGACCACAGATGTGTGACACACTAGTTTTTAATTTCCTTGTTCATGTTGATCGCCTTTCTTGTAAAGTGGAACTACAGTAGTCACCCTTCACTCTTCTGGCACGTTCCCTGTGTAAGAAGTCTCACAACACCAGGTTAAAGTCCAACAGGTTTATTTGATAGTAAACACTACAAGCTTCTGGAATGCTGCTCCTTTATCAGGTGAGTGGAGAGTTCTAATCAGAAACAGGGCATATAAAGGCACACACAATTTACAGAATACTGATTAGAATGTGAGTCTTTACATTTAATCTGCTATTTAAGTCTTAAAGGTGCAGACAATGTGAATGGAGATTCAGCAATACAGACGCGCTTTCGATGCAACACAGCCCCCCAGCAACACAGCCCTCCATTCCTCCAGCAACACAGCTTCCCACTCCCCCAGCAACACAGATCCACCATCTCCAGCAACTCAGACCCCCAGCAACACAGCCCCCAACCCCCCAACAATACAGCCCCCCGTTCCCCCAGCAAAACAGCTTCCCAATTCCCAGCAACACAGATCCATCATCCCAAGCAAAACAGCCCCACATCAATACAGTCCACCCATACCCCCAGCAACACAGCCACCCAACCCCCTAGCAACACAGCTCTCCATGCCCCAGCAGCATAACCCCTATCTCTCTGCAACACAGCTCCCCAATTCCCCAGCATCACAGCCCCACCATCCCCCAGCAACATAGCCCCATCCCATCCTCCTCCCAGCAGCAAATATCCAGAACTCATGCAGTAGTGAGCACAGACACTGCTGCTTGAAATATTCAGAGGCAGCAGCACTGCCATTTCAAAGGGCTTCTAGCACATCCCCCAGCTGGAAGAGTGCTGTGTGCACTAAGATCCAGGAGCATCCTTTAAACCTGCGATCAATGCTGAGAATGGGTCGATGCAGCAAATCAGACACTGGAAAAACTGCTGAGCCACAAACCCCCCACACATTTACAGAGCCATCCTGACCCGAAACACAACATGGCCATTACAAAAGGACTCCCTGTGAATGGTATGGAGCTATCTGATGGTCAGTACTTACTTCCTCACTAACTCTCACTGATGGAGTGCCAGAATCAGACGTATTAAAAATGTCTCTTCTAGACCGATTCCAGATTGGGCGAATGCAGTGGTAAAGACAGGCATGCTGGTAAAGTGGGCATGCATTTGTTAAGTGGATTCAAATACATGCAGAATTATTTAAATTGACGTCATGCCTGTTTTGGGTGGGTTCCCGATCGTGATGATTTTCTGGCCTTGGTGATGTGTGAATCAACAGACAAACGGGTGCAGATTGCACTGCTTACCTCGCGTCCAACTTTATCAAATTTTCACGCTCAAAAATGGGTGTAACATGATAACAAAATCATGGCCTTTGTCTTTTTGTCCACAATTTTTTTGTTTTTCCTTAGCCTCCACCAATCACTGTCCCCCCCATCCAGCCCTGACTGCTCCACCCACATGCACCCTAGACAACAATATAAACCTCATCATCTTTTCAGTTCTCTTTAACTCTGATGAAGAGTCATCTACACTCAAGATGTTAGCTCTGTTCTCTCTTGATGGATGCTGTCAGACTGAGTGACATTACCCAGCATTTTCCATTTTAGTTTCTCTCTGTGTCAGCTTGACTTCTCCTTGACACAGACCTTTAAATCTTTAAAGGTCAGCAGAGAATCACACACAAAGCTAGGAAGAAAAGTAAGATTGCTTAATGACAGAAAGCTAGCTCAGAATATAAAAACAGATAAAAAAGTTTCCACAAATATATAAAATGAAAAAGAGTGGCTTAAATAAACATTGTCTTTTAGAGGACAAGATGGGGGATGTAATAACTGGAAATGAGAAAACGGCTGAGGCATTGAACAGGTATTTTGTGTTGAACTTTACAGTGGAAGGTACAAATAATATACCAAAACAGGAAGTCTATAGCAGTTGAAATCTGAGAAACTATCATTATCATGAAAGATTACTGTGAAGCAAGTTAATGGAGATAAAGGTAGACAAGTCTCCTGGTTCTGATGGAGTGCATCCCAGGGTACGAAAAGAGATGACAGGAGAAACAACAAATGTACCAGTGGTAATTTACCAAAAGTTGCTGGATTCTGAGCTAGTTCCCGCAAATTAGAAAAGAGCAACTGTGACGCCACTCTTTAAAAGAGGAGATAGACAAAAGGCAAGTAACAATAAGTTGGTTACCTTATCTTCTGTATTAGGGAAAATGCTTGAATCTTTCATCAAGAAAAAAATAGTGAGACATGAGGATATAAATTGTCCCATTGGTCAGATGCAGCATAAGTTCATGGAGGAAAGTCATGCTTGACTAATTTGGTGGAATTCTTTGAGAACATGTGCTGCACCAAAGACTGCAACATAAGATAAAGAAGTTACATGTAATGTATTAGCATGGATAAAAGATTGGTTAACGAACAGAAAGCAAAGAGTGGGAGTGAATGGGTGTTTTTCTGGTTGGTAATCAGTAGCTAGTGGTGTGCCACAGAGATCAGTGTTGAGACCACAATTGTTACAATGTATATAGATGATTTGAAATTGGGGAACAAGTGTAATGTGTCAAAATTCACAGATGGATGGCTGAGCAAAGTGTGCAGAGGACACTGAAAGCCTGCAAAGGGATGTAGATAGTCTTAGTGAGTGGGCGAGGGTCTGGCAACATCCTGATGAAACTACTCTGCATCCCCCACAGTGCAATCACTGTTCTAATGTGGTGACAAGATCAGCACACAGTATCCTATCTGTGGCCCCACCAAACTTCTATACGTCTCCAACATGACTGCTTTAGTAATCTATGCCTCGATTGATAAAGCATCACATATGCCTTTTTCACCACTCTACTAACACGTCCTTCTGCCTTTAGGGATCTGTGGACAAAAGTATCAATGTTCCTTTGTTCCTTAGTGTTCAATCATCCATTGAATATTTCCAGGTCAAGTTACTCCTTTCAGAGTGTATCATCTCACACTTTTCAGCGTTAAATTCCATCTGCCACTTATCTGCCCATTTGAGCATTCCGACTCTCTTCTAGTAGCCCAAGGCTCTCAGTCTGATTGTTAACCACCCGGCCAATCTTTGTGTCACCCACTGACTTACAAATTGTCCCCCACATAGTCAGCTTCATTTATTTCTTTCCTCTCATTCTTCATGGTCTTCCACTCTTATTGATTTTGCTCTTTCTTAATCAACCTGTCTTTGATCTGCCTCTCTTTCAATTCTTATTCATTCAGGGAACCAAATCCTTTCTTCCTTGAGCACCAGTTACTTCTACATTCTTCAAGGATTTTCCCCATATAGTCAGATCCCCTTTTCAACAAAGGCTTCAGTGTCTTTTCAGTGTTTACATAAATTTATGTAAATAAATTTACATTTATTTATTTATAATGTAAATAAAATTACATTATATTAATTTTTCAATATAATGTAGCAACAACAAACATGAAATCTTGTTTGTTTAAGTGCTGGAAGGTTCTAAAGTAGCTAGTTTAGAATCACTCAGTTCAATCCTGTAACTGAGACCCCAACTGTGTTACAATCCCCGTAGCAGAAAGTAGAAACCATAACAACCAAATTAACTAAATGTCCTTTGAAGAAGAAACCACCAATAAGATTTAGGTTTTTGTAATTTTTACTTTAACAGACATTCCAATCAACATAAATGAAAGTGAATTTGCTTTGTAACAATTGCTCTGTGATTCCAGGAAAAGTAATTTGCTGTTGAAGGAGGAACTGGAATTTCTGTTCCCACTGTGTTGTTTTACTAAGATGTACTTGTGTTTTATCTGGTCTGATCATTTAATGCAGGAAAGTGCCAATGATGGCACATCTGAATATCTGATGGAAACTAATCAATGGATTGTAAATGCTACTATTTACACTAAATCTTATTGATCTGTTTCTCACAGTTGAGTCAAGTGCACAGCGACCTGTGCTGGGCAGTGATGTTATTCTCAGCTGTACCATCTCCAAACTCTCAGACACAGTCAGTCTTCACTGGAACCAGAGAGACTCATCTCAGCTAAACTGGAGGAAAACTGATCAGCTCCGACACAATAACACAGTCTATTTGATAGTCAAACACGTTGCTGTAGAAGATCGGGATTTGTATGAGTGTGAAGTAAAGGGAAGTGGATCTAATGTGGTCACAAAGAAAGCAAGATTTTCTCTAGACATGGGTAAGTGCACTTTCATCACAGTGAATATTAAACAGTTATTAAGTTAAAACTGTTAGTTATAAATTGTGGTCATAAATGTTAATCATGACCCTTTATGTTTACAGTTATCATGTGGGATTCTGTTACACATATTAACATTGAATGAAAAACTGGCTTTTCTTGCCAATATCACTTCTAGCTAAGCTCTGCTACTACTTGAAGTGACTCCAGTTGCTAGATGCTATCGGGTCTGAATTTTTCACAAGATGTCCCCACTGAAAGCAAGTGTCCTGCATCCATTTCACACTCACCTGAGCGTCAATTAGCTGTAGGTAGAAATTCTGCCCCTCACTCAGGATGGCCAATCAGATTGTTTTGCAGGTCTCCTGACCTGGAAATAATAAGAGCAACAGTGGGCACAAGTGGAACATGAGGAAGATCCCTGAGATATTGTCATAAGATTAGAGGGGAAAGTTTAAATGGGTCCAGAGTAGAATATAGAGCATAGAACATTACAGCGCAGTACCCGCCCTTCGGCTTCAATGTTGCGCCGACCAGTGGAACCAATCTAATGACCCTCTAATCTGAACTATTCCAATATTATCCATATGCTATCCAATGAACATTTGAATGCCCTTAAAGTTGGCGAGTTCACAACTACTGCAGGCAGGGCATTCCACACCCTTACTACCCTCTGAGTAAAGAACTTAACTCTGACATCTGTCCTATAATTATCACCCCTCAGTTTAACGCTATGTTCCTTCATGTTAGCTATCACGATCCAAAGGCTCTCACTGTCCACCCTAATCTAATCCTCTGATCATCTTTTATGCCTCAATTAGGTCACCTCTCAACTTTCTTCTCTCTATGAAAACAACCTCAAGTCCCTCAGCCTTTCCTTATAAGACCTTCCCACCTTACCAGGCAATGTCCTAGTAAACCTCCTCTGCAGCCTTTCCAATGCCTCCACATCATTCTTATAATGCGGCGACCAGAACTGTACACAATAATCCAAGTGCAGCCTCACCACAGTTTTGTACAGCTGCAACATGATCTCAGGGCTCCGAAATTCAATCCCTCTACCAATAAAAGCTAACACACCGTATGCCTTCTCAACAACCTTAACAATCAGGATGGGGAGAGTAGGCTGCACCTGGGGAGATGCAAGGAGGGTGGTCAGGGACGGTGTGGTGGATGGGGAGGCCCACAGATTTTAAGCGCATGGGGAAACCTCCCAAAACCAGAAAGCGGCTTCTGATGGAGATGCACCTGCCCACCCAGCTTCTGCTTGAGTCCTCAGACAATTTGTTATCAAGATTTTCCCAGGCCAGGCAATTCCTCTTGCCAGCTTAAAATTATAATGGGCATAGTTAGGGGTCTAGAAGAGAGATCAGTAACCAGGGGGCATAAATTTAAGGTAAGGGACAGGCGCCTTAGAGGGGTTGATGAAACTCTTTTTCACTGTGGGAAAGGGAGACATTGTTCATGGGATGGGTATGGGTTGGGGGGAATGGTGGGAGATCTCCTAGTACAGAGGCACCTGTACAATGGTATCCATTGAACTTCCCCAGTAAGCTGATTAGACTTTGAATTTCAGACTTGTATTGAATTCAGATTTTACCATCTGTAATGGTGTCATTCAAATCCAGTCTGTAAGGCATCATCTTTGGTCGCTAGATTACAGGTCTAGTGTAATACTACAGCCCAATAACCTTCCCAAAAAATAACTCAGAGTTAGTCTGGCTGGGAAGTATTGAAATTTGTGGTAGGAGTAGAGAAAACGAAAGATGAAGCAGAAATTGTGGAGATGTAAATCTTGTAAATATAAACTAACTCCTCGTTCAGCATGACGTAATGTCTGCAAACCCTCAAAATATTTACGTATTTGAATTAATGGTGACATCCTTTGAAAAAAAAGTACCAAAACTCAATTATACTTTATTATTTCCAAAATTCTATTGATTTGGTATGACAAGTTCATTCAAGTTTATTCTATTTAAGCATTCATTTCCTTGATAAAAATTTGATGGAACAAAGTGAAAACAATCGAGACACAAAATATTTTTGTATAGTTATTGTCCATTCATTATTTATACTTTTCTCTATTTTCCTCATTCACATGAGGAAAAGTCTGACACATTGTTTTCTCCTTCTTTGTTTCAGATTTATATGATCTAAGTTACACTCTTTATAGATCAGGCACAGGTCACAGTGAACTCGATCTAATTTGTTATTCTGACTATCTTGACCAATCTTCTGCTGCATGGAGATGGAGGTCACATCATCATCATCATCAAACTCAATGGGATTTAATTGCATCTGCATCAAAATCTCAGCCCATCAGTGTAAACAGGTCTCACTTTGGGAATCGATTAATCCCCAGAGCAACAACTTTTAGTGGCAAAAACTTCAACATTAGAATTGTCCCTGTGCAGTTTGAAGATGCTGGAGTTTACACATGTTCTCTGGCAACATATGAATTGTTGACCATTAAACTGATCACAATTAAAGGTAGGAGACAGAATGTTGCTGTTGTTTTCAATGATCAAGTCATTGTTTAAAATCTAAATGATTTTCTTATTTCCACAGTCACAGCTGAACCATCTGATGCAGTGAGTGAGGGAGACACTGTTATCCTGACCTGCGCTGTCTCTCGTGTCACTGAGTCAGTGAGACTCGTTTGGATCAGCAGTGATGGTGAAACTGGTGTCGAAAAGACATTGAATAGTTGGAATGGGGAAGAGAAATCATTGAAACTGATTATTCAGAAAGCTCAGAGAAGCAGCAGAAACTGGATATGTGTTTTGTTTCATCAAAACGTGCCTCACGTTTCAGTCCTGTACTATCTGGAACATAGCAGTGAGTCAAATTTGTTCTTTATATTTAGACTCTTGATGGAAAACTCTTGTCATTTATTGGTCCTATTGCCAGCAGTAACTGAGCTTTTACAACCTGTGGATCCTTATCGGGAGTGGTCCAGAGCATCAGAAAATTGACTCTGAGGTCACTCAGCATAGCCTGGGATTTAGTTGAGAAATGTCCAGCTTTTGAAATTTCAAATCCACTCTGAGTAAACTCAGAAGAAATTGTTATTTTTCACAGCAGAATAGAATGATTTTCAATTGTTTTCAGAATCAAAGTCAATTCGGTTGGATTCCTAAAATTATCGAACCAGATGTTATTTCCAGCTATAAACATTGCAATGTAAACTCTCTGATCTTCAGAGTCAGAGAATCTTTTCCTCTCTCCATCTCAGCTGAAGTAAGAAACATCTGAACCTTGTCTAATTTCAAATTTGTGCATTGTGAGTGTAACTCACTCCAGGACCTGAATAGAAATGTCAAGACCGATGTGTGAACCACAACCGATGGAGCAGATCTCTGTAGTCCAGTCACATCCAATCATCAATTCTGGGGAGACCAGTACATCAATGCAAAGACAAGGCTGAAGCATTTTCAATTGTCTTCAGTCAGAAATGCCAATTGGATTCATCTCCCCAGCGTCTCAGATTCCAGTCCTCAGCCAATTCAATTAGTTCCATGTGATAACAAGAAATGGTTGAATTCTGATGATCTTCTCCATTGTGCGGAGGGGGCAGAGAAAATTCCTCTGAAATCTGAACTTTTCTCTATCTTGGATACATAAATAGAATAGAAACATGTGGAAAATCAAACTGTAGCTCGGTTTGAAGATGATAGCTTGTTGATTGATTTTTTTTCCTTCTTGTGGTAGCCTGGCCTCTTTAAGGGTGAGCAATGATGAATCACATGACTCAGTGGGTCTATCACAGCAGAATGTATGAACCTGGGCCAATCATGGTTGACAGCATGGTTCCAGGAGCAAGCTTCAGTTAAAACTCTGGATTTGGAGAGTAAAGTTGCTTTTATCATTCTATCCTTTACATGGTTTGTCCCACCGTAACTTGATCTGTTTAATTTCCATCTGTTGAGTTGTTGTTATGCTTCATGGTTATGACATTTGGCAATGAGGTAAAATGGGTCTCCAGTTGCCATTGACTGAAATTCGGGAGGAGGGTCCTGACATTGAATTTCTCGACAAAAGCAGCTGCAGCAAATTGCTGTTGAAAAATGTCTTAACTTCTTGAGACTCTGAATTGGACTTGATTTGATTGAATTGGAATAAAAACAAAAAAAAAAACACCATTTCATCTGATTGGGAAATTTGAAGCTTTCAACTTAGAGTCTAAGCAACAGTTCCTGTATATTGAGAGGCTCCATTATTTGTTCACTGCAAATGAAACAGGGGGGATAAAAAGAAAGACATTGTACTTATAGTATGCTGGCCCAGATCGATAGGGCAGGACATCCTGGCCGCATTTGTCCGAAGGTCAGAAAATTCCCGCCCGAAGTCAATGCGCCTTTGGATGGTTCATGTCCCGCTCACTCAGATTCCCATGGTAGGTGGGATGGGAAAATTCTGCCTGTAATCTTATTGTGTGTTTAACATCCCAAAGGGTCCAGATAATTTTTTGATCAGCTTATAACGCTAGTTAAGGACAATTGTCGGCCTATGCCGACTGTGTGTCATCATGCAGCATTATAAATAAACATCTGCCAAAAGGGACCCAAGAGTGATAATTTACTGCATTTCTGCTGAGGTTAAAGCAATTAACAGAGCAGTGTGAATTTGATTCATCACTGAGTGATGTGCTGCAAGACAGATTCATTTGTGGAGCAATAATTAAAAGATTCAGAGTAAGTTGCTGGCAGAGGTTGGGATTTTTTGAGCTGTAGCAATGGAAATAGCTCAGGGAATTCTAAACTGGAATGGTATAAATATTTTGGCCAGGAAGTTTGCTAGTGTCACACAGAACAATTTAAACTGGTTTGCCAGAGGGGTGAGAACAAAAGCAAAGCTGAATTAGTTGAAAGGGAACCAGAGAATCGGACAGTAAGACCAGAGAAACAGGCAGGGTGTAGTTCTTAATCAAAGGGGGTCTGTTGGAGTGAAGTTCATTTGTTTCAATGTGAGAAATGTAACAGGTAAGGCGGATGAATTTAGAGCTTGGATAAGTACTAGGAACAAGAATGTTAAAGAGATCTTTAACCCAAGATCTTGACTTCATGTCACACCATTTGTAACCCCCATGACTTGCCTGGGTTAGCAAAAAACCTGACTTACTGTGTTGTCTGGAGACAATACACATCTCTCTAACCTGTGCTTAGTGCTCCTTCTCCTCACATTGTTAGCCACTTTAAGACTTGAATACCAGGTTAGGTGTAAAGATTCGCATTCACATCAGTAATCTGTAAACAGTCTGTGCTGGTATGTGTGCTGTTGGAGACCAGAACACCTCATTCACCTGATGAAGACCATATGGTCGAAAGCTTGTAAGATTACTATCAAATAAATCGGTTGGATTTAAACCTGATGTTGTCAGACTTCTTACTGTGTTTACCCCAGTCCAATGCCGGCATCTCTACTCCAGGGCTGGAGCCATTACTTTAGATCCTCATAGTAACACTGCATCCTCACAGCTCAGTTCATCTTTAATAGGCTAGAATGGTTTGAACTGGTCAGACTTATCAAGGTTCAATCCTTAGAGGACTATTTGCTTTACCTTGCATTTCTCTGCAATAGGAGAAATGGGCCTGTTCTCGCAGAATCGATCCTAATTCATTCCAACAATGTGCAGGTTGGGTGCACTTTGTAATTGTCCTAAGAATTCCTCATGCCATTTTAAGCTAAGAGTTTGTTTAATAAATTTCCTGTGAAACATCCTGTGGAATTATAACTTGTTTATGATGCTATATAAATTCAAGCAGTAGCTGCTTATCTTTTAATCCTTTTATATGTTTTCCACTCCCTGGAAGTATCTTGGAGTTTTTTTTAATATCAGAAGTATTTTGTAAACATGAAGTTTTGTTTATTTGTTTAAAGCCTTGATGGTTGGATGAATGTCAGAGATTCCACAATCTGCTGTAATAATTGTACCATTAGGATTACAACATCTGTTCTTTCAGATATACAGTTTATTATTCTGGTCTGTGTGTGCTGGATCACACCTGAATTGGATCATAAATAACAACTGACTGAAAATTAATTGTCTTCAGGATTAATAATTATAAAATTGGAATTCGAATTTGTTGTCTGACTTTGTAATGTTTGTTTTCTTTCCTTGCAGGAAGTCCAAATGATATTTATTTCCTCCATGGAGAAGGGAACTTTGTATTGAAGGGACCGGACAATTCTGGAAATGGCTCCATTGTCTGGGAATGGAGAGCACACTCAGAGCAACAAACTACAAAACAATTGGGAACTTTTCACAGAGAGGATCAGCAGTGGATTGTAAAATGGAGCGATGAGTACAATAATATACCAGACTTTTCACAGAGTATCCATGAGGACTGGGGTACTCTGAATCTGAGAATCAGTAACCCCACCTTTGAACTTGCGGGATTGTTCACCTGGAGTCAGACACAGCCCAGTAAGAGAATCCTAAAACAATATGAAGTGTTTGGGATCAAAGGTAAGGAGCACAAACATTAGAAATAGTTCAGCTTGTGTTTTTCTGTAAGTTATTCCAACAATATTTTGAGCAAATTATGACGATCATGTCATTAAAGATAAAAGATCTGAAGTCGTGTACCAACCACTTCAAGAACAGCTTCTTCCCTGCTGCCATCAGATATTTGAATGGATCCACTTCATGTTAAGCTGAAATTTCTTACACTTTAGTCATGACTGTAACATTACATTCTGAACCCTCTCCTTTCCTTCTATGTACAGAATGCTTTGCCCATACAGTGTGCAAGGTCAATAATTTTCATCATATACTTATACATGTGACAGTAATAAATCAAATCAAAATTGTCCTCTAGTTCTGTCACAACAACAATTATTGTCAGAAACATTACAAGGTGCTTCATCGGACCATTAGCCCCACACAGCTGCAGCCTAAACAATACTCTGTACAACTCCAACATGACCTCCTTGCCTTTATATTCTCTAGCATGACTGATGAAATCAGGTATCTTGTATGCCTTCTTAACTATCCTATTCACCTACTCTGCCAATCTTCAAGGCTCTGTGAATAAGTACCCCAAGATTCATTTGTTCCTCTAAGCTACCCACGCCCTGCCATTCATTCAATACTCCTTCATCTTGTTTCTTCTTCCAAAGCACATCACCTCACACTTATCAGGGTTAAACATCATCTGCCATTGCTCTGCCTATCTGACTAACTCATCTGTATCTTCCTGTAATGTGCAACCATCTTCTTCACTGTTAAACACCCTCCCAATCTTGGGGCCATCTGCAAGCTTGCTTATCGTTCCCCCAACATTTTTGCCGATATCATTTATATATAGGACAAACTAGTATTGAACCTTGTGGTACACTGCTGGAAGCTGGCATCCTATCACTCGAACAGCCTTCTATCACTACCTTTTGAGTCTTATTACAAAGAGAGCTTCTGATCCATCTCACCAGATTTCCCTGAAATCATGTGCTTTAACCTTCTCAATGAATCTCCCACGTGGGCTCTTGTTAAAAGTTTTGCTCAAATCCACATAATCTTTCCTCATGGGCACACTTGATCACATTTTTGAAAAATTCTAACAAACTTATTAGCCTGTGCTGACTATCCCTAATATCCAAGTGGATATTAATCCTCTCCTTCAGAATTTTCTCTAGTAGCTTCCCGACCATAGGTGTGAGGCATATTAGTATACGATTTCCTGATTCATATCTACCAATTTTCTTGGAAAGCGGAAACACATTAGCCATCCTCCAATCTTCTGGTACATCCTCCGTGAACAGAGAGGAATTAAAAATTTGTGTCAGAGTTCCTGTAATTTTGTGCCTCACCTCTCAGCAGCCTGGGGTGCAGTGCATCTGGGCCAGGGGATTTGTTTGTTTTTAATGTGGACAGCCTCCAATCCTCCCTATTTCCTATGTCAAACTGTAAGTTCCTCATAATCCTGGTCTTGAATTCTGCACGTATGTTCTCCTTTTCTTGAGTGAAGACCGAAGAAAAATATTCAATTAATATCCTTTCAATATCCTATGGCTTCACATACAGATTGCCCTCCACCTCCCACCCCACCTGACACCTTTCCCTGATGGGCCCTACTTTTTCCCTGAATAACCTCTTTCCCTTAATGAATTTATACAATAGTTTAGGATTTTCCCTAATCCTGTTTGCAAGTGTTTCTTCAATAATATTCCGCTTATTATTGTTCCATTAAGTTCCCTCTTGCACTTCCTATCTGCATGTAGGGCCACAGCTTAATTTCTCCCTTCAGACTTGCTGAAAGCCTTTCTCTTCTGCTTCATCCAATCCTAAATTTTCCTCGACATCCAGGATCCCCTGAATTTAATTCTCCTACGTTTCTGCCTAAATGGTGTATGTTGGACGTGTACATTTCCCAGCTCCTTTTTGAATACCCCCACTGCTCTGCTGTTGACTTACCCGCAAGAAGCCATTCCCTGTCAACTTTGGTTGGATCCTGTCTTATTTTATATAATCTGCCTTCCCCCACTCCAAAGCGTTCTTTTCCAAACAACCTTTCTCCTTGTCCATAACAAACTTGAAATATGCCATATTGTGGTCACTATTGCTGAAATGCTTCCCCACTGTCTCATTGAACATTTTGTTCAGCTTTGTTCCCCAGACATAGATCCAGCATTGTGCCATTCCTTGTTGGGCATTCCACATATTGATACAAACACATTTCAAGAAATCCACCTCTCTAAATCCTTAACACCATGACTATTCCAATTTATGTTGGAAAGTTGAAGTCTCCACTATAGTGACCCAATTATTGCTCCTACACACTGTCTACATATTTGCTTCTCTATTTCCTGCTCACTCTTTGCGGCCTATTATACACTCCTCGTAATGTGACTGATCACTTAACATTCCTAAGTTCTACCCATAAAGCCTCATTTGAAGACCCTTCCAAGATATCTGCTGGAATTTTATCACACTGCCCACTGGGGAAATTGTTGAAGGTGAGGGGCGGACAATGGGATGGTCCATTGACCTTGGGCATGATTTTATGGTTTTGGGACAAGCGAGGCCATAAAATCCCACCTATCATTGTGCCTTCTTGCAATAATTGACTCTTTAATTCATAGTGATACATCACCTCTCTGTTTACATCGTCCTTTCTCTTGCCTAAAGATTCGATAGTCTGGAATGTTGGGTTGCCAGCCCTGCCCTTCCCTCAACCACATTTCTGTAGTGTCAGACTCAATTAAATTCCTCCCAACACTTTCATACCTACCTATAAGGATATTAACCTCAGTGTTGGCCAGGTGCAGTTTGTACATGTTTGTACATGTCCCATCATCTCCAGAAATGATTTCAGTCACCCAGGAAACCCTCCTTCTTGCACAAATTTTTGAGCCATGCATTCATCGATCCTATTTTTCTATTTCTATACACATTACTGGGAGTAGTCCAGTGATAACAACAATTGAGGTCCTACTTTATAATCTACTGCTCATCGCCCTGAACTCCTGACACCAGAATTCATCACTTTGCCCATATCCTTAGTTCCAACATGTACCAAAACCTCTAATTCATCACGCTCCCCTTCAGGATGATGCTCCTTACCCTGGCACCATCCTGGAGTCACATCTTCAGTTGCAGAAACATCTATCTGCTCCTTGACTAAGGAATTGCCTATCACTATTGCTCTTTCTTTCTTCTTTCACCCCCTGTACAGGCAAGTTGCTTGTGTTGCCAGAAGCCTGACTCTGAGTGCACTCCTCCAAGGTATGAGTGCACTCATCAGCTTCCATGGTTAGTGAACCCCAGAGATTTCCTGCACTACCTGCCTGTTCTTCCTGGATCACCTGGAGGTCACCTATTCCATTCTTCCCTCCAGTCCCTTGACTTGTGATGCAACCAACTCTCTCAATTGCAAGCCACATAATTCTCGTCCTCATGGATGTGTCACAGAGTCTCCAGTTGCTGATCAAGCTTTGAAGTTCAGAGCTCCGGCTTTGGCAACTGGGAACAATTCCTGCACTTGTGATCATCTAGGAGATTGTCAGCATTAATAAGGGAATTAAAGGTTTTGGAGAGCAGGTGGATAAGTGGAACTGAACCACTATCAGATCAGCCATGATCTTATTGAAGATCAGGCTTGAGGGGCTAGATGGCTTACTCCTACTCCTATTTCTTATGTTCTTATCCAGGATTTCCTTTCTGGTCTCAATATCAAATTCAATAACTTCAAATGAATTGCTCGATATCACCTCAACCTCTTTGTTTTCATTCTGTTTTATTTAACTTTTTACTGTTCTCTTTTATTTCTTTATTGTCTCTTTTCATTTTCCTTCCCGCCATTCTTTCCTCTTTTTTCACCTTTGCTCCCCCTTTCCTATCCATTTTCTAAATTTTACCTAAGTCTATCCATTCCTCCCTCTCCACCCCCTTGTCCCTGCATCTTTATCTGTCACAGCTTATCCTCTCATTTTAACTTCTCTGCCTCTTGGCCATTCACACCCTTTATTCTCTCTATGCTCTGCTTTTAACAGTCTTTTCCTCTGTGGCTATGACTCATCTTTCATTTCCTCACCCTGCAACGCTACAGCCCGCTGTTCGTACAGTGGTTATCCTGGTGACTGTCCCTCATAGATCCGCAGCTTCCCGCTGTTCATACAGTGGTTGTCCTGGTGAGTGTCTCACACAGGTTCAAAACCCCCCGCTGTCTAGATAGTGGCTATCCTGGTCAGGTTGTCCCTGGTGAAGCACTTCCCTTAGGTCTGGAGCTCTGTGCTTTGTTTCATCAGTTATTTCATTTTTATTACTTCATGATAAAAATTATTGGTGAGCTTGGGATGCAATTTCACAGGCTCACTTCCCTTAATGATCTCACCAGTGAGGATTATGTTTGGCCCCCAGCAATGGGGACCTAGCACGATGCGCCGCTGGTGGGACTGGAGGCCATTGAAACCTTGGGGTAATTGGGAGGCAAGGTTGGACAAGGCTTTTGTTAGCACTACCTTGGCTAGCTTGGCACCATGGCACTGCCCACCAGAAATGGTCAGTGCCAAGTAGGTGAGGCCTAAGGGAAGGTCAGGCCATGACAGGGAGGTGTGGGATCCACTTGCAGTAGGAACTGGGGCAGTGACAAGCGGGGGTGGGGGGTAGAAGTTGGGGTCAGTGACCGTCTAGGGGAGTTGAAATCATGGTCAGTGATAAGGGGGTGGATCAGGGCCAGTAGTCGGGGGGGGAGGGCTTTCAGCCCATGCCCCTCCCTTTATGCATTACCCCTTGACACTGCCTGCGACTTTGGGCAGTGCCATAAGTGCCTGGCTAGTATTGCCAGGGTGGCACTGTCCAAAAGCCACTCCCTGGTCTTTCTCCTGACCACCCAGGGTCTCCAACGAGGCCATTATATCTGAGCCTACTGCTGTGGTCCTCACCAATGGAGGTCCTCACTGGTGAGGTCATTAAGGTAGGTGAGGCTGGACAATTGCATCCTGGGATCATTAATAATATTAAAGTGAAGTAATTAAAAATGAAGTAACTAATCAGTGAGATTGATTACTTTGGCAGATTGTGGCTCGTAACAAACTTATGGAGTTTCTGGTGAATACCCGTAAAATATGTAACTGGAGGAAATTAAGATATCAGATTAGCAATGTGACAACACAGAAGCAATGGAATGTTTAAGACAAATAGTGGAGAGGTAGATCTGAAGGTCATTAATATACATGTGGAAGTTGACCCAACATCTTTGGATAATGATGCCAATGAACAGCACATAGAGGACGAAGAAGAGGGAGGGAGAAGCCAGGGAAAATGAGGGAACATTATATAGGAAATGCTAATTGTCATCACTAAGCGCAACTGGTCAGTAGTTGTCGGGTTATATTTGTTCACAGCCAAAGACAATTCTTCGTGCATTGGTTCAGTAGCTTATTGAGAAATGCATCTGTTTTTACAGTTGAAACCCATTCACAGTGGCCTGGAGTGGGCAGTGACATCACCCTCAGTTGTACCATCTCCAGACTCTCAGAAAATGTCAGCCTTCACTGGAAACAGAAAAACTCATCTCAGCAGAACAGGAGGAAGAACGTTGAGGAGATCCATCTGAACAACACAGCCTATCTGTTCGTCAGACATGCTGGAGCCGAAAATCAGAATCTGTATACTTGGGAAGTGCAAGAAAAGAACTCCACTGTTCTGACTGGAAACACAAATGTCGATGTGGATCAAAGTAAGTCCAGAGTTCCCTTGCAGCAGATATTAAATAGTTACTGAGATAAAATTGTTCCACACAAAGTAGAATGAATACAGACACCACTGTGCTTTTTGTTTTTGCTCTGGAACATGGGTGTAAATATAAAATGTGGACGTAGAGAGCTGATGTAACTGATCAGTGAGTTCATTTCAATTCGCATCAAATACAAACAAATTATACACAATGCACATAACAGATTCGAATCTTTACTGAGGTATATTCTAAGTGGAGCTGGTAATTCATAAATATATTCTGATAATCTTACATCGTCAGAATGTTTATATATTCCAATGTCTAAATTAACGATCACATAAAATAAGACCCCTTTGATCTGAAGAACAAAGAACAAAGAACAAAACAGCATGGGAAACAGGCCGTTTGGCCCAATGAGCCCGCGCCGCCACGCCGATGTTCCCACCTCTACCCGTGATCCCTGTCTATGTTAATAGATCTAATTAGTTATTTTTGTCTATCGAATGGGTACTTTAATTTTTTTGAAAAAGGATCAAAGCAGTCCTTGCTTAGAGAAGGCCAGTAATGAACTGATGAACTGTTTGATTTCACACAGTGAATATATAAAATCATAATTCTGATCAGCTTCAGTGAGTTCAGTCAGTGCAACATATCCTTATGCGTAATGTGAACATGATGTTCTGAACCTTCCAGTCATTGACAATACTGTGCACATTGCTGCTGTTTGCAAATCTTTTACCAATTTGACCATCCTGCCTATTTCTTCCAAGATTTTCCAATCCTGTCTCAAGCAGAAATCGCAAAGTGCAGTGAGTGTAATAGAGTCAGAGAAGGAATGGATAGTCTGCCTTTTTAGACAGCAGCTGCTGTATTCATGTACGTTTTTAATGATCCAAGAAAGTGTGGATTAATGAGTGAGTTAATGAACAAGGGAATTGGCTGATAAATGGGTTAATGAATGAGTAGGTTAGTGAATTGTTTAGTGAGTGGATGAGTGAGTGGCTTAATGGATGAATGAATGAGTTAATGGATGAATGAATGTGTTAATGAATGAGTGGCTTAGTGAGTGGCTTAGTGAGTGGTTTTGTGAGTGGTTTAGTAGGTCAATGAATGGGTCAATGAGTGGGTTAATGGATGAGTGAGTAGGTCAGTGAGTGAGTAAGGTGGATGAGTGATGAGATGGGTCAAGAGTTTGTTCAGATGTTTGGTTCTGTCTGATTGGGGATGTTCGATATGTTGAGTGGTGGGCTAGTTGAGCCTTGTGGGGTTTGGGGGTTGATTGTCGCACTCAGCTGAGTTTTCAAGTTGTTGGACAAAGCATTGAAAGTGTTTCCTGGGTGGCAATTCAGATAAATCCCATGTATCTGATCAAACTTTGTGCCCTAAGCTCAGGTTGGAGACATTTGTGGAGGGTCCCAGCAGTAGAGAATCAGCCCAAGGGAAGGTGGCAATCTGATCTACATTCTATTCTGACAATCAGAAGACAGGAAAATTTGAGCCAATGCAGTAATAACACGGTGACTGCCCAAAATCAACAGGTCAACTATTTAAATAAATAACTTCTTCAAAGTGCTAAACCTCTGTGCCAAGAACAACCTTGCCCTCTTGCAGCTTTTTCTATCAATATAGATTGATATTGAATCTCTGGTGGACTTTGTGTCCTTGTGCTTACTTGACTATCTGCCAAAAACTGGAGGGACCAGAAGTATCAAAATAAGGAGCTATTTAGAGATACTTCATTCATGAGACAGTTTAACAAATTGGTTATTACCGAGATATTGGGTCGCAACAAAAGTAGCAAAGTATATTGTGAGAAGGACATAAAGAGGTTGCAAATGGAAATAGATATTTTAAAGGAATGGGCAAAAAACCTCGCAGGTGGAGTATAATGTAGGAAAGTGTGAAGTTGATCACTTTGACAGAAAGAATATATATATATTGGAATATATATAGGTTGGACTAGGAAACTACAGGGACTGGGAGCATCTGAAATGTGGAGCTTATTAAAGGAGCAGCTGCTGCGAGTCCTTGATAAGTATGTCCCTGTCAGGAAAGGAGGAAATGGTCGAGTAAGGGAACCTTGGTGTATGAAAAAAGTTAATTCACTGGTTAAAAGGAAAAAGGAGGCTTATGTCAGGATGAGGCTTGAAGGCTCGGTTAGTGCATTGGATAGCTATAGATTAGCCAGGAGGGAGCTGAAGAGTGAGTTGAGGGGAGCTAAGAGGGGACACGAGAAGACTTTGGCTGATAGGATTAAGGAGAATCCTAAAGCTTTCTTTAGACATGTTAAGAATAAAAGATTGGTTAGGGCAAGATTAGGGCCAGTCATAGACAGCAGTGGGAAGTTGTGCGTGGAGCCTGAAGAGATTGGAGAGGCACTGAACAAATATTTCTCTTCGGTATTCACGCAGGGAGATGTAAATGTAGTTGTGGAGAACACTGGGATACAGGGTTGCAAACTGGAAAGTATTGAAGTAGATAAGGAGGATGTGCTAGATATTCTTGAGGGTTTGAAGTTAGATAAGTCCCCTGGGCCGGACGGGATTTACCCTAGGATTCTCTGGGAGGCGAGAGAGGCGATTGCAGAGCCTCTTGCTCTGATCTTCAGGTCGTCGTTGGTTACGGGTATAGTTCCGGAAGACTGGAGGATAGCGAATGTGGTCCCATTGTTCAAGAAGGGGAAGAGAGACTTTCCAGGGAATTATAGGCCAGTGAGTCTTACTTCTGTTGTGGGTAAAGTATTGGAGAGAATTATTAGGGATAGGATTTATAGTTATTTGGAGAGAAATGAATTGATTGGGGATAGTCAGCATGGTTTTGTGAAGGGTAGGTCGTGCCTTACTAACCTTATTGAGTTTTTTGAAAAAGTGACCAAAGAGGTGGATGGGGGTAAGGCGGTTGATGTGGTATATATGGACTTTAGTAAGGCGTTCGATAAGGTGTCCCATGGAAGGCTTCTGCAGAAAATGCAGATCTATGGGATAGAGGGTGATTTAGCTAATTGGATTAGGAATTGGCTAGCGGATAGAAGACAGAGGGTGGTGGTTGATGGGAGATATTCATCGTGGAGTTCGGTTACAAATGGTGTACCTCAGGGATCTGTTTTGGGGCCCCTGCTGTTTGTAATTTTTATAAATGATCTGGATGAGGGTATTGAAGGATGGATTAGTAAATTTGCAGATGACACTAAAGTCGGTGGAGTGGTAGATAGTGAAGAGGGGTGTTATAGTTTGCAGAGGGACTTGGACAAGTTGCAGAGCTGGGCCGAGAGGTGGCAAATGGAGTTTAATGTGGAAAAGTGTGAGGTAATGCACTTTGGCAGGAATAATAAATGTGTAGAGTATAGGGCTAATGGTAGGATTCTTAATAGTGTTGATGAACAGAGGGATCTTGGTGTGTATGTGCATAGATCCCTGAAAGTAGGCAGTCAAGTCGAGAAGGTTGTTAAGAAGGCATATGGAGTCTTAGCTTTTATTGGTAGGGGGATTGAATTTTCGGAGCCGCAAAGTCATGTTGCAACTGTACAAAACTCTAGTGCGGCCGCACTTGGAGTATTGTGTGCAGTTCTGGTCCCCACATTATAAGAAAGATTGGAGGCATTGGAGAGGGTACAGAGGAGGTTTACCAGGATGTTGCCTGGTATGGAGGGCAGGTCTTATGAAGAGAGGCTGAGGGATTTGAGGTTGTTTTCATTAGAAAGAAGGCGGCTAAGAGGAGGCCTTATTGAAACATATAAGATGATTAGAGGTTTAGATAGGGTGGACAGTGATAGCCTTTTTCCTAGGATGAGAAAGCTAGCACAAGGGGACACAGCTTTAAATTAAGGGGTGATAGTTATAGGACGGATATCAGAGGTAGGTTCTTTACCCAGAGGGTGGTTAGGGAGTGGAATGCCCTGCCTGCGGCAGTTGTAGATGCGCCAAGTTTGGTGGTGTTTAAGAGGTTAATTGATAAGTTTATGGAAGAGAAGGGAATGGTTTAGTTTGGAGAGTCATTGCTTTTTTCATAATTGGTCAGCGCAACATCGAAGGCCGAAGGGCCTGTTCTGCGCTGTAATGTTCTATGTTCTATGTTCCATGTTATTTAAATGGAGAATGGCTGCTGAATTCCAAGGTGTGGAGGGATCTCGATGTTTTAGTGCAGGAATTACAAAACATTAGTATACAAGTACAGCAAGTAATTAAGAAGACCAATAGAGTGCTATCCTTTAGTAACAGAGGAATTGAATATAAAAACAAAGCTATTCTGTTTCAATTATACAGGATGTTGGTGAGGTAACATCTTGATTACTGTATCCAGTTTAGGTCTCCATATTTAAGGAAGGATATAAATGTATTGGAGGAAGTTCAGCGTAGGTTTACTAGATTGATACCTGGAATGAGCAGAAAGTCTGATTGGGAAAAGTTGGACAAAATGTATTTGTTTGCATTGGAGTTTAGAAGAGGTGAGGGGTGACTTGAATGAAGTATATAAGATCCTGAATGAGTTTGGCAGGGTCGATGTGGAAAGGATATAAGTGAGTCCAGAACGATGGGTTTTAATTAGGGGCATTGTTTTGAAGTTAAGGGTTTTCCTTTGAGAGTGAGAATTCTTTTGTTTTAGTGTTGTGGGAAGTTGGAACTCCCTGCTTCAGAAAGTAGTGGAGGCAGAGCAATTGAATATTTTAAGGCAGATTTGATAGATTCTTGTTAATGAATCAACGGTCATTGGTTTTCACTGCTACCTCACAGCATCAGGGACCCCAGTTCAATTCTGACTTCAGATGACTGTCTGTGTGGAGTTTGGCTGTTCTCGCAATGCCTGCATGGGTTTTCTGCAGTTCTCTGGAGATCTTGAATACTGTGTACAGTTTTGCTCTCTTTATTTAAGTAAGGATGTACATGCATAGAAAGCTGTTCAGAGGAGGTTGATATCTGGAATGAGCAGTTTCATGACTCAGTATGTAGATAGGCCAACAAGAGGTGAGGCTATATTGGATTTGGTACTGGGTAATGAACTAGACCAGGTGTTAGACTTGGAGGTGGGTGAGCACTTTGGTGATAGTGACCACAATTCAGTTACGTTTACCTTAGTGATGGAAAGGGATGGGCACGTACCGAATAACAGTAGTTATAGCTGGGGGAAAGGTAATTATGAGGCTATTAGAAGAGATTTAGGATGCATAGGGTGGAGCAGGATATTTGCAGGGGCTGAGGACATCTGAAATGTGGAGCATATTTAAGGAACAGCTTCTGCACGTCCGTAATAAATATGTACCTGCCAGGCAGGGAGGAAGTGGTCGAGTGAGGGAACCATGGTGTACTAGGGAAGTTGAATCTCTGGTGAAGGGGAAGAAGGAGGCTTATATAATGATGAGATGTGAAGGCTCAGTTAGAGCACTGGAGAGCTATAAATTAGCCAGGAAGGAGCTAAAGAGGGAGTTGAGAAGAGCTAGAAGAGGACACGAGAAGACTTTGGCGGATAGTATTAAGGAGAATCCTAAAGCTTTTTACAGGTATATAAATAATAAAAGATTGGTTAGGGCAAGATTAGGGCCAGTCAGAGATAGCAGTGGGAAGTTGTGCGTGGAGCCTGAGGAGATAGGAGAGACACTGAATGAGTATTTTTTGTCAGTATTCACGCAGGAGAAAGACAATGTTGTCGGGGAGAATACTGCGATATTAGGTTGTAGACTGGGCAGGATTGAGGTTCATAAGGAGGAGGTGTTAGCGAATCTTGAGGGTATGAAAATTGATAAGTCCCCTGGGCCAGATGGGATTTACCCTAGGATTCTCTGGGAGGCTAGAGAGGAGATTGCAGAGCCTTTGGCTTTGATCTTCATGTCGTCGTTAGCTACAGGTATAGTGCCGGAAGACTGGAGGATGGCAAATGTTGTCCTTTGTTCAAAAAGGGGAGTAGGGACCATCCTGGAAATTATAGACCGGTGAGCCTGACTTCTGTTGTGGGCAAAGTCTTGGAAAGAATTATAAGGGATAGGATTTATAAGCATCTAGAGAGAAATAAATTGATTATGGATAGTCAGCACGGT
The DNA here is from genome assembly GCA_024679065.1 of Sphyrna mokarran. Lineage (NCBI taxonomy): Eukaryota > Metazoa > Chordata > Chondrichthyes > Carcharhiniformes > Carcharhinidae > Sphyrna > Sphyrna mokarran. Next base: position 68,699,779 of record JAGIQG010000014.1, on the reverse strand, counting down.
TTTGTGAAGGGTAGGTCGTGCCTCACAAACCTTATTGAGTTTTTTGAGGAGGTGACCAAAGAGGTAGATAAGGGTAAGGCAGTTGATGTAGTGTATATGGATTTTAGCAAAGCGTTTGATAAGGTTCCCCATGGTAGGCTACTGCAGAAAGTGCAGATGCATGGGATTGAAGGTGATTTAGCAGTTTGGATTAGGAATTGGCTAGCTGATAGAAGACATAGGGTGGTGGTTGATGGGAAATATTCAACCTGGAGTGCAGTTACAAGTAGTGTACCTCAAGGATCTGTTTTGGGGCCACTGCTGTTTGTCATTTTTATAAATGACCTAGATGAGGGTGTAGAGTGTCGGATTAGTAAATTTGCTGACGATACCAAAGTGGGGGGAATTGTAGACAGCGAGGATGGATGTTCCAGTTTGCAGAGGGACATAGACAAGTTGCAGAGCTGGGCCGTGAGGTGGCAAATGGAATTCAATACGGATAAGTGTGAGGTGATTCACTTTGGTAGGAATAACAGGCATATGAAATTTAGGGCTAATGGAAGGACCCTTAATAGTGTTGTCGAGCAGAGGGATCTTGGGGTACAAGTACATAGCTCTTTGAAAGTTGGCACCCAGGTTGATAAAGTTGTTAAGAAGGCGTACGGTGTGTTAGCTTTTATTGGTAGAGGAATTGAATTTAGGAGCCGTGAGGTTATGTTACAACTGTACAAAACTCTGGTGCGGCCGCACTGGGAGTATTGCGTACAGTTCTGGTCGCCGCATTATAAGAAAGATGTGGAAGCATTGGAAAGGGTGCAGAGGAGGTTTACCAGGATGTTGCCTGGTATGGTGGGAAGGCCTTATGAGGAAAGGCTGAGGGACCTGAGGTTATTTTCATTAGAGAGAAGAAGGTTATGCGGTGACCTAATTGAGGCGTATAAGATGATCAAAGGACTGGATAGGGTGGATAGTGAGAGCCTTTTTCCTCGGATGGGGATGACCAACACGAGGGGACATAACTTTAAATTAAGAGGTGGTAGTTATAGGACGGATGTCAGAGGCAGGTTCTTTACAAAGAGGGTGGTGAGAGCGTGGAATGCCCTGCCTGCAGCAGTTGTGGACTCGCCTACTTTGGGGGCATTCAAATGTTCGGTGGATAGGCATATGGATGATATTGGAATAGTTTAGGTTAGAGGGTCCACTGGCCGGCGCAACATCGAGGGCCGAAGGGCCTGTACTGCGCTGTAATGTTCTATGTTCGATGTTCTATGTAGTTGTCTTATGTGGGATTCCTCTCACAGTCTAAAAATGTGCAGGTTAGTGGATTGACCAGAGAAAATTGCCTTTAAGTGAGAAAAGATATATGGGTTAGGTGGATTAGTCCTGGTCAATTTGCAACATTATGTGAATAGTGTGGGGATGGACCTGGGCAAGATACTCTTTTAGATGTAGTCTTGATGAGTCAGTTGGCCTCTTTCTATGCTGTAGGGATTCAATGATTCTATGGAATACATTATGAATAGCAGAATGCTAGCAAGTACAGAGAACTCGAAGGACCTCAGGATGCATGTCCAAAGATCCCTGAAGGCAGCAGGTCAGATGTTTGAGAACACATATGAGAAATCTGCCTTTATTAGCTGAGTCATAGAAGTATAAGATCAGGGAAGTTATGATGTAGCTGGAGGAATGTGTGCAGTTCTGGTCACCATGTTATAGGAATGATGTGATTGCACTAGAAAAAGTGCAGAGGTGATTCACCAGGATGTTGCCTGGAATGGAGCGTTTCAGCAATGAAGGGAGGCTGGCATTGTTTTATGTGATAGCACGGCCTCTTTAAGGGGTGACTGTTTCTGGGTCACTTGACAGTGGTTCAAACCCCAGCACAGCAGATAGTGGAAATTGAATTCTGTAAAAATCTGGAATTTAAAGTTGAATGATGACCATGAAACCATTATCGATTGTTACGAAAGCTCATCTGATTCACCAATCTCCCTTATAGAAGGAAACCTGCTGTCCCTACTCTGCCCTACCTCTGACTCCAGATCCGCAACAATGTGGCTGACTCTTAATTGCCTTCTCAAAGGCAATTCAGGATGGGCAGTAAAATCTGGTGTAGACAGTGGCGTCCAAATCCCATGAAAAACTAAAAAAGAATCAGGAGGGCCCGTCACCAGTCTTCCAGACACAGTAGCAGAGTCCAGTGTGTTAGCAGCCAAGCCAGCGCTAGCCAGAAGTATCTCAGCTATCAGCGGAAACACCCTGGCCCTGGCTCAGTGTTAGAATGTGTCAATCCACCTCCCACTGTCGTAGACTCTGATAACTCCAAGTTGGAAGAAATGGACATGGACTCCACAAGAGTACAAAAGGTCCCAGATAGACTGACTTCATGAACTTTGACAATTTGCCTCCTTTCTGGAAATCTGTTTTGATGAACTCAATTGTATTTAAGAATTGTTTTATATGATTGCAATGAAAACGAGGGAGGGAAGAATGTGATAACATGGCCCTATTAAGGCGGGGGGGGGGTGGTGAATGTTCATGGGTCACATGACTCTCCTGGGGCCCAGCAAAATGGAGCACACAAACTTTAGCCTATCAAGTGTTAAGGTGAGGGTCAGTGTAAGGGGAACCTGTACCATGGCCTGGGAGTCGAAGGGTTTCGACCTGTAAGTGAACTGAACTTGGATATAGTTATAACAATTGATCAATAAATCACCTTTCTGATTTAAGCATTCTTTGTTATATTACGTTGCATCACTTTAGAGCAGAGAAGGCTGAAGGGGAAACTAATCAAGGTGTACAAGATTACAAGGGGTATAGATAGGCCAGATAGGAAGAAATGTTTTCACTTAGTACAGTTTAAGTTTATGTTGAAGTTTATTTATTAGTGATACAGGTAGACATACATTAACACAGCAATGAAGTTACTGTGAAAATCCCTGAGTTCTGACATCTGTTCGGGTACATTGAGGGAGAATTTAGCATGGCCAATATACCCAACCAGCATGTGTTTTGGACTGTGGGAGGAAACCGGAGCACTCGGAGGAAACCCATGTAGAGATGGGGAGAACATATAGACTCCATAAGGGAGTAACCCAAGGTAGGAATCAAACCCAGGGCCCTGGCACTGAGAGGCAGCAGTGCTAACATTGTGCCACCATGCTGCCCAGTGAGGTGTTAATAACCAGGGTGTATAGTTTTAAGGTAGGGAGCTGGCATTATAGAAGACATTTGAGGAAAATCATTTTCCCCCAGAGGGCGGTGTGAATCTGGAACTCGCCACCTGGAAGGGTGATGGAGACCGGAACTTTCACACCATTTAAGAAGCATTTAGATAAGCATTTGAAATGTCATAACATGCACAAAGCTAAGGATCAGGTTTTGGAAAACATGAATAGAATTGACTGGCTCAGACACAGTGGGCTGAAGGGCATTCTGTGCTATAAAACTCTATCTCTTTATGACTCTAAAGGTTATCAATGGCAGATTGAAGTGTGGAATTCTAATCACAAACAGATCAGCCATGACTTTATTCAATGGTGGAGCAGGAACCAGGGGCCGAATGGCCTATTTCTGCCCCTGTTTTGTATATTCCTATGTAACACCACTTTGGTAGGCCCAATGTTTGAGACAGCTGAGCAAAGTGACATAACCCAATGTCTAAACAATGGTCAGTCTGGGTGAACAGCCAGTGTATTTAGATCCCAGCCGATTTTCCTGTCCTAATGCTGCTTTCCCAGCTGACATTTGCCAGGAAGGTGATGTTTGTTCCTGGGCATATTCAGAACATCTGTATCTCAGTAGTTATAAAAATCTAACCCCTTGTCTCCTCTCTCTCTATTACAGATTTACATGATGTCACATACACACTTTATCGAGCAAGCACAAATCACAGTGAAGTCGACCTAATTTGTGAAGGTATTGCTGAAGATATTACTAAATGGACTTGGTCGTCCCATTATTTGCAGAATGAAGAGAAAGAAATTGCTTCTACTTATAAATCTCAGCCCATCAATGTAAGCAGGGAATCGAACTTTGGGAATCGACTAGTCCCCTTAGAGAGAAATTTCAATGGCAAGAACTTCAGCATAAGGATTGTCCCTGTACAGTTTGAAGATGCTGGAGTTTACATATGTTCCCAAGGAACATATAAACTGGTGACCATTAAACTGATCACAGTTAAAGGTAGGAGACAGAATGTTGCTGTTGTTTTCAATGATCAAGTCATTGTTTAAAATCTAAATGATTTTGTTTTTTCCATAGTCACAGCTGAACCATGTGATGCAGTGAATGAGGGAGACACCGTTACCCTGAACTGCTCTGTCTCTGTTGTCACTGAATCAATGAGACTTGTTTGGATCAGCAGTGATGGGAAAACTATTGAGGAGAAAACATTGAATGATCAGAATCAGGAAAAAGACTTGTTACAGCTGATTATTCAGAAAGCTGATAGAGACAGAAGGAACTGGACGTGTGTTTTGTTTTATCAAAACATCCCCAAGGTTTTCATTCCATTTGATCTGAAATTTTGCAGTAAGTGTCTCAGATTATAATCTTTCTAACCCCCATTACAAATTTTTCTCACTTACTGTCATAATTACAGCTTGTTATTTATATTTTATTACATCCATATTACTAAAAGTTCACAACATCGCTGTACAAATCAAAGTCAAACCTCACAACAGAGAGAAGTTGAAGCAGAGTCCAAAACCGAAAATCTCCGACCTCACCCACAGCTGGGATTCTCCGATCGAGCTGCAGTGAATGAAGATTTGGCTCAGCGCCAACTCTCTGCTCTCACAGACAGCAGGGACAGAGTGTATGACATTGGAAAATTCTGGCCTATATTTTTACAATTTTGGTTTCTATTGCACTTCTTTAATCTAAAGAATCTATTAGACATTCAATCCTCTCCACCGCACTGTAATCAGACTAGTTGCCAATAACTTAATCCATTTTCTTGCATCCAACATTAAGTTGTTGGATAATGACAGAAATGTGACACCTGACATCACTCCATCAATTACCTGCATCTGACACATATTTGATAGGATTGCACAGAGGTTACCATTCTTGCTTCATAGCGCCAGAGACCCAGATTCAATTCTGTCTTTGGGTGACTGCATATTCTCCCTGTGTCTGTGTGGGTTGCCTCCAAGTTTCCTCCTACAGTTGAAGGAGGTTAGAGTTGATTGGCCATGATAAATTGCCTCATAATGTCCAATGATGTGTAGGTTTGGGGGATTAGTGGGGTAAATACATGGTATTACGTGGCTAAGGCCTGTGTGGGATGTTCCATTGGAAAGTCAGAGGGATTGAATGGTCTCCTTCTACGCTGTAAGAATCCTAAGTCAAATGACTTTGGAGAGGGAGGGGGAAGGGGACGATGTGAAGAGAGGAAAAGTGAGATGGCGTAGTTGGGGAAGGAGAGTGGAGAAGGAGCAAGGAGTGGGAGATGGATGGGAGGTGAAAAGGAGAGAAGCTGAGGTAAAAGAAGAGGGAAGAAGCTCAGAACATTCCATGATTGTCTTTTCTGCCATTCATCTGTCCGTGATTTAACTGGCAAGGAGTGAGGCCTTTCGTGGTCCTGGAAATTGAAGTCCTTAACTGGTCAATTAATGGCTATTTTCTATCAGGTCACAATTTTCAGTTGGTGGGAAGAAGTTGCTGATTGGTGGAAAGCCTTGCAGTCATGCTTACTGGGACTTTGGGCCAAAAAAACATGGATGCCTCCTTCATAGACAGCTTTCCAAACAGAGGGCCAAAAAGATCATCCTTCCCATTGTTGCCCCTGGTCCTCACCCATCACTCCAGGGTGTCCACTGATGGTGGTGCCAAGAAATTTGTTAAATTAACTGTTACATAGTTCCAGGTTCTTCTTCTTTAGGATTTGATGCAGTTACAGATGTGCTATTAGTTGTGTCTACTGAGACCAGAGAGATATCAGTCAATCAGACTGGCCAAAAGTCCTCTGAAAAAGCAAAATACTGCGGATGCTGGAAATAAAAATAAAATCCTTCCCCAATATTCCTGATCAGATTTGGAAGGGAGCAGGAATTGTGATTGTGCTGGGTATTGCATCATTTTCTGACAAACTGAATAATAATTATAGGGGGCCATTCTTGTTACCAAGTCATCAGTGATTTTTTTTTAAGCTCTTGACCTGGGATCAAAGTCAAGACTAAAAATTTTTCAAAATATTCATTGTATGAGCATGTTGATTTGAACAAATAATCAAAACAAGCAAGTTAATTTTATAATATGTAGCTACTGCAGGTAGTAAGGAAGACAAATGGATTTTTGGGATTCATTGCAAATGGATTAGAATATAAAAGTAGAGAAGTGCTGCTGCCGCTCCACAGGGCATTAGCAAGATAACATCTGGAGTACTGTACATAGTTTTGGTCACTTTACTTGAGGATGGATATATATGTATTAGAGGCCATTCAGGAAAATTTTCACTGGATTGATTCCAGGAATGAAGGGCTTGTCTTATGAAAAGAGATTGAGTAGTTTAGGTCTTTACTCACTGAATTTTAGAAGAATGAGAAGAGGCCTAACTGAGGTCGAGAAGATGCCAAAGGGGATTGACATGTCAGATGTTGAGCAGATGTTTCCCCTTGTTTGAGGAGGCATAGTTTTTGGCTAAGGGTTGGCAGATTTGAAACAGAAATGAAGAGGAATTATTTGACTCAAAGGAATGCATGAAATTCTCTATCACAGAATCTGCCCAGAATACTACATAAATTTGAGGATAGGGATAGCATTTTAATTAGTTGCCAGATGAAGTGTTAGAGGGAAGTGAGGCTGAGATGAGATCAGCCATGATCGTACTGAATGGTGGAGCAGCTCGAGAGGCTGAATTGCCTACTCCTGCTCCTAGTTCCTATGTTTTTCCAATTCATGCATTTTCTTTTGCAATCCCACTGTTTGCATCATTTCCCATTTGGCACAATGTGGAAAATTAGCTATTTCCAGGGAAGGAGATGACTTCGTGGTATTATCTCTACACCATTAATCCAGAAACTCGCTGATGTTTTGAGGACCCAAGTTCAAATCCTGCCATGGCCGATAGTAGAATTTGAATTCAATTGAAAAAAAAATCTTGAATCAAGAATCTACTGATGACCATGAAACCATTGTTGATTGTCAGAAAAACCCAACTGGTTCACTACTGTCCTTTTGAGAAGGAAATCTGCTGTCCTTAGCTCATTTGACCTACATGTGACTCCAGAACCATAGCAATGTGGTTAACTATTAACAGCCTTCTCAACAAGGGCTACTGGAGATGAACAATGAGTGCTGGCCAGCCATGAATAAATAGAAAAATAAGGTCAGTACTGGAGGTGGATGCCAACATACCACAAGATTCTGGTGGTGCATAGGGTGAGTTGTTGCTGCTGTGTCCCTTCTCCCTCCCAGTGGAATGTTCATCCACATTCTCCTAGATCCTAAAAGATTAACTGAGTTTGGATATTTGGTTAGAGATACATAATGGTAATAATCACACATGATGTTAGCGTCTTTCTGCTCTAATATGCATTGTATAGCTATTACAAGGAAGCACTATCACTGATAATTGTATCTTCCTCAACATTACCAAAGGTATGGTACAATTTTTTTTGTCCTTATGTTTTGCAAGCTTTTTCCTTTTTCTTCTTTTACATTCCATGTTGGGGTAGTTATTGGGTCAGTGACAGAGTATGTGGTCACCAGCCCATTTTAAACTATCTCTGCTTTTATTTCAACCTAGTTTTACTGTTGCACAAAGTGAAAATCTAACCGTCGGAGTGCTATTTTCATTTAGATAGTAATTTTTCATGTAAAACCTTATAAATGAGTACCATACACCTACTGTACAGCAGGAAGTATCTGAACTGAATCAAATCCTCAACTTCCTAATCATCTGTACAAAATCTCTTTCCAGAAGCAATCACTGGAATGAAACTAGCAAGGACAACCCAGTGTGATTTAGATTTCCTTTTCTCTAACTGATCAGGACCGAGGATAATTGTAACATTCCAACCCCTGAGTGGAGTTGGTTAACTTGGATCAGGAATTAATTCTCTGATCAACTGATCTGTTTATCTGAATGTGAAATCAGGCAGAAGTTTATCTACTGGATTATTAGGAGAGTGACACTGTGGCACAATGGTTAGCATTGCTGCCTCACAGTGCCAGGAACTTGGGTTTGATTTCTGGCTTGGGTCTATGAGAAGTTTGCATATTCTCCCTGCATCTGCATGGGTTTCCTCCCGCAGTCTGAAAGACATGTTGGTTAGGTGCATTGACCCAAACAGGTGCTGGATTGTGGCAACTGAGGGAATTTCACAGTAACTTAATTGCAGTGTTAATGTAAGCCTTACTTGTGACTAATAGATATACTTTTATTTTACTTCTAAACTATGAACTAAATGTCAATCTGTGCTTATTCGTCCAACAGATGTTTGCACTTCACAACAGAACAAGATTATTATTTTTGTGAGTCTGTTTCTTTTCCTTATCATTATCCTGGCTCTGGTGCTGATTATAAGGAAATACAAAGCTGCTGGTAAGAACTTACTGTATCTCAATTTCAGCTTTCAAACATTTCAGTGATGTGGAGATGCTTGTGTTGGACTGGGGTGGGCAGGGTAAGAAATTTCCTGACACCAGATTAAAGTCCAACAGGATTATTTGGAATCATGAGCTTTCATACTGCTGCTCTTTGTTCGGGTGAGTGGGCATTAATCTGTTAAAGGAACAGTGCTCCAAAATCTCATGATTGCAAATTAAAGCTGTTTGACTTCAAGTTGGTGTTGTGAGATTTCATTTCAGTGAATGTAAATGTGGCAATGTGTAAAAAAATTAGGAATGACAGTTACAACTTGTATATAATTTTTTAAATAATCAATTATTTTTATAATTAAGACTTGTAATAAAGTGTAATCCATGAGGATAACTTACAACAAGTCCCATTCCCCTTCTGTCAAAGTACTACTGACCTAAACTGATTTCTGGTCAAATATTCAGATTTTTAAATTTTCATTCTTGATAATAAATTCCCCATGACCTTGCCCCTCCCTATCTCTGTAATCTCCTCCAAACACATAACCTTCTGAGGTATCTGCGCTGCTCTAATTCTGGCCTCTTGTGCATTCCCAATTCTGATTGCTTTGCCAATAGTAGATATGCTTGCAGTTGATTCAGCCTTGAGCTCTGGATTTCCCCTGACACTTCTGTGTCTCTTTAGGTCACCTTCCTCTTTTCAGACTCTTCTTAAGATTGACCTCTTTGACCAAGACTTTGGTCATCTAACTTAATGGATGAAATTTAGTGCCTTCCTCTGGGGTAGGTTTGGTGTCTTTTGGGGAAGTTAATTGGGCAGGAGGCTGATGAGTACTCTCCTCTGGCCCAATTAATTTTGGGGCAGGAAATCTTAGTGACACCCTTTCTGCTCTGCTGCCAATTGAGGCCCTGAAGTGGGCACTGACTGGTATTGATCCAGTGTCCTTGCTATTCATCAAGCACCTATCTATTCTAATGCATTTTCCAAGGACTTAGTCCATAGTTTTGTATGCTTTGGTGTTTTGAGTGCTCACCTAAATGCTTCTTAAATGTTGTGAGAGTTCCCACCTGTTACCACTCTTTCAGGCAAGTGAGTTCCAGATTCCCACCGCCCCTTTGGTGAAAAAGCTTTTCCTTCAATTTCCTGTCCCTTTTCTTAAATCTGTGCCTCCTGGTTACTGACCTCTCTCCTAAGTGGAAATGTTTCTTCTATCTATCTTATCTAGGTCCTTTATAATTTTGTACACCTCAGTCAGGTCTTCTCTAGCAGATATCAACACCAGTATATCTAGCTTCATTTCATAGCTGAAATGCTTCAGGTCAGCTAACATTCTGCTAAATCCCCTCTGCATCCTATGTAATGCGATCCTTCTCACAGTGTGGTGATCAGAATTGCACACAGGATTCTAGCTTTGACTTAATGACTGTTTTATACAGCTCCGTCATAACTTCCCTGGTCTTATATGCTCTGCTTCAGTTAATCAAGGCAAGTATTGCACACGTCTTTTTAACCATCTTACCTGCCTGTCCTGCTGCCTTTTGGAATCTATGAACATGCATCCCAAAGTTCCTCTGCTCCTCTGCACTTTCGAGCATCCCAGCATTCATAGTGTATTCCCTTGCTTATTAGGTCTCGCAAAATACTCCACTTCACACTTTTCGGGGTTAAATTCCATTTGTCACTATCCTGCCCATCTGACCAGCCTGTTTATTTCACCCTGTAATTTCAGGCTTTTCTCCTCACTATTTACCACATCATCACTTTTTGTGTCACTAAGGATTAATTTAGCATGGCCAATTCACCTAAGTTGCACATCTGTGGGAAGAAACCAGAGCCTCTGGAAAAAATCACATGCAGATATGGGGAGAACATGCAAACTCACACAGACAGTGATCAAGGCTGGAAATGAATCCAGATCTCTGGCACTGTGAAGCAGCAGTGCTGGCCATTGTGTCACTGTGCCTCCCTCTTTCCCTGGCTACCCTCCTATCCTCAATATATTTATAAATACTTCAGGGTTTTTCTTTGTTTTGCCCACTAGTTTTTCCCATGTCCTCTCTTGCTCTCCTATTTATTTTAAGTAATCTCCTGCACTTTCACGCCATCATGTAGTGGTGGTGTTGGGGGAGGTGAGGGTGGTGAGGGCAATGGGTGGAATGGAAAAGCTTCAACATGCATGCACCCACTCCCCCCATCAGAGTTGGTATTTCATTTCCATTCCCCAATAGTCAGTGGCAGCATACCCAGCTTCCCCTGAAACATCAAATCCTTTCCCTCCCACCAGCACCCACCCCCAAGATAGCAATCACCAGCTGACTAGACACATAGCTGTTTCACACCACCACAAATAAATGAGTCCCTCCCTGCTCCACGCCTCACCCCTGCCTCCCCCACACGAGGTTCCCAGTGGGATTTGCTCTGGCACTCATTGGCACTGCCAGGTTGGCTTGATGTCAACCTGGCAAAGCCAACCTGTGCCAAGGGGCATTACCAAGGCCTGACTATGCCCTCTCCCCCAGAGGCTATACTCACCTTCACTCCCCCAAGGACATTCCCACGACAGGATCGCATCTGCATGAACCTGTTGTAAACTGCACTGACATGACATGATGTCATCGTGATTTGAATGTACGGTGGGGCGAGGGGGCGGAGGTGGTCAATATGCAGCGAGGTCAACATACAATATACATGTAAGTACGTTAACATGTACCTAAATCAGGTTCACACCTAATAAGAGCGTGAATCCGTTTACCTAACTGGTGAGGGGCAATGAAAATCGGAAATCACGTTCTTGTTGGTGAGATCCATGTCTTTAGGATTTTTGCCGCATCTTAATACCCCACTGCCATTCCCATGAAAGTTGAGCGTGAGCTCCAAATCACTTCCCCGCCCCACCTCCCCCTCCACTCCCTGCCTCCCCCACTCCCTCCCCTGCGACCCCTATACCTGCTAATTGCAGAGATATCTATTATTTTGTCACAATTATTGTCATATCTGACCTCATGGTCCATTTGGTTCAGGATTTATTGATTAGACTGTATGAAATTTATGAGGGAAGCTGAATTAATTTTAATGGGTGTTTCCTGAACAGGATTGAAAAATCAACCAGGGGAAAATACAGCAGAGGCATGTCAGGTTTATTCAACTGTTAATGAAATTCAGCAAATGCAAGGTAATATTCAAACCCTCATAACATAAGAATTTTACAAGGTCCGTGCTCTGTTAGTTCATATTAATTATGGATCCCCTTTTGTATTTTTCAGTTTTACAGCAATGTGTATTTTTATTTTCTCACATTCAAATATCATGTCTGAATACACATAGAATTTGGATTAACATGATAATCACTTTTCACTGTTCGATCTTCACTGCAGACTCTCAGAATTTAGATACTTCTTAAACTTTATTTTGGAGTCACTGAGTTATAGGCAATACTCATGGATGACAATTAATAGCACTTTTGAAACAACAGTGGTATTTTTGAGTACTCTGCACTTTACTTCTATGTGTGATTGTACGGATCCTGAAATATCACCCAACATCCATTAAATATCTCCAACACCCATCAGACTTACACAAATGTTTCCAAAACAACTTGTGAGAACAAACACCAATGATCCAGTACAAATTAACAATCTTGTTTGGCAACATTCCACTTTCAAAATGATTGATATATGTCTCATTAATAGTGCAGCACTTTTGAAGAAACTCTGGATATAAACTCCTTCAAATCAAATAATTCTCACATTCTAATCAGAAAACTCTTTATTTTCCAGGGGATAATGAGATGCCAGTGCCTGAGACAAGTAGTTTTGATGAATATGCGATCATCAATAGGAAAACAAAACAAAACTGTAAGTAGCTGAATCAAATGACAGCCCTATCTATGTAGGTATTGTTAAAATAGAGGCTGCCAAATTTTATTATGTGTAATTTTGGTTCTAGTTGTTCCTTTGAGTAGGAAGCTCTTCAGATTTGCAAACCCCTGAGCTATTTTAACACTCATAATAATATAATGCAGAAACATTATTCACATTAACCCCCAGCCTACACCACGCAAGGTTGATATGATTCCACCAACCCCAGTCACAGATGTGATCGTCACACTACGAAGAGAGATGATTGGATATAGGAGCAACAGTGGCCCTGCAATCCCTTGCATTGTTCCCAATACCTGGCAGTGATGCCCCTAGCAGTGACATCCACATTTCTGAGACAGAGCTAAGGAATCCCTTCTATAGAATGGAATGCTGCAGTGTCCAGGGGCATGGAAAATAAAGAGACCAGGACACTTCAAAGGTTTCACTGTACATAGACAAGAATGTAGAATTTTATCAGTAGCTGATTGAGATCACCATGTTACGAGTGATCTCTATATTTCCTAGATGGGGCAAACCAGGCACAAGACCCAGAGTCCAAAGGTGAGTCTCAAGATCAACCCCTTCCCAAACATCCCAAGCCTATCCAACCCCCTGGCCCCCTTGGGACCCTCCTTCTGAAGCCTGGCAGTGGTAGGGGGGCACATGGGCACAGGACATACCTTCTTCCCCACCCTTTCGTGTCTAAGACACCAAGTCCACACTTGTCAGTGATAGTACTGTTTGGCACTGACTGGACTTTCCATTGGTGATGAGGGAATCTCAAACCCAGTAATAGTTATTTGATTTTAATTGTATTTATGATGTTCCTGTCCAGTCTGTGTGGGAACTTCATCGGGATGGGGTTGGGAGAATCACAATGGGCTACCCACCAGTTGCTCGCTAGGAGAAGTGGAAAATCAATCTCTGTGTCATACTATGGTCACTTTAAAATAAATTCATAGCCTGTTTGGGATATGGTCAGTATATAAATACAAATTCTATATTTCTATCTTATACTGTGCAGATACAGAGAGTGAAGATATTCATTATGGATCCATCAATTTTCAGAAAAAAGCACCAGGTAGTAAAATTTAACATCACACTTTTCTTTTGTGTTTTCGTTGTTCTGTTTGTCAAGGGGTGGAGGAGGAAATAAACCTTAGTTACCTTTAATTACCTTTAGGCACCTTAATTTAGCTTCAATTACCTTCATGTCACATCAAGCACTTTTGGAGTAAAGCTCCTCACACTCTAACACTGTAAAGTGCTAAGTGTTTGCCAGCGGTGTCCCAATTCAAAAAAGAGACAGATAAATATTTTATCAAAAGTGGGAAAAGGAGAAAAGGCAGGAAAATGGAGTTAGGATGAGGTGGAGATCAGCTATAATCATACAGAATGGCAGAGGGGGCTTCAAGGCTGAATTGCCTATTCTCACTCCTATTTTCTATGTTCCAATGGGAAGCACACTTTTCTCAGAGTCAGAAGGTTATGAGATGGAGAAGTAATTCTGAGACCTGAGCACAATATCTGAGGCAACGCTGTATTGTCAAAGGTGCTGTTTTTCCGAGGAGATATTAAACAGAGGGTCTGTATGTGCTATCTGGTGGACAGTTTTTATATTCCAATAGTGAAGAAGGACTGTAGGAGAATCAGCCGTGGTTCTCAAGAGAAATTAAGGAGAGTATTAAATCAAAAGCTGAGGCATTCAGAGCAGTGATCAGAGGATTGGGAAAGTTTTAAACAGCAGCAAAGAATGACTAAGAAGGTGATTAAAAAAGGAAAGATAGAATATGAGGCTAAACTAGCTCGAAATATCAAAAAGGACAGTAAAAGTTTTTATAAATATATAAAGAAAAGAAGGATGGCCAGAGTTAATGTTGGACCCTTGGAGGATGAGAGGAGGGATTTAGTGGTGGATGATAAGGATATTGCGGAGACCTTGAATAAATTTTTTGTGTCGGTCTTTACGGAGGAGGACATAAATAGCTTGCCCGAAATTAAGGATAGAAGGCTGGTAGGAGATGAGCTCCTTGATGAGATTATAGTCACTAGAGAGGTGGTGCTTGATAGGCTAATGGGGCTGAGGGCAGATATATCCCCGGGACCGGATGGAATACATCCCAGGGTTTTAAGGAAATGGCAGAGGTGATATCGGATGCCCTAATAATTATGTTTCAGAATTCGCCGGACTCCGGGAAAGTGCCAGAAGATTGGAAAATGGCTAATGTTATGCCACTGTTTAAAAATGGAAGCAGACAGAGGGCAGGGAATTATAGGCCAGTTAGTTTAATGTCTGTAGTTGGAAAAATGCTTGAATCTGTCATCAAAGCAGAAATAACGAGGCACCTGGATACGAACTGTTCAATCAAGCAAACACAGCATGGATTCGTTAAGTGAAAGTCGTGCTTGATGAATTTGTTGGAGTTATATGAGGAAGTGACTAGTGCGGTAGATAGAGGGGAGCCAGTGGATGTGGCGTTTTGGATTTCCAAAAGGAGTTTGATAAAGTACCTCACAAAAGATTGTTACAGAAGGTTAGGGTGCAGCGAGTTGGGGGTAGGGTATTAGACTGGATAGAGGATTAGTTGTCTAATAGGAAGCAGAGAGTAAGTGCTATTCTGATTGGCAGCTGGTGATTAGTGGAGTGCCCCAGGAATTGATGCTGAGGCATCAACTATTTCCCATTTACATAGATGATCTGGAGGAAGGGGCTGAGTGCAGGGTGATGAAATTTGCTCATGACACGAAGATGAGTGGAAAAGCAAATTGTGTGGAAGGTGTGGAAAGCCTGCAGAGGGATCTGGATAAGTTGAGTGAGTGGGTGAGGACCTGGCAGATGGAGTATAATGTTGGCAAGTGTGAGGTTATCCACTTTGGTAGGAATAATTTGGTAGGAAGGATTGCTATTTAAATGGCAAAAAGCTGCAGCAAGCGACAGTGCAGAGGGACCTGGGGGTCCTCGTGCACAAATTGCAAAAACACAGTATGCAGGTGCAGCAGGTGACCAAGAAGGTGAATGTAATGTTGGCCTTTATAGCTAGGGGGATAAAATATAAAAGTAGAGAGGTACTTTTGCAGCTGTACAGGGTACTGGTGAGGTCGCAGTTGGAGTCCTGTGTGCAGTTTTGGTCGCCGCATTTGAGGAATGATACATTGGCCTTGGAGGGGGTGCAGAGAAGGTTCACTAGGCTTATGCCGGAGATGAGGGTGTTGGATTATAAGGAGAGACTAAATAGGCTAGGTTTGTACTCGTTGGAGTTTAGAAGGCTGAGAAGGGATTTTATAGAGACATATAAGATAATGAAGGGGATGGATAGGGTAGAGGTTGAGAGACTCTTTCTGCTTAGCAAAGATAGCAGGACTAGAGGGCACAGCCTCAAAATTAGGGGAGTGCAGTTCAGATCAGAGTTGAGGAGAATTTCTTCACGCAAAAGGTGGTGAATCTTTGGAATTCTCTGTCTGTTGAAGTGGTGAAGGCTTCCTCGCTGAATATATTTAAGTCAAGAGTGGATAGGTTTTTGATTGACAAGGGAATTAAGGGTTACGGAGAGAAAGTGGGAAAGTGGTATTGAACCACTGCAGATCAGCCATGATCTTATTGAATGGTGGGGCAGGCTCGGGGGCTGGATGGCCTACTCCTGCTCCTATTTCTTATGTTCTTATGAGATAAAATAGTTACAACATTGCTTTGCTGATAAAGAGGAACTCTCTCTGCTATCATGTGCAAGGTTGTTCCTTAATCAACAACACCAAGAAGTGGTTGATATGGTCATTATCACCTTGCTGTTTGTGAAATTCTGTAGTTTAGAAATTGCCTTTCGTGCTTCATGATAACCTTAAGAATATTACAAAGATACTTAATTATCTATAAAGTACGATGCCATACCCTTATAAAAGGCAAAATATTAATGCAAGCCTTTCTTTTGGTAACCAACCTCAGAAGAATACTTGTTAACACAACAGTGTGCTAGTTTTTCATTTGCTCTGTGTCTAGTTGCAGTTGTAAGTCTGGCCTTGCTTGGTGTTATTTCCACGTGTGAAGGTTAGCTGCTTTGGCTTCTTTCCAGACTACTCTCTACCCATGTGATTACATACATCACACGATTGGTGATTATATGTCCCAATCCCATGTTCACCCTTGCTTTGCTGGATTATAACATATGCAAGAGTATACAATTACAATCTTCACTTCCAGACAACGTCCTCTGAGTGAAATTACGAATTATGTTGAATTAGAGAATGCATTTTTGCTGTGTGTGATCCAACTCAGAACTGCACAGAGACAGAAAAACTAGAAAGAAATAATAGTAAAGTACCTTAATGGCTATGTAGAGTATAATAGTGACCACCAACCTGAAAGTTATGAGTTCACATCCTTTCATGTTACGTTGAAAAAATGAATCAAAAAAAGTCTCAATTTGGAGACTAGCACCAGAAAATGTATTGTACTTGGTTTCACTGATGTCCTTCTGAGAATGGCACATTCTCTGTGATTTCAATAGCTAATTCTGACCTCGGTGACTATTTGTGTGGAGTTTGCGTATCCCCTTGTCTGTGTGGAATTTCTCTGGCTGCTATTAACTATTAAAGTTATTAACAATGTGGAAATGGAGTGAAAGGCAAACATTTGATATTCTTGAATAATATCAACCCAAATATTGAAGATATAAATAGAGAAAGAAACTTCTTTCAGCTCTCTGAATACAAACATGTCTCAGGAGCAGCACAGTTGTGTCTGAGATAAAAAGTCACTGGTTCAAACCTTGCTTGTTGCAATCTAGGCTGAGGGAGTGCTAAATGTTAATATGTTACTCGCATAGGGATTAAACTTTAAAAGTATTAATTTTCCTTTGCATGTCATAAAGATGTAAAAACACTATGAAGATTCATCCCAAATTGATCTTAGTAAAGCTGAGTTTCTTCTGGGGATATAGGTGACACCTGTTACTTAGTATTCATGATAGGGGAAAGGGTGACGATCTTTGACACTTGATTTTCATTCCTTTTATTGTGCCCTAGTTGATTCAGAGGAAATAAGGCTGAAGGAGCAGCTCCCACTACCTCCAGATTCACTTTCTTCCAACAGTTCATACAAAACACCCACTTTCAGCATGAGCTAACACTGGCTCATGCAATCTCCTAACAAAAATGGAATGATCTTGGTTAATCTATGATGTTCCTTGTGGCCCATTGTGTAAATGCTATGCTTATTATGCATGTGAGTCCTCCAAATCAAACCTGTGTTCACTGTTAGTCAATGTCTTGCTGATCCATTGGCTGTATGAGTGAATGCAGTCAGCTGAGGATTTTTTATGCTAATTGTCACTTTTTTTAGTCAATATTTTTAATTTTGATATTTTTGATTATCACAGGAAGTCGACAGGCAGAGAATAGACAGTATAATAAACAACTTTCAGATATTGTAAGTTGATTCCTAGTTGTGAAATCACATCCATAACATCAATGTCTGCAACATTTGAAAAATTATCTGATGTAATAAGGTGCAATAATCAATTCCATTATTTTAAGTGAATGTCTCTCTTACAGGAAATGGTTCTTTTAAAAGAAGATGCTTCATCTGTCACCTATGCACAAATAGCACAAGCACAACATAGATAATCTTCACCGAAGAAATGGAAAGAGTTTGGAGATGGATATTTAAAACATAATGGGCCGGATTCTCCAACCTCATCTGTGGCTAGGATTCTTTTGTTCTGCTGCTGTGAATGGGGATAAGACAGAGTGCTAAATTCTCCGTTCATGCTGGCAGTGGTAATAGGGTGTGCAGGACACGAGAATTCTGGCAAACATGTTTTTGTGAATGAATAGTTTTTCCTTGCTGAACTTATTCCAAATCCACCTCTTCAGACCTGGGAAAGTACAGACCCTTTATCTGTTGAAATGATTGCATTAACAATGAATCAGTTTTCTGTTGGTCAAGTTCAGTTACTTTGCCCATTTTGTAAAAATGTCTTTATTCAATTTCAACTTTATCAATCACTAAAATCCAATATTTGTTGCTGAAGGATTTTATTTCACATGAATTTTTTGCCTCGTGTTAGATATTGAAGAAAAAAATCAACACCAGGTGACTGGAAATAGAAAAGTTGTCCAAATACAGACCCTGAACTCTGACCCTGATTTACGATCATGGAATGAATGACAGAACATTCGGCCCATCATGTTTGTACTAATGATCAATTTAAACTTGGAAACATGAGTTGATTTTATTTTGGATACATCTTGTGTTGATATTTTTATATAGCTGGATTAGTTTATTTTGCAAGGCCACACTTGGAGTATTGTGTACAGTTCTGGTCCCTGCATTATAAGAAAGATGGGGAGGCATTGGAGAGGGTACAGAGGAGGTTTACCAGGATGTTGCCTGGTATGGAGGGCAGGTCTTATGAAGAGAGGCTGAGGGATTTGAGGTTGTTTTCGTTAGAAAGGAGGCGGCTAAGAGGGGACCTAATCGAAACATATAAGATGATTAGAGGTTTAGATAGGGTGGACAGTGATAGCCTTTTTCCTAGGATGGAGAAAGCTAGCACGAGGGGACATAGCTTTAAATTAAGGGGTGGTAGTTATAGGACGGATGTCAGAGGTAGGTTCTTTACCCAGAGGGTGGTAAGGGTATGGAATGCCCTGCCTGCTGCAGTTGTAGATGCGCCAAGTTTGGTGGCGTTTAAGAGGTTAGTGGATAAGTTTATGGATGAAAAGGGAATGGTTTAGGTTAGAGGGTCATTGCTTTTTCTTAATTGGTCGGCGCAACATCGAAGGCCGAAGGGCCTGTTCTGCGCTGTAATGTTCTATGTTCTAATTTCAATAATTCCCAGTCTCTGTGTGTCACTGTGTCCTATTTCATTTGCAAGTGCTAATTTTCTAGGTCATAGTTTTATGATGGTTGGGACTGACATTGACTTAGTCATGCGCTATGTGCTAATCTGAAAATATTTCAAAATGGATTTGTACATGGATTGCTGTAATTTATTTAAAAATATATTTGGGGAAAATGGGCACTATTGACTGGACCAACATTTATTGCCCATCAACTGAATAGGTGGTTCACCCATTCTAGAGGGTATTTAAGAGTCAAAAACATTGCTGTGGATCTGAAGCCACATGCAGTCAAGATCAGGTAAAACTGGAAGGTTTTCTTTCCTAAATTACATTAGAAAACCAGCTGTTTTTTTCCACAACGGTTTCATGGTTATCATTGGACATTCCATTCCAGATTTTTATTGAATTCAAATTCACCATAACCATTGTGGGTTTTGAACCTGGGTTCGTAATCCATTACCCTGGGTCTCTGAATTACTCATCCAGTGACAAAAAACACCACACCATTGCCACCCTGTAAATGAGAAATGATGAAATTCAATTTGGCAAATATAAGTGGCTCCTATTTGTCTCCCAATACCTGTTCACACAATGAGAGAGTAGAACCTCAGGAGTAGGTTGTGTCCGTGCTCTCATACAAGAAATTGTTTTGTAACCAACTGTGGCTAAGAGATTAGGAACATAGGAATGAGCAGCAGAAGTACCCAAATTTAGCCCTTGGAACCTGCTCAGCTGCTCAATCAGATCGTGGCTGATCTCTGCCTGGTCTCAAATCCACCTCTCCACCTATCCTGCACATCCCCTTATCCCTTTTTTTATTAGAAATATATCTATCTCCTTCTTGAAACCATTCAATGACGAACAACAAAATAATCATGTAAAGTATCACCATGAATAAAAGTTATGGAAATATAATTGTTCAAATTAAAATATGAGTGACTGAAATTTTGGGGAAAACTTATTCTTCACAATCTTTAAAAAAACCTCAATAATGAATTTTTTGCTGATTGTATAGACAGATTGTGCTGATCAGATGGATTCGGAACGAATTTCCTTAAGTCATTGAATCACTCTTGCCCTCTGCCCAATCACAGACCTTCCAGTTTGTTCTTTCCCATTTAGAAAATTTCCATCTGCTTGGAAAGAGAGCTCCCAAAATTCTTTGCTAACACCTTGGCCTGGTGCCTTGGACCCCAAGAGAGAAGGGAAGAGGTGTAGATCCAGTGCCCATATGCCCGTCTGCTGTTGCCAGGCTGCAAATGATGGGTCCTTTAGTGCCCTGGGGGAAATTGATGGCCTTGGATTGGGGGCAAAGTGTTGACCTCGTCGCTCTACCTTGGCTTGAGGATCTCGTGATTGGATCTCGCACATTCTCTACAGCTGCTCACTTAGCCCCATTATTTTAACACAGCATTTATTTCAAGTCACTGATCCTTCATAGAAAACTAAGAGCATTTGAAATATCTTAAATCATCTTTATACTTTTGTTTCCATTCACTTTCATTCCAGTCCTTTATGTTTCTCCTTTGACTAATAGCTTAATTATTTTTACTAAGCCCCCAATTGGGTGTGTTTGTTTACTTTTCCATTCATGCTTGAATGAATCTGAAGTATTGACCCCCCCCCTGCCCCTGCTGCCACCCCCCCACCCCCACTGCATTGTTCCCACCACAATATTTACACAAAGAGGAACTGAAAAACACGTAGCTGCTTTGAGTTTTCCTGCAGCTTTGGCTGGCTGCAATGAATATTGAGGCTGCTGAGTGATGTGCTAAAAAAGCAGGCTGCTTTGTTCTGGATGGCATCATGCACTCTGAGTGTCATTCTAGGATATTATCACATGGATTGGTGCTTGGGCTTCAGCTATTTACAATCCACATTAATTACTTTGATGAAGAGAGAGAGACAAATGTACCAAAGCTTTTGTGACAACACAAAGTTTACTGTGAATTTGTGGGGGACACAGAAAAAGCTACAGAGAGACATAAACAGGTTAAGTAAGTTCAGAAAAAGATGGCTGATGGAGTGTAATGCAGAAATGTCAGGTTATTCATGAGAGAATCGGAATATCTTTTAAAAGCATAAACCTTATAAAAAATATTTCAAAGATTTTGGTGTACTTCTGCAAGGGATGCAAACATTTCACATACAAATCGCATAAGCAATCAAAAAATTGAGATTAGGCAATTGCATGGTAACATTTTCTGTAAGAGTCTTCGGATACAACGATCAACAAATATCGCTACAATTGTACAGGGCTTTGGTGTTTCTGAACCAAAAATAGCATGTGTAAATCCAGACTCCATTTTCCAGGAAGCATATAGTTGATTGGACGCAGTGCAGTGAAGGTTGATTAGATTGAGCCTCAGAATGAGGACGTTGTCTTGGAATATAAGGCTAAGTAAACTGAGTCAATACTCTGGAAATTAGAAAGATTGAGTCAAGTTCTCACTGTAATATTCACAACTATTGTGGTGCTGACAGGGGTGTCACATGCTGACCGAAGAGATAGCAAGATCTCCAAATCACCGAATTTGTGGGAGATCCTCCACATCTTGTTCCACACAGGCATGTAATAGACAAACACTAGGTCTTCCACATGGGATCAAGGGCCTAAGTGATGGACGTTCAATGAGCTGCTGGCCAATCAAAAGCTAGCAACTCTGAAGAGTAGTGCCACTAGGCAGATGGTGGTTGCTGTTAATATTACATCTACACAAGATCTGTGATTGTCATGAGAAATCAGCCCTGAGGTGGGCACGGGCAGGAATAGAGACAAAAGGGAAGGTCACATGGTAAGGTGAAGGTGGTCTGCACTGAGACCAATGGGTGTATTTTCAACAAACCCCCTTTCCTAATGCCAGGTGATTGAATTAGGCATCAGTGCCCTTGAACGAGAGATCCTCCATGGGACCCAGGAAGCAACTTACACAGGTTATTGCGTCATGATACTCATTTGAGAAGGCCATTATTCTGTGCTGGGTTAAAGCAACAGCAGGAGAATGGAGTCTTGAAGTCAGCATTGTGATGAATGATTGTATAATATTTAATATTTTGGGAATTTATTTTGTTATTCTCTCTCTCCTTTTTTCCATATCACTTTTAAATTTCAAAATCTCAACACCAGATTGTTTTGTTACTAGCAGCTCTTTCTCACACAGGAAGTCTCCAGGAAGTCTCACAAGCTCACTTCTCTAAATACAGCTCTCGACACCCCTCCTTAAGTATTTTTTTCCTTTCACCTCTTACTCCTTTGTCCTTAGCCTCTTTTTGAAACTTAACTTTCCTAGAATAAAAAATAGTTCATGTATTCCCTGCTGCTCCCGCTTTAAGGCCGAATAAAATTTAATAAACTTGCCATATGTATTGATGATCTTTTATAAGTTGTAAATCCATTTACTTCCTTTTCAAAATAAATAGTTAAAAATCCAAATCCTTACTTTGATTTTGATTTTTCCTTGCATGCTATACAAACAAAGCATATCATTCATAGAGAAGGAAATGAGAGTGGAGATGTAGTGTTACAATCACAGGTAGGGTATAGAGAAAGATCAACTTAATGCAAGGTAGATCCATCCAAAAATCTGTTGCCAGCAGGAAAGAAGCTGTTTTTGAGTTGGCTGGTATGTGACCTTAGACTTTTGTATCTTTTTCCTGATGGAAGAAGGTGGAAGAGAGAATGTCCGGGATGTGTGGAATCCTTAATTATGCTGGATGCTTTGCTGAGGCAGCGGGAAGTGTAGACAGAGTCAAGCATGGGAGGCTGGTTTGCATGATGGATTGACTACATTCATGATATTTTGTAGTTTCTTGTGGTCTTGGGCAGAGCGGGAGCCATACTAAGCTGTGATACAACCAGAAAGAATGCTTTCTATGGTGCATCTGTAAAAGTTGGTGAGAGCTGTCACTGCAATGCCAAATTTCTTAAGTCTTCTGAGCAAGTAGAGGCATTGGTAGGATTTTTTAATGATTGTGTCAGCATGGGGATCCAGGATAGGTTGTTGGTGATCTGAATACTGATCACCAAATGCAAATTTCTACCCACTGCCTTTATTTTGTTTACTTACATGCACATCCCAGAAAATGAGGCATTGTCTATAGCAGATCCATCATTTGTCTTTTATATTCAACCTCCAAACACAAACAGACTAGTGCCAGAACTGGAGGTTGGATTCTGAAGTCTTCTAGTGGATCTGGAACACCACAATGAAGAATCACAATCATTTACCATGTTACACAGAGGTTAAAACTGTAATTTCTGTGGGGGGTAGGGTTCCGTAGCACAGCTTCCATGTTGCATTCAGTGTCAGACTCTCTGGGAACTGTGAGATCTGGGTTATATATGTTTAATAATAAAGGTTGGTGAAGGGTGATTTATATCCTTAAATTAAATGTGGGTAATAATGCAAATAAGAATAAGAAAGTCATAGACTTGCTGCATAATATGTCTGTGTAATTCACCACAATAGGGGAAGAGAGTAATATATCTGAAATTCCAAGGAAATTAATAACAGATCAAGCAGTGGAACTGAACATTATTAACAGAAGCAAGAAAGCAATGTTAGAAATAATAAAGGCAATAAAGACTGACACATGCCCTGGACCTGATGATTTCCATCCTTGGGTGTCGAAGAATCGAGCTGAAAATGTCGCAACTATTTACATCATAATCTTCCAAATATCTCTCAATTCAAAATTGTTCTCTTTAAATTGAAAATTGTCAATGTAATTATAGATGTGTTGGGTTAATTTCTGGAATGGGAAAGTTCCTGAAATCTATAAATAAGGAGAGAATAACTGAACATTTAAAGAAAGCTGCACAATAAAGAAAATCATTATGAGTTTATGAACAGTACATTATGAATATTAAAACTGCCTTTTTGGGAAAGTATTAAATTAGGAGACAAGGAATATATATGGATTGCAATTCTTACTTTTTATCAAAGTGTTTAGAGTTCTGATCCAAGAAACAAACACTAGAAAAGTAAAATTTCTGGAATAAGTTCCTTTTAATTAAAAATTGTCAAGAGGTCACATGCAAACTGACACTTTTCTATTCATTTTATGAAGGTCATGCTGAGTTTATATATGAACGCTGGTGAATAATTGGGTCTGTGATGATTTCTCGACCACAACAGTGATTGGCTCTATACCACAGATGGAACTCTGCCACCTCATCCGCCATGGAATTGGAGCGGGTGAGAGACCGAAAATGAAAATCTCCTTTGAGCTCAGATAGGAAATTCCAGTCTTACCCAAGCGAGGCGTATAATCCTGCCTCATATCTTTTATATTTTTCCTTGGCCTGAACATTACATTGACAGGACCTCAGATCTTACAAAATTTCTGCATTATACAAAATGCCCAATGGTATGTTGAGTTCTTTGTCTAAGTCCATTGAGCAAATTCCCACCTCACACATAGTTCCTGATTAATTTGACTTCTTTCACAGATTCTCTGAGCCATCTTATCAGATTTAGGCAAGTTCTGTACCAAGTAATCTTTCAGTTGTTTGCTCCTATCCACTTTCTTATTGTGAAAAACAAATTGCAACTTTGGTTTTTGTTTTGTAAAATTTATTGCATTGCAGGTAAAATTTTGTCATTTGTTAAGTTTGGTCAATTTACAGCAAAATTCTATATTCCTATGTATGTAATTTATATAAACCTATGGAAAACCATCAACTTTTTCATCAAAGCCTGTGAGTTTAAATGAAAAATCCAGGAATTAAAGTCAAATGATTGCTCAGGAGATTGTTTTATAAATGTGTGCCTTTGAGATTTAAGTGCTTTAGAATCTGGTTGTATTGTTCCTGATTCACTGTCTCTCATCTCTGTTCTCTTAAGCAATCATTTCCTGATGCTTGTTACTGGAACGACTCAGGGCTCCATATACACTCAAACATGTTAATGAACCTGCCGTTGTTATTTGGTGTGCTGTCTGGAAACAATACACATCTCTCTAACCTGTGCTCAGTGCTCCTTCCACTTACATTGTTAGCTACTTCAGAACTTGAATAGCAGGTTAGGTGTAAAGATTCGCATTCTAATCAGTAATCTGTAAACTGTCTGTGCTGATATGTGTGCTTTTGGAGACCAGAACACCTCATTTGCCTGACGAAGACTATAAAGCCAAAAGCTTGCAAGTTTACTATCAAATAAATCGGTTGGATTTAAAACTGGTGTTGCAGACTTCTTACATTGTTATTTGGGACAGTGTTACCATTAATGGGTTAGAGGGAGCAGAAGTTCTGCTCTGTCTTTATTTTGTAAGTGGCTGGAATCAATAATATCTATCTTGAGTCTATTTTCTCTCTCACTTTGAGTGTGCACAATTCTGGTAGTGTTGAGGCATGAACGCGAATGAAAGCAAATGTTAGCCTGTTTTGTGGTTTCACAGAGAACACAGCACTTACTTTATTGTGCAGAATGAGGACTGAGCGCCTCAGTCTATTGTGCATCTCTGTGCAGGGAGCTTTACCACTCATTCTCTATGTTTCCTCAATAGTCACTTTCTGCAAAGTAGGTAATTTAAATGCAATCCTAATTCTGTTTTAATAGATTGATTGGTATGTGTTTTGAGTTACTGAATGCATTGGTCAAAGATCTGGTACTTTTGCTGCTGCACCCTGTTCCTCCTGAGGCTAATCAAAGATATCAAGTCCCTGATTAAATGGTTTATCTTTTCCATTAAACTCCATTGAGGTTTCTTACAACCGAATGAAAACCACCTGCTATTTCACACTGTTTAATCTTTCCAGCTGATTCCCTGGCCAATGCAATAGTTTGGTCTTTAACTAGTCTTGGTTACTGTGGTTTAAAAGTGGTGTTCTAATTCAAACTGAGGTTCTCATTGTTCTTCAAACTTCCTTTAACAATTCAGTTCTTTTATTCATCCATGACGTCCAATTTAATTGAAAATGTTACTCAGAAAAATAAGAAGTAACAAATACTATATAAATGAGCAAATAAATCATTCCAGACAAACCTGATTGAGTGTCTTTAATGTGAACACTACACCTGTCCCTGTTGTTAGTTCAGTTCCACCAGCGAACACGATACAGGAAAAAGTAAAAACTTTCATTGATCTATGGATCTTCCTGAAACCTGTTACTTTCCAATTCTACTTGAAAAGCACAGAAATTACATCTTAAAGTTTGATCATCATATTGAATATTCATTGTTTCCCTTTCTCAGTGTAGTAACACGGTGGTTGTGAAAGGGTCCAACTTCCTATTCTTAGAAACCAGCTTCTGAACTCTTGTCAGCAGCATCATGTCAGATAAAGTATTCTGTTTGGAAATATACAATTGGAAGAATTACTGTCTCTTTATAGTAATTTAAATCTTTAAAATGTTGGAAAATAATGGCATTGATGGACTTGACTAATTGGTCCTGTCTTTGGTCACGTGAGTAACTCAAAGCAGCAGATAATAATGTCAGTTTTAGATGAACCACATTTGGATGTTGGGCAGATTGTTGGAAAATGTGGCTGTGGTTTATCTAAAGCTGTGGAACTAAAATAATCATGAACTAAAATGAATCATGTATTACTCACAGGATCAAAACTCATGACCAATTTGCCCAATATGTACAGATCTGCAAAAACACTAATTAAACTTGTGCTCCAGTGTTGTTTTGAAGTGTTTTGTTAATGTAGTAATGTGGCTCCTTTAAGACGTAATCCTTTGTGGCCAAACCCTATGAATGATAATGCAGGAAGCCAGGCCAATTCATAGTGATTATGCACATCCTTAAACTTGGAGGACCTCAGTTGGATCCAAAAGGGGAAGAGAGGAAATCTGTGCATATATTTTTTCAGTGTGTATATAGTTAATGCCATTTAATAAATGCTTCTTGCTACTGAAGCCACATCAAGTTGCCTTCCATTTTTGAACTGGGAATGAGGAAAAACTATGTCAATTACTGGGAGATCGTGGAGGGAAGGAAAGTGGCTGTTGAAACCAAAAAGAAAAAGATACAGATGCCTTGAAGAGGGAAGAGAGACCTGTTTCACCCAGAAGTTGAAAACTGGGGGCAATAAAACCAAAGGTTGCATTATTTCTTCGTGGCTACGAAGATCACTACAGAGGAAAACAAAACTGTTTTACTGCTGTTTAATAATCTGGCTGAAGAACCCAACAAGTGATCTGAAACTTATATATTAAATCAGGTTCAACTCAACAAGGTGCTACCTACTGAGATAGTTCAGAAACTGAGCACTGATCTCCGCAAATGGAGGTGAATACAGGAGCCACAGGGAACTAGCAATCAGATACCTCCAGAAAGGTCCACAAATCTTGAGTTTGAGTCACTCCAAGGACAATTTATTAACGAGAGAGATGTTGAAGATATTGGGTTTAGTTGCAGTACTGGTTTCCTGTCGGAACAAAGCAGCACTTTCTAAAACCCAATACCACTCCCATCTAGAAGAAGCAGGGCAGCAGATACATGGAAACACCTCTGCCTGCAAGATCCCTTCCAAGCTACTCATCATTCTGACTTGGGAAGATGTCACCCACTGTTCCTTTGCAGTCACTGGGTCAAAACCCTGGAACTCCCCCCTTATCAGCCTTTTGGGTCAACCCACAGCATGTGGATTGCAGTGATTCAAGAAGGCAGCTGACTATCACCTGCTAAAGTGCAACTAGGCTTCGGCTGGCCAGCTAGTGACATCCGTGTCTCAAAAGTATGGCCTATTCTTGTTCCTAACATAAATGAGTCTAGGGCTGTGTGTGTGTGTGTGTGTGTGTGTGTGTGTGTAGGCAACTGTATCTCAGTGAGAGTCACTATGTATGCAATTGTATCCAGTGACAGTTTGTGTGTGAAACACCTCATAATAAAACAAAAAGCAGAGTTACCAATTCTTGTGATTGAGAGTCACAGGCTTGTCTTGTATCGAGACTAGTTGAAACACATAAAATTGCACTGGCTGGAGATTTTTGATATCTGAGATGAAAGTTGACACAAGATCCTGTGCAGACACTCAGAAGATTTTCAGAAGGGACTGTGCCAATTATAAGAGACATGAGCAAAACTTTTCTTGCATCTCGAGACTCCATCTAAATTCTTTCGAGCCTGCATAATGTCTTATGCAGTTTGCCATGAAGTGGAATTAGAGTTGAAAAAATTGGAAGACTTGAGTGTCATAAACCCAGTGCTGTTTTCTGGATGGGTTGCACTCTTAGTCCTGATTCTGAACCCAGATCAGACTATGAGAATCAATGGAGACTATAATTTAGCTGTGAACTGGAGAGATCAGATCGATTCATACACCACTCTGAGAATGAAAAATCTCTGTGCTAATTCAGCAATAAGTTTGGAGTATACCAAGTTAGATCTTGGTCATGCATACCAGAAATTGGAGTTGGATCAAGACTCCTCAAAGGTTGGTCATCAAAAACACCACAAAGGGATATGTCAGGGTACTCATTTGCCATTTAGGGTCTCACCAACCTGTGCCATTTTCCAGTGCACTGTGGAAAGTTTGATGCAGGGAATCCCCAAAGTGGTGTTATATTTGGATGATGTCCTAATTACTACAGCATGCCCTGAAGAACACGGGCAAACCTGAAAGAGGTTGAGAAAAGGTTTAAAGTAACATCCACTTGAAAGAGGAGAAGTGCACCTTTCAATCTAATAACTAGATGTCCAGCTAATGAAGTCTATAATGGTCACAGCCATTGTTGACAGATTGCAGCAGATTTTTGTCATTCATGACATCCCTGAGGTCTTAATGGCTGACAGTAGCACAGCACTTACAGCTCAGGAGATCTGCTAGTTTCTCAGGTCAAATGGGATACACCATGTTCTGTCAGCTTCTAACCACCCAGTCTCTAAAGGCTTGGGGGGAACGAGCCACAAAAACATTTAAAGTTTTAATGAAGAAGAAAGTTTGAATGCCACTGACCTTATGTTTGACAACTTCTTGTTATCTTATAATACTATGCAAAGTGCTACCACCAGCATTTTGTCAGTTGAACTATTAATGGGGCGATGCCTGTGAACTCACTTGGATTTGGTGGTTCTACATTTGTCAGGGAAGGTGGAGGCTAGGCAACCTCCCAAAAAGAGCACAATGACCTGAAGAAAGAAGACGGAGTGTCAGAGGTCAACAGCCTCGTCATAAAGAGAAACATTCTCAGTGGATCAGCCTGGGTGGCTGGAGGAACTGGAGACAGTTTCATCTGTGTTGGGAGCACAAGGTCCCCATGTAAAGAAACTTGTGGATCATTTGCTGCTGGAGAAAGATCAAGTATAATTAACCCTGGCAGAAGTTAGTTTTTATTGTAATTATCACAAGAAAATGTGGAGTACATACATCCAGAGATTTATTGTACGTATTAAATTTCCCAGTTTCAACTAGGAAATAATTCAAAGAACGATACCGTAGAGGAATAGACCACTCAGTACACTAAGCCTGCACCAATATACGGTTTCTATCCCTCTGTTCACTTCCCGTTCATGTGTCTATGAAGATGCACCTTGAATGTTGCAAAAATGCCAGCTTTCACCACCTTCACTGGTAATGCATTCCAGGCACCCTCCTCCCTCTGTGTGAAAATCATTCCCTGCACATCTCTCCTAAACTTACCAGCTCTCATCTTAAACATGTGCCCTCTTGTAGTTGACCCTTCCACCCTGGAAAAAAAGCATCTGCTATCCACCCTATCTATGCATAGAACATAGAACATAGAACATTACAGCACAGAACAGGCCCTTCGGCCTTCGATGTTGCGCCGACCAATATAAAAAGCAATGCCCCTCCAAACTAAACCATTCCCTTCTCTTCCATATACTTATCAACTAACCTCTTAAACGCCACCAAACTTGGCGCATCTACAACTGCTGCAGGCAGGGCATTCCACTCCCGAACCACCCTTTGGGTAAAGAACCTACCTCTGATATCCGTCCTATAACTATCACCCCTTAATTTAAAGCTGTGTCCCCTCGTGCTAGCTTTCTCCATCCTAGGAAAAAGGTTATCACTGTCCACCCTATCTAAACCTCTAATCATCTTATATGTTTCGATTAGGTCTCCTCTTAGCCGCCTCCTTTCTAACGAAAACAACCTCAAATCCCTCAGCCTCTCTTCATAAGACCTGCCCTCCATACCAGGCAACATCCTGGTAAACCTCCTCTGTACCCTCTCCAATGCCTCCACATCTTTCTTATAATGTGGGGACCAGAACTGCACACAATACTCCAAGTGCGGCCGCACTAGAGTTTTGTACAGTTGCAACATGACGTTGCGGCTCCGAAATTCAATCCCCCTACCAATAAAAGCTAAGACTCCATATGCCTTCTTAACAACCTTCTCGACTTGACTGCCTACTTTCAGGGATCTATGCACATACACACCAAGATCCCTCTGTTCATCAAGACTACTAAGAATCCTACCATTAGCCCTATACTCTATACATTTATTATTTCTGCCATAGTGCATTACCTCACACTTTTCCACATTAAACTCCATTTGCCACCTCTCGGCCCAGCTCTGCAACTTGTCCAAGTCCCTCTGCAAACTATAACACCCCTCTTCACTATCTACCACTCCACCGACTTTAGTGTCATCTGCAAATTTACTAATCCATCCTTCAATACCCTCATCCAGATCATTTATAAAAATTACAAACAGCAGGGGCCCCAAAACAGACCCCTGAGGTACACCACTTGTCACCGAACTCCACGATGAATATCTCCCATCAACCACCACCCTCTGTCTTCTATCTGCTAGCCAATTCCTAACCCAATTAGCTAAATCACTCTCTATCCCATACATCTGCATTTTCTGCAGAAGTCTTCCATGGACCACCTTATCAAACGCCTTACTAAAGTCCATGCCTCTAATAATTTTGTAGACTTCAATCAAGATGCCCTTCAGCCTTCTCCTTTCCAGTGAAAACAATCCAAAATTATCCTATCTCACCTCATACCTAAAATCCTCCAGATCAGGCAACATCCTGGTGTGGCCAAGCAGGCCATTTAAAATGGCGATTTGTAAAGCACTCTGGGACATTTGGGCAAGAACTAAAATGACCGGCTGCAGTTTAAAGACAGAGACAAACAGGATGCAACCCTGATAAGCGAATAAACAGGATATGGCTTTTCTGCAGCATGAAAGAGACTTTCTGGTCACACTGGGTTGTTTCATCTCCAGGATGAAAGAGACTTTCTCGTCATACTGTGTTATTTACTAGACGTAAGGGCACCATGACCCCTTATTTAGAAGGGATGTATGTGACCTATGTGCCTCCAGCACCTACAGACATAGCTGTTGGTGACACGCCCAGAGATCGATGTAGCAGTACCTGCTTGGATTTTTATCGATCAGGGTGATCAAACCCTGATTGATTGGCAATGGCCAAAAGGGGTTAGAAACACAATTGAGTTTTGGAAGTGTTGGTGGCTGTGGTGAGTGTGAAAATTTTCAATTTGCTTTTTTTCTCTATTTCCGGTTGGCAGGTTTTTTGATTGTTCTCTGCTGCTGTAGTTAAGCATGGGGGTAACTGGGAAGGGAATCGGGGAGTATAAAAAGAAAGCGACAGTAGACAGCAGGCAGCATCAGGAGCAGGCAGTGGACTGAGCAGGGAGCAGAGTGAGAGATTTGACGGCTTTGGCTTATTGGGCTTAGGCAAGAGCAGGCTTAGGCAAGATGCTGCTGGTTTTGCAATTGGGTTCATACCTCCAAAGGTGTTCAGGGATCACGGAAAGACGCCTCACCTGCGTATGGTGCCATATGTGGGAGTTCCTGGGGGCAAGATGTTTCCGAAAGTCCACATATGTGTCAAATGTTTGGAGCTGCAGCATCTGAGGGCTCGGGTCAGGCAATTAGAGCGGCGATTGGAAGATATATTTTTAGTCAGGGAAAATGAGGCAATAATAGAAGGGAGGCATAGAAAGGTGGTGAATCTAGAGCCTAAGTGGGGGAGGAGGGGAACTTGAACCTTACAGGTGGGTTACTGTAAGGAAGGGGAAAAAGAAGAGTGGTAACAGTCCAAAGACTTCCCCATTGACAGTCCCCAAAATATAGAGGGCAGAAAGGTGAAAAAGGTAAGGCAAGAGGACCAGAGTACCTCAGAGGGGAGTAAGGGGGCTAGAAGGGAGATAGTGGTGAGCGATGGGAGGGTTAAAGGAATAGATAGGCGGTTCTGTGGTCAAAAGTGGGGCTCCAGTTGGGGGGTAGGCTGAAGAGCAGGTCCTCTAGGGTGGCGATCTCAGGGTTGCTACCAGGGCCAGGTAACAGCAGGGCCAGGAGAAATCAGATCCTACAATTGAATGCATGGCTGAAGGATTGGTATAGGGCAGAGGGTTTTATATTTTTGGATAACTGGGAATCATTTGTGAAAGAAGGGCATCTGTATAGAAGGGACAGGGAACACTTAAATGGGAAGGGCATGAATATCTTAGCTGGGAGGTTAGCTGGAGTGTTTCAGCAGGGTTTAAACTAATATGGAGAGGGGGGAGGGGATGAGACCGATAACTCGGTAAATAGTGAGATTGGGAACGGGATGGGCAATAGTGTAAGCTTGGATGAGAGGAAATATATCAGGGAGAAAGAGGTTCCGGGTGGGCTTGGAGGTCTGGAGTGTGTCTGTTTCAATGAGAGGAGCATAACAGGAAAAATAGATGAGCTTAGAGCCTTAATGTTTGCAGGAACTTGGATGTGTTTGCAGTGACGGAGACGTAGTTAAAGGAAGGGGAGCTGGCAGCTGAATATTCCTGGGTATATGTTTCAGGCGTGACAGAGGAGGTCGAGAAGAGGTGGGGGGGTGGCGTTGTTAGCTAGGGAGTACATCGCAGTGGTGCAGAGGGAGGACAATATAGAAGAGTTGGGAATTGAGTCGCTTTGGGTGGAGTTGAGGAATAGGAAGGGGTCAACTACTATGCTAGGGGTGTATTATAGGCCACCCAGCAGCCTGTGGGCAGTAGAAGAAGGCATATGTAAAGACATTTTGGATAGGTGCAGAAAGAACAGAGTTGTTATAGTGGGAGATTTTAATCTCCCTGGGGTGGATTGGAAGGTACCTAGAACTGGGGGTTTGGATGGGAGGAATTTGTAAAATGTGTACTGGAAGGATCATTGGAGCAGTATGTAGCTAGTCCGACTAGGGAGGGGATTATATTGGATTTATTTCTGAGTAATGAGCCAGGTCAGGTGGTTGAGGTTGTAGTAGGGGAACATGTGGGTAACAGTGACCACAATTCTGTCTACTTTGGGATAAAAATGGAAAAGGATGCTTGTTGCCATTGGGGGAGGGTGCTGAACTGGGGAAGGCTAACTACAATCGGATTAGGCAGGAACTTATGGAAACTGATTGGGAAAGGTTGTTTGAGGGTAAATCCACGTTAGGCATGTGGGATTCTTTCAAGGGAGCACTGAAAATCTTGCAGGAAAGATATGTGCCAGCTAAGAGGAAGAATGGGAAAGGTAGGATTAGAGAGCCGTGGATTACTAGGGATATTGAGGACTTGGTTAGGAAGAAAAGAGAGGCGTATGATAGATCAAAGCAACTGGGACGGAGAGAGCATTAGAGGAATATAGACAGAGTAGGAGGGAGCTCAAACAGGGAGTTAGAAGGACAAAAAGGGGGCATGAAATGGTTTTGGCAGATAGGATTAAGGAAAAACCAAAGGCTTTTTACTCCTATGTTAGGAATAAAAGGGTGGTTAGAGAAAAAATCGGACCTCTTAGGGACAGAGGAAGGGAATTGTGCTTAGAGCCCGAGGGAATGGGAGAGATCCTGAATGAATACTTTGTGTCAGTATTCACGAAGAAAAGGGGTTTATTGACTAGTCCTGTCTCTGAGGGAGCTGTACACCAATTGAAGGAAATATCCATACCGAGGGAGGAAGTATTAGAGCTTTTAGGCAGCATTAAAACTGATAAATCTCCGGGGCCTGATGGCATTTATCCCAGGCTGCTTAGGGAGGTGCAAGGTGAAACTGCTGGGCCTCTGACGCAAATCTTTGTCTCTTCTTTGGACACAGGTGATCTCCCAGAGGACTGGAGAATAGTTAATGTTGTATTGTTGTTTAAAAAGGGTAGTAGGGACAACCCTGGAAATTATAGGCCAATGAGTTTGACGTCAGTGGTAGGGAAGCTGTTGGAGGGGATTCTTAAAGATAGGATGTATAGGCACTTAGAGCATTGTGATCTGATTAGAGATACACAGCATGGCTTTGTTAAGGGGAGGCCTTACGAATCTGGTCGAACTTTTTGAGGAGGTGACGAAAACGGTCGACGAAGGGTGAACTATTGATGTCGTCTATATGGATTTCAGAAAGGCGTTTGATAAAGTCTCTCATGGGAGGTTAGTTGAAAAGGTCAATGCTAATGGAATACAAGGACAGGTAACTAGATGGATAAGTAACTGGCTTGGTAATAGGAGACAGAGAGTAATAGTGGAAGGGTGTTTTTCTAGCTGGAAGTTGGTCACTGGTGGTGTGCCGCAGGGCTCAGTACTGGGACCTCTTCTATTTGTAATATATATGAGTGACTTGGGAGAGGCAGTAAGTGGTGTGATCCGCAATTTTGCAGACGATACCAAGATAGCTGGACTTGCAGATAGTGAGGAGCATTGTCAGGCAATACAGCAGGACATAGATAGGCTGGTAGCTTGGGCAAATAGATGGCAGATGGAATTCAATCCTGATATATGCACAGTGATGCATTTTGGAAGAAAGAATGTAGGGAGGAGGTATATGATAAAGGGTAGACCTATTAAGAATATAGAAATGCAAAAAGACTTAGGGATGCAGGTGCATAAATCTCTGAAGGTGGCAGAGCAGGTGGAGAAGGTTGTGAAGAAAACATATGGTATGCTAGCCTTCATAGGAAGGGGTGTAGAGTAGAAGAGCTGGCCTTTAATGTTCCAGTTGTATAGAACGTTGGTTAGACTTCATTTGAAATACTGCATCCAGTTCTGGTCGCCTTACTACCATAAGGACATGGAGACTCTGGAGAGAGTGCAGAGGAAATTTACCAGGATGCTGCCTAGTATGGAAGGTCTGAGTTATGAGGAGATGTTAGGCAAATTGGGGCTGTTTTCCTTAGAAAGATGTAGACAAAGAGATCTAATAGAGGTGTACAAGATTATGAGGGGTATAGATAGAGTAAACAGTGTTAAGCTTTTTCCTGGGTTGGACTCGAATATCACGAGGAGTCACTGGCTTAGGGTGAGGGGGGTAAGGTATAATTTGAATGCTAGAGGGAGTTTTTTCACACAGAGGGTTGTGGGGATATGGAACGCACTGCCAAGTAAGGTGGTGGAGGCAGGCACTCTGGAGTTATTTAAGAAATACTTGGATGGGCACATGAACAGAATGGGAATGGAGAGATATAGAAAACTGATTTAAAATAGGGATCATGAGCCTTGGGATTTCCCTGGCAAGCGTGTAAATTGTCAATGATATTGATGTATTTCTGTTTTATCCTACAGGTACTTCGGTCCGCCTTGTTGTCTGACAAGGGGCATACACGCGATGGGTCGTGAGAGGGCTACTCTTGGATTTTTTGAGAGTAGCCTAGTGCTTCACGTCGTTAGTGTGCATTTGAACTGGACCAGTTGATGGGCAACACGGCAGCTCAATGATTATCACTGTGCTGTTCAAATACAGGGATTTGGGCGTTTTTCTGTGGGACTTAGCATGTTCTCCCCGTGCTTGCGTGGGTTTTCTCCGAGTGCTCCAATTTTCTCCCATACCCCAAAGATGGGTTCTTAGGCTGATTGGGAAAACAATTTCTCCCTAAATTGTCTCGCATATTTGGTTCCAATCCATAGATGTATAAACATAGACAGGGATCATGGGTAGAAGTATGAACATCGAGGTGGAGACACGGGCTTGTTGGGTCGAAGGGCCTGTTACCCATGCTGTTTTGTTCTTTGTTTTTTGATTTCTCACAGCCAAGAATCTCTCTCTCTCTCTCTCTCTCTCTGATCCCATGAATGAGCTACAACAATGATGAACATCGCCAACGACGACCAGCACGAGGAGAGCTGCCACACCCGAGAAGAAAGGAAAGAAGATTAGAGCCAGAGAGCCAGATCAGACCAAAGGACCAGACTACGCAGAAGATAACTGAGACCAGCGCACAAATAAAGGCCAATACCTGTTTGGGTACTTGCCAGTCATGTAAAGTGAAGGTCTTGTATTGGACTTGAACTTTAGTATTTTCCTGTAAGATAGCTTATTGTTGGTTGGGTGGGTGACTATTGATTGTGTGGGTTTAAATAAATATTGGTTATACTAACAAGACGTGTACTCATAGTTATTTGTCTACCATATAGGGGTTAAAACATACTATGCAGCAGGCAACACTGGTAAATGTTCTTTGCACCTCTCCAAAGCATCCACATCATTCTGATAGTATGACAACCAGACTAGCACACAATATTCCAAATGCAGCTTAACTAAAGTTTTATACAGCTGTAACATAACTTGTTACTGCAGTGCTCACAGTCAACTTCTCAATTTAAGAACATGAGAAATAGGAGCAGGAGTAGGCCATCTAGCCCCTTGAGCCTGTCCCATCATTCAATAAGACCATGGCTGATCTGAAGTGAATTAGTTCCACTTTCCAGCTTTCTCTCCATAACCCTTAATTCCCTTATCTATCAGAAATCTATCTAACTGTGACTTAAATATATTCAGCAAGGTGACCTCATCACTTCAATTGGCAGAAAATTCCAGAGATTCATCACCCTTTGAGTGAAGAAGTTCCTCCTCGACTCTGTTCTAAACTGCCCCCCCCCCTCAATTTAAGGTTGTGCCCTCTATTTCTGCTATGCTTTCTAAGCAGGAAGAATCTCTCCACCTCTACCCTATCTAGAGATAGATAGAGTAGAAGTACACTACCCTATCATTATCTGGTAGGTTTCTATAAGATCTCCTCTCAGCCTTCTAAACTCTAATGAGTACAGGCCCAGTCTATTCAATTTCTCTTCATAAGCTAACCCCCTCATCTCCGGTATCAGCCTGGTGAATCTTCTCTATACTCTCTCCAAGGCCAATATATCCTTTTGCAATACGGGAACCAAAACTACACACAGTGCTCCAGTTGTGGCCTCACCAGTGCCCTGTACATTTGCAGTAAGACCTCCCTGCTTTCATATTCTATCCCACTCGCTAAAAAGGCTAACATTCCATTCACCTTCTTGATCACCTGCTGCACCTGCAGATTGGGTTTTTGTGATTCGTGCACAAGGACCCCCAGGTCCCTCTGCACAGTAGCATGCTGCAGCTTTTCACCCTTTAAATAATAATCCCTCCTACTATTATTTCTACCAAAGTGGATAACCTCACATTTGCTAATTTGGAGCAGTGGTTATGCACACTTTAATTTTACAGACATCAGCAGTTATCTCGTCACTAGCTTTGTGTGGTTACGTGCATTAGCGAATTGGGCTCCAACAATTAGCTTCCAATCACATTCCTTCAAAAACAACTGTTAACTAAAGAGGAACTTATTGTTTCAGTTCAGCTTTATCTCAAGGTAAGCTGACCATCTGGACCTCAAGATCTCTTTTTTGGTCTTTTTTATACACTAACATGATGTTATTTGCTAACCACAACATAACTGGTGGTTGCAGCTATTCCTGTAGACACATACACATTAGTTTCTAAAGATCACAGTCTTAATTTATTTCAATAGTCCCTCCTTTTTTAGGATTATGCGTCAATAATCTGATCGATCAATGATAACAAAGTTCCTGTATTGCTGGTCCGGCAAATATTACACAGCCTTTCTGTGTTGTGCTGTGCATATACCTGACACGTAACTCACAGGTTACATGTTTATAGATAATTTCTCATCTTGTCCTTCTGTCTGTCATTGCCATCTTTGGGTGTTCCCCTCAGTTGGCACACTGTTTGTACCATTTTTCTGTGAAGTGTGATCCGAATCACTTTGTATAGGTATTCCCCATCTAGGAATTACCTCCTCACCAGTATTCTAGCCGCCATGGTAAGCAGTACAATTTCTGATAGGGAATGCTTCTACTCAGCTGGTAAACTGGTCTATAGAACATAGAACATAGAACATTACAGCACAGAACAGGCCCTGCGGCCTTCGATGTTGTGCCGACCAAAATAAAAAGCAATGCCCCTCCAAACTAAACCATTCCCTTCTCTTCCATATACTTATCAACTAACCTCTTAAACGCCACCAAACTTGGCGCATCTACAACAGCTGCAGGCAGGGCATTCCACTCCCTAATCACTCTTTGAGTAAAGAACCTACCTCTGATATCCGTCCTATAACTCATACCCCTTAATTTAAAGCTGTGTCCTCTCATGCTAGCTTTCTCCATCCTAGGAAAAAGGCTATCACTGTCCAAACAATAGGTTTTACCATGGGATTAGCAGTAGTGCTGTAAAATCTATTTGCAGGTGCTTCCAGATCCCTTTTGGTCATGGCTGGTATCCCATATTAATTTTAACCAGTTGGAGTTATCCCTCTCTTGTTGCTTCTGATGTGCTTTGATTGATGAAAGTAGGTATCCTAAATGCTTTCTTAACTATCCTATTCACTTGCTCTGCCGACTTCAGGAATCTGTGATTAAGTAACCCAAGATCCCTCTGCTCCTCTGAGCTTCCCAGTGTCCTGCCATTATTAAATACTTCCTCACCTTATTTCTTCTTCCAAACCACATCACCTGGCACTTATCAAATTTAAACATCATTTGCCACTGCTCTGCCTATCTGACCAACCTACCTATATCTTCCTATAACCTACAACCATCATATTTACTCTTAATCACCATACCAATCTTGGTGCCATCTGTAAGCTTGATTACTGTTCCCCCTACATTTTCATCTGTATCATTTATGTATACAACAAACAATAAGTGTCCCAGTACTGAAACTTGTGGTACACTGCTGGACACTGGCATTCAGTCACTCAAACAGCTTTCTACCCATTACCCTTTGAGTCCTATTACAAATCCAGTTTCTGATCCATTTCACCAAGTTTCCCTGAATTCATGTGTTTTAATCTTCTCAATCAGTCTTCCAAATGGAATCTTGTCAAAGGCTTGGCTAAAATCCACATAAACTGCATTTCCTGAATTTCCCTCATGCACACAGTTGATCACATTTTTGAAAAATTCTAATAAATTTGTTAGGCCATGCTGACTATCCCTAATTAGTCTATGCTTTTCCAACTGGATATTAGTCGTGTCCTTCAGAATTTTCTCCAATAATTCCCCTACCACAGATGTGTGACACTCTAGTTTGTAATTTCCTTGTTCATATTGATCACCTTTCTTGTAAAATGGAACAACACTAGCCACCCTTTAATCTCCCTGTGTAAGACGTCTCACAACACCTGGTTAAATTCCAACAGGTTTATTTGATAGTAAACACTACAAGCTTCCGGAATGCTGTTCCTTCATCAGGTGAGTAGAGAGTTTTGATCAGAAACAGGGCATATAAAGGCACACATAGTTTACAGAATACTGATTAGAATGCGAGTCTTTACTGTTAATCTGCTATTCAAATTTTAAAGGTGCAGACAATGTGAGTGGAGATAGCATGAAGCATAGGTTAAAGAGATGTGCATTGTTTTCAGACAGGACAGTAAGTGAGATCTTGCAAGTTCAGGCAAGTCATGGGGGTTACAGATCATGTGACATGAACCCAAGCTCTCGGTTGAGGCCCTTTTCATGTGTGTAGAACTTGGCTATCAGTCTTTTCTCAACAACTCAGCGCTGTCCTATGTTGTGAAGGCCACCTTGGAGAATGTTTACCCAAAGATAAGAGGCTGAATGCCCATGACCACTGAAGTGTTTGCCAACAGGAAGGGATCAGTCTTGTCTGATGATTATCGAGTGGTGTTCATTTGTCTGTTGTCGTAGTGCCTACATGGTCTCCCAATGTACCATGCTCCGGGATATCTTTTCCTGCAGCATATTAAGTAGACAACATTGTCCACATTGGATCGTAACAGGATCTTGTAGATACATATAAGATAATGAAGGAGCTAGATAGGGTAGAAGTAGAGAGATTCTTTCTACTTGGAAAGGAAACCAGAACTAGATGGTGCAGCCTCAAAATAAGGCGGGGGGCAGTTTAGGACAGAGTTGAGGAGGAACTTCTTCTCTCAGAGGGTAGTGGATTTCTGTAACTGTCTGCCAATTGAAGAGGTGGAGGCTACCTTGTTGAATATGTTTACATCACGAGTAGATAGATTTCTGATTGATAAGGGAATTAAGGGTTATGGGGAACAGTCGGGTAAGTGGAACTGATCCACTTCAAATCAGCCATAATCTCATTGCATGGCGCAGCAGGCTCAAGGGGCTAGATGGCCTACTCCTGCTCCTATTTCTTATGTTCTTATGTTCTTATATAGCAAGAGCCTGTGCCGTGTATCTGGTGGATGGTGTTCTCATGTGAGATGATGGCATCCATGTCGATGACCCGGCATGTCTTTCAGAGGTTGCTGTGGCAGGGTTGTGTGGTGTTGTGGTCACTGTTCTCCTGAAGGCTGGATAGTTTGCTGTGGACGATTGTTTGTCTGAGCTTGTGTGATTGTTTGAAGGCAAGAAGTGGAGGTGGGGGAATGGCTCTGGCAAGATGTTCATCTTCATCAATGACATGTTGAAGACTCCAGGAAGATGTCGTAGCTTCTGCGCTTCAGGGAAGTACTGGACAACGAAGGGTACTCTGTTCACCATGTCCCGTGTTTGTCTTCTAAGGAGGTTGATGCGGTTTTTCGCTGTGGTGCATCAGAACTGTTGATCGATGAGTCGAACGCCATATCTTGTTCTTATGAGGGCATCTTTCAGCGTCTGGAGGTGTCTGTTGCAATCCTCCCCATCTGAGCAGATCCTGTGTATATGGGTGGAAGCTGGAGAAATGGAGCATTGTGAGCATATCTGTGGGCTTGCAGTACAGTGAGGTGCTGAGATGACCGTTCTTGATGGAGATGTGTGTATCACATCTTAAGTTGCAGAAACACCTGTCTACTCCCTAGACTAAGGAATTCCTATTGCTCTTCCTTTCTTCTTCCAACTCCCTCTACAGTTAAGTTGCTTGTGGTGCCAGAAGCTTGGCTCTGACTGTGTTCCTCCAAGATACCAGCGCGCTCATCAACTTCCAAAATAGAATACTGGAATACTGGCGAGTAAACAAGACCCCAGTGCATTCCTGCACTACCTCCCTGTTCTTCCTGGATCATCTGGTGGTCATTCATTCCCTTCTTTCTTATAGTGCCTTGAGCTGTGAAAGACCACTTCTCTCAATATGCTATCCGTGTAATTTTCAGCCTTGTAGATGTGTCACAGTGTCTCCAGTTGCTGCTCAAGCTCTGAAATCCAGAGCTCCAGATTCTGCAGCTGGGAGCACTTCCTGCACCTGTTGTCATAGAGCAAAAGAAAATTGCAGCATAGGAACAGGCCCTTTGGCCCTTCAAGCTTGCACTGACCATGCTGCCTGATTGAACTATAATGCCCTAATCTTCCAGGGACCAAATTTCTTTATTCCCATTCTATTCATGTATTTGTCAAGACAGCTCTTAAAAGTCATTATCGTATCTGCTTCCATTACTTCCCCCAGCAGTGACGTCCAGGCACCCACCGCTCTCTGTATAAAAAAACTTGCCTCATACATCTCCTTTAAACTTTGCCCCTCAAACGTTAAACTATGCCTCCTAGTAATTGACTCTTCCATTGTTGAAAAAAGCTTCTAACTATCCACTCTGCTCACACTCCTCAAAATCTTGTAGACTTCTATCACATCATCCTTCAACCTCCATTGTACCAATGAGAACAAATCAAGTCTTTCCAACCTCTCCTCAAAGCTAATGCCCTCCATACCAGACAATATTCTGGTAAATCGTTCTATACCTTCTCCAAAACATTCTTCTGATAGTGCGGCAACCAGTATTGAACACTATATTCCAAATGTGGTCTAACTAAGGTTCTATAAAGCTGCAACATGACTTGCCAATTTTTAAACTCGATGCCCTGGTCGATGAAGGCAAGCGTGCCATATGCCTTCTTGATTACCATCTCCACCTACATTGTTACTTTCAGTGACCTGTGTACCTATACACCCAGATCCCTTCACCAATCAATTTCTTAAACGTTCTGGCATTTACTGTATATTTCCATCTTTATCAAACCTTTCAAAATGCATTATCTCACATTTGTCCAGATTAAACTCTATCTGCCATCTCTTTGTCCAAGTCTCCAACTGATCTATATCTTGCTGTATCCTTCGACGATACTCGTTGCTATCCGCAATTCAACCAAACATTGTGTCATCCTCAAACTTACTAATCAAACCAGTTATATCTTCCTCTGAATAATTTATGTATATTACAAACAGCAAAGGTCCCATCACTCATCCCTGAAGAACACCACTTGTCACAGCCCTCCATTCAGAAACATACCCTTCCACTGCTACCCTCTGTCTTATTTGACCGAGCCAGTTTTGTATCCATCTTCCAGTTCATCTCTGATCGTTATGTGACTTCACCTTCTGTACCAGTCTGCCATGAGGGACCTTACTGAAGTCCATGTAGACAACATCCTACCCTCATCAATCGTCTTTGTCACTTCCTCAAAAAATTCT
Organism: Sphyrna mokarran; assembly: GCA_024679065.1. Taxonomy (NCBI): domain Eukaryota; kingdom Metazoa; phylum Chordata; class Chondrichthyes; order Carcharhiniformes; family Carcharhinidae; genus Sphyrna; species Sphyrna mokarran. Next base: position 68,656,976 of record JAGIQG010000014.1, on the reverse strand, counting down.
TCACAAAACCATGTTGCCTTTCGCTAATACATCCACTTATTTCCAAGTGTGAGTAAATCGTGTTTCTAAGACTCCTCTCCAATAATTTTGCTACCAGTGATGTAAGGCTCACCGGCCTGTAATTACCTGGATTATCCTTGTTATCCTTCATAAACAAAGGAATAACATTGGTTATTCTCCAATACTTTGGGACTTCCCCTGTAGCCAGTGAGGATACAAAGATTTCTCTCAAGGCCCCAGCAATTTCCCTCATGTATGCAGAATTTGGTTATCAATCTCTGTTCAGTGACTCTGCATGTCATGTGTCATGAAGGTTGCCTTGAAGAATGCTTACCTGAAGATCAAAGGCCAAATGCCCATGACTGCTGAAGTTTTCCCCAACAGGAAAATCACCAGGTCTTGCCTGGTGATTGTCGAGCAGTGGCTATTCTAGTAAGTGTCCTACACAGGTCCGCAGCTCCCCGCTGTTTGAACAGTGGCTGTCCCAGTGAGTGTCCAGTGGCTGTCCCAGTGAGGTTGTCCCTGCTGAAGCATGCCCCTCACAGGTATGGTGCTCTCTGCCAACTAAAACTGAATGAAGTCCCCAGTCCCTGCACTATCTTTATTCTTGTCACAGTATGCTGCATTTGTGGGATAATGGGGGAAAGGCAATTCAGGGATTCAGAGATTGAGGCCATGTGGGTCTTTGAGAGAATTTTAATCTCATGATATTGTTTACTTAGGAGACAATGTAGATCAGTGAGGTCAGCAGGGACAGTGGAATGGGATTTGCTGTGAGCTAAAACATGAGGTTTAAATCCAACCGATTTATTTGATAGTAAACTCACAAGCTTTCAACCTATGACCTTCGTCAGGTGAATGAGCTGTGCTGGTATATAGGAGACAGAGAGTAATAGCGGAAGGGTATTTCTCTAGCTGGAGGTCGGTCACTAGTGGTGTGCCGCAGGGCTCAGTACTGGGACCTCTTCTATTTGTAATATATATAAATGACTTGGAAGAGGGAGTAAGTGGAGTGATTAGCAAGTTTGCAGATGATACAAAGATGGCTGGACTTGCAGATTGTGAGGAGCATTGTCAGGCGATGCAGCAGGACATAGATAAGCTGGTAGCTTGGGCAGACAGATGGCAGATGGAATTCAATCCTGATAAATGTGAGGTGATGCATTTTGGGAGAAAAAATGTAGGGGGGAGGTATATGATAAAGAGTAGACCTGTTAAGAGTATAGAAAGGCAGAGGGATCTGGGGGTGCAGGTGAACAAGTCTCTGAAGGTGGCGGAGCAAGTGGAGAAGGTTGTGAAGAAAGCATATAATATGTTAGCCTTTATAGGAAGGGGTTTAGAGTACAAGAGCTGGCCTTTAATGTTGCAGTTGTATAAAATGCTATTTAGACCTCATTTGGAATACTGTGTCCAGTTCTGGTTGCCTTACTACCGGAAGGACCTGGAAACTCTGGAAAGAGTGCAGAGGAGGTTTCCCAGGATGCTGCCTGGTATGGAAGGTCTGAGTTACGAGGAGAGATTAGGCAAATTGAGACTGTTTTCCTTAGAAAGACGGAGACTTAGAGGAGATCTGATAGAGGTGTACAAGATTTTGAAGGGAATAGATAGAGTAAACAGGGCTAAGCTTTTTCCTAGGATGGACTCAAATAGCACGAGGGGTCATGGGCTTAGGGTGAGGGGGGTAAGGTATAATTTGGATGCTAGAGGGAGTTTTTTCACACAGAGGGTGGTGGGGGTATAGAATGCGCTACTAAGTAAAGTGGTGGAGGCAGGTACTCTGGAGTTATTTAAGAAATACTTTGATGGGCACATGAACAGAATGGGAATGGAGGGGTATAGAAAATTGATTTAAAATAGGGATCATGAGCCTTGGGAGTCCCTGGGAAGTGTGTAAATAGATGATGATATTAATCTACTTGTTTTTATCCTACAGGTGCTTTGGTCCACCTTGTTGTCTAACGAGGGGCGTACACGCGATGGGTCGTGAGAGGACTTCTCTTGGACCTTTTTCAAGAGTATCCTACTGCTTCACATCGTTAGTGTGTGGACTGGACCTTCTGATGGGCAACACGACAGCGCAGTGACTATCGCTGTGCTGTGCAGATACATGGATTTGGGCCTGTATCTGTGGGAGTTTGCGCATTCTCCCCGTGCTTGCGTGGGTTTTCTCAGGGAGCTCTGGTTTTCTCCCACATCCCAAAAATGTGCTCTTAGGCTAATTGGCAAAACAAATTCTCCCTAAATTGTCTCAAATTTGGTTTTTAATCCATAGATCTATAAACATGGACAGGGATCGCATGTAGAAGTGGGAACATTGAGGTGGCGGCACGGGCTCGTTGGGCCGAAGGGCCTGTTTCCCATGCTGTTTTGTTCTTTGTTCTTTGTTCTTTGTATGTGTGCTGTTGGAGACCAGAACACCTCATTCACCTGACGAAGGCCATAGGGTCAAAAGCTTGTGAGTTTACTGTCAAATAAATCGGTTGGATATAAACCTGGTGTTGTCAGACTTCTTAATGTGTTTACCCCAGTCCAACGCCGGCATCTCCACATCTTAGCTAAAACATGAACATGAATGAGCTCAAGTTTGCAGAGATAAGAATGTGGGAGAACAACCAAGAATTACTGGAATTATTCAGTGGATTTTTCCAGCCCTGCTCCGAAGGATGCAGCAAGCTAACCAAAATTCCATTGATGCCTGCAATATGGTAGAATGTTACCGGCCGCATTCTGCCAGAGTAATCAGCCTGAGCATTTGGCATCTCCACGATGGCGGTGAATCCTGCGGCTCGGGCTTCTTGTTGGGCCTGGTCCAAGTGAAATTTGATATTCTGGCCTGTCTGGGCATACAGGGCATCCTATATAGCTGTGAAATTCTGCACACATCTGGGGGAGGAGGAGGGGGGATCTGGAAGGAGCCAGTGGCATAAATGTTCAGAACAGCCATCAATTTGACAGCCAGGGAGACTGGGTGCCCCCTCCACCTCCTCCACCATCCCAAGGTGCCGGGTCCTGCAACAAGTGGCATAGGTGTTGTGCTGTCTCTTTTTGGAGCCAGAGCTGTGGACAGCACATGAATATTTGTTCCAATGACACGCATGTGTGGAGCTGCCGGGGTCTCCTGCATCTGCCCTCTGAACAATTGGTGGCCATTTTCTACCTCTGGTTACTGTCTCCCTCTACTCCTGTGAGTGGTAAGGTCTGGGCTTCCTCTGCCCACAATTCATCCACCTGTTCTTCCTCCTCAGCTCCAGCAGCAACCAAAAGAACAGCAAGATCAATTGGTTGCATTGCAAAAGCCATCTTGCCAATCTGAAGGGGTTGGGGGAAGGATTTGAAGAAGGGAAGAAACACATTGGAGAGGTTAAAGAACAAATCTTGCCCCGAGCCCAGCAACACGCACTGCTCATACTACCCATCCCACTCACATGCTCCACAGCAACACAATCCTCTCATCCCCCAGCAACAGAGCCCCCTCACCCCTAGCAACACATTCCCTTCATCACCCAGCAACACAGCCCTGCCATCTCCCAGCAATACAGACTCCCTTTTGCTGCAACACAGACCTCAATCCCTAGGCATAACAGCCCCCTATCCACCAGCATCACAGATGCACCATCCGCCAGCAAAACAGCCTCCATCCCCGAGCAACACAGCCCCTAATCCCCAGCAACACAGTCCCCTAACCCCCCCCTAACAATACAGCACCCCATTCCCCCAGAAGCACAGCTCTCCATTCACCAGCAGCACAGCTCCCTATCCCCAACAACACAGCCCCCCAGCAACACAGCCCCCCAATTGTAGAAACCTACAATTTAGCAGCAACTCAAACAACAGCAGTCTTGTTTAATAGATTGTGTTAAAGTGGGTCAGACCCATGGAGCAGGGATCTGCCCATTTTATATGAGGGAGATAAAAACTAGAGACAGAATTTTGTCAGATCTCATGAAATTCTGCATGAGAACGTCTTCAAATAATTATTCCATAGAGATGTGCATTTCACTTGCTTGAAAGAAAACAAATTAAGGTATTGCAAAACTTTACTCAAACTAAATCCCCCTCAGCAGGACTTAATATTGTCTGCAAACCCTCAAAATATTTACGTGTTTGGATTAATGGTGAGATCCATTGAAAAAAAGAATCATATCAAAACTCAAATGTTTTATTATTTCCAAAATTCTATTGATTTTGTTTACAGATTACTGATTAGAATGCAAATCTTTACACCTAACCTAGTCTGTGCTGATATGTGTGCTATTGGAGACCAGAACACTTTATTCGCCCGACGAAGGCCATAAAGCCGAAAGCTTACGAGTTTACTATCAAATAAATTGGTTGGATTTAAAACTGGTGTTGTCAGACCTCTTACTGTGTTTACCCCAGTCCAACGCTGGCATCTCTACATCATAGATAGTTTGAGCCATGTTGAAGTCAAAAAAGAGGAGGTATTGGGGTTCTTGAGAAACATTAAGTAGACAATTCCCCAGGGCTTGATGGGATATACCCCTGAATACTGAGAGAGGCAAGGGGGGAAATTGTTGGGGCCCTGAGAGAAATTTTTGCATCCTCACTTGCTCAGTGGAGGTCCCAGAGGATTGCAGAATAGCCAATGTTGTTTAAGAAGAGTAGCAAGAATAAGCCAGGAAATGTTGTCCACATTGGACTATCTCCATTCTGTTTCAAGAAGCCCGCCTGGAAGCTTCTTACAAAGTCTGTCCCATCTGCGCCCCTAGCGCTAAGTGAGTCCCAATCAAAATAAGGGAAGTTAAAATTACAGGCCAGTGAGCCTTATATCAGTTGTTATTGGAGAGAATTTTTCGAGACAGAATTCATTCCCAGTTGGAAATAAGTGGACATATTAGTGAGAAGCAACATGGTTTTGTGAAGGCGAGATCATGTTTCACGAATTTGATTGAGATTTTTGAGGAAGTGACGAAGATGATTGATGAGGGTAGGACAGTAGATGTTGTCTACATGGACTTCAGTAAGGCCTTTGACAAGATCCCTCATGGCAGACTGGTGCAGAAGGTGAAGTTGCATGGGATTAGAGATGAGCTGGCAAGGTGGGTATAAAACTGGCTCAGTCAAAGAAGGCAGAAGGTAGCAGTGAAAGAGTGTATTTCTGAATGGAGGGCTGTGTCAAGTGGCGTTCCTCAGGAATTAATGCTGGGACCTTTTCTGTTTGTAATATGATTTGGAGGAAAATGTAACTGGTTTGATTAGTAAGTTTGTGGATGACACAAAGATTGATGGATTTGTGGATAGTGATGGGGACAATCAGAGCATGCAGCAGGATATAGTTCTGTTGGAGACTTGGGCAGAGAGATGGCAATGAAGTTTAATCCAGAAAATGTGAGGTTACGCATTTTGGAAGGTCTAATACAGATAGGAAATATGCAGTAAATGGCAGAACCCTTAAGAGTTTTGATAGGTAAAGGGATCTGGATGTACAGGTACATAGGTCACTGAAAGTGGTAATGCACATGGAGAAGATTGTCAAGAATGCATACTACATGCTTGCCTTCATCAGCCAGGGCATTGAGTTTAAAAATTGGCAAATCATGTTGCAGCTTTATAGAATCTTAGTTAGGATGCACTGGAATATAGTGTTCAATTCTGCTTGCCACACTACCAGAAGGATGTGGGGGCTTTGGAAAGGGTACAGAAAAGATTTACCAGGATATTGCCTGGTATGGAGGGCATTAGCTATGAGGAGAGGTTGGAGAAATTTGGTTTGTTCTCATTGGGATGACGGAGGTTGAGAGGCAGCCTGATAGAAGTCTACAAGATTATGAGAAGCATGGATAGAATGGATAGCCAGAAGCTTTTTCCCAGGATGGAAGAGTCAATTACTAGGAGGCAAGGTTTAAGGTGCTCGGGGCAAGGTTTAAAGGAGATATACAAGGCAGATTTTTTACACAGAGAATAGTGGGTGCCTGGAACTCGTTGTCAGAGAAGTAGTGGAAGAGGATATGGTCGTGATTTTTAAGGGGTGTCTTGACAAATACATGAATAGGATGGGAATAGAGGGATATGCCTCCGGAAGGGTAGGGGGTTTTAGTTCAGTAGGACATTATTGTCAGTGCAGGGTTGGAGGGCTAAAGGGCCTGTTCCTAGACTGTAATTTTCTTTATTCTTTGTTCTTTGAAATGAGACTGCTGCTTACAAGTTCCAGTGCATGTAGACAGGTGAGTGAAACATTTGCAAATTGTGGTGCAGAGTTGAGGGCATAGATGACAGAGAGTAGATGCAACAACACAGAGGACATGAGAAAAAAAAGCAGATCAACAACCCAAAAGTATTGAAGAATATTATCAATGTCCTTCTTAATACTTGGCCACCATAGATTACTGCTGGTGGGCAAATTCATTTTGGTTTGACCTGGGTGAGCATTGAGCAATTACTGCAGTGATGTTCCTCTTTCAGGGCTGGAACCATTACTTTAGATCCTCAGAGTAACACTGCATCCTCACAGCTCAGTTCATCTTTAACAAGCTGGAATGGTTTGAACTGGTCAGACATGCCAAGGTTCAATCTTTGGAGGACTATTTGTTTTACCTTTCGTTCCTCTGCAATAGACAAATGGGCCTGTCTTGGCAGAGTACATTCCAATTGAGTCAAACAATTGGTTGGGTATACTGGCCATGATAAATCATTTAAGGTTCATGCAGACTCAAAGTCTTTGCTCTATTTTCTCTCTATCGATGGCAGACCTTCTGAGTTTTTCCAGCATTTCCTGTTTTCAAGCATCCACAGTATTATGGTTTTACTATAGATTGCCCCTTAGTGTCCCAAGATTAAGCTGATTAGTGGGGTAAATGCATGGGGTTATAGGGATAGGATGGGGACGTGGGACTAGGTAAGATATTCTATTGGATCGTTGGAGTGGAATGATGTGCTGAATCTGCACTGGAAGGATTGTTGATTCTATGATTTACAAGAGCATTTTCAAAACTCTAACAGTGTCACCTTTGACCCTCCATACACCTGAAAATCATTGCAGCTACTGATTTACTCAACCAGAACCTCACCACTTTTAATGTCACACTTTCCATGAAGGGCATTTACTGTCTTTCATCCTGAATAATCTCTCAGTATAGACTACGGCCAGAATTTTATCACTCCACCCGCCATTGGAATCAGAGTGGGAAAGGGGTGGAACACCGAAAGGTCTGTTGACTCTGGTGGGATATTATAGTTTTGGGACAAGCACAGCCCTAAAATCCTGCCCTATGTCTTTCCTTCCTTAAGTTGAAGGGAGCTGATTTATTGTGGACAACTGGTGTAACTATCAACCACCAATTCTGGCTGGGCCACAGATCTGGATTTGCTGACATTTGCTAAAACTTTTCACTATTCCAGGATCATTCTGAAGTGCAAAGAGAAGTCCTATTTCATTAGATGACCCTTCTTCCCAGCCTCCTTCAGGTTCGCCTCCAGTAATATGTCTGAGGAACTCATGGACTTCTTTGACTTCATAGATTGAAGCAAGCTGATCCATTGCCTCTGTTACTTACCTCCCCTCACAGAACAGGCAAAACTTCCCTAAAGCTTTCCTCGCTCTCGCCCTGAACTTGTCTCTTTATCTCAGTTTTTTCAATTTTCTCCTCAGGCCCTCCCTGAGGTCATTTTACCCATGAGCCCTGCTCTCACAATCCTCATTCCATTGAATGTTCATTTCCAGTTCACCCATGCAATAATTCTGAAATTCTCAAATATCTCCATTGTTTTTCCCTCCACATTAAATAATCTCCTCCAGTCCATGACCCTCTGAAATATTTGTGCTCATCTGATTCTGCCTTCATGACAATCCCCAATTTTAAGTGCATCACCATTAATCAGTGTTCTTGCTACTGCCTAGGTCTTTAGCTCTGGAACTCCTTCCCTAAACTTTGGCCTTGCTTCCCACATGAATTCTTTACGGCATTTTATAAAACCTACCTCTTTGACAAAGTTTTTGTCATTGTCCTAAGAATTCATGTCATTTAAATTAAAGGTTTGTTTAATAAATTTCCTGTGACACAGCTTGTGGAATTATAACTTGTTTATGATGCTATATAAATTCAAGCAGTAGCTGCTTATCTTTTAATCCTTTCGTATGTTTTCCACTCTCTGGAAATATCTTGGAGTTTTTTTTAAGCATCAGAAGTGCTTTATAAACATGAAGTTTTGTTTGTTTATTTAAAGCCTTGATGGCTGGATGAATGTCAGAGAATCCACAATCTATTGTAATAAAAGTATCATTAGGATTACAACCTCTGTGCTTTCAGATATATAGTTTATTATTCTGTTCTGAATGTGCTGGATCACATCTGAATTGGATCATAAATAATTAATTGTCCTCAGGATTAATAATTATAAAATTGGAATTTGAATTTGCTGCCTGACTTTGTAACGTTTATTCTCTTTCCTTGCAGGAAGCCAGAATGATATTTATTTCCTCCATCGGGAAGGGAACTTTGTATTGAACAGACTGGGTAACCCAGGAAATGTCACCATTGTCTGGGAATGGAGACCACACTCAGAGCAACAAACTACAAAGCAACTGGAACTTTTCACAGAGAGGATCAGTGGTGGTCTGTACAGTGGAGTGATGAGTACAACAATATACCATACATTTCACAGAACATTCTTGTTGAATGGGGTACTCTGAATCTGAGAATCAGTATCCCCACCTTTGAACTTGCAGGATTGTTCACCTGGAGCCAGACGCAGCCCAGTAAGAGAATCCTGAAACAATATGAAGTATTTGGGATCAAAGGTAAGGAGCACACATTAGAAAGGGTTCAATTTGTGTTTTTTGTGAGTTATTCTGACAATATTTTGAGCAGAATTTGAGGATCATGTCTTCCCTGCTACCATCAGATTTTTGAATGGACCCACCTCGTATTAAGCTGATCTTTCTTATACCTTAGCTATGATGGCTACGTTACATTCTGAACCCTGTCTTTCTATGTGCAGAATACTTTGCCTGTACAGCATGCAAGAAACACTTTTCACTGTATGCTAATATGTGTCCTCTAATTCGGTCACAACAACAACTTACTGTTATAAACATCACAAGGTGCTTCACAGGCCGTTAGGCTTCACACAGCAATGGCCTAACCCAATGCTCTGTACAACTCCAACATTACCTCCTTGCTCTTATGTTCATAGAATCATAGAACCCTACGGTGCCGAAAGAGGCCCTTCGGCCCATCGAGTCTGTACTGAACACAATCTCATCCAGGCCCTACCCCTATATCCTACATATTATGCCCACTAATCTTATCCTACGCATCCCTAGGCATCTCTGTCCTATGCATCCCTGGACACTAAGGAGCAATTTCTTAGCGTGGCCAATCAACCTAACCCACACATCTTTGGTGAAAGCAGATACCTTATATGCCTTCTTAACTATCCTATTCACCTGCTCTGTCAACTTCAAGGCTCTGTGAATAAGATCCATCTATTCCTCTGAGCTACCCATGTTCTGCCACTCATTCAATACTCCTTCATCTTGTTTCTTCTTCCAAAGCACATCACCTCACACTTACCAGGGTTAAACATCATCTGCCACTGCTCTGTCTATCTGACTAACTCATCTGTATCTTTCTGTAATGTGCAACCATCTTCTTCACTGTTAGCCACCCTCCCAATCTTGGGGCCATCTGCAAGCTTATCATTCTCCCTACATTTTCATCTATATCATTTATGTATATAACAAACAATAAGCGTCCTAGTATTGAGTCTTGTGTTACGCTACTGACACTGGCATCTAGTCACTCGAACAGTCTTTTACTACTACCCTTTGAATCCTATTACAAAAGACAGTTTCTGATCCATCTCAGCAGGTTTCCTGAAATCATGTGCTTTAACCTTCTCAGTCTCCCATGTGGGCTCTTGTCAAAAGTTTTGTTAAAATCTACATAAACTTTCCTCATGGACACACTTGATCACACTTTTGAAGAATTCTAACAAATTTATTAGGCTGTTTTGACTATCTCTAATTAGTCCATGCCTTTCCAAGTGGATGCTAGTACTTCAGAATTTTCTCCAATAGTTTTCCTACCACAGATGTGAGACTTACTAGTTTATAATTTCTTGATTCATGTCTACCAGTTTTCTTGTAAAGTGGAAACACATTAGTTCTCTGCCAATCTTCTGGCACATCCCCCGTGGACAGACAGGAATTAAAAATTTGTGTCAGAGCTCCTGCAATTTTGTGCCTCACCTCTCACAGCAGCCTGTGATGTAGTGCATCTGGGCCAGGGGATTTGTCTGTTTTCAAGCCTGGCAAAGCCTCCAATCCTCCCTATTCCTTATGTCAAACTGTAAGTTCCTCAAAGTCCCTCGTGAATTCTGCACCTGCACATTCCTTTTCTAGAGTGAAGGTCGAAAAGAAATATTCATTTAACATCCTTCCAATATCCTGTGGCTTCACATACAGATTGTTCTCCCCGCTCCCCCGCATTGTTCCCTTATGGACCCTACGCTTTCCCTGGATAACCTCTTCCCCTCAATGAATTTATAAAATATCTTAGGATTTTCCCTAGTCCTGTTTGCAATTTTTTTTGTGCCCCCTTACCCTCTCATTTTAACTTCTCTGTTGCTGTGCCATTCACACCCTTTATTTTCTCTATGGACAGCTATAAGCAGTCCTTTCCCCTGGTTTCTGTGGCTATGACTCACCTTTCATTCTCTCATCCTGCAGCATAAGTAACTCCCTCTTTCTATGCCTCTTAGCTTTGACAAAGGATCATCTGGGGATGAAACGTCAGCTCTTTTCTCTCCTTGCAGATGCTATCAGACCTATGGAGATTTTCTGGCACTTTTCATTTTGGTTCCAGGAATCCCGCATGTGACAAGCAACACATTCCATATGGCTGGCCTCTCACGGCCTGTTTTAAATTTACAATTAATGCCTCAGATACAGATAATACACACTACTTATCTCAGTAAATAATATTTTTATTTTAGATTCAACTTTTTAAACACAGCCTCTAATATCAGTACCCACCAACCATTCAATTTACCACTTAGATGCGTTATGATGCTTGGATTATTTTTGGCTCAACTCCATGCTGTCTGAACAGTGGCTGTCTTGGTGAGTGTCCCAAACAGGTCCGCTGCTTCCCACTGACAGAACAGTGGGTATCCAGGTGAATATCTCACACAGGTCCGCAGTTCCTTACTATTTAAACAGTGGCTGTTGTGGTCAAGTTGTCCCTGATGAAGCGGGTCCCTATAGGTCCTGAGCTCTCTGCTTCGTAACTTCAATTATTTCATTTTTATTACTTCATTTTAATATTATTGGTGAGCTCGGGATGCAATTTCCCAGGCTCACTTCGCTTAATGACCTCACTGGTGAGGATTATGTTTGGTCCCCAGGAATGGGGATCCGATGCGATGTCCAGCTAGTGGATCTGGAGGCTGTTGAAACTCTTGGGTGATTGGGGGCAAGGCCAGACAGTGGCCTTTTGTTAGTGCCACTTTGGCTACATTGGCACTGAAGTACTGTGCAACAGGCCTAAGCAGTGCTGAGAAGGTGGGCCTCAGGGGAGATCAGGGCCATAACAGGGATTTGTGGGGTGCACTTGCAGTAGGGATCTTGGTTGAAGCAGCAATCAGCAGGTGGCGAAGAGGAGGCGGTGGGAGGTAGGTTGGGGCCAGTGACCATCTGGGGAGGTTGGAATCATGGCCAATGACCAAGGAGTGGATGAGGGCCAGCAAATGGGGTAGGTGGTCCTTCAACCCTTGCCCCTCCCATTATGCCCTGCTTCTTGACACTGCCTGTGTCTGGTGGGAAATGCCAGGGTGCCAGGTTAATAGTGCCAGATGGCCGGTCTTGCTCCTGACCACCCAGAGGCTTCAATGGCCTTCAGTCCCACTGACAAGGCCATTACGTCCAATCCCCATTACTGGCAATCAACTTGATCCTCAGCAGTGAAGATTCACTGGTGAGGTCATTAAGGGAGGTGACAATTGCATCCTGGGATCATTAATAATATAAAAGTGAAGTAATAAAAATGAAATAACTCATCAGTGAGGTTGATTACTCTGGCAGGTTGTGGCTAGTAATATTGCATCATATTGCCAACATTAATAGAATTTTGTTGAGCTTACTGCTTCCTCTGGGGCAGGGCTGTAAAATTCCATCCAATGATTCCAATAACTTGTACACATTGCACTGGGTTATGGAAATGCATGTGCAATTGTGCATCTGCAGCTCAACAACTGGTTTTTGGCTTGAATACACTCTGCCTGCTCCACCTGCTGGTGAGAATTGCACTGTGTCCAATTTCTTTTTACTAAATGCCATTCAATTGCATTTGGGAGCTCACCCAAAAAATGAACATGATTCTCTCCCGTTTTTACACTCGATCGGCACTTAGAATGTTTTGGTAAGATTGCCAGCAAAGGCTTCAGTTTTCTCAATAATTAACCAGTCCAACCAGTGTGAATCTCTCACTAAAATGTTAGGTGGGTGAAAGTAATCTGTTCATTTAGACTAACTAATGCACTTGGGCAGTAATATTGATTATTAAGATTCGCATTTGTTTGTAAATTTTTCTACATTCTCACAAAATTACTGAGAGACAATGGGCTGTAATACCTTCAGAGTGGTGAGCAGTATTGGATCCCAACTCCATGTACAATTACTTATGGGATTTTATTCTGATCCTGCTTCAAGCTAGGTGAGGTCCAGGCAGGACATCATGTCCTCGTGGCCTAATGTCCAAGTCCACTTCTAACAATATAAATGAGGACACACCCCTTTTTATGACACCTATTGCCATAAACCAAATAGGTTAAAGGTACTTGAAGGTCAGTGCCTAAAGTAAGTGGATAGAATAGATTGGGGGCATTGGAAGCCTAGACAATGGTGAAGGATGGGCTGGGGGGATGAATCTGTGAGCCTTCAGTTAGGGAGGTGCAGTCAGACTTCAGTGTAGATGGACTGGATTTGGGGCAGGGTGATGGGGCGTTTAATTCTTTTCCCCTTTTCTGAGTAATTATTGATGTAACTCTGTTAGAATCATCTGATAGTTGTGATCTAAATCTTCACACAGAGAGTGATGCGAGTGTGGAAGGAGCTGCCAGATGAAGTGGTAAATGCGGGCTCACTTTTATCATTTAAGAAAAACTTGGACAGCTACATGGATGAAAGGGGTATGGACAGATATGGTCCAGGTGCAGGTCAGTGGGACTAGGCAGAAAAATGGTCCAGCACAGCTAAGAAGGGCCAAAAGACTTGTTTCTTTGCTGTAATGTTCTGTGGGTTCCCAGTGCAAGACAATTTCCAAGAGGAAATTTGCATTTTGGAGAAATTGTCATGCAAACCTTACTTTGACATTCCAGAAGGCATTCTCAAGTATATCTTTGAGGGAATCATCTCTCCAATCTAACGCTGGGGAACATGGATATTACAGCCCAGTCATCATGGACTAAAATGGAATTGGAAACAAACTTGTGGAGTTTCTGGTGAATGCCCTCAAAGTATGTAACTGGAGGAAATTAAGGCTTATTCAAGACTAGATATCAGATTAGCAATGTGACAACACCGAAGCAATGGAATGTGTGAGACAAATATTGGAGAGTAGATCTGAAGGGCACTAATAAATATGTGGAAGCTGACCCAATGTCTTTGGATAATGTTGCCAATGAACAGCACATAGAGGAGAAACAGGAGGGAGAGAGAAGCCAAGAAGAATGAGGGAATATTATGCAGGAAATGCTAATTGTCATCACTAAGCACGATTGGTCAGTATTTGTCTGCTTATGTTTGTTCATAGCCAAAGACAATTCGTCATGCAATGGTTTAGTAGCTTATTGAGAAATTTATCTGTTTTTACAGTTGAAGCTCATTCACAGTGGCCTGTAATGGGCAGTGACATCACTCTCAGTTGTACCATCTCCACACTCTCTGATACTGTCAGCCTTCAATAACTTTCTGGAGTTATTTAAGAAATACATAGATGGACACATGAACAGAATAGGAATGGAGGGGTATAGAAAACTGATTTAAAATAGGGATCATGAGCCTTGGGAGTCCCTGGGAAGTGTGTAAATAGATGATGATGATATTGATGTATTTGCTTTTATCCTACAGGTGCTTTGGTCCACCTTGTTGTCTAACGAGGGGCATACACGCGATGGGTCGTGAGAGGAGTGCTCTTGGATCTTTTTCGAGAGTATCCTACTGCTTCACGTTGTTAGTGTATGCTTGACCTGGACCTTCTGATGGGCAACACAACAGCTCAGTGAGTATCACTGTGCTGTGCAGATACATGGATTTGGGCCTGTGTCTGTGGGAGTTTGCGCATTCTCCCCGTGCTTTCGTGGGTTTTCTCCGGGAGCTGTGGTTTCCTCCCACATCCCAAAGATGTGCCCTTTGTCTAATTGGCAAAACAAATTCTCCCTAAATTGTCTCAAATTTGGTTTTTAAATCCATAGATTTATAAACATGGACAGGGATCGCGGGTAGAGATGAGAACATCGGGGTGGCGGCACGGGCTCATTGGGCCGAAGGGCCTGTTTCCCATGCTGTTTTGTTCTTTGTTCTTTGTTTGTTCACTGGAAACAGAAAAACTCATCTCAGCAGAACAGGAGGAAGAACATTGAGGAGATCCATCTGAATCTATCTGTTAGTCAGACATGTTGGAGCCGAAAATCAGAGTCTGTTTACATGGGAAATGCAGGAAGAGAACTCCACTGTTCTGACTGGAAACGCAAATGTCGATGTGGATCAGAGTAAGTCCAGAGTTCCCTTGCAACAGATGTTAAATAATTGTCGAGATAAAATTGTTCCACACAAAGTAGAGTGAATACAGACACCACTGTGCTCTTTGTTTTTGCTCTGGGACGTGGGTGTAAATATAAAATGTGGACATAGAGAACTGATGTAACCGATCAGTGAGTTCATTTCAGTTCACATTAAATACAAACAAATTATACACAATGCATATAACAGATTCCACTCTTTACTGAGGCATTTTCTCAGTGGAGCTGATAACTCATAAATATATTCTGATTATCTTACATCATCAGAATGTTCACACAATGTCTAATGTCTAAATAAATGATCACATAGAATAAAATCCCTTTGATCTAATTAGTTATTTATATCTATTGCACAGTACTTTAATTGTTTTGAAAAAGGATCAAAATAATCCTTGGTTAGACAAGGACAGTAATGAATTGCTGAATTGTTTGATTTCACACAGAGCGAATATATAGAATAATAATTCTGATCAGTTTCACTGAGTTCAGCCAGTGCAACATGTCCTTGAGTGTAATGTGAACATGATGCTCTGGACCTTCAAGTCACTAACAATACTGTGCACATTGCTGCTGCTGGCAAGGATTTCACCAATTTGACCAATCTGCCTATTTCTTCTGGGATTTTCCAATCCTAGCTGAAGCTGAAATCGCAAAGTTCAGTGAGTGTAGTAGAGTCAAGAAGGAATGGATAGTCTGCCTTTTTAGGATAGTAGTTACTGTATTCAGGTACATTTTTAATGATCCAATAAAATGTGGAATAATGAGTGAGTTGCTGAATGAGTGAGTTGGCTGGTGAACGGTTTAATGAATGAATATGTTAGTGAATTGGTTAGTGAGTGGATGAGTGAGTGTGTTAATGGATGAGTGAGTGGCTTAGCGGGTAGCTTTATGAACGGTTTTCTAAGTGGCTTAGTCAGTGGCTTAGTGGGTCAATGAGTGGGTTATTGGATAAGTGATGTACAGACTCCACACAGACTGTAACCCAAGCTAGGAATCAAACCAAGATCCCTGGTACTCTGAGGATGCAAAGCTAACCACTGTTAGCCACCATGTTAGTAACTAGGGCACGTAACTTTAAGGTAAACAGCAAGAGAGGTTATCAATGGTAGATTGAAATGTGGGATTCTAATCACAAATAGATCAGCCATGACCTTATTGAATGATGGAGCAAGAACAAGGGCTAAATGGCCTAATTCTGCTCCTGTTTTGTATGTTCCCATATAACATTGCTTTGATAGGGTCATGTTTGGGGCAGCTGAGCATTGTGGCATAACACAATGGTCAGTTTGGGTGAAGAGCCAGTGTACCAGATCCCGGCCAATTTCCTTGTCCCAAATCTGTTCTCCCAACTGATGTTTTTGCCAGGAAGGTGATGTTTATTCCTGGGGAAATTCAGAACATCTAAATCTCAGCAGCTATAAAAATTCAACCCCTTGTCTCTTCTCTCTGTTACAGATTTACATAGTGTAAATTGCACAGTTTATCGAGGAAGTACAAATCACAGTGAACTCGACCTGATTTGTGACATTATTCCTGTAAATGTTAACACTAAATGGACTTTGTCATACTGCTGTACTCAGAATGAAGAGAGAGAAATTGCTTCTACTTACAAATCTCAGCCCATCACTGTAAGCAGGATCGACTTTGAGAATCGACTGATCCTCATAGAGAGAAATTTCAATGGCAAGAACTTCAGCATGAGGATTGTCCCTGTGCAGTTTGAAGATGCTGGAGTTTACACATATTATCTGGGAACATATAAACTGATGACCATTAAACTAATCACAATTAAAGGTAAGAGACAAAATGTTGCTGTTGTTTTCAATGATCAAGTCATTGTTTAAAACCTGAATGATTTTCTTTTTTCCACAGTCACAGCTGAACCATCTGATGCAGTGAGTGAGGGAGACACCGTTACCCTGACCTGCTCTGTCTCTGATGTCACTGAATCAATGAGACTTGTTTGGATTAACAGCGATGGGAAAACTGTTATGGAGAAAATATTGAAAGATCAGAATCAGGAAGAGGATTTGTTACAGCTGATTGTTCAGAAAGCTGATAGAGACAGAAGGAACTGGGCATGTGTTTTGTTTCATCGAAACACTCCCAAAGTTTTCATTCCATACGATCTGAAGATTCACAGTAAGTGCTTCAGATTTCTCTCTTCCTTCCATTGAAATATCACACTGTTCTTTTCTTATGGTGAGTGTTTACTTTCTACATATCTTACACTTCATATTGTTAAGATGAGTCTATGTCGTTTATATTTCCCTGATGGTTGTTTTGTAGGGGAGAGGAGGCTGAGTGTGAAATAGTTTATATCAGTTTCCCATTCACTCCCTGCCCATCCTGAACATCCTGCAATTTTACACTACAGAGATGAGGCCTTAGCATTCCTGCCCATACTTGCTGTAAATTGAACATCTTTGTTGGCCAATTATCAACAACTTAAGTGCTATTTCCCATCCAGCCACAATTTTAAGGCAGGCAGGAAGAGTTTCCAGGTCTGGAAAATAATTGGCTTAAAAATAATTGGGTTCAGATTTACACCTGCAACTGGAATACCCTTTTAACTTCAAGCACCACTGCCTCTTATTTACTATCCATTAAGCTCCTTCCCTCACTGCCTAGCCTCTTTCCTAACACCAAAATGTCCCAGTGTCCATTCCTCCTGCCTATTCTATCCATTCTGCCCTGAGACCGACAGGATTCTGGGAATCCTGGGACTTAGGAGGGGATTTTCCAGCCTCACTAGGATCCTCTCCAGTCATGCTAGCAGTCATAGAACATAGAACATAGAACAATACAGCACAGAACAGGCCCTTCGGCCTTCGATGTTGTGCCGACCAAAATAAAAAGCAATGCCCCTCCTAACTAAACCATTCCCTTCTCATCCATATACTTATCAACTAACCTCTTAAACGCCACCAAACTTGGCGCATCTACAACAGCTGCAGGCAGGGCATTCCACTCCCTAATCACTCTTTGAGTAAAGAACCTACCTCTGATATCCGTCCTATAACTCATACCCCTTAATTTAAAGCTGTGTCCCCTCGTGCTAGCTTTCTCCATCCTAGGAAAAAGGCTATCACTGTCCACCCTATCTAAACCTCTAATCATCTTATATGCTTCAATAAGATCCCCTCTTAGCCGCCTCCTTTCTAACGAAAACAACCTCAAATCCTTCAACCTCTCTTCATAGGACCTGCCCTCCATACCAGGCAACATCCTGGTAAACCTCCTCTGTACCCTCTCCAATGCCTCCACATCTTTCTTATAATGTGGCGACCAGAACTGCACACAATACTCCAAGTGCGGCCGCACTAGAGTTTTGTACAGCTGCAACATGATGCTGCGGCTCCTAAATTCAATCCCCCTACCAATAAAAGCTAAGACTCCATAAGCCTTCTTAACAACTTTATCCACTTGACTGCCTACTTTCAGGGATCTATTGACACATACACCAAGATCCTTCTGTTCCTCAACACTATTAAGAGCCCTACCATTAGCCCTATACTCTACACATTTATTGTTCCTGCCAAAGTGCATTACCTCACACTTTTCCACATTAAACTCCATTTGCCACCTCTCGGCCCAGCTCTGCAACTTGTCCAAGTCACTCTGTAAACTAAAACACCCCTCTTCACTATCTACCACACCACCAACTTTAGTATCATCTGCAAATTTACTGATCCATCCCTCAATACCCTCATCCAGATCATTTATAAAAATTACAAACAGCAGGGGCCCCAAAACAGACCCCTGAGGCACACCACTCGTCACCGAACTCCACGATGAATATCTCCCATCAACCACCACCCTCTGTCTTCTATCTGCCAGCCAATTCCTAATCCAATTAGCTAAATCACCCTCTATTCCACACATCTGCATTTTCTGTAGAAGTCTTCCATGGGCCACCTTATCAAACGCCTTACTAAAGTCCATATATACTACATCAACCGCCTTACCCCCATCCACCTCTCTGGTCACTTTCTCAAAAAACTCAATGAGTTTAGTAAGGCATGACCTACCCTTCACGAAACCATGCTGACTATCCCCAATCAATTCATTTCTCTCTAAATAACTATAAATCCTATCCCTAATAATTCTCTCCAATACCTTGCCCACCACAGAAGTAAGACTCACTGGCCTATAATTCCCAGGAAGGTCTCTCTTCCCCTTCTTAAACAATGGGACCACATTCGCCATCCTCCAGTCCTCCGGAACCACACCCGTAACCAACGAGGACCTGAAGATCAGAGCCAGAGGCTCTGCAATCTCCTCTCTTGCCAGTCAATGGAGTTTTGGCTGTAAAATTCCACTCTTAGTTTCCAGGGACTTCACTCAGTCCCAGTCCCGCCCACTACAGCTTCTGGTGCTGCAGGGTATAGATATCAGTTAGCCAATCAGATTGATTGGCAGCTCTCTGAGACTGGACTTCCTCCTGAATGAGGTGTGGAATCCCACCTACAGCCAAGCAAAGGCCATTGGAGTGTGAAATGCCTGTGGGGCAGGCTATGTTTAGGGGGATGTGCTCTCTGCCGACACGTCTGATGGCAGGATGTGAAACCCCACCCTTCTAAAAACCTGAACCGTGGATGTAACATTGAAGTATTAACTTGTTGAACCAGCTTTCCTTTCTCATCTCTCTTCTGAATTTATTTGCTAATAACAAGATTGAATCCATGAAATGAAAAGAAAAGGTATAGAACAAGATTTTCCTCTTTGAGGTGAGAATTGGGGATTCCAACATCATGGTAGCCCAGTTAGATATCAATAATTTCAACAAAGTTGCTCTGATCAAAATGGCAGTGGTATTTTACATTCTTCCTTACGGTACGTTTGGAGGCCAGAAGGATATTTAATCAGGTGGGATGGAGATAGGTGGACACCCCACAAACTTCCTGACTTCATCTCAATTAATTCCATGTTGGGAAGCTCCATGGACAACTTTCCCAGCCCACTGCACATTGAGACAATAAATCTCAATTAAAGTCCTTTTAAAAAACTCTTCCACTGTCACTGATATTAACCCATTGGCAGGCAGGCCTGTCACCACTTAGGGAGCTCAACATGCAAACCTGACTAAGTTGTTTCTGGTCAACACAGTAAGAAGTCTCACAACACCAGGTTTCTGTCTACAGTGGGGGGTCACTTTTTCCAAAGCCCTTATTGCCTGATTGAGGGACCAGGCACTGGGAAGTGAGAGCCAGTTGGAAACACTTTACAGCGCCATCCCCAAAACGCCTTCCCGTCATCAATTAATTCTGACTTAAATCCCTCTGCTATGCTGGACCTCCAGTGAGTGTCAGTCTATCAGCAATTACCACTTCTTTTGATTGGCTGGCAACTCTAAGCAGTTGTATCTTCTAAAACTACATGTTTTCACTTTCCACATCTCTGTAAGTAATAAATAATGAGAGTTTTTAGTTCAGATTCTTCTCTGTCCTCTACAGTGAGAACAGGAACACTTCCAGACATTTGGATCATTGCAGTTTCCAGTTACTTGTTTGGTAAACTGAGCTTTGCTGTTGGACTCATTTGCTGCTTGAATAGAGTAAGAATTTCTTCCAGCTTTCCAGTAAATCAGGAATAAGTGTCAAACTGTCACTTGAGACAGAGGAAACTGGAGTGGGATTCTATCCCCAAAACTTGAAGTGTCAAATTTGCATAAAATCCCATTGAGTAAACCCCATTGTCCTTTTCAGCCTCTGCTTGAGTCTCCTGGGCCACTGCTAGTTGAGTGTTGTGGGCTGGGAGAATCGCCTGCCCCTCAATATCTTTCAACAGATACTGTGGTCACAGACTGAACTATAAAATAACTTTTAAATAGCCTACACTGCACAGAATTTAAAGGTATCATCAATTTGTCCAGATAAACAGATGCATTGGTACGAATTGAGTGAAATTTTACAGCATGAATATATTTTTCTGATTTAAATGTCAGAAACATCCCTCCTCCCAGTATGCATCAAAACTGAGGAGGGAATCAGGAAAAATTTAGGAGAGTTCTGTACCTGTGCATCAAAGATTGGACATTGCTTAAATTCAGAGTCCAATCTTTTAATATTTTTCATTGACTGTCACAAATATTTCTCTTAGAAATTGTCTACAGTTAAAACAACAGTTAAAAAAATGACAAGGAAACTGAAAATACTTTGTGACAATTTGTGTATTTTTTTGTGTGAACTGTTATTCTTGTTACTGAGGTCTGATGTTACTTCAATAGAGTTGGGGTTTTGATATTTACATCAAGTTATGTGGCAGTTACAGCACAGAAACAGGTTATTCAGCCCTGTTGATTTATGTTGGGAGTCATGTGGCACACGAGCTCTTCCTACTCTGCTTTATCCTATTCTATCAATGTCTGAAGCAAATTTAAACTTTCTGTCAGATTTTATTTAATTCATTCATGGGATGTGGGGTTTGTGATTTACCTGGAGGTGTCCAATTTAGAAGCTACTTCCAGGTTTCACGTCCAATTAGGGACGTCAGCCAGGTTCTAGTATTCCAATCAGTGAGGGCTGTGGAGAAGGTATTTGGTGATTCTGACAGTGTGGGCGATGCCAGGATAAGAGGAGGTGTGGCAATGGTACCTCAGAGACATCTTCAGTGGAAAGCAAGATACTGCCATTGTAACAAGACATTGGTCTCAATGAAGTCTGTGCCAGTTGATGCTTGTGCTTGGACTCGCTTCCCATTATGAGTTACTGCCAAGAAATAAACTGAAACCTTCAATTCAGTCATACTTCCTGCTGCAATACTAATGCTGATCCATTGTCAGATTCCTGATCCAGCCAGCAGTCACTTGGGACATTTCAGGAACAATCACTTTCCCCTTACAGATAATGGGTTCATTACCAGACTTCGTACCTTACCTTATTGCTACCTGGCAGGTTTACATCAAATACATTAGTCCATTCCAGGAAAAGCTCATGGGGGCAGGAATGCATTAGGAAACAACCTGACCCACACCATTCCAAATTTCCTTGCTGAACTTGGGGAAATACAGCCCTTTATCTATTGAAATGATCTCATTAACAATGAGTCAGCTTTCTGTGGCTAAAGTTCAGTTATTTTTGCCCGTTTTGTAAAAATATCTTTATTCAATTTCCACTTCACTAAATACAATGTTTGTTATAAAGGATTTCATTCATATAAATGTTTTGCCTTTTGTTAGATGACAGAGAACAGGAATCCAAAGAAAGGAACAAGAAATAGAGAAGCTGTCCAATTACAGATCCTGAATTCTGATCCTGATCTGAGATCACAGAATGCATGACACAGAACAGGAGAACATTCAGCTCGTTACATTCTGAGCAATCTATACTCAGAAATTAAATTTGATTTTATTTTGAAAATATCTTGTGCTAACATTTTTATAGAGTTTGTTAGCTTATATTGCAAAGTATCATTTAAATTGTTCTCATTTTCAGTGTGTCTTATTTTATTTTACAAGTGCTATAGGTCAAAGTTTTATGACTGTAGGAATTGACATTGACCCAGTCACACACTGTGTGTAAATTTCAAATAGAGTTTTGTGGCCTTGGGTCCCCAGTGAATGATCAATTAGACTCTCTGCAGAGCAGCTGAATGGAGCAGGGTTGCTGTGAGTGAGAAGAAGTGAAACTCAGTTCAGTAAATATGAGTGTCCCCTATTCATTTTCCAATACCTGTTCAGGCAATGAGACAGCAAAACCTCAGGAGTAATTTGTGTCCGTGCTCACATACAAGAAAATGTTTGTAACAAATCGCAGCAAAAAAACAAAATCATCATGAAAAATCACTATAAATAAATGTTGTGGAAATATAAATGTTCAAATTAAAGTAGGGATAAGTGAAATTTTGAAGAAGATTTATAAATTAATCAATTTTTTTAAAAAAGCCTAACAATGAATTGTTTGCTGATTGTATTGATAGATTCAGGTTCAGAATGGAATGGGAAAGTACTTCCTTTATTCTTTGAATCACTCTTGCCAATCACAAACCTTTCTCTTTTTTCTTTCCCATCAGGATATTTTCCACCTCTTTGGAAAGAGGGCTCCCAAAATTCTTTGCAAGACCCTAAAGTTGGAAATCTTGAAAGCAAATTAACAAAGTTATTAACCTGGATTATAAAACTTTTAGCTCTTGTTTTTGAATTTTGACATTTAAATTTTGTGACTGTTCATTGTCAGTATATTTTGATGTGTATATCTATTGAGTGTGCATATATTAATAAGCAAGGTGTTTGTCTTGGCAAACTGACAGCACTTGCATCATAATTCTTAGATAGGGATTTCAAGGGAGTCTGATGGAACGATGAATCCATTAACTTAATTGATGTTGTGATTAGTTGTGTGTTCAGTAAAGGAATGTTCTAGTTCATAAGGGAAGAATTTGTATGCTTGACTTGGACCATTTGATGGGTAACACGACAGCTCAATGACTATCGCTCTGCTGTGCAGATACATGGATTTGGGCCTGTGTCTGTGGGAGTTTGCGCATTCTCCCCGTGCTTGCGGGGGTTTTCTCCGGGTGCTCCGGTTTCATCCCACATACCAAAGATGTGCTCTTAGGCTGATTGGCAGAACAAATTCTCCCTAAATTGTCTCAAATTTGGTTTTAATGCATAGATTCTATAAACATAGACAGGGATCATGGGTAAAAGTGGGAACATTGAGGTGGTGGCACAGACTCGTTGGGCCGAAGGGCCTGTTTCCTGTGCTGTTCTGTTCTTTGCTCTTTGTTCTTTGAATATTGAAAGAGAATTTCAAATATAGACTAAAAAGTCATTATCAGACTTTGTGAGTCTATTATTAAAAAAAATTAAGGATGATGTTTTGGGATGATTTTTTGAAATTTAATTGATTGTATGGTCAGCAGAATGAACTGTAATTTCTGAAGCTCATAAATAGTAAATGATAGACTGTAGATTGTAAAAGAATAATAATAACGTTGGTAAAATCTTTAATGAGAAACTTAACTTCTGCAGCAAAAACATTGCCAAAGAAATGATTGTGAAGAACAACGTGATGATCATAATAGCACAAAAGTGTTGAATAAAAGTGATATAAATTAAAAGTCAGCTCCGAGTGTGATATTGTGAGTTAGAGTCCCTGTCCAGAGGTAGGCTATTTTTATGCATTACTAAGAGAATACTACATTAGAATGTGAAGGTAAACTGAGGCCCGCCCATCCTCTCAAGGTTTCCATCCCTCATTAATTCAGAAAAAAGCATGGGAGCTTTTGCATATGTTCTGACCAGTTTCATCCCTCCACCATTGTCAGTGAAAACAGATTGTCTTCTCATTATTGCATAGCAATGGATTGGACTATGCCCTGTGTGAATTGTCTGGTTCGCACAATATACCAAGACCAGATTTCACAAATAAAGACACTTTGCTGTAAATGACTTTGGGACATCAGAAGTGAATGATAAAATACAAATTCAAACCTTTATTGTCAGAATTTCTTTGGAGACAGGAGTGTCGTGCTCTGATTTTTAATGTTTGCTTGTTAGTGCGAATTACTGTGCTCGAGGACTGCAGTAAGGTCAGGGACAAGAAATGAAGAGATGCATTATGCAATCAGTGTGAGGCAATGGCTTTTGCTGCTGCTTTAGAAGAAAGTTGCCTAGATAGATGTGGAAATATGTGCGGCGCAGAACTCCACTTTCTTGAAGGCAGTTAAAATTTGCATATACACCAAAAGGATTTTCATGCATCTGATAGCAGCAGACTGGCTAAGCCAATTGCATTGAGGTATTCTGACAGACAGCATATTAAAGAGGTAAAAGGACTTCATTCAAGCCTTTTCATTTTATGTGTTTAAAACTATTTTTGATATATGGAGAAAAATTTAGTATGCTACAAATAAAAATATAATCTTTCAGGGCCATTGAAGATGTTCTGCAGTCATTTTAAAATAACTATACAGTTATAATCTTAACTCAATGATCTGCAACATTTTCATCAGTTTTTAGGGCAATATTAAAGATTATTTATTAATCATAAGTAAGTCTTACATTAACACTGCAATGATTTTATTGTGAAATTATTCTAGTTGTCACACTCCGGCACCTGTTCAGGTCAATGCATCTAACCAGCACATTTTTCAGACTGTGTTGGAAACTGGACCACCCAGAGGAAACACGCGCAGATAAGGAGAGAATTTGCAAACTCCACACAGACAGTGGCCTAAGCAAGAATCAAATCTGGGCCCCTGTCATTTTGAGGCAGCAGTGCTAACCACTGTGCTACCATGCCACCCAATACAAAAGCCTACAAAAGCAGAAGTTTTCATTAATTTCTTTTTTGCTTAGTGATCACACTCTAGAATTATATCAACAGTGAAGCCTCTGGAATCTCACTGGATCACCACAAGAACCTATGGAACTTCATGTTATCCTGCAAATGAGCAGATTCTGAAATTTCTGTCAGTTTCAGTGGGGTAATGGCAACCAATACTGACTGGGATCTGAGGTATATTAAAAAACTAAAAGGTATTAATAAGGTAAACATAGGCAAATATTTCTTCTTAAGGGACGATCTCGAACAAGATGTTACAGGTATAGGTTGACAGATGTAGATTTAAAACTGAGCTGAGGAGGATTTACTTCTCATTGGAGGTGGTGAATTTGTGATATTTGCTGCCCAATAGCGCAGTTGAGCCTGAATGATAAAATGGTTTCAAAAAGGTGAAAGATATATTTCTGATTAAAAAGAAAACAGGTTCAAAGGAATGGGGAGCAGGGGGATAGATTTGAGACCAGGGAGAGATGATCTGATTGAATGGCAGAGCAAGCTCGAAGGGCTGAATTGCTCACTTCTGCTCTTAATTCCTAAGTTTCATTAATCATTGCAAAACTGGGATAATTTGCTATTCTGTGTGCAATTTAAAGCCTCCTCCCTACTGTTGATGAATTTGGATGTGGTGGCCATATATTCTGGTGGGGGTGGAGGTCCCTCTATTTGTGTCAAATAAATGTCAATGTGGGATGTCTCAAGGGCAATGGAAGGGATTATCTCCCAATTAAGGGCCTTGTCCCACTGCCAGTGATATTTAATAGCAGAGGATTAGAGAATTGCCAAATGGGAAGCCTGTTCTTATTCATCTCAGGTTTCATAAAGTCGCACAATTTATCTAGTTCAATATTCAGAATTCAACTCAAACGATCAGCCCACACCTAAATTTTCAGTCATTCAATTTAACAACTTGAAGGGATCACATGTCTTCCTCAGCCATTTCCAGTAAAAGTACCTCCATCTGTCATTCTCAAAACCGAAATCGAAGAAAAGATCGCCCTTATCTGATTGCAACTTCCTGTTTTTATGCAAATGTTGCCATTTCAAACAGCTTACACTTTCATAATGCCAGATTATTTTAAAATCGAACCTGAAAAATTTGGACAACATATTAAAATGTCTGAGCAAATCCAGAGATGGCACAAATGCAGATAAATATATTTTTCAATGTAAAGTAGAAAATGTTTTTAAATAAAGCTCATAGGACTTGGTATCTCTATTTATTCTCCACAGATGCTGTCAGTACTGCTTGGTTTCTCCAACATTTCCCACAGCTGCAGTATTTTGCCTTTATTTTAATGATTTAGATGTAATCACAATTATAGAAACAATCAATGGGATTCTAAAGCCTCGTCAGACAACTGGGAGAATCCCAATATCCCGTTAAATGGGGACATCAGCCGAAAATTAGGATTGCTAACGGGCATCAAGAAAATCAGGATTCACCACCAACTCCCCCACCCTGCCCGCTTCATTTGGCTTCTCAACCAAAGCGGGGTGGTAACCTGATTAATATGCAAACAAACTAATTGTAATACAAAGCTCCTTGGATCCCAAGTTGGTTAAGGAGGGACATTTAAGAACAAAGAACAAAGAACAACACAGCACCGGAAATAGGCCCTTCGGCCCAACGAGCCCGCACCGCCGTCCTAACGTCTTAATGACATATAGGGACCAATTTGTTACCCAATCAGCCTAAGAGCACATTTTTGGGATGTGGGAGGAAACCGGAGCACCCGGAGAAAACCCACGCAACCACGGGGAGAACGCGCAAACTCCCGCAGACACAGGCCCAAATCCATGTGTCTGCACAGCAACAGCAATAGTCCCTGAGCTGTCATGGTGCCCATCAGATGGTCCAGTTTAAGCATACACTAACGACGTGAAGCACTAGGCCACTCCTGAAGCAACATCCAAGAGCAGCTCTCACACGACCTGCCGAATGCATGCCCTTGTTGGTCAACAAGGTGGACCGAACATCCTGTGGAAACAAATAGGATATTTAAACAGTCCTACTATATCCCTCTATCTGCAGACCGCTCATGTGGCTGTCCAAGAGACCCTTAAACAACCCTAGCGTGCCTGCTCCCACCACCTTACTCGGTAGTGCATTCCACACCCCCACTACCCTTTGTGTGAAAAACTGCCCTCTAATATTCGTCTTATACATAGCCCCCCTCACCCTAAGGCCGTGACCCCTCGTTCTATCCTTTTGTAATGGTGGAAAAAGCTTACCACCATTTACTCTATCTATACCCCTCATAATCTTATATACCTCTAAAAGATCCCCTCTCAGCCGACGTCTTTCAAGGGAAAACAACCCCAGTGTGTTCAATCTTTCCTCGTAAGACAGCCTTTCCATACCAGGCAGCATCCTGGTAAATCTCCTCTGCACTCTCTCCAGGGACTCCACATCCTTCCGGTAGTAAGGCGACCAGAACTGGACGCAGTACTCCAAGTGAGGCCTAACCAACGTTCTATACACTTGCAACATTAGACTCCTACTCTTGTATTCTATACCTCTTCCTATGAAGGCTAACATACCATATGCTTTCTTTATCACTTTCTCCACCTGTACTGACGCCTTCAGAGACTTGTGAACCTGCACCCCCAGGTCTCTCTGCGTCTCTATACTCCGGATAGTTTTACCTTTTATCCTATAACTCCCCTCTACATTATTCCGGCCAAAATGCATCACCTCGCATTTATCCGGATTAAATTCCATTTGCCATCTATCTGCCCAATCTACCAGCCTATCTATGTCCTGTTGTATTGCCTGGCACTGCTCCTCAGTCCCCGCCAATCCAATCATCTTAGTGTCATCAGCAAATTTGCTGATCACACCACCTACCCCCTCTTCCAAGTCATTTATATAAACCACAAATAGAAGAGGGCCTAGTACTGAGCCCTGGTGGCACACCACTAGTGACAGACCTCCAGTTGGAAAAAGAGCCTTCCACTACTACCCGCTGTCTCCTCCTCCCAAGCCAGTTCTCAACCCATCTCCATACCTGGCCCTGTATCCCATGCGCCTTCACCTTTTCTATCAGCCTACCATGAGGAACCTTGTCAAACACCTTACTGAAATCCATGTAGACGACATCAACGGCTTGTCCTTCATCAACCGTTTTTGTCACCTCTTCAAAAAATTCCACTAGATTTGTAAGGCACGACCTCCCCTTAACAAAGCCATGCTGTGTATCCCTGATCAGATCGCAGCATTCCAGATGTTCATACATCCTAGTCCTGAGAATCCTCTCCATTAGCTTACCTATAACTGAAGTCAAGCTCACCGGCCTATAGTTCCCTGGGTTATCCCTCTGACCCTTTTTAAACAACGGTACTACATTTGCTATCCTTCAATCCTCTGGGACCACACCTGTGTCCAAAGAAGAGACAAAGATTTGCGTCAGAGGATCAGCAATGTCATCTCTCACCTCCCTTAGCAGACTGGGGTAAATGCCATCAGGCCCCGGAGCTTTATAAGGCTTTATGCTGCCTAAAAGCCCCAACACCTCTTCCCTCGTAATGGTTATTTCCTTTAACGGGTCCTCAAATTCCTCAAAGCCGGCACCAGTCATCAGGCCCCTCTCCCACGTGAATACTGACGCAAAGTATTCATTCAAGATCTCCCCCATTCCCTCAGGCTCTAAGCATAGTTCCCCTCTTCTGTCCCTGAGAGGTCCAATCTTCCCTCTAACCATCCTTTTGCTCCTTACATAGGAGTAAAATGCCTTAGGATTTTCCTTAATCCTACCTGCCAAAGCCATCACGTGGCCCCTTTTTGCCTTTCTGACACCTCTTTTAAGATCCCGTCTACACTCTCTATATTCTTCCAGCGCTGCCTCTGTCCCCAGTTACCTAGATCTAACGTACGCCTCCCGCTTCTTCCTGACCAAGTCCTCGATATCCCTAGTAACCCACGGTTCTCTAATCCTACCTTTCTCATCCTTCCTCCTTACCGGCACATGTCTTTCTTGCAAAGATTTTAGTTTTCCCTTGAAAGACTCCCACATGTACTGCGTCGACCTACCCTCGAACAGCTTATCCCAGTCGGTATTCTTAAGATCCTGCCTAATCCGGCTGTATCTAGCCCTACTCCAGTTTAACACCCTCCCTTTAGGGCAGGCTTCATCTTTTTCCATTAATATCCTAAAGCAGACAGAGTTGTGGTCACTAGTTGACACATGCTCTCCTACTACAATGTCAACCACCTGCCCTGGCTCATTCCCCAGAACCAAGTCCAGTATAGCCCCCTCTCTAGTCGGGCTATCCACATACTGCTCCAAGGACCCTTCCAAAACACACTGTACAAATTCCTCCCCCTGTCCACACCTTCTGCTCTGGGCACCTTCCAATCTACCCCAGGGAAATTGAAATCTCCCACTACAACCACCCTATTCTTCCTACACTAATCTAAAATGTCCCTGCATATCCCTTCATCCACGGCCCGTGGGCTGTTGGGCATTCTGTAGAACACACCCAACATAGTAACCTCTCCCTTCCTATTCCTCAACTCCACCCATAGCGACTCAGTTCCTAAATCATCCATACCACTCTCCCTCTGCACTGCTATGATATGATCCTTAACTAATAACGCCACTCCCCCTCCTCTCTTCAAACCACCTCTATCATGCCTAAAACACTTGTACCCTGGGATATTCAATTGCCAGTCCTGCCCCTCCTTTAACCACGTCTCAGTCACTGCCACCACTTCTAGCTTCCTCGTGAACATTATTGCCTTCAGTTCATCTGTTTTGCCAGTCACACTCCTTGCGTTAAAACACATGCACTGAAGACCCTCAGGCCCTCTCTGACCCTCCTTCCTGCCATCTGGACTTACCCTGTCTCCCATCTCTCTCCCACTCCCAATTCCCCCTGTCTCCCCACCCCCACTCCATATTAGTTTAAACCCTGCCGGAACACTCCAGCTAACCTCCCAGCTAAAATATGGGTGCCCTTCCCAGACAACTGTTCCCCGTCCCTCTTGTATAGATGCCCCTCCCTCATGAAGACTTCCCAATGGTCTATGAATTGGAAACCCTCTGCCCTACACCAATCCCTCAACCACACATTCAGTTGTAGTACCTCATTTTTCCTAACCCTATCAGTCCCGGGCTTCGGCAGCAGCCCAGAGAATGCCACCCTGGAGGCCCTACACTTCAGCCGAGCCCCCAACTCCCTGAACTGCCTACGTATGTCCCCCCTGCTCTTTGTTTCTACATCCTTCTCTCCTACGTGAACTGTTACATCAGCCTTAGACCCTCCACCCTTCAAAATTCCCTCTACCCTCTCTGAAACATCCTGGACCCCTGCTCCAGGGAGGCAGACTCCATCCTGGAGTCCCGCATTTGCCCACAGAACCGCCTGTCGGTCCCTTTGACACTCCCATCCCCAACCACTATCTCACATCCTGCACTCCTTCCGTCCTCCGGGGCATTCTGATCCCCCTCCCTTGCCCTCTCTACCTCAGCCTTTGCCCTACCCTTGATACTCTGGGATGCCTCCCCTGAGGTGATCTTAATGCCGTGACACCTTTTCTTTCTCCATTTCCTACCTGTAACCCACCCATCCCTCCTACTAGGCCCTGGGGTCCCCTCTGGACTATGGTCCCTATTCATTACCCCTCATTCTCTCTGACTAAAAACATATCTTCTAATCTCAGCTCCAGCTGCCTCACCCGAGCCCTCAAACGTTGCAGCTCTAAACACTTTGTGCATATGTGGGCTTTCGGGAGACACTCTACCTCCAAGAATTTAGTGGCTATTTACTTCTCTGCCATTAACAGGCTGCTGCTGAAGTGTCCCCAAAGGGCCCTGGGGGTTGATCTCACCACTGTCCGCTGGGATGTAGGTCTCATGGTTTGAAAGATGTTCTATTGAAATCGTAATGGGTTTCTATTCAGCCTCCAGTCAGCTGTGTTTATTTGTATTTCCGTTCACGCTTGAATGCATTTCAAGTAGTTCGATTGGTCCTAACCACAAAGTTTACATATGTTCTAAGCCTGTTTGATTTCTTCAAATACAGTAAGAAGTGGTTTACTTTCTTTCTTAAATCGGCAGCTCCCATCTCCAATGCTCCCTATTTCAGAGAGCCCAATCATCTTCCTCACAACCTCATAAGATTCTACACTCCCTTTCCAGAGCCCTCATTACTTACCTTGCTTCCATGTCCTGATCCTTCTGACCCATTGCAGCAAAATGCCTGGATGGGCTGGAGAACTGAGCCAATCAGGTTGACTGGCAGCTCTCTAAGGCAGGATCTCCTTGCATGTATCAGACAGATATGGAGATAGGACGGGGAACAGGGCTTGGGCAAGGTGCTCTTTCAGACAGACTGATGGGCCAAATGTCCTCTTCTGCACTGTAGGGAGTCTATGACCATTTTTCTGGAAAGTTCTTTTATGAATTGCTCTGAAGACATGATATGATATGTCACTCATTAAATTTCACACTTGAGTATGTCAAGAACTACTTCAAATGAGAACCGCTGAATGGAAAGGGACAAAACATTTGCATCATTATTCAAGTACCCCTCTACTAAAATGTAAAGGTCTGCTAGGACAGTAGGTATGGAGAAGGAGTCATAAAGACTCATTTGGAAGCTAATGGAAGAGACATTGTAGGCCGTGAATAGCAAAGTCTTATTGAATCAGATATCAGAAAAAAAACTATCTCTGAATTCATTAATAATGAACATCATGTGATTGAAGAAAATATTTTAAAATCACTTTATGACACTCATTAAACACTGATCTGGTAATAATCTGAAAAACGCTTTCAATGAAGCAGTAAGAAACTCTTTTCTGTCAAGTTAAGGCTCATCTGTTACTGAGTAAAAATCCAGCACAGAGATTTTCCACCGAAAGGTACCTCAGGACAAAATGTCAGCCATGATTGTACTGAATGGTGAAGCAGACCTAAGGGGTCATGTGGACAGACATTGAGAAATTCCTTTCATCTTTAAGACCTTGCACAAAACCTTATTACACAACTGGAGTGGTAAACTAAGGGAGACTATTTTTACATCTCTTCATGTGATTCTAACATAGAACCATATAAACTAGAAGCAGGAGCAGGGCATTTGGCCCTTTGAGTCTGATCTGCCATTCATTTTGATCGCGACTGATCAAATTCAAAATCCTGGTCCCTCCTTTTTCCTATATCCCTTGATCCCTTTGGCCCCAAGGGCTATATCTAATTTCTTCTTGAAATCTGACTTTTTTTTGCCAACTACATTCTGTGTTAGTGAAATACACACCTTCACCACCCTGTTACTTACCATCTGCAAACTTGGAGATAATACATTCAGTTCTTTCTTCCAAATCATTAATATGTAATGAGAACAGTTAGGGTCCTAACACAGATCCCTGCGAAACACAATTCATCACTGATTGCCAATCAGAAAAAAACCCAATTATGCCAGCTGTTTAATTCCTAAATGCTAAGCAGCTTTTTATCCATCCCAAGATATTACCTGAAATCTCATGTACTTTCTATAGTAGTCTGTGATTTGAGGCATTGTCAAAAGCCTTTTGAAAGTCTAAGTAAACCGTATCCACTGCTTCTCCTCAGTCAACTGTACTAGTTACATCCTGAAAGAATTCCAATAGATTTATCAAGCATGATTTCTCTTTGTAAATCCATGCTACTTTTTCTGATTATACCAGTGCCTTCTAAATGCCGGATTATGAAATCCTTGACAGTAGACTCAAACAACTTCCATAAGACCATAAAACATAGGAGCAGAATTAGGCCACTCAACCCATCAAGTCTGCTCCATCATTCAATCATGGCTGATATTTTTCTCATATCCATTCTCTTGTCTTTTCCCCATTTTCCCTGACCCCCTTATTAATCAAGAAACTATCTATCTCTGTCTTAAGGACACTCAATGACCTGGCCTCCACAACATTCTGTGACAAAGACTTCCAAAGATTCACTATTTTCAGACTGAAGAAGTTTTTCCTCATCTTTGTTTTAAAGGATCGTCACTTTAGCCTGAGACTGTGCCCTCTTGGTGTAGTTTTTCATACTTATGGAAACATCCTCTCCACATCCGATTTTCCCAGGCTTTGCAGTATTTCATAAGTTTCAATAAGATCCCTCCTCATCCTCCTAAAGTCCAATGGGTACTGACTCAGAATCTCCAACTGTTCATCATACAAGCTCTTCATTCCAAGGATCATTCTGGGGAACCTCCTCTGGACCCTTTCCAAGGCCACAGGAATATCCACAGCTTACCTAGCTCTCTCGCTGTGCCCAGTTGTCACCCATTCCTTTCCTGCTGGTGCAGTCTAAGCCTACATGCTATCCGTGACATGCTATGAGGAGACTAACAATCTGGAGTGATATGTAGGCCAGTTGAGGCAGGTAAATTTGATCAGATCAGATCAAATGTGGTGATGGCATTTGGTGGTGTGGTGGTGGACTCGGGCAGGTCAGAATAGAGATGCAATCTAGTAGTGAGTGTTGTAGTGTTGTAGTGAGTAGTAGTGCTTTGTATCATAGTAGAGAGGGGAATTGATGGCAGCTGGGAGCATTAGAATGGAGATGGGGTGGGATCAAGTATACAAAGGTTATTAGGGTTTTGGAGGTATTCAGATAGGCAGGTGAATATAAGGAAGGGTGAGTGATTCAATTGCATAGTTAGCCAGATGCTCATCTAGTTTTTCTTATCTAATATTTTCCGGATATCTATTTGGCACAATAGGTCAAAACCATTCAAAGTCTCCAGCTCAGAGTTGGAGACGTTTTCAGGGGATTCTGGAGAGCTAGGTAATTCTGGGAAATTTCCAAAGTGTCTTTGTGTTGGGACTGAGGGGTCCCATAACACAGCTATCTGACTACCTGAGACAGAAAGATTAGGCCATACGTATTTGATAATAAAGGTTGATCAACTGTGACGGACGTCTTTAAAAATAGATGTGGGTGAGAGTGCAAATGAAAACAAAGAAGCGATATATTTGCTGCATAATACATTTGTATAATTCTCCACAACAGAGGAACAGGATAATATACCATAAATTCCAAGGGTGCAAGTAATAGATCAAGGAGTGAAACTGGGTTTTATTAACAGAAACCAGAAAACAGTATTAAAAATAAAAAAGGCATTAAAGACTGATACATCCCCATAGTTGATAATTTCCACTCTTGGGTGTAGAGGGATGCGTTGAGACTGTTGCAAATTCTTTTGTCATTGTCCAAAGATCTCTTGAATCAAAAATGTTGTCTTTAGATAGAAAATTACAAATGTAACTGTTACTTTCAAATATGGAGAAAGAGAAAGCAGGAAATTGTCAGTTAAATTTTTGGAATGGGGAAATTAATGAAATCTATAAATATGGACAGAATAATACAACATTTAGAGCAAGTTGCATCAATAGAGAATCAAAAATGGGTTTCTGAACTCTAGATCATGAGTGGGATTTTACGGTCTCATTTGTCCCAAAACCTTAGAATGCTGCCCGAGGTCAATGGACTTTTCCATAGTCCGTCTCCAACCACTCTGATTCCCTAGCAGGTGAGCCAGTAAAACTCTGGCCAATATCCATTCATCAGAAAATATGTTGATGTTGTTAGGTTCCCATTCTGAACGAACATGAGCTTTCTATTTTTGGCCTATTTCCTCTCACTGTTTGAGTATCAATAACTCTGGTGGTGTTAGGGCTACAAAAAGAGCGGGCGTTAGCCTGTTCTGTGGTTTCACAAGAACACAGCATTCATTTTATTATGCAGAGTAAGACTGATAGCCTCAGTCTGTTGTGTACTTCTGCGCTGAGAGCTTTGCCCATTCTTTGGGTTTCCTCAATAATCTTTTTCCGCAAGGTAGGAGATTTTAATGTAATCATAATTCTGTTTGAATAAATTGATTGAAATTGGTATGAATAACCGAAGGCATTGGTTAAAGATTTGATACTTCCTGAACTTTTACTCTTTCTAATTAGTTCTTTTGCTGCACCCTGATCCTCCTGAGACTAAACAAGGACAACAATAACCTGTTTATATGGTTCACTTTTTCCATTAAACTCCATTGAGGCTTTTTACAACTGTTTCCTGGTTGATGTAATTTTTTTGGTATTTAACTTGTCTTGGGTTACTCTGGTTTGAAGGTGATGTTCTGGTTCTACTTGAGGTTTTCATTGTTCTTCAAACTTCCATCAACTGTTCTCTTTTTTTATTCATCCATGATGTCCAGTTTCATAGAAAAATAAGAACTAAAAGTCACCAAGGACAATGTAACTTAGCAGATGAATTGTTCTGGACAAACCTGATTGGGTACCTTCAATGTGAACTCCATAACTCCCTTGTTGTTAGTTCAGCGGTTCCAGTGACCAGGATACAGGAAAAAGCAGAAGCTCTCATTGGCCTACAAATCTCCCTGTTGCTTTCCAAATGAGTTTGAAAAGCACAAAAATTACATCTTAAAGTTTTATCGTCATATTGAATTATTATAGTATGCTTTTCTCAGTGCACTAACACAGTGAGTGTGAAAAGGTCCAATCTTCTGTTCTTATAAAACAGCCTCTGACCTACTTTGTGTAGCACTATATCAGATGCAGCACCCTTAAAATATTTTGAGAAATGGAAATGTACAATCAGTAGAATTACTGTCTCCATTGTCTTTTTGATCTTTAAAGTGTTGGAAAATAATGGCACTGATAGGCTTGTCTGACTTTGGTTACATGACTAACCAGAAGCAGTAGGTCATTATCTTACTGTCAATTTTAGATATTTGAGTCTTGGACTGATTGATCCAGGAGATGGCTGTAGTTTATCTAAAACTGTGAAGATAAAATAACCATGAACTGCTCTGTGTTACTCACATGATCAAAACTCATGGCAAATTTGGTCAACTTTAATAGATCTGCAAAATAGAAATTAACTTGTGTTCCAGAGTTGGTGAGATATGTTTTGTTAATGTGGTAGCATGACTCCTTTAAGGTATGATCCTTTGCATGCTGTGTGATCAGGCCAGACCAGTGGGAAGTCACATTAATCCAAATTGATGGAACATGTCCTTAAGCTTGGAGGACATCTGTTGGATCAAGAGAGAGGAAAGGAGTAGACATTTGCATATGTTCTATAAGATTCTTAATGTGTAGATAATTATTATAGATCAATAAACCTTCCATGTTGTTGGAGCCACATCAAGATGTCATTCGTTATTACACTGGAGATGTGGAAAAACTATGTCAGTCATTAGGAGATCATACTGCACATTTAGAAGGGAAGGAAACTGATTGTTAAAGCCAAGAAGAAAAAGGTACAAATGTCCTTACGATGCCGTTACTAGAGAAGGAAAACCTCCTTTGCACCTAGAATTTGTGTGTTGGGAGAATATAGTGAAAGGTTGTATTATTTGTTTGTGGCTAGTAAGATCACCACAGAGGAAAAACAGGAGTCTGTGGCTCACAAACTTACATCTAACATCACCTGAAGCTTTAGACACAGTCTTTTGATCAAAGGGGATTTGATCTGATTTGATTTGATTTATTATTGCTACACATATTAATATAGAATGAAAAGAATTGTTACTTGCATGCTATACAGACAAAACATACTGTTCATAGAGAAGGACATGAAAGAGTGCAGAATCACAGTCATAGCTAGGGTGTAGAGAAAGACCAACTTAATGCAAGGTAAGTTCATTCAAAAGTCTGATAGCTGGAGGGAAGAAGCTATTTTTGAGTCGATTGGTATTCGGCGTCAGACTTTTCTCATCTTTTTCCTGAAGGAAAAAGCTGGAAGAAAGAATGTCCAGAATGTGTGGTGTCCTTAATTATACTGGCTGTTCTGCCGAGGCTGCAGCAAATACAGACAGAGTCTATGAATGGGAGGCTGAATGGAAGCAGCAGTATAGTGATTTTGTCACTTGAATTCAGAGACATAAGCACTCTCTGGAGATTTGGGTTCGAATCATACCATGACAGATGATGACATTCAAATTCAGTAACAATGTGGAATTAAAAGTTTAATATAACCATTGCTGATTGTTCCTTACCTGATCTGGCCTAAATAGGGCACCAGACATATCGCAGTGTGTTTGACTCTTAGCTGCCCCCTCAAAGGCAATTGGGGATTGGGCAATAAATGTTGGTCCATCCACCAATGCCCACATCCAATCAACAAACGAAATAAAGATGGGACTGGCCAAAGACTATTTTAACTTCTGACCTTCAATCATCATGTTGAGGTTTAAATTCATTCTGCTATAAGGGAAGCAGGATAGATGGTCTCCATGTTCATGGCCAGACTGCAATGTTTTGCAGAGCAATGCAATTTCAGTGTAGCTTTTAGGGAGATATTGAGAGACCATTTGATTTATAGTATCAACAGCTCACAAACAGAAAAAGCTGCTAGCTGAGACTAAAATGTCTTTTGGGTGGCCCAGGCAATTGAATACGCTGAGCATGGCGTAAATAAATTACAAGGCATGGCTAGTGATGTGAGCCATTTGCGTTAAGAAATGACTACTGTGAGGGACCGCCCAAGTTAGGGCAGAGCGAAGTCTGAGAGGGTGTAATGCAGCACCAGGGACACGAGACCACTCACAGGAGATGTGCTGGTGCAAAACTTATACATGTATTTGCTGCCAGAAGAATTAGTCAGCTTGGTGCAGACGGGTGCAAGACAGGTTATGTCAATAAAAGTGGCCTAGCAAAATTGCTACCGGCCAGATCCCAGGAGGAATGACTTCTTTTTGTCTCCCGCTGAAATTTCCCACTCTGCACTGCTGCTGAACCAAGGCAGTAGGGTAGCAAAATGGCAAAAACAAAAGGACTGGGTGGAGATACTGAATGACTGAAATGGAGGTTTACACAGGCTCCTGTGCGGATACTCAGAATTTTTCCAGACAGAAGTGGGTTGAATATAAGGGACAAAAACCAAAATTTATTGAACCCTAAGGATACACTTAAATTCCTTTGAAGCTGGCAAGTACCTCCAGTACTTTGCCATGAAGTGGGAGTGGAGTTGAAAAAAATGGGGGACTTGGGTGTCAGTGTTTTCTGAATGGGTTGCACCCATTGTCCAATCTGAAATCAGATTGTTACTGTGAGAATCAGCGGAGACTATAACTTAACTGTGAACTGAAGAGATCAAATAGGTTGATCCCCCATTCTGACCATAGAGAACTTCTGTGTAAAATCAGCCAGAGGCCTCAAGTGTACCACATTATATCTTAGTCATTAAAATCAGCAGTTGGAGCTGGATGACAACTCCCCAAAGATTGATCACCATAAGCACCCACAAAGGGATATATCAGGGCACTCATCTGCCATTTGGTGTCTCATCAACCTGTGTCATTTTCCAGCACACTATGGAAAGGTTGATGTAGGGAATCCCCAAAACAGTGCTATATTTGGATGATAAGATAGTTACTGGAGCATTCCCTGAGGAGTACAGGGAAAACCTGGAAGTGATCTTAAAAAGATCTAAAGAAATGGGCATATACTTAAAACAAAAAATTGCATCTTTCAAGCTGTTGAGATTGTGTACTTTTGCTTCAAGATAAATGCCATCTCCTTGAGGGTAAGGTGAAGATATCAAGGAAGTTCCACAGAGTAGAAATGTGATGGGGTTCATATCTTTCCCAGGAAGGTAAATTATTATAGAATTCCTGCAGAATGTGTCCATGGATCTGATCCCCATTACACCAGAACCTGAAGAAGCATTAGTGATGGAAATTGGAGAAGTACAAAAAGAGATATTTGCTGAAGTAAAGCAAGCCCTTTGGTCATCACCATGACTCATACATATGAATCTAACCAAATTGCCAGTAGTTACTGTGATATATCACCCAATGGAGTGGGAACAATGGCTTCCCACAAGATGTCAGACCTTATCTACCATGCAGGACCAAGATAATCAGTGGGATTTTCCAGCCAAACGTGCCTCAAGACTGGAAATTCTTGCTCAGGGTGAACAAAACTTTACATTGTCTGCCAAATTTTCTGTTCCATCTGCTACAATTTTCGTGGCTGACTGGATTGGAAAATTCCACCCAACATGTGAGGATGGTGTGTTATTGTGGGAAGATCATGTTAGAATGCTACTCCAGGGGTGACAGCTTTTATTACAAGAGCAGCATGATGCAAACCCAGGGCAGAGTAGAATGAGAGCACTGACCTGAAGCTATGTCTGGTGGTCTGGCATCAACAAGTTGATTGGAAGAATGGTTATTTGAAGTCTGAGAAGTTAAATCCAGCAGTCATTGCTACCACCAGCAAATACTGGGATTGGCTGGGCTGGCGATTGTTGCATTTGCACATAGAATTCACTAGACCATTCATGGGATGACAGTTCTTCATTTTGGTTGATGCACAATCAAAATGGCTAGATATTTAGCTAATGAAGTCTACAATGGCCACCATTGCCAGGTTGTGGCAGATTTTTATCATTCACAGTATCCCTGATATCTTAGTGACTGACAATGACACAGCATTTACAGTTGAAGAGATCCACGGCCAGTTTGTTAGGTCAAATGGGATAAGTCATGTTCCGTCAGCTCCTATCCAGCCAGCCTCGAATGGTTTTGGAGAGTGAGCTATGCAAACATTTAAAGGTTCAATGAAAAAGCAAGCTCAGGGGTCATTGACCTTATGCTTCATAAGTTTCTTGTTATCTTAGAATACTATGCCAAATGCTACCAATGGCATTATGCCAGCTGAATTATAAATAGGACGCTGCCGACGAACCCACTTAGACTTAATGTTTCCAGATTTAACGGGGAGGGTGGAGGCTAGGCAAACTTTCTGAAAGAACACCATGATCTGAAGAAAGGAGATATAATATTCAAGGTCAATTACCTCATCATAGTGAGAAATTTTGGCAGCCTGACCTGGGTGGCTGGAAAAATTGTAGCCAGAACAGGACCAGTTTCATACATGTTGGAAGCACATAGCATGTAAAAAAAGCATGTGGATGATTTGAAGAAGGGTGTTGGGTCTGACCCAGGGGGCCAACAGATGTGTCCTACTGCAGGGATATCTGCGGCCTTTATGAAGGCTAGGCAGCCTCCAGCTTCTGTAGCCAAGGAGGAAGGAGGCACCAGAAAAAATGTAACCCTAAGCTGATGAGTTTGCCTTTTGCAACATCAGGACTGGATTCATTGATTGTTGAGGGACCTTGTATCGAATTACAGCATTGTGCAAGATTCTGGAAGTCTCCAGACTGACTGACTTTGTGAATGGACTTTCCTTTGGTGTCGCAAATATGATATTGTGCCTGTGTGCCTAAATATAATGAAGTTTCTGTTTTCTTTTCATTCATGGATAGACTCAAAAGTTAGTGGGAGAAGGAATGTGATACCTCGGTCCCTCTAAGGGGTGAACTTTTGTTGACTATGTGATTGGGCATGGTGCTATGGAATGACAGCGATCACGAGCAAGGGCGGGTGTCATGGGGTTGGGTGAATCTCAGTTGGAACCAGGAGGGAGAAGTTAGTGACCTTCCAAGAATGGTGGGCAAGTGGGGAGTTGGAGGGGAAAGGCAAACATTGGATTGGATAAACTTTCCTGTCTTCAAATATGTCAGTTTGGTGTTTTGCTGCATCCATCATAACTCAGGATGCAAAGTTTTTATTGCAATTATCATAGGAAGATATGGACTATATGCAGCCAGATGTTTATTGTGTATTTTATATTTCACAGTTAGAATGAGGAAATCAATCACAATGTCGTTTGACCTTGATTTTTATAGTCATTGTGGGTTAAATATATTGAAATGTGCCTCAGGTATACTTCAAGTGTTTTTGATGCCATGTATCTATATATCAAAACATAAATGCATATTTCTTACAGGTAATGAATGAAATTGTGACTGAGTTTACGCTTAATCTACAAAGACAATGTTCAGTCTCTTTGTGTTCCTACTTCTAGCTGATTTCACACAAAGTAAGTGTCTTATTTTCATCAATCACACGTTTCATGCTTTATTCTATCATGTGTTTAATGAATTCATAAAACTACAATTCTGAAAGCAATGTCCTTCTTTTTATATTCCTGCTCCTTAAAACAGGATTTGTAAATTTATTTTCCAATTCCTGCAATGGAGAAATGCAATAAAATAAAAACATGTGAACATGTTTCTCATTGCTCTTGATTGCTTTTCTTGATTTTTGAATCTCTCTCCTCATCTCTGTATATATTCTTACATATAACAAATTTCCATCAGAGAACTGTCACATTTTAAATTGTTACACTAAAAGTAGGAGGCATGGTTAAAAAGTAGGAGGCATGGTTTCATCCCACTCAAGAGACTGACAGCATAGTTCTGACTGAGCCACTTAAAGTCGGTGAGTCCACAACTGCTGCAGGCATTCCATGCCCTTACTACCCTCTTAGTAAAGAACCTATCTCTGACATCCATTCTATAATTACCACCCCTCAATTTAAAGCTATGTCCTCTAGTGTTAGTCATCACCATCCGAGGAAAAAGGCTCTCACTGTCCACTCTATCTAGCCCTCTGATCATCTTGTGTGCCTCAATTAGGTCACCTCTTAACCTTCTTCGCTCTAACAAAAAAAACCTCAAGTCCCTCACACTTTCCTCAAAAGACCTTCCTACTATACCAGGCAACATCCTGGTAAACCTCCTCTGCACCCTTTCCAATGCCTCCACATCTTTCTTATAATGCGGCAACCAGAACTGTATGCAATACTCAAGTGCGGCCACACCAAAGTCTTGTACAGTTGCAACATAACCTTACAACTCTGAAATCCAATCCCTCAACTAATAAAAGCTAACATTCTGTACACCTTCTTAACAACTTAACACCTTCTTATCAAGCTGGATGCCAGTTTTCAGGGACCTATGCACATGTACACCGAGATCTCTCTCCTCGTCCACATTACCAAGAGTCCTTCCATTAACCCTACATGCTATACTCCTCTTACAAAAGTGAATCACGTCACACTTTTCTGCATTAAACTCGAATTGCATCCTCCCAGCCCAGCTCTACAGCTCATCTAAGCCCCTCTGCAAACTGTAACATCCATCCTCACTGTCTACAACTCTTCCGACTTTGGTATCGTCAGCAAATTTACTAACCCATTCTTCTACACCCTCATCTAGGTCATTTCAGCTAGCATCACCCTTGGTCTCTGTATTACTAGTCCAATGACAATACTACTGTGCCATTGCCTCAACATAAAATGACATTGGGTTAATCTGGCTGAGAAAATTTGAAATTTGTG
Source organism: Sphyrna mokarran (assembly GCA_024679065.1). Classification (NCBI taxonomy): domain Eukaryota; kingdom Metazoa; phylum Chordata; class Chondrichthyes; order Carcharhiniformes; family Carcharhinidae; genus Sphyrna; species Sphyrna mokarran. Next base: position 68,614,733 of record JAGIQG010000014.1, on the reverse strand, counting down.
GTCACAATAGAGAAATAGAAAGGAATTGCAGGAAATAGCAGGAATTGTACAGATATGAATCCTGTGTAACATATTAAATGCAAAAGCAACAGATATTCTTTGATGATTGTGGTTATTAGTCTTTAAGGACAACACAGTAGAAGAAAGTCACCTGGCTTGAGAGACCAATTAGGAATGGGAGTGTCATATGCCCAGAGGGTTGAGTCCTCTCTTGGGCAGAAGGCATGTAGAAACATGTTGGGACTGCTCCAGAGCACCTGAGCAACTGTAGGCCTCTGTACAGTTTTTCCTTGTTAATAGATACCATTTGTGTTCCTGATGAAGTGTCTAGCATGCATCATTGTATTGGCAATGAGGATGGAATGGATTATAAGGATACTCCCAGTGACCCTGGATGTGTGAGTAATAAGATGTTGGGATTTTGTTAGATCCTGAGGGACAGATGCAGAACAAAACTCAACTGACCAGTACAATCAGAAGTTTAGAAATATATAGAGAAATAGTGAAAATGAAATAGCTCTCAGAAGCAAGAGCTGTGATTTTTGTGTTAAAGGAAAGCAGAACTTAAGTTTTAAACAAAGGATAAAGAGTTGTTGCAAGTATTTTACCTCAAAAGAAAACAAGGAGAACATGGCAGAGTTTTGAATGAAATGTAAAAAAAAATGCCCAAGGAGTTATATTTCTGTCTCCAGAGTGGGAGAAAGTGAAAAGGCTGAAATTGCTGGGCTTATAATCCAAGTAGAGTCCATGTAGGGAGCTGGGTAAAGCCCAGCTCTGAGAGAATGCAGGCAGTAAGTTCCAAAATTTCATGGAGAAACCAAGTCCTCAACCTCTTTGGAAAGAAGTAGTTTTAAAGTTTAAAAGCAAGCTCTGAATCTTGTAGGGAAATTAACAGAAGGAATGGATACATCAGAAGAAGAAGGAAAAATTGCTTCTCCAGTCAGCTACAATAACAAAATACAGATATTGCTGAGAAAGTTTTCTATCAATAAAAGTGCTGAAAAGTTCAAGAGAAAAGAACGGCAGGTTTGTGCCAAAACTCCAAATGTGCAGAAAAACACAGAGAACAAGCTGCTGCTGACAGCTGTTAAAAAAAAATTGACAGCCTTAAAGACATAATGCATTTAAAGATGTAATGAATTTAAAGTGGTAATTTTTTCATGTGGCAATGCATTTAAAGCAGCAACCACAAGAAGGAACAGGTGGCAATTGAAGAAGAACCCAGATGGAGAGCATCTCCCCAAAAAATGTCCATGAGCAACAAATATCATGCAGGAGAGGCAATGCAAGACTGTGGCAGAGGAAATGAAGAGTTCAGAGAAAAGGCAATGGCAGACCTCAGGGAGAATTAACTGAAAGATCTCAGAAGGAGGGCACTGAATTATACGAGGAAGCCAGAAAGAGGGAAACAAAAGGCACTAAATGGCCAAATGAAATGAGAGAATTGCAGAATGGAAGCAAGTCAACATTTCATCAGAGACAGACTAACCAACAATGAAGCTCAAAAGTGTTTAGGTGAAGTCAAGACAAGTTGTGAAATGTATATGTCCAGTAAGAATATGATGGATTCACTTCGGATGAAATTTAAGAATTAATGAGATAAAACAAGAAAGAATTAAACATAAAGAGGAATCAGCAAAAAAATTTGAAGCCCTGGAGAAGACATTACAATGACAAGATAAAATTACTGGCAGAAAGCTTGGAAAAAAGTCGTCAAAATTTTAAAATAAAGTTAAGCAGAAAGAGAACTGATTGAGATAATGGAGAATAGGCTGAACTGCTTGGAAAAGCAATTAGCAAATAAGAACAAGTCCAATGAAAAATTGAATCAGGAGAATAAGAGCTTGAAGAAGAGAAGAATTAATGAGAAATTAATTGAAGGGGTAAAAACATTGAAATCTGCAACAGAAACAGCAATTTAAGTGGAAAATGAAATTGAGATTGCATAGCAGAGCAAGATTGCTAAAATGGTCACATGAATGGAAAAGCAGCAAGCCTGTATGGAACAGCACTGTGCAAGACCACATTTGGAACTGAATATAGTTAAAGCCCACAAATAAAAGTGTTTATGTTTGAATGCACAAGCCATCTCATCAATAGGCCATCAAGCAATGTTTTCAAACCTGTAAGCATCAAAATGCCTGATCGACCCGTTATAGACATGTCTCCGTGGAAGCAAGCAGTAATGAACTGCCTGTGCCAGGAGGGGCATTCGTTATTGCATCTTCTGTTAACGTTGATCCTTTAGAAGTATCTCAGAATTACACCACTCTGTGAGAAACAGGAAAACCCCTCAGACTCAATTTATAATTGTCCAAGTTATGTAATATAACGCTCAGTTAGAGTTTAAGATTAATTCATTTGGTGATTGAAGATTGCACAAAAGAGTTAAAGGAGAGGGATGTGATGATTGTGGTGATTGTCCCTTTAAGGACAATACAGCAGAAGAGAGCTACCTGACTCGAAGGATCGATTAGGATTAAGAATGGGTGATTGAACAATGGGATAGAGTCCTCTCTTAAATTCTCAAAGACATGGAGGGACTGAGGCCATTGCCAAACTGTTCCAGGGTAGCGGGAATGTTGCCGTCTTCTGTAGAGTTGTTCCTTATTAATAAATATATTCTTAGTTTCTGACAAAGTCTGTTATGTTCATCACCACATGTTCACTGTCAAGAAGCCCACAATTTGGCAACAACTCAAACAATGGCAGTCTTGTTTAATGGATTATGTTAAAATAGATCAGGTCTATTCTGTATGGGATTGTTTCTGAATAATTATTCCATAGAAATGTAGATTTTACTTGCCTGAAAAAACAAATGAGAGCCATTGCAAAATTATAATCCAGTAAATCCATCTCCCATCATCAGGCTTCAATGCTGTTGGCAAAACCTCATAATATTTGGGTATTTGAAATAATGGTGATATTCACTGCAAAAAGAACTATATCAAAATTCCAAAATGTTTTGTTATTTCTGAAATTTTATTGATTTTTCACATTGAGTTCGTCAATGTTTACCCTCTTTAATGCAATTCTCTGATGGAATAAAGTTAAAACAAAAAAAGTATTTTCATTTAATTATGACAATTTATTATTTTTTGCTTTTCTCTATTTTTCTATTTCTGATCCAGAAACTTACATAGCACATAGAATAGTACAGCACATTGCAGGCCATTTAGCCCTCAATGTTGTGCCCAGCTATGTTTGAACCCAAGATCAAACTATCTCATTGCCTATCATTCTGGTGTGTTCCATGTGCCTATCCAATAACTGCTTGAAAGTTCCTAAAGTGCCCGACTCCTCTATCACAGCAGGCAGTGCATTCCACACCCCAGCCACTCTCTGAGTAAAGAATCTACTTTGGACATCCCTCTTATATCTCCCACCATGAAACTAGTTATGCCTGCTACTAACAGTTACATCCATCCAAGGAAATAATCTCTGAACGTCCACACTATATATCCCCCTCATCATCTTATCAAGCTCTATTAAGTCACCTCTCATCCTCCTCTGCTCTAAAGAGAAAAGCCCCAGCTCCTTCAACCTTTCCTCATAAGACTCACCCTCCAAACCAAGCAGCATTCTGGTAAATCTCCTCTGCACTCTCTCCAATGTTTCCACATCCTTCTTATAGTGAGGTGACCAGAACTGCACACAATTTTCCAAATATGGTCTCACCAAGGTCCTATAAGTTGTAGCATAACCACACGATTCAAACTCAAACTTCCTGTTAATAAATGCTAACATAGTATAAGCCTTCTTCACGGCTCTATCCACTTGAGTGGCAACCTTTAGAGATATGTGGATATGAACCCCAAGATTGTTTTCTTTTCTCTCTCTGTAACAGGTCTATATGATGTTAGTTACACTCTATAGCGATCAGGCACTGATCACAGTGAATTCAACCTGAATTGTAATGACAATCATCCCCACTCTTTTGCTGAATAGAGATGGAGGTCACACCATCATCATCAAACTCAGGAGAAAGTAATTGCATCTGCATCAAAATCTCTGCCTATCAATATACACAGGTTTCACTTTGGGAATCGATTGGTCCCCAGAGCAACAACTTTTAACGGCAAGAATTTCAGCATGAGAATTGTCCCTGTGTAGTTTGAAAATGCTGGAATTTACACATATTTTCTGAGAACATTTAAACTGGTGACCATTAAACTGATTACAGTTAAAGGTAAGAGACAGAATGTTGCTGTTGTCCTCAATGATCAAGTCATTGTTTAAAATCTAAATTATTTCCTTATCTCCACAGTTGCAGCTGAACCGTCTGGTGCAGTGAGTGAGGGAGACACTGTTACCCTGACTTGCTTTGTCTCTAATGTCACTGAATCAATGAGACTTGTTTGGATCAGCAATGATGGTGAAACTATTGTAAAGAAGATATTGAATGGACGGAATGGGGAAGAGAAATCATTGAGACTGATTATTCAGAAAGCTGAGAGAGGCAGCAACAACTGGACATGTGATTTGTTCCATCAAAACCTGTGCCAGATTTCAGTCCTGTGCTATCCAGAACCCGATGGTAAGTGAGTCAGGATTTGCTCTTTATATTTAGACTCTTGATGGAAAATTCTTGTCACTTATTGCTCTTATAGCCAGCAGTAGCTGAGCTTTTACATCTTGTCGATAAGGATTTTGAGTGGTTCAGGACATCAGAAAATCAACCCTGAGGTCACTCAACACAGCTTGGGATTTAGCTGGAAAATGTCCAGCTTTGTAAATCTCAAATCCACTCTGATAGAAGAAACTTTAATTTTTCACAGCAGAATGGACCTGTTTTCAATGGTTTCCCTCCCCTGCGTTTTTAGCTCACCTGTGTTATGGATTCCAGCCTTCAGCCAATTCGATTCAATTCCATGTGATATCAAGAAATGGTTGAAGACACTGACTAAAGCAAAGTGTGAACACGTTTTCCTTAGCAACTATTGGGAGATCTTCCTTGTCCACAAGTAGGGTTACAAAGTAAGATTGAGCAGAAGAAATAGATCTTGAACAAAATCATCTCTGAACTCTTTATAATTTTTTATAAACGATCATAAATGAGGCTGTGAGAAGAGAAGTTGAAGATGTGATGTGTGGGAAAAGAAGACACATCTCAATAATATATTCTGCTCCTGGAGTGTTCAAGATATTCAATTACAGGCGATTGGTTCAAGTTGTCCAGAAAGTGTTCCCCATGTATGGAAGGGGAGAAAGTTCAGCTGAAACACTTCTCTGCCCAAGATACATAAGCCTTTGGAAAAATCAAAATATCGCTAAGATGAAAATACTAGTTTGTTAATTGTGTTTTCCTCTCTGTGCTAGCATGACTTCTTCAAGGGGTGAGCAATTGTAGATTACATGGCTCAGTGGGCTATCACAGCAAAGCATGTGAATCTAGACCAATCTTGGCAGACAGTGTGTCTCCAGGAATGAGCTGTCCCTCAGATGGAGCCAATGGAGTCAGAGAGTAAACTTGCTTTCATCATCTTGCTCAGTATATAGTTTGTTTCACAATAATTTACTTTATTTAGTTTTTACCTGCCGAGTTGGCGTCATTGCCTCCTGACTATTACGTTTGGCAATGAGGTAAAACAGGTCTCCAGTTGCCATTGACTAAACTTCGGGAGGAGAGTACTGTAATTGAATTTTTCTACAAAAGCCAGCTGCAGGAAGTTATAGGGAGAAGTTGGACAGACTAGATCTTTTCTCTTTGGAGCATAGGAGACTGAGGGGTGACCTTGTAGAGGTCTATAAGATCATAAGAGGCTCAGATAAGGTGAATGCACTCAGTCTTTTTCCCATGGTTGGGAGTTCAAGGTCTAGAGGGCATGGGTTTAAGTTAAGAGGGGAAAGAATTAATGGGGACCCGAGCAGCAACTTTTTTACACAGAGAGTATGGGGAATGAGCTGCTGGAGGAAATGGTTGAAATTATTTGACAGGCAATTGGACAGATATTTGAGTAGGGAAGGTTTAGAGGGATATAGCCAAAGGCAGGCAAATGGGATTAGCTTGGATGGGCATTTTGTTGGCGTGGATTCCAGTTTGGGCTGAAGGGCCTATCTTCATGCCATAGATTCTATGATTCTATCTGACGTAATTTGGGACCGATTCCCCAATGCTGGGAATCCAATGCTGTTAATCCTACTCAATCACCCACCCTCCAGCATCTGCTATTGTCCCCACACTGGTGAGTAAAATTGTATTCTATCCGTCAAGTTATTTATGATGCAGAATGTAACCAGTCAGACCATCGAGTCTCTACCAGCTGTCATGAAGCAATCCAGGAAGTCCCATTCCCTCACTCTTTCCTTGTTATCCTGAATGTCCATTTCCATTAGCGTGGGAATTCGAGACTTTAGAACCGAGGCAGTTGAAGGTGTGAATGTCAATGGTGGAGCAATTAAAATCGGAATGCACTAAAAACCACATTTCATGATATGTTGCATATTTGGAGGACTGTGGGAGAAGAGCTTCTGGAAATTCAGACTGAGTGGTCTTTTTCAAACCATGATGTTGTTTGTCTGGGAACCAATGCAGATCGATGAGCACAGAAGTGACAGTGGAATGGGACTTGATGGAAGTTAAGATCTGGGTATGAATGAGATCAGATTTATACTGAATAAAATGTGGGAGAACAGCCAAGAGTTATTTGAATCATTGGTCAGAATTTTCCAGCCCTGCCTTGGAGAATGGGGCAAGCTGAGCAAAATTTCACTTACTTTAGTGATTCTGAAAAATTCCACCAGTGGGCAGGACTGGAAGATCTCACTGATTAAATCAAGATGTAACAAATAAATTGATGAGAGTTTCAGAAACAGTTGAGCATAGACAAGGACAAATTCTGCTTTGGAGGCGGAAAGAGGCAATGTTAGTGATGGCATAAATATGAGGTTGGGAGCTCATCTAGTAATCCAATATGACACTGAGTTTGTGTCAGACAAGCTTAATGGCAGAGTGTTGGCAGTGAATAAAATTGAGTCATAAACTGGAGAACAGAGTTTTAAGTGGGGATCAAAATCTGTGGCTTCAGATTTATCAATAATTAATCAGTGAATTTCTCATTAAAATGTCAAGTGGGTGAAAGGTCTCTGTTTATTTAAAATAATTAATGCACAAAGGGCTGTAATATTGGTTATTAACATGGGCATTCATTTATAAATGTTTCTCCATTCTCGCAAAATTACTGAGAAACAACGGGCTGTAATTTTCTCGGAATAGCAAGCAAAATTGGATTCCCACTCCGTGCACAATGATTTATGGGATTTTATTCTGATCCTGTCTTGGCTAGTTTCTGACTCAAACCAGGCAAAGTCCAGGCAGCACATTGTGTCCTCAAGGCCCAGTGTCGAAGTCCACTTCTGTTAATGTGAACAAGGACACACCATTTTTTATGACACTAGCTGCCATAAACCAAGTAGGTTAAAGGTCCTTGACAGGCCAGGGCGAAGGTCAGTGTCTAACGTAAGTGGGTAAGATGGGATTTGGGTGGCCAGGGGGACTGGATGCCTCGAGGATGTTGAGTAGGCGGGGGTGTGAGGGTGGATATAATGGCCCTCAGTTGGACTTGGAGCAGGATGGCAGGGAGTTTAATTCTTCTACCCTCTTAGGATTTATTGATATAACTCAGTCAGAATCATCTAATAGTTGTGATTTAAGTCACATTTTCAGATGGTTCCCAGATGGAAACTATCTTGCAGGGTAATGTCCAAGAGGAAATTTGTACTTTAAGGCAATTGCCATGTAAACCTTCATTCAGGGAGGGGTTTTCAAGTTTATCTTTGAGGTATCCATCTCTCCAATCTGAGGCTGGGGAATGTGGATGTTACAGCCCAGTCACAATGGATGGAGATGGAATTGGGGACAACCTTGTGGAGTTCGTTGCGATTGCCAAAGGTGACCTCAAAATATGTAACTGGAGGAAATTAAGGCCCATTCAAGACTAGATATCATGCTTGTAATATGACAACATAGAAGCAATGGAATGTTTGAGACAAATAGTGGAGAGGTAGATCTGAGGGTCATTAATGTACATGTGGAAACTCACCCAATGTCCTTGGATAATGTTACCAAAGAACAGCACATTGAGGAGCAAGAGAAGGGAGGGATGAGGAAGTCAAAAGGAACAAATGAGTTTAATTAAGGAAATACTAATTGTCAGCACTAAGCACGGCTGGTCAGTCTTTGTCTGATTTTATATCTTCATAATCAAAGACAATTCTTAACACATTGATATAGTATCTATTGAGAAATTTATCTGTTTTTACAGTTGAGACAAATTTGCAGCAGCCTGTAGTGGACAGTAACATCACCCTCAATTGTACCATCTCCAGACTCTCAGATACTGAAAGTCTTGACTGGAAACAGAGAGACCCATTGTAGCAAAACAGGAGGAAGAACATTGAGGAGATCCATCTGAACAACACAGTCTATCTTATAGTCAGAAATGGAGCCGAAAATCAGAATCTGTATACGTGGGAAGTGCAGGAAAAGAACTCCACTGTTCTGTCTGGAAATACGAATGTTGATATGGATCAGAGTAAGTCCAGGGCTCCCTTGCAGTAGATATCAAATAGTTACTGAGATAAAACTATTCCACACAAACAAGAATGAACACAGACACCACCATTGGTTTTTGCTGCACAACATGCACCTTATTTTTGCTCTGGGACATGCGTGTAAGTATAAAAGGATGCAATCAATCAAGTGGGTTCATTTCAATTCAAATCAAGAACACAAAACAATTCAAATCCATCAATCAAATACAGTAAATGTGATTCCTGTTGATTTTGGAATCAAGAAATAGAAACAAATTACACACAATGCTAAAAGTTTAAAGTCTTTCAAGGGGCATTTTGTCAGTAGAGCTGGTACCTCACAAATATATTCTGATTGTCTTACATTTCAGAATTTTCACACACTGCCCAATATCTGAATAAATTATCACATAGCCCGGGGGGCGAGAAATAAGATCCCTTTTGATCAAGTTGATTATTTGTGTCTATCGTACAGATACTTTGACTTACTTGATAAAGAATCAAAATGTTCCCTCGTTAGACAAGGCCAGTGATGAATTGCTGAACTGTTTGAATTCATGTTGGTCAAATATATAGAATAATAATTCTGATCAGTTTGACTATGTTCAGTCAGTGCAACATGTCCTCGCATGTAATATGAACATGATGCTCTGGACCTTCCAGTCGGTGACAGTCCTGAGAACATTGTTGTTATTCGCAAATCTTTTATCAATTTGACCATCCAGCTTATTTCTGAGGAGGATCCAGGTTCGATTTCCGGTCTTGGGTTAGTGCCTATGTGCAGTTTGCACGTTCCTCATCTGTCTGCATGGCTTTCCTTCAGGTGCTCTGCTTTCCTCCCACAGTGCAAAAGACGTGCTGGTTGGTAAATTGGCCATTCTGAATTCTGCCTCAGTATACCCGAACAGGTGCCAGAGAATGGCGACTGAGGGGTTTTCATAGTAATCGTTACAGGGTTAATGTAAGCCTACTTGTGGCATTAGTAAAATGAACCATTCTTCTTTCCAATCTTGCATAGTTTGGTGAGTGTAGTAGAGTCAGGGAAGGAATGGATAGCCTGCCTTTCCATGATGGTAGCTGCTGTGGTCAGATAAATTTTTAATGGTCTAAGTTTTTAATGAACCTGAGTGGGTTAGTAACTGAATGGGTTAGTCAGTAGGTTCGTGAATGTGTGAGTGAGTGATTGAGTGAGTGAGTGAGTGAGTTAGTATCTGAGTGGGTTAGTCAGTGAGTGAGTTAGTCAATATTACCAAACGCAGCAGACCCTTCTGCCTATAGCAAACATATCCTGGGAGCGGCCCTGCTACCTTCCATTAGGCCCCACAATGATTTTTCCAGATCTTTCATGGAAATTATGGTTTGAATTGTAGTGGACACTTACTCAAAATGGCTTAACATTCAGATCATGTGTTCAACACCTTTGTCAACCACTATCAACAAACTGCTACAAAGATTCACAATAAATAATATACCCGAGGTGATTGTTTCTGATAATGGCACCGCTTTTGTGGCCGAAGAGTTTTAACACTTTGTCAAGACTAATGGTATCCAACACACATGAACAGCCCCATAACACCCTGCTACCAAAGGATTAGGAGAAGGGGCAATGCAAAGCTTTAAAGCCTCATTACGGAAGCAATCAAAGAGAACCCTGCCACTCCACTTGGCCAATTTTCTGCTCTCATAAAATCTGATCCTCATGCTGCTACAGAGGTTACACCAGCCGACGTGTTGATGGGTCAATACCTGAGAATCCGCTTTGATTTCGTTTTCCCAAATTTGACAATAGAATGGTGGCATAGCAAGCCTCACATAAGAAATAATATGACTCAGCTAAGTGAGACAGATCATTTGAAATGAATGACTTAGCTTTTGCCTGAAACATTGGGAAGGACCAGTTTGGACACCTGAGAAGATAATTGCAAGGACTGACCCAATATCTTATACCATTGACCTACAGGGCAACAAAACACTGAGCAATGGCACAGTGGTCATTATTGTTGGATCAGTAATCCAGATTCCCAGGGTAATGCTCTGGGAACTCAGGTTCAAATCCCAGCACAACAGATGGTGGAATTTGAACTGAATAAAATTTTAGAATTAAAAGTCAAATGATGACCATGGAACCATTGCAAATTGACAGAAAAACCCATCTGCTTCATTATTGTTCCTTAGGGAAGGAAATCTGCCATCCTATATGACTCCAGATCCATAGCAATTTGGTTGCCTCTTAAAATGCCTCGTCAAGGGCAATTGGGGATGGGCAATAAATTCTAGCCAAGCCAACAAATGTCACATCTCATAAAAGAATTAAAAAAAATCAGGAGGCCTAACCACCAGTCTTCCAGACACAGTAGTAGAATCCAGTGTGACAACAGCAAGCGGCGCTAGCCAGGAGAAACTCATCTGTCAGTGGAAGCAGATGAAGAAGGGAACAGCCTTGGCTCAACATTGGAAGGTGTCAATCCACCTCCTACTGTCATAGACTCTGATACCTCAAACATGGAGGAAACAGGCATGGAGTTGAGGCACTCTGTAAGAATTCAAAAGACCACAGATAGACTGACATTTACGAACTTTGCCAATTTGTTCCCTTTCTGGAAATTCTGCTTTGACCGTACTTGGTTGAATATAAGAGGTTTTTTTTGTATGATGGTAAAGAAACTTAAGAGGAGGGAGTAATGTGATAGCATGGCCCCTTAAAGGCATGAGTATTTATTGGTCACATTACCTACCTCGGGCCTATCAGAACAGAACACATGAATTTTAGCCTATCAGTTGCTGGGGCATGAGTCTGGGTAGGGGGGAACCTGCCTCATGAACCCAGGAATCAAAGGACTAGATCTGTATCTGAGATGAACTCATTTGTACATAGTTATAACTGTTGATCACTAAATCATCATCACGATTTAAGACTTCCTTGTTGTATTACCTTGCACTGCAATATTTTCTTGAGAACAGAGAAGGATGAGGGGGAATCTGATTAAGGTGTAAGAAATTATGAGGGAAATAGATAGGGCAGATAGGAAGAAACCTTTCCCCTTAGTAGAGATAAGACTTAATGGGGCAGGGATTTAAGCTAAGGAGCAATAGATTTAGACCAGATTTGAGAAAAAGCTTTTTGATCCAGAGGAAGGTGGGACTCTGGACCCCACTGCCTCAAAGGGTGCTTGAAGCTGGAATCCTCTTAACATTTAAGAGACATTTAGATGAGCACTTGGAACATCACAGCATATAAAGCTAAGGATCAGGCACTGGACAACAATGTTGGAATAGGGTGGCACAGACACAATGGACTGCAGGGCCATTTACAGTGCTGTAAAACTCTATTGTTCTATAACTGAAAAGGTTATCAATGGCAGATGGAAATGTGGAATTCTAATCTCAAACAGATTAGCCATGATCTTATCGAATGGTGGAGCAGAATCAAAGGGCTAAATGGCTCACTCTTGCTCCTATTTTGTGTGTTCCCATGTAACATCACTTTGATAGGGTCATGCTTGGGGCAGCTGAGCATTGTGGCATAACCCAGTGTTTAGACAATGGTCAGTTTGGGTGAAGAGCCAGTGTATCTAGATCCCGGCCAATTTCCATGTCCCAAATCTGTTCTCCCAACTGATGTTTGCCAGGAAGGTGATGTTTGTTCTTGGGGAAATTCTGAACATCTAAATCTCAGCAGCTATAAAAATTTAACCTTTTGTCTCTTCTCTCTGTTACAGATTTACAAAGTGTTAATTACATAGTTTATCGAGGAAGCACAAATCACAGTGAACTCGACCTGATTTCCTTTTTAAGCCCTCTTCTATAAGCCTTATACTTCTCTAGATCCCCAACATCTCCTAGCTCTTTGAACCTTTTATACACCTTTCTTTTCTTCCTGACTAGGTTCACCACAGCCTTCGTGCACCTCGACCTACCAAAACCTCCTTGTCTCACCGGAACGTTGTCGTGCAGAGCTCCAGACAAGCATTCCTTGAATATCTGCCACCTTCTTTCTGTGCTTTTCCCCAAGAACACCTCCTTCCAGTTTATTCGCCCCAACATCTGCCTGATGTCTTCATATTTCCCCTTATTCCAGACAAACACCTTCCTAGCCTGCAAAGTTTGTTTGTTTGTTCCTGGGGAAATTCAGAACATCTAAATCTCAGCAGCTATAAAAATTCAACCCCTTGTCTCTTCTCTCTGTTGCAGATTTACATAGTGTAAATTACACACTTTATCGAGGAAGCACAAATCACAGTGAACTCGACCTGATTTGTGACATAATTCCCGCAAACATTAAAACTAAATGGACTTGGATATCGCATTATTTGCAGAATGAAGAGAAAGAAATTGCTTCTACTTACAAATCTCAGCCCATCAATGTAAGCAGGATCGACTTTGGGAATCGACTGATCCCCATAGAGAGAAATTTCAATGGCAAGAACTTCAGCATGAGGATTGTCCCTGTGCAGTTTGAAGATGCTGGAGTTTACATATGTTCTCTGGGAACATTTAAACTGGTGACCATTAAACTGATCACAGTTAAAGGTATGAGACAAAATGTTGCTGTTGTTTTCAATGATCAAGACATTGTTTAAAATCTAAATGATTTTCTTTTTTCCAGTCACAGCTGAACCAGCTGATGCAGTGAGTGAGGGAGACACCGTCACCCTGAACTGCTCTGTCTCTGTTGTCACTGAATCAATGAGACTTGTTTGGATTAACAGTGATGGGAAAACTGTTGTGGAGAAAACATTGAAGGATCAGAATCAGGAAGAGGATTTGTTACAGCTGATTATTCAGAAAGCCAATAGAGACAGAAAGAACTGGACATGTGTTTTGTTTCATCAAAATACCTCCAAGGTTTTCATTCCATATGTTCTGAAATTTCACAGTAAGTGTCTCAGATTATAATCTTTCTCACCCCGGTTAAAAGTCCTTGTCATTTACTGATTTGTTATTATAATTGCTGCTTTTTAAATATTTTATTACACTCCATATTACTGAAAATTCACAACATCACTCTACAAATCAAAATTAAACCTCACAATGGAAAGAAGCTGGAATGAATTCCAGTGCTGCAATTACTCAACCTCATCCACTGCTGGGATTCTCCAGTTCCGCTTCTGTGAATGGAGATTTGGCTCAGTGCCAAATTACTGATTTTTTGATTGGATTGGATTTGATTTATTATTGTCACATGTTGGTATACAGTGAAAATTGCTGTTTCTTGTGCACTATAAGGACAAAGCATACCATTCATAGAGTACAAAGATCTTGCACAAGTCAGCTGTCAGAGGTATTCACAGACATCTTCAACCTCTCTTTACAACAATCTGGGGTCCCTATTTGCTTCAAGAAGATGACCATCACCCGGTACCTAAGAAAAACCAAGCAGTGTGCATTAATGACTATCGGTCGAAAGCTCTGACATTCATCATTATCAAGTGCTTTGAAACGTCAGTCATGGTGTAAATCAATTCCAGCCTCCCAGATTGCCTGGATCCAGTACAGTTCACCTACAGGTGTAACAGGTCAGTTCTGGAACACCTAGATAATAAGGGCACCTATGTCAGACTCCTATTTATTGATTACAGCTCAGCCTTCAACACTATTATTCCCATAAAACTCATTTCCAAACCCCATGGTCTGGGCTTTGGCATCTTCATCAGCGGCTGGATCCTGAACTTCTTAATTCACTGACCACAATCAGTAAGGATAGGCAATAACATCTCCCCGACTTATCATCGTCAACACCGATGTCCCACAAGGCTGTGTTTTCAGTCATCTACTATACTCCTTATACACTTATGAATGTGCGACCAAATTCCCCTCCAATTTGATTTTCAACTTTGCTGAAAACACCACTGCAGTGGGTCGGATCTCAAACAATGATGAGACAGAGTACCGGAATGAGATAGAGTCCGGTGAACTGGTGCGGCAACAGTAATCTATCCTTCAATGTCAACAAAACGAAGGAGATTGTCATCGACTTTAAAAAGCATAAAGGAATACATGCCCTTGACTATATTAAAGGGGTTGAAGTAGAAAGAGTCGAGAACTTCAAGTTTTAGGTGTCCAGATCACCAACAAGCTGACCTGGTCTCCCCATGCCAAAGCTCACCAATGCCTCTACTTTCTCACAAGAGTAAGGAAATTGGGCATACAAGCTACAACTCTCACCAACTTTAATAGATGTACAATAGAAAGCATTCTTTTTGGTTGTATCACAGCTTGGTATGTCTCCTGCTTTGCCCATGACAGCAAGGATCTACAAAAGGTCATGAATATGGCCCAACAAATCATGCAAACCAGCCTCCCATCCATTGACTCTGTCTACACTTACCTCTGCCTTGGCAAAGTAGCCAACATAATTAAGGATCCCCACATACTCTGGGCATTCTCTCTTCCACCTTCTTCTCTCAGGAAAAAGATACAAAATCTGAGGTCACGTACCAACCAACTCAAGAACAGATTCTTCCCTACTGCTATCAGACTTTTGAATGGACTTAACTTGCACTAAGTTGATCTTTCTCTGCACCCTAGAGAAAGATCAACTAGATGGCCTACTCCTGCTCCTATTTCTTATGTTCTTATGTTCTAAGCTGTGATTTTATTGACTGTCAGAACAGGAACGATTGGGGGGGGGGTGGTAGGGGTGGCAAAAGGCCTAATCCTGTTCCTATTTTGTATGTTCCCATGTAACATCATTTTGAAATGGTCATGTTTGGGACAGCTGAACATTGTGGCATAACCCAATGCCTAAACAATAGTCAGTCAGGTGAACAGCCAGTGTACCCCTGTCCTGAATCTGCTCTCCCAACTGATATTTGCCAGAAAGATGATAGAACATAGAACACTACAGCACAAACAGGCCCTTCGGCCCACAAGTTGTGCCGAACACATCAAAACCTACCCAGCCATAGACATATCTATAACCCCCAATCCCATTGGATCCCATATACTTATCCAGAAGTCTTTTAAAAGACCCCAGCGAATTCGCCTCGACCACCACCGACGGCAGCCGATTCCATTCACTCACCACCCTCTGAGTGAAAAACTTTCCCCTAGCATCCCCTCTGTACTTGCTTCCCTGCACCTTAAATCTGTGCCCTCTCGTCGCGACCATTTCAGCCCTGGGAAATAGTCTCTGAGAGTCCACCCTATCTATTCCTCTCAACATCTTGTAAACCTCTATCAGGTCGCCTCTCAACCTTCGTCTCTCCAGGGAGAACACTCCCAGCTCCCTCAACCTGTCTTCATAAGGCATGCCTCCCAATCCAGGCAACATCCTTGTAAATCTCCTCTGCACCCTTTCAATAGCTTCCACGTCCTTCCTATAGTGAGGCGACCAGAACTGCGCACAGTACTCCAAGTGTGGTCTGACAAGGGTCCTATAAAGCTGCAGCATTACCTCCTGACTCCTGAACTCAATCCCTCGATGAATGAAGGCCAGTACACCGTAAGCTTTCTTAACCACATCCTCCACCTGGGAGGCCGATTTGAGAGTCTTATGGACCCGGACCCCAAGATCCCTCTGCTCTTCCACACAGCTAAGACTCCTACCTTTGATAGTGTACTCATTCATCCCGTTGGATCTGCCAAAATGGACCACAACACATTTATCCGCGTTGAAGTCCATCTGCCACTTCTCCGCCCAGTCTTGCATCCTGTCGATGTCATGCTGCAACTTCTGACATCCCTCCAGACCATCCACAACACCACCGACCTTCGTGTCATCGGCGAACTTACTCACCCATCCCTCCACTTCCTCATCCAGGTCATTTATGAAAATGACAAACAGCAAGGGTCCTAGAACAGATCCCTGGGGCACTCCACTGGTGACCGACCTCCATGCAGAAAAAGAGCCATCCACAACCACCCTCTGCCTTCTGCAGGCAAGCCAGTTCTGGATCCACAAGGCCAAAGCCCCTTGGATCCCATGCCTCTCACCTTCTCAAGAAGTCTTGCATGGGGGACCTTGTCAAATGCCTTGCTGAAGTCCATGTACACCACGTCCACTGCTCTTCCTTCGTCAATGTGTTCAGTCACATTTTCGAAGAACTCAATTAAGCTCGTAAGGCACGACCTGCCTTTTACAAAACCATGCTGACTATTTCTAATCAACCTAAACTTCTCCAAATGCTCGTAAATCTTGTCCCTCAGAAGCCTCTCCATCAGCTTACCAACCACTGAGGTCAGACTCACCGGTCGGTAATTTCCAGGACTATCCCTGTTCCCTTTCTTGAAAATAGGGACCACATCCGCAATCCTCCAATCCTCCGGAACCTCTCCCGTCTCCATCGACGATGCAAAGATCATCGCCAGGGGCTCTGCAATGACATCCCTCACCTCCCACAATAACCTGGGGTACATCCCATCTGGTCCTGGAGACTTGTCTATCTTGATAGCATTTAAAAGTTCTAACACATCCGCTTCCTTAATATCTACATACTCAATCTTTTCAGTCTGCCGCAAACTTGTAGTGCATCCTCCCAGATCACTTTCCACCGTGAATACTGAGGCAAAGTACTCATTAAGCACCTCTGCCATTTCTTCCGGTTCCATACAGACTTTTCCCCCTTCACCTTTTATAGGTCCTATCCCTTCTCTTCTCATCCTTTTACTTTTCACATATTTGTAGAAGGCCTTGGGATTCTCCTTAATCCTACCAGCCAAGGCCTTCTCATGACCCCTTCTGGCTCTCCTAATTTCCTTTTTAAGCTCTCTTCTATAAGCCTTATACTTCTCTAGATCCCCAACATCTCCTAGCTCTTTGAACCTTTTATACACCTTTCTTTTCTTCCTGACTAGGTTCACCACAGCCTTCGTGCACCTCGACCTACCAAAACCTCCTTGTCTCACCGGAACGTTGTCGTGCAGAGCTCCAGACAAGCATTCCTTGAATATCTGCCACCTTCCTTCTGTGCTTTTCCCCAAGAACATCTCCTTCCAGTTTATTCGCCCCAACATCTGCCTGATGTCTTCATATTTCCCCTTATTCCAGACAAACACCTTCCTAGCCTGCAAAGTTTGTTTGTTTGTTCCTGGGGAAATTCAGAACATCTAAATCTCAGCAGCTATAAAAATTCAACCCCTTGTCTCTTCTCTCTGTTGCAGATTTACATAGTGTAAATTACACACTTTATCGAGGAAGCACAAATCACAGTGAACTCGACCTGATTTGTGACATAATTCCCGCAAACATTAAAACTAAATGGACTTGGATATCGCATTATTTGCAGAATGAAGAGAAAGAAATTGCTTCTACTTACAAATCTCAGCCCATCAATGTAAGCAGGATCGACTTTGGGAATCGACTGATCCCCATAGAGAGAAATTTCAATGGCAAGAACTTCAGCATGAGGATTGTCCCTGTGCAGTTTGAAGATGCTGGAGTTTACATATGTTCTCTGGGAACATTTAAACTGGTGACCATTAAACTGATCACAGTTAAAGGTATGAGACAAAATGTTGCTGTTGTTTTCAATGATCAAGACATTGTTTAAAATCTAAATGATTTTCTTTTTTCCAGTCACAGCTGAACCAGCTGATGCAGTGAGTGAGGGAGACACCGTCACCCTGAACTGCTCTGTCTCTGATGTCACTGAATCAATGAAACTTGTTTGGATTAACAGTGATGGGAAAACTGTCGAGGAGAAAACATTGAAGGATCAGAATCAGGAAGAGGATTTGTTACAGCTGATTATTCATAAAGCCAATGGAGACAGAAGGAACTGGACATGTGTTTTGTTTCATGAAAACACAACAAAGGTTGTCATTCCATATGTTCTGAGGATTCACAGTAAGTATCTCAAATTGGAATCTTTCTAACCACCCAACCCCATTGAAATCTCTTGTCACTTATTGATTTGTGAATATAATAATTGCTTGTTCTTTATATTTCCTTACACTCCATATTACTGAAAGTTCAATGCACAAATCAAAGTCAAACCACACAATGGAGAGAAGCTGAAGCGGAATCTAAGACCGGAATTCTTTAAACTTACCTGCAGCAGGTATTCTCCAGTCCCGTTGCAGTGAATGGAGATCTGGCTCTGCTTCAAATTCTATGTTATGACTGGCAGTGACGATAGGCTTAACAACATTGGAGAATTCCGGTCTTTATTTTTGGAATGTTTAACTCAATTACACATCTGTAAGGAATCGTTTAAACTTTAAATTCCTCAAACTCACTGCAATCAGTCCAGTTGCCAGCAACTTACATCCAATGTGCTATCTTGGATGATGATAGAACACATGGCAATACTTAACCAATCATTTGCATCTGACAAATATTTGACTTATATCACTTTGGAGGGGGAATGGAAAGGCGTTGTGGGGATTGGAGGAGTTGAGGTGAGGAGGAGTAGTAAAGGGTAATGGGGTAGGGAGGGTGAAGAAGCAGAGAAGGGGTATGGGAAGGGGAGAAACTGAGGGAGAGGAGGATGGGTGAGGCTCATAACATTACATGGTTGCTTTTCTTGCCATTTGCCTGCTGGTGATTTATCTGTGTGGGACATCGCTGCCGCTTTTCACTCTCAAGCTGCTTTATCCACTTTTTGCGTGGGTTTTCTCCGGGTGCTCTGGTTTCCTCCCAGATCCCAAAGATGTGCTCTTAGGCTGATTGGCAGAACAAATTCTCCTTAGATTGTCTCAAATTTGGTTTCAATCCATAGATCTATAAACATAGACAGGGATCACAGGTAGAAGTGGGAACATTGAGGTGGCGGTGCGGGCTCATTGGGCCGAAGGGCCTGTTTCCCATGCAATTTTTTTCTTTGTTCTTTGTTCTTTGTTATTAACTGAGAATGGATATTTGGTTAGAGATGCATTGGGGTAACAATCATATACAATGTTAGTGTCTGATATGCATTGCAGAGCTATTACTGAAGAAGCATTATCGATATAACTTTATCTTCCTCAACATTATTACTAGGAAAATATTGTATTTATTTTTGTCCTAATGTTTTGCAAGCTTTCTCCTTTTTTGTCCCACGTTAGGGTAGTTGTTGAGTCTGTGGCTTGGTAAATGAGGCATAAGCCCATTTTTAATCTCCTTCTGTGCTCTCGCCATTTTATATTAAGCTGATCTTTCTCTGCACTCTGTGACTGCAATAGTATGGGGATGATTCTCCCAGCTGCTGTATTGCAGTGGGCTGGGAGACTCGAGTGGAGGCCTTTTTGTGGGCCTCTACGAGTTTCTCAGCCCGGATTTCCAGCGCCATCAGTACTACGCCAGAAATCGGCATGGAGCTGAATAATTTATGTTAATACTGATTTAAATACTATTTAAATCTCAGAAGCGGGTCTGGGGCTGAAATCTTCGGGCCCACTAATAATCCACCCCTCCCCCACCCTCCCAGGAGTGGTTTACTTCAATGGGGTTTATTATAGCTGTCCACGTGCAGGCAGCTAGTGGCCCGACCCCATTGGAATGAAGAGGAGGCTATCTATGCCTCCCAGAGGAATAAGGGTAAGAGGGATTGTCCCCACATGGATATTGTCACCTTGTAGAGATGCCGGTGTTGGACTGGGGTAAACACAGTAAGAAGTCTGACAACACCAGTTTTAAATCCAACTGATTTATTTGACAGTAAACTCGCAAGCTTTCGACTCTATGGCCTTCGTCAGGCGAATGAGGCCATAGAGTCGAAAGCTTGCGAGTTTACTATCAAATAAATCGGTTGGATTTAAAACCGATGTTGTCAGACTTCTTACATTGTCACCTTGGCAATGCCCCTTGCACTGCCCAAAGGGTAAAGTTCCAATGCCCAGGGACACCCTGGCACTCCCCACCGAGCATCGGGCAGTGCCAATGGGATGAGGCCTAATGGGGGCAGAGCCTGATGGGGGCAGGACTTTTGGGGAGGCAGGGAATTGGTGGGGGTGGGGTATCCAACTGCCACTCTACAATCAGGCTGAGTGACGAGGATGGGGAGTTGGGGAGGGGGCGGATGGTGGGCGGGAAGGGGACATATGGTGATCAGGGCTGTTGGGGGATGCAATGAGATGAGCTGAGGACAAAAACAAAACAAAAGAACAAAAAACAAAACAGCACGGGAAACAGGCCCTTCGGCCCAATGAGCCCGCGCCGCCACCTCGATGTTCCCACTTCTACACGCGATCCCTGTCCATGTTTATAGATCTATGGATTAAAAACCAAACTTGAGACAATTTAGGGAGAATTTGTTTTGCCAATTAGCCTAAGAGCACATCTTTGGGGTGTGGGAGGAAACCGGAGTTCCTGGAGAAAACCCACGCAAGGGTTGAAGTCAAGGATGGCCCAGACTTATTCAGAAGGATCACAATTGAGAGGCCAACAATGTAGGACTATTGCGCATTCGCCAATCTTGGCACTGACAGATAAGCATAGATCAACGTTATACTGCCAGCCACTTCAGCGGGCATAGGCTTTGCCCACTGAATTTCAGTGTGACTCACTTTGAGGCACAGAGTGTGGGAGATTCGTTGAAAAAACCGGTATGATTTACTTCAGTTTTCACACAAATTTGAGAGACAATTCTCCAAAATTTGTTTTGGAGAACTACCTTTTATATTCAGCACCCATCCTTTCTTACTCCACTCTATACTCTATGAATGATAGATTTTGTCTGTATAGCTTGCAATAATACTTCTCACTGTATCCCAATATATGTGACAATAATGATGAATAATCAAACAAATCAAATCAAATAGCCATTTTTCATGTATCTTATGAATGAGCATCATTCACCTATTATATAGCAGGAAGTGTCATAACTGAATCAGATCCTTAACTTCCCAGTCATCTGTACAAAATTCCTTTCCAGAAGCAATCACTGGCATGCAGCCAGCAAGGAGAACTCAGTGTGATTTAGATTTCCCATTCTCCAACTGATCAGGACTAAGAACAGTTGTAACATTCCAACATTCCTGAATGAAGCTGATTAACTTGGATCAGGAATTTAACTCTGATCGACGGATCTGTTTATTTGAATGTGAAATCAGGCAGATGGTTTATCTACTGGGTCATTAGGAAATATTAACTTATTTCTTCTAATTTAAACTATGAATATCAATCTGTGCTTATTCTTCTGATAGGTGTTAACACTTTTCAGCACTCCAATGCTGTTATTTTTGTGAGTCTGCCTCTTCTCCTTACCATTATCCTGGCTCTGGTGCTGAGTATAAGGAAATACAAAACTGCAGGTAAGAAACTGCTGCAACCCCATATCGCGTTTCATACATTTTAGCAAAAGTGAATGTGATAATATTTAACAAAAAAGGAATGACAATTAAAACTGGTTTATAATTGTTAAATCAATTATTTTTATAAATATGAGTTATACTGAGATATAATCCACAATGATAATTTACTGCGAGTCCCATTCCCCTTCTATCAAAATACTTATTGACCTATATTGCTTCCTGGTCAACTATTTAGATTTTTAAATTCTCATTCTTGATAACAAGGTCTTGATGACCTTGCACCTCCCTATCTCTGTAATCTCCTCCAAACACAACCCTCTGAGGTATCTGTGTTGCTCTAATTCTGGCCTCTTGTGTATTCCCAATTCTGATTGCTTCAATACTGGTGTCCATGCCTTCACTTGTTTAGGCCCTGAACTCTGCCTTTTTCCTGTACACTTTTCTATCTCTCTAGCTCATTTTCCTTCTTTCAGACCCTTCTTAACACATCCTTTTTGATCAAGTCTTTTGTCATCTGATTTAATGGATGGAATTTAATGCCATCTTCTGGGGTAGGTTTGGCGGTTGTGGAGCATTTGATTGGGCAGAAAAGTGATGGGTTGACCCCACTGCTTCAGAAATCTCAGGGATAACCTTTCTGCTTTGTAGCCAATCAAGGCCCTGAAGTGGACAGTGAGTGGTATTGACCCAGCAGCAGGTGGGGGTTTCACCCTGTGGGGATCTCAAAACTCATTCAGGGTTACTTGTTTGATGTGGGGCTGGAGGTCTTTCTCATTGTCGGGCACTCAGTGCCTGTTCGAAGAACCCACAATACTGGAAAGTGGGAAGACTCACTGAGGGTCCTTGCTGCTAGCCAGATGTGTTTGTGTTTCCTTTCTTATTGATTCTTGTTGTGGGTCTTCTCTAGCGAGGCCAACAATTATTGACTATCCCTAATGGCTCTTCAGCAGATAGCGACGAAGTGTTATCTTCAAACTTTGCAAACTGCTGTAAGTACACTCATAGCATTGCTGCAAGAGAAGTCCAATATTTTGACCCACCATTGAAAGAATGGTGATGTAGTTCCAAGTTGGGGATGTTGTGTCAGATGAAAAGTTGCGGCTGGTGATGCACTTCCAGTTCTCACAGCAGGGATTACAATATTACTCACAGATTGTAACCTTAATACCCCCATGTCCCTGCTGTCCTTTGGTACAGGTTCTGATTTGGTTAGACACTGTCAAAGAAACCATGATGCACCAGCACTGGAGGCAGTATTTATATATTATATATATACATATATATAGAACATAGAACATTACAGCGCAGAACAGGCCCTTCGGCCTTCGATGTTGCGCTGACCAATTAGGAAAAAGCAATGACCCTCTAACCTAAACCATTCCCTTTTCATCCATAAACTTATCTACTAACCTCTTAAACGCCACCAAACTTGGCGCATCTACAACTGCAGCAGGCAGGGCATTCCATACCCTTACCACCCTCTGGGTAAAGAACCTACCTCTGACATCCGTCCTATAACTACCACCCCTTAATTTAAAGCTATGTCCCCTCGTGCTAGCTTTCTCCATCCTAGGAAAAAGGCTATCACTGCCCACCCTATCTAAACCTCTAATCATCTTATATGTTTCAATAAGGTCTCCTCTTAGCTGCCTTCTTTCTAACGAAAACAACCTCAAATCCCTCAGCCTCTCCTCATAAGACCTGCCTTCCATACCAGGCAACATCCTGGTAATATGGTGATATGGTGATATTTAGCATGCCAATCAGGTAGGCTGCTTGTCCCAATTAGTAATGGGGAGGTTGAAATCCCCTGCTATTATTACTCTATTGTTTTTATACCTCTCTGAGGTTTGCTGATATATCTGCTCTTCTGTTTGTTCCTGACTATTTGAGGGCCTATAGTACACTCCAAGAAATATGATTGCTCCTTTTTGATTTTAAGTTCCACTCATATGGCCTCAGTTGAAGAGCCTGCTAATTGATTCTTTAACTAATATTGTGACACCACTTCCTCCTTTACCCCTCACTCTGTCTCACCTGATGATTCTATACCTTGAAATATTGAGCAGTTTGTCCTGCCCTGCCTCCACCATGTCTCTGTGATTGTAATATTATTATATGCCAATCTGTCAATCAATGCAATCAGTTTATTAGCCTTACTTGCAGGACATCCTTGCATTAAAATAAATGCCATCAAATCTTGCCCTCTTCCCTTGTGTCTATCTTTGCCCTGCCTTCCAGACTGACTCAGTTTTCCTTCTATATTTTGCTGTGTATCACCCGTTACTGTACCTCTAGTCTAACACATCCCCTTGCCAAGTCAGTTTTTAAGTCTCCCCAGTGGCAGAACTGGAGAGATTTGATTATGACATTGATTATGTCTGTATTCTGTATGCTGCTTTCACTGTTTAACATGCCATAGCAATGGATTTTCCCAGCCCTTCCCTCCTTCCACCCTGCCATCCCCATGGGAGTAGGGGAGGTGGCCTGCTATTTGCTGGCGGTGGGCTTTTTTAGACCTGCCACTGTCCATTGGAAGAATGGTTTTCCATTCTTCACACTGTCGGTGGGCAGGGGGACCAGATGTCTTGTGTTGGAGATTCACTGAGCTGGCAACTCATTTTTAGAAGTGATCAAACCAGAGAATGCTGAAAGTTCTCAGCAAGTCTAACTGAATCTGTGGAGAAAGAAACAGAGTTAATGTTCTGGGTTTGTATGACTCTTTTTATATCGTATTTCCAGCATCTATAGTATTTTGCTTTTATTAATTTTTAGATGAGCCTGTTGCTATCTTTATTGAATCAGGGTTATCACCGATCCCACCCCCCCACCCCCTTTTTTTTATGGTAATAATAGATTGAGTGATATGCTAAGCTGTGTGGTTACAGATTGTGATGGATATAATTCTGCTGTTGCATTTTGCCCAGTGTCTTACAGAAACCCAGTGTTTTGTTGCTAGATCAGTTCTTAATTTATCCTACTAATCACAATACAATGGAGGGTAATTTCAGTGCAAAGACTGGACTTTTGTCTCTACAGTGTAGCCACTCCTACAAATATTGTCATGAATAGATATATCTGCTATAGATGAAGATGACATCATGTAGATTTTTCCCTCTTATTGTTTCTCTTACCACCTGTCAGAAGTGTGGTTTGGTAGAAATGATTTTCAGGACTCAGCCAATTTAATCCCTTTACAGTCACTCTTGGTGATGGACATTAAAGAAGTGAAGAGGAATTATGCAAAATACTGGCAGCCAACATAAAGGGGAATAATCCTCCTGCAGAAGAAAGCCATTTGGTCCATTGAGCCTTACCAACAGCGATCCCACCTGGCCCTATCTCTGTATTTAACTTCCTCGTCCCCCTGATATTAAGTAGCAATTCGTCATGGCTAATCAACCTAACTTGAACATCATTGGAGTGTGAGAGGAAACCCAGACCACCCAGAGGAAACCCACGCTGAATGGGGAGAAAATACTAACTCCACATAGACAGTGACCGGAGAGCGGAATCAAAACTGAGTCCCTGGCACTGCTAGGCAGCAGCACTAACCACTTTGCCACAATGTTGCCCTGTACTTTCAGAGATATTTATTATTTTGTCACAATGATTTTGAATTGATTCATTCATATCACATTTATTAGTATACAGCGAAAAGTATTGTTTCTTGCACGCTGTACAGACAAAGCATACCATACACAGAGAAGGAAAGGAGAGAGTGCAGAATGTAGTGTTATTGCCATAGATAGGGTGTAGAGAATAATCAACTTAATCCGAAGTAGGCCTCCAAAAGTGTGCTGGCAACAGGGACGAAACTGTTTGTTGGTTGGTACATGTTCTCAAACCTTTGTATCTTTTTCCCAATGGAAGAAGGTGGAAGAGAGTATGTTCGAGTTGCATGGAATCCTTGATTTTCTGAGTGGATGGGAGAGTGATTTGTGTGATGGACTGGGATTCATTCATGACCCTTTGCAGTTTCTTGCAGTCATGGTCAGAGCAGGGGTCATACCAAGCTACAATGTATCCAAAAAGAGTGTTTTCCATAGAGCATTTGTAGAAGTTGTTGAGAGCCAAAATTGTCATATCTGGGCTCATGATCCAAATGGAACTGAGTTTGTTTATTAGACTGTATGAAATTTATAAGGAAAGCTGAATGCACGTTAATAGGTGTTCTCTGAACAGGTTTGGAAAATCAAAAACAGAAGCCTTTGCAACCAGGGGAAGATACAGCAGATGCATTTCAACTTTATGCAAACGTTAATGAAATTCGACAAATGCAAGGTAACGTTTAAACCCTCATGCCATAATAAGAATTTTACAAGAGCTATGCTCTGTTAATTCATGTTAATTATGGAGACCTTTTTGTATTTTTCAGTTTAACAGTCATGTGCATTTTTATTGTCTCACATCATGATTGAATACACATAGAATTTATTTTAACATGATAATCATTTCCCATTTTCACTGTTCGGCCTTCACTACAGATTCTCATAATTCAGATACTTCCTAAACTTTATTTTGGAGAATATGGTATTACAGACAATACTCAAGGATCACAACTAAAAGCACTTCTGCAACAATAGTAGAACTTTGAGTCCTCAACACTTCACATTCTACGAGTGATTATACATTTCCTGAAATATCACCCAACATTCACTAAATGTCTTCAATACTTGGCACACAAATACTAGAGTTTCCAAAATCACTTGTCAGAACCAGCATCATTGATTCAGTATAGACTAACAATCTTGTTTGGACAATATTCCTCTTTTAAAATGATTTAAATATGTGTCATTAACAGTGCAGCAGTTTTGTATAAATTTCCGATGCAACCTCTTTCAAATCAAATAATTCTCATGTTCTAATCAGAAAACTCTTTATTTTTCAGGGAGTAATGAGATATCAGCACCTAAGACAAGTAGTTTTGATGAATATGCGATTGTCAATAGAAAAACAAAACAAGACTGTAAGTAATTGAATCGAATAATGGGCGGAATTTTATGAGATTTTCTTTCTAACTATCCAGGTAGCGTGAAAAAGGGAGAGTTCTTGATCTGTTTTTCAGATGAGTTTTCACAGCGAATCTTATGTAGTCAATCTTTGAAAAAATGAGCTAGACCATTTCTAACTGCTAGGGCGGCACAGTAGCACAGTGGCTAACACTGCTGCTTCACAGCTCCAGGGTCCTGGGTTCGATTTCTGGCTCGGGTCAATGTTTGTGTGGAGTTTGCACATTGTCCTCATGTCTGCATGGGTTTCCTTCGGGTATTCTGGTTTTCTCCCACAGTCCAAAGATGTATGGGTTAGGTTGATTGGTCATGCTAAGAAATTTACCCTTAGTGTCCAGGAATGTGTATGTTAGAGGGATTAGTGGGTAAAATATGGCAGGCCTAAGTGGGATTGTGTTTGGTGCAGACTTGATGGGCCGAAGGGCCTCTTTCTGCACAGTAGGGTTCTATGATTCTATGATTCACTCAAAGCAATGGGCGGGGCTTAATTTAACAGCCAGCAGCTCAGATTGGAGTCACAAACTGTACATGTGCTGGAAAAGCTTTAAAAAAAGCAGCCTTCTCTCCTGATAGATCACCCAGGCAGAACTTGTGCTATCAGATTTGGCATGCCTCTGTCTGTCCCCTCAGGAAAAGAATATCCATAGATCGGGTGGATCCTCAGAGGCTATTTCCCAGGGCTGAAATAGTCGTTACGAGAGGACACAGGTTTAAGGTGGCAGGGAGTAGGTACAGAGGAGATGTCAGGGGAAAATTTTTCACTCAGAGGGTGGTGGGTGAGTGGAATTGGCTGCCATTGGGTGGTGGTGGAGGCGAACTCGTTGGGGTCTTTTAAGAGACTTCTGGATGAGTACATGGGATTTAATGGGATTGAGGGTTAGAGGTAGGCCTAGTAGCAGGGATATGATCAGCGCTACTTGTGGACCAAAGATCCTGTTTGTGCTGTAGTGTTCTATGTTCTATATTCTAATCACTGGGAGAGAGTGAAGGCAATGGGTGGTATACCTGAGCTTCGCATCTTCACCCCCTTTGAGAGTGGGTACTGGAGCTTGTGAGAGAGGAGGGGATGCAAACAGTAGTAACAGTATTGTTGGGTTGGTGTGGCTGGTCCAAGCGAAGGCCGAGTCACAAGGAGACACCAACACATAGTGATAGTACAATAAAGTTAAGAAGTTGTAGTGGCACTAAGATGGCATGGGTGAAGGACAACACTAGTTAGATAGAATACTTAGGCTCTTTAAATTCTTGTGTTCACATTTTTTAATATTATCACTTATTCTGAAGGCACTTTTATTGGCACCAATAAATGATATTTCACTACATACCTGGGACTAATTTGTCTCTGATTAGCTTCTCTCAGAAATATACTTATCCCAGTGTTCGCTGAAGGGACCCTGCATGTTGATGTCAACGGGGGAGGCCTCTCAACACACTGCTACTGTAAAGATCAAGGCACTCAAATAATTCACTGGATACAGTGGGTGGGATTCATTGGCAGTGACTTACAGCATCTGACATGGCATCCCCAAAACCCACAAGAGATTCCCTCCCCTCACTCCACCGCCCTCATCCTGGGGCTCTGCATGCATTTACAAAGAACAAAGAACAAAAAACAGTACAACACAGGAAACAGGCCATTCGGCCCTCCAAACCTGAGCCGCTCATTGGTCCAACTAAACCATTCGCTTGTATCCCTCCATTCCCAGTTTAGTGCTCCTATACCCACCGCACAGATGTAGGCCCAGGTGTTAGTGTGCATGTGGAGCTCAGGTAGGAGTTTGCACCAGGGCATCATCACAATGGCGCATAATGAGTCATCATTGCCCTCTTGCCTGCCACAGGAACTCACTAACACAACGTACTGAGGCCCAGTACTCTTGTTTACAATGTTGCAGGGAACTACAGGAACGTACAGAAGTTGTGGTGGTTAAATGGAACCCATGTGAGGTAACACAAACCCCTAGTAACCAAAGCACATGGTGGTCAGGACTTCCTTCACAACCTTGACTCTTGCTGCAATTAGCCCTCCAGCGTCTGAGTGGCGTTGCTTGTTGTTATCTTTGCCCTCCTCCTCTTCTCCTTCAGTGGCACGGTGGCACAATGGTTAACATTACTGCTTCACAGCACTATGGACCCGGGTTCAATTTCTGACATGGGTTACTGTCTATGTGGAGTTTGCACGTTCTCCCCATGTCTGCATGGATTTCTCCAGGATTATGCGGTTTCCTCCCACAGTGTGAAAAACGTACTAGTTAGGTGCATTGACCCAAACAATCGCTGGAGTGTGGCAACTAGGAGAATTTCACAGTAACTTCATTGCAGTATTAATGTAAGCCTTACTTGTGACCAATAAATAAACTTTAACTTCTTGCTGAGCTTCTCCCCAGCATTTCCCAGAGGTTGGCTCCACATCCTCTTCATCCTCCAAAAGGTCTCCTCACTGCTGTGCCAGGTTGTGTAGGGCACAGCACACGGCCACAATGCATGATGATATGCGGGCGGGTGACTATCTCGAAGAGCTGTCCAGGCACCTGAACTGCATTCTGAGGAACCACTCCGCTATTGAACAGGTGACAATGTGGACATCATTATATCGGGTCGCTGCCTCAGTCTCAGGCCTCTACACAGGCATCATCAGCCAAGTTCAAAGTGGGTACACCATGAACCCCATGCACCGTTCCTACATCCTGGACTCCTCCTCAAAGACTTCTGGGACATCCAAGCTCCTCAAGACGAAGTTGTCATGCATGCTGCCGGGGTGTCTGGTGCAAATGTTCATGGTGCTTAGCTGATGGTCACACACCAACTGCCCATTTATTGAATAGAAGCACTTTCTATTCATGAATTTTCCTGGATTCTTCATCGGGGCCTTGAGGGTGACATGGGTGCAATGTGTAACTCCCTGCACATTTGACATCCCCGTGATAGCTGCAAATCCTGCAGCATGGGCTTCCTGCTGGGCCTGGTCCAGGTCAAATTTGATGTACTGGCCTTACAAGGCATCCATGACCTTCATCACACACTTGTGAATGAATGATTGGGAAATGTCATAAAGGTTTCCACTAGCAGTCTGAAAGGACCTGATAGTGTAAAAGTATAAAGCAGTCGTAACTTTCACAGCCACCAGGAGCGGGGTCCCTCCCGAGGTGCTAAGTCTTGCAACAAATGGCATAGGTGTCGCACTGTCTCCTTTTGGAGTCAGAGCCATCTGTGGCACGAGAGGATCGATAGTTCTCAAAGGATGCCCGCATGCGGAACTGCCAGGGTTTCTGCTACTTCCTTCTCCTGCACCCTTCTTAGGCTGAATAGCACCATGACCTGCCTCCAACGGGCATCTCTCTCTACTCCTGCGAATGATAAGGCCTGGCCCTCCTTGACCCATAATTCATCCTTTTGCCCGTTCTCCTCAGCTCTGGCAGCAACCAAAGGAACAGAAGTTCAATTGGTTGCTATGGATGCAAAAACCATCTCATCAAACTGGAAGGTGGGAGGGCGGGAGGAGTATGAGGGTGGATTTGGGGAAGAAAAGATAGATGGAAAGGTTAAAAAACTCTGCTCACCCGCAGCCCAGCAACACAAGCTCTCCAAATTTCTTCCACAGCCTCCCAGCAGCATACGCTCCCTATGCCCCTCCACAACCCTCAAAATGGTTACACAGTACCCCCCGACCATTCCCTTCTCCCCCCCCCTCACATTCACAAACACACATTCGGAACCCATGCAGGAGTGTCCACAGAGAGTGCTTGACAAGGCCAAAGGCCTGCCACTTCGGAGAATTTCCATGTGTCCTCCACCATCAACAGTACTTGCTGCTGTCACCACTAGGAACCAGAGTTAGCACTAAGATCTGAGGTCAGTGCTCCGACCCATGTCATGCTAAAAGGCCAAAGTCAGAACCAATGAACAAAGCAGCCCCCCCATCACCCACATAGTCGCAAGCGCACCCCCCACCCGACCCAAAACATAACATGGCCACAACAAAACAACACTTGCCCCCGCAGCAGCACGGAACAGTTTGAAAGCAGAGATTTACTTCCTTGTCCATCCTCACTGCTTAAAGGCCTGAATGTGACTTAAGACAAATGAACTGTGATGATTGGGAGTGAAGCTCGGTAATTGCATAGTGATGAATGCAAATAAATGCAAATTAACTTTTCGCCCGTTTTGGGCAAGGTCCTGATTGTGCCAATATTTTTTCATGGTAAAATGGGAATTAGCGCGGAAATGGGCATCATTCCCACAAGTTGCATCCCGCCCGATTTTACGACTTCTTGCCGCAAAATGGGCATGATGAGGTGGTAAAATTTTGCCCAACAGGTCTATCTGGATAAGCATTGTTTAAAAAACAACTACCAGGTTTTATGATGATTAATTTTGGGTCTAGATTATCACTAGAAAAGCTCTTCAGATCGGCAATGCTAAACATTGAGCCATCATAACAGTTTTTAATAATTTAGAACTCTATGATGCTGGTGACCTGAGGACGAGGAACGGAGGCCAGCATAGTAAGATCCTGGAGCAATGGATCTCAAATCTGGTAATAAGATGGTAATTTAATTTCAGTTGGATTTCTGATGTTCCTGTCCTGTCTGTGCAGGAACATCATCAGGGCAGAGCTGGGAAAATCTCATTTGCCTTGACACGTGGCGCATTTCCCATTTTGGCCTTCATACGCAATTCAATAGGCCGCACCTGAAGCTGCGAGAGCAGAAACTCAATCCCCTAATATCATACTATGGTCACTTTAAAATAAATTCATAGCTTGTTTGAGATATGTTCCAACACAGTATATAGATAAAAATTCTATATTTCTATTTTATTCTGTGCAGATGCAGAGAGTGAAATTATTCATTATGGATCTGTCAATTTTCAGAAAAAAGCACCAGGTAGTAAAATTTAACATTGCAATTTTCTCTTGTATTTTCATTGTTCTGTTTATCAAATGGGGAGGATTTAATGCTGGGAAATAAACCTTAGTTACCCTTAATTACCTTTATATCCCTTAATTTAATTTTAATTATCTTCATATCAACATCAATCAGTTCTGGAGTAAAGCTCCGCACACTCCACCACTGCAAAGTGCTGAGTGTCTATCAGCGGTTTCCTAGTTCAAGAAAGGACAGATAAATATTTTATCAAAAGCGGGATAAAGGGCTAAGGGGAAAAGGTAGGGAAGTGGAGTTAGGATGAGATGGAGATCAGCCATAATCATACAAAATGGCAGAGGGGGCTAAAAGGGCTGAATTGCCTATTCTCATTCCTAATTCCTATGTTCCAATGGGAGCACACTTTTCTCAGAGTCAGAGAGCTGTGGGAACGAGAACCAATTCTGAGACCTGAGCACAAAACCTGAGGCAGAGCTGTATTATCAGAGGTACTGTCTTTTTGAGGAGATATTAAATTGAGGCCCCGTATGTGTTACCTGGTGGAAATAAAATCGTCACATCTCTGAAGTACCTTGTTGAATAAGGGGGAACTTTGTTACCTTGAGCAAGTTTGTTCCTCTATCAACTACACCGAGAAGTGGAAGATTTGGCCATTATCACTTGCTGTTTGTGAAAGTCTGTAGCACAAAAATGCCTGTCATGCTTCTTGCATGATAACACTCAGAACATTTCAAAAGTACTTAATTATTTCTAAAATACAATGTTATATCCTTATAAAAGGCAGAATGTTAATACAGGCCTTTCTTTTGGTCACTAACCTCAGAAGAATACTTGTTAATGAAATAGTGTGCTAGTTTTCCATTTGCTTGGTGTCATAAAATAAAAGTCATATGGGTTATTTATGTTGCAGTGGTAGTGGCTCATTGATAAGATCTTGAGGCTGTTGTGTTTAAACATAAACGCATTTGTTTGGTAGGCTTTAGCTTAACTTGTTAACAGTTGTAAGTATGGTTTTGCACGATGTTGCTCCCTTGCATGCAGGTTAGCTGCTTAAAAAGTTCTTTCCAAACTATTCTCTGACCATATGACTACATACATCACAGTATGGACAGTGATACTCTCCAGTCCATGTTAACCCTTGCCCTGATGAGCGACTTTAAATTATAATATATGCAGTTGCATACAATTACAATCTGCACTTGCAAGCAATATCTTCCGAGTGAAATTACTATATATTGCCTGCGAGTATGATCCTACTCAGAACTGCACAGAGGCAGAAAAACTAGAAAGAACAAATATTAAAGTACCTTCATAGTTACATAGAGGATAGCAGTAACCATCAACCTGAAAGTCATAAGTTTCATCCTACTATGTTGTGTTGAGAAAATGAATCAAAGAATGTCACAATTTGTAGGTTAGTACAAGAAAGTGTGCAGTAGTTGATTTCACTAATGTCCTATGAGAAAGTCACCTACTCTGTGATTTCAATGGGATGCTAACTCCGACCTTGGTAAACTTTGCATATCCCCATCCTCTGTCTGTATGCGTTTCCTCCAGGTGCTCCGGTTTCCTCCCACTGTCGAACAATGTGCAGGTTAGGTTGATTGGCCACACCAAAATGTCCCTTGGGATGAATCTCCCAGAAGTGCTGAATAAGGAGAAAACTGTTCTAGATCACGAGTGTTTTTTCAGTGCAGCTTCACACTGTGCATTGCAGAGGCCACAATCGGGAATCTCATCAAAAACCTAGGGAGGGAGGTTCCTATTCATGCTGGAGACTGACAGCTCTGGAATTCTGCGCATGCACAGTGGCTCCAATCTGTCAGTTTCCCTGTTTGCTGGACAGCTCCATTTGCTGGCCAGCCTGGGACCCCTGAAGTTCTGTCCCTCCAATCCCTCCCCCCCATGGCCCAATTATAGCCCCCATGACAATTCCCGGGCCAGCCCCAACCCTCCCTCTGTCTCAGAGTACCCAAAGTCCAGCCCATCCCCACATCAGAGAGGTGATACCCCCCGCCCCTGTCACCTGTGCAGACTCTCCTGTCCGGACCCTCCACACAGGAGGTAAACCCCTCTCCCCGGGAGCCAGGCTCCCCTATCAGACCATCACCCGCCCTACCACTCCCACCCCGATTGCTGGCCTCTCTCCAACCCCAACCAATCCATTCTGCAAAAAGGCGGTGGGATCACCGATCAGCTCTAGGCCCTGCTCACTACCCGAAGCCTGATGGGCAATGCCAAAGTGCTCCCTGGGCTTGGGTACTTTGCCCCTTGGATGGTGCAAAGGGACACAGGCTGGCATTGTCAAGGTGCTCCATGCGCAGGGGCCATCACCTCACCACTGCCTGAAGCCCTGGGGATCCTCGATTGCCCCCCCCCCTTTCATTCCAGTGGGGTCTCCCACTAATTTCCCGAACATGGGGAGCTACTCTAAATTCTGCCAGAATGAAACACTACTGACAGAGTGGCAAGCACATACAAAATATATTGAAAAAATATTCAAATTACTTAGCTGTCTGCCCACCAGTTTCCAGCATGGCCTGGATGCCGACTGTTCTCCAACTGCAAATCCCAGAAAAAGGATGACAGCATGATTTTCCTAACAGGATCTGCCAGAAAAGATGTGGGTTGTGATGGGAGAATCAGGCCTTTAGTGTCCAAAGATGTGCAGGTTTGATAAATTACCAATGGTAAATGTGTGGGGTTACAGGGATGGGGTGGGGGAAGGGCCTGGGTAAGATGCTCTGTCAAAGAATCAGTACAGACTCAATGGGCCGAGTGGCCTCTCCTGCACTGTAGAGTTTCTATAATTCTATGATTTTCTATGATTCTAACCTAAACCATGTGATTAACTTTCTGTAGTCTCTTAAGCAGACAATTGCTTCAATATATAATCATCTTCCTAAGCCAGGTGGAGATAAGCAATAAGTGTCGCTCTGACCAAGGTCAGCCACTTCCTCAGAACAAATGCATTGTAGATTGGCATAGGAACTATATGACTTCCTTCACAGGCAATAACGTATGTAATTATTAGCATCACTGATAATTTTATTGATAGGATTTGTCATGGAAATGTTTCTAGAAAGAAGTTATGATGTAGACAACCACATTATTGTAACTACTTTTGAACTAGCTGTTGAAGTCACTAACAATGTGGAAATTGAGTAAAAGGAATCTTGAATTATATCACTCCAAATTTTGAACATCTGGATAGAGAAATAGACTTCCTTCAACTTTCTGAGTACAAACATGTCTCAGTCACAGCACATCTATGTCAGAGGTAAAAAGTAACAAGTTTGAATATTGCCTGTTGCAATCTAGGTTGAGGGAGTGCTAAATGTTGTTATGCTACCCAGCACAGGGCTTAAGCTACAAAAATATTAATTCGCTTTCATATGTCTTGAAGTTGTGAAAGACATGATGAAAATTCATCCCAAATTGATCTAAATAATCCTGAGTTTCCTTTGGGGATGTAGATGACTCCTGTTATTTGGCATTCATGATAGGGAAAGGGCTGGCGATCTTTAACACTTGATTTTCATTCCTTTTATTGTGCCCTAGTTGATTCAGTGGAAATAAGACTGAAGGAGCAGCTCCCATTGGCTCAAGCTTCACTTTCTTCCAACAATGGCTCATGCAATCTCCCAACAATAATGGAATGATCTTAACTAATCTATGATGTTTCCTGTGACACATTGTGTAAATGCTGTGCTTATTATGCATGTGAGTCATACAGATTAAACCTAGGTTCACTGTTGGTCAATGTCATGCTGATTTATTGGCTGTACGAATGAGGATGTTTTTATGCTAATTGCCATCTTTTTCAGTCCGATATGTCAACATTATTTTTAATTCTGAAATTTTCAATTATCACAGGGAGTCAACAGGTAGCATGGAGTCGGTGGTGTAACAGTGGATCTTCAGATATTGTAAGTGTTTTGATTGCTAGTTGTAATAGCACACCCACAGTATTAATATCTGCAACATTTGCAAAATTGTCAGATATAACGAGACACAATAATCAACCCCATTATTATAAGTGATTAATGTCTCTCTTACAGGAACTGGCTCCTTCAAAGGAAGATGTTCCATCTGTCATCTATGCACAAATAACACATCTATAATCTTCACTGAAGAGACGAGAAGAGTTTGGAGTTAGATATTTAAAATATAATGGGCTGGATTCTCCAACCGCTCCCATGGCTGAAATTCTCTAGTTCTGTTACTAAGAATGGAGTTTTGGCTGAGCACTAAATTCTACATTCTTGCTGGCAGTGGTATTTTTGGGAATTGATACTTCTACTTCAGAACAGATTGGACCTTTCTTCCTCTGTACCTACTCTGAATTAACATAAAAATTGTGTCACACTTTTGCTATAGGACAGGAACTTGCAATATTGTCTTCAGCTGTGATTGAGGTTAATTCTCACTATCAGATCTGCTGACATTTTTCAATGCTTTTTGTTTTTGTTTCGGATTCCAGCATCAGTAGTAATTTCTTTTTATATTGTATTTAGATAGAAATGGTTCTCTTGATATTGTTTCAATAATCCTTTCACAGATTCTACAAATGCCATGTACGGAGAGGCTTCATTATGACAAATAAACTGAATGTTCCAAGTTTCACTGCCCACTCATTATTTCAGAATTGAGATAAGTGATTGATTAACTGTGCAATATTTCACTCAACTCTGAGTTTCCCTTCATCTGATTGGATCACTGGAATATTCATCCACCTAATAGCCACCAACATATCATTAATTCACTCAGCGATCTTTGGTTACAAGTTTGAGTTTTACCAACCAATTTCTTGTTTTGGGCAATTCTCTCAAGTGTCGAATTCATGTAAAACCTGTTCTAAATCACTTTGGTTTTATTCGCAGGATTTTCAAAATGAATCTCCCACATTCTGAGCAATGCAGAACGCTCTAGCAAGATTCACGCTGAAAATTAGGGACGGGACCTATTCCCACTGGAGAGGCTCGCAGCATAGCACTGAATGGGCCACTGTGCATGCACTGATCTGCCACAGCAGTGATTGATGCATGTGCAGTAGCACTGCACTGCCAACCTTCTGACCATTGACCAGCCCAATTGTTAGCGAGCTCCATGAGTCTACATTGCTAGCCATGCAAGACTCACCCCACACCCCAATCACTGGCCTCCTAGACACCTCCAGGCCAGCCCCAATATTCCCCACACCCTCCCCCCACCCCCACCCCAACCAGTCTCAATCGTCCTGACCCCATGGCAGCTGTCCCCTCCCCTGCCAGGTGGCCAGCCTGGGACCAAGCTAGCACTGCCAGAGGGGAAATGCTCACTCTTATGCCTGACCTCGTGGGGGACCTGCATAGTTTCACTTCACTCCAGCAATGTCAGCCCACCAGCTCTCCATTAGAGGGAACTGTTGTAAACCCTGCTGGAGTGAACCACCCCTGCCAGAGGTGCAGAGACACTAACGGGATGGGAGACTTTGGCTCTACACCCGCGAATGGAATGCAAACATGAACCTAAATATTGAAATCAGCTCCACTGCGATTTCCAGCTTGGATCTGATGACCCCGGAAAGCCTGGAACTGGAGATGTGTGGAGGCCATGGTGCCTATCATGGAGCCCACTAAATGACCTCCACTGATGTCTCCCAGCCCATTGCACTGCTAGAGCAACTCAGCAGGTTGGGAGAATCGCCCCCTTAGGAATGCACCAATCTTTTCTCAGAGAAAAAAAATGATGTGTTCAATACATGAATATTTTCTGGTTTCTAGCTTATGTTCTTGGATGTAAATGCTGAAGGAATGGGCATCAATGCTGTCAATCATATTTAATGGTTTCTGAGTCACTGCACTATTTCATCATTCTATATGGAAGTCAATAATATTTAACTAGGCTGTTTGTCACATAATTCCACGGAATGAGGTCCAATACCACTTCTCCCCTTGTTTAGCTGGGAACTGAAGCAGGAGGACTTCCCCTCTTCAGTAACTGAGCTAGGACCCCAGAACTGCACCTCTATGCTTCATGGCACAATACTCCTTTCATTATAAAGTGGTAGATTCTCTGATTTAACATGAGTTTTATCATCTGAGATCCTTCTTTATCAATTATTGTAACAGGTTCCTGAATAGATCCTTTTGCTGCCCATCACTAAATATTTCGGAGCTTGAAAGTTTCCATTTTGAGGAATGGTTCAGCAAGTTATGCCTCTTTCTTTTGAAGTTTGGAAGAAAAGAAGGTGATCGTATTTAAACTACAAGATTCTGAGGGAACTAAAACAGGGTCATCCAGATCGAAACATTGGCTCTATTCTCTCTCCAAAGATGCTGGCAGATCTGCTGAGATTTTCCAGAATTTCTGTTTTTGTTTCAGATTCCAGCATCCACAGTATTTTACCTTTAAGATTCTGAGGGGGTTTAATAAAGGAAATCAAAAGAATGTTTTGCCTTGTGCTTGCAAAACTACAAATGATGACTATCATTAGATACTGTGATGGAACAGCACTTGCTGAACGATCCCAAAAGTGTTACGTAAGTATTACATTAACCAACACAGATCCACAGTTCCAACTGAGGTGGACAGGTCGTTAAGAAGATATATGACATGCTGGCCTTCATCAGTCAGGGCATTGAATATAGGAATTGGAAAATCATATTGTACCTATATAAGACTTTGGTTAAGCTGCATTTGGAGCATTGTGTACAATTCTGGTTGTCACACCACCGGAAGGATGCTGATGCATTGGAAAAGGTGCAGAAGAGATTTACTAGGATGTAGCCTGATTTGGAGGATATGGACTATGAAGAAAGATGGAACAAATTTGGTTTGTTTTCACTGGAGCATTAGTGGATGAGGGGGCACCTGATAGAGATTTGCAAGATGATGACAAGCTTGGATAGGGTGAATAGTCAAAGTCTTTTTCCTAGTGGCAAAGGGTCAATTTCTTGGGGACATAGGTAGAAACTGAGAGGGGGAAAGTTTAAAAGCGATACAAGAGGCAATTTTCTCACACACAAGTGGCGAATGCCTGGAAAGTACTGCCAGAGGAGGTGGTGGAAGCAGATTTTATAATAACATTCAAAAGGCTTCTGGATCAATATATGAGTAGACAGAGAGTAGAGGTATATGGACCACATATAGGCAAGAAAATATTAGATTAGAGAGGCATCTGTTTTCGGCACAGACCTGGTGAGCCAATGTACTGTGCTGTACTGTTCTTTGTTGTTCTTCGTTAGCACGGATACACCAATTGAGTCCACAATGTGGCTCAGTTATGCTTGCTACAAGTTACATTTATTCAGAGCTCTCGTCTTCTGCAGGAGAAAGGAACGTGTCCAGACACTGCGTCATTTCTGAATTAAACAAAGCTGAGTGGGGGACAATATTTCCTTAGTGCATTTTCCACAGAAATGTCTCAACAAATCAGATTTGACTTTACAATTAATCAGCACCCTTTACTCACGCAGTGTAAATTATTGCCCCCTTCGCCATTTAGCATTCTAGTATCTATCCTGATGAGTATGTGATGAAAAGCTTCCGAAGTATGTCTCTTTTGTAACAAGTCTTAAAGCCTGTGTTACTGAGCAACAATATATAATGTTGAGTTGGATAGATTAAATTTATTTTTAAGTTCATTTTTGGGATGTGGGTATCACTGGCTGGGCCAGCATTTATTGCTCATTTCTGAGGGCAGTTAAGAATCAACCACATTGCTGTGGATCTGGAGTTAAATGTAGCCCAGACCAGGTAAGGATGGCAATTCTCCTTCCCTAAAGGATGGTGGTAAGCCAGATGGGTTTTTAACGACAATCACCATAGTTTGGTTGACTTTTAATTCCAGATTTTTATTGGATTCAGATTTCACTATCTGCCAAGGAGGGATTAACCTGGTTCTCTGGATTACTGGACCAGTGACAATACCACTATGCTCCTGCCTCCCCTATAAAAGAAGTTCAGTGGAGTTGAGATCATTATCAAATCAATCATAATCTAATTGAATAGCTGAGGAATCTTGAATGGCCAAATAGCCAACTTCTCCTTTCTCTCATGTCCTTTTCTCTTTCCTCTTTTGAACATTTTTTGCGTCTCAAACACGCACAACTCCACTCATGTCTGAATCCAGGGCTGAAAGTGAACAGGAAACTTCTCCTATAATTTCACAAGTGACAACGTCAAACACTGTGTGTGATGTAATAACAGAGAATAATAGTTATGTATCTGTAGAGCTGATACAGGCTCTCTACACTGCATCAATAGTCTTTCCCACAAGGTAGGTTATATGACCAAACATAATTCTATTTAAAGAAATAATCTACATGTGTTTGAATAGCGGCAATTTACTTGTTTTTTTTAAAATTTCATCTCTTATCTTTCACTCCTTGGACTGAAAAAATATATTAATTACTTATCCATACAGTTTCATCTTGTTTTGCATAAAACTCCTGAAAAGGGGTTTTCCTCCAACACAATCAGCCAGCCAATCATTGTGGTGATCTGGGAAGATTGTGTGTAAGGATAAAAATCTGACTGACTTGTTATCCTCCCAGCACTGTTTTGCAAGCAAAAGCAACTTCATGCACAAAATGGGCGAGAAGCTTATTAACATAAATTTAAAAACCCACTCTTTCTCCTGGAAACTTAAAGACTTCAATAACTTGCTCCTCGAGTCCTAATTCAAAATAAATTATGCTTACCATCATTCCTGTGCTCATGAATTCAATCAGCAACACATTCACCAGAATTTTACCATCCTGCCCACCAGAGGAATCGGAGCAAGCGAGGAGCGAACAATAGGAAGGTCCGCTAACTTTGGACCGAAGCTGTAAAAACACCCGCTCGTTGATTTTAAAATTCTCATGACCATTTTCAAATCCCTCCAAACATTCCGTCCTCTGCATCTCTCAAGCCCTTTAATCCTCTGAGATATCTCTGATTCTCCAAGGAAGCCTCCTGAATATCTGTTTTTAATCTTCTTATCATTGAGGAATCTGAATTCATCGGCCATAAAGTCATAGAGTCATAGAGGTTTACAACATAGAATCAGACTCTTCCGCCCAACTTGTCTGTGCTGCCTTTTTTAAAAAAATCTCTAAACTAATCCCAATTGCCCAATTTGGCCCATATCCCTCTATACCCATCTTATCCATGTAACTGCCTAAATGCTTTTTAAAAAGACAAAATGGTACTCACCTCAATTACTATCTCTGGCAGCTTGTTCTAGATACTCACTACTTTTGTGTGAAAAACTTGCCCTTCTGGGCATTTTGTACCTCATCCCTCTCACTATGCCCTCTAGTTTTAGACTCCCTTACCTTTCGGAAAAGATATTGACATCTAGCTGATCTGTGCCCCTCCCTATTTTATAGACCTCTGTAAGGTTACCCCTCAGCATCCTATATTCCACAGAAAAAGTCCTAATCTATCCAGCATCTCGTTATAACTCAATCTATCAAGTCCTGGTAGCATCCTAGTAAATCTTTTCTGTACTCTTTCAAGTTTAATAATATCCTTTCTATAATAGGGTGACCAGAACTGTACATTGAATTACAAGTGGTGGCATCATAGCACTGCTGCTTCACAGCTCCAGGGACCTGGGTTTGATTCCCAACTTGGATCATTGTCCGTGTGGAATTTGCACATTCTCCTCGTGTCTGTGTGAGTTTCCTTCAGGTACTGCAGTTTCCTCCTACAGTCAAAAAATTTGTGAGTTAGTTTGCTTGGCCACACTAAAAAAATTGTCCCTTAGTGTTCTGAGATGCGAAAGTTAGAGCAATTAGCGGGTAAATATGCAGGGATATGGGGGTAAGGCCTGGGTGTGATTGTGGTCGATGCAGACTCGATGGACTAAGTGGCCTCTTTCTCCACTGTAGGGTTTCAATAATTTCTACGAAGTGCGGCCTTACCAAAGCTGGAAGCTCTGAAATTCTCACTGTAAACATTTGCAGCTCTTTACCTCTCTTTTATACTTATGGTACCTCTTAAAATCCATCAAGATTTCGTTAATCTGCCCTATTGTCTTGTTTTGGCACTCAGGTGTGAATTTTTCAGCCATCAGTCCTATGAGGAAATTGCAGTGTTTAGGACATTAGCAGCTGGAGACCTGATACCCAAGATTCAGCTGACTATTCAATTCCCTAACTGATCAATGAGGCTCAATTTAGTTGAAAACATCTTCAAAAGAAATAAGAACTCAAGGAGTCATGAAATAAAATGTAAGAGAAAAAGAAGTAACCTATTGTGGGTAAACATTTTAAAATATTCTTTCATGGGATTTGAGCGTCACTTTCAAGGCATTTATTGCCTCTTGCTTGGGATCTGAATGGTTTCTTGGGCCATTTCAAATGGTAGTTAAGAGTCCACCACATTGCTTTAGATCTGGAGATCAGAGGTGAAAGGTCTATAGGAAAGCATTATTCGTTTGGATTACATGGTTCACTGAAAAGATATCTTGAAATTTCACAAGCATGTCCAACGATTTGCAGATCAGGTGGATTGGCCATGTTAAACTGCCCCATTATTGTCCCAAAATATGTAGGTCAGATAGATTAGCCATGGTAAATGTTCAGGGTAGGAGATATGTGGGGGAGAGGACCTGGCTAAGACACTCTGTCGTATGAGCCATATGGTTTCCTTCTGCAATGTAAGGATCCTATGATCTTCTATGTCAGTCTGCAATATTCAAGAGTGAAAGAGTGCGAGAAGATAGAGGTTACAAGACCTCTTTGATTCACAACACAGGAGTGTGAATGGGAGCCTATATTAAAAATGAAACAAGCAAATTGATGAGGCACTAAAAGGGAGACTGGAAGATTCAACTGTTTTAAGTAACTAAAGAGAAACTGACACCACAATAACCATGAGGTAGAGATGTCATCATTGGACTGGGGTGGGCGAATGAAGATTGATGAAGGAGCAGAGCTCTGAAAGCTCATGATTCCAAATAAACCTGTTAGACTGGTGTTGTGAGACCTCTTACTGTAACCATAATAATGAACTCTGGGGTTGAAATGTCCGGGCTGAGAAAAAGAATGGAAGTAAATCCTTGAGCGCTAAGCATCACTTAGCAGAATTGAATTTCTACTTATGAAACAGTGTAACAATAATAGTAGAGTGTGACTTTGGTTGGATTCTCTGACCTCACCTGCAGCTGGGATTCTTCCACCGCAGTACAGTGAATGGAGATTTGGCTGAGTGCTAAATTCTATGTTCTCACTGAGGGTGGCAGCGAAGCATGAATGACCAGAGCATTCTGGCCTTTATGTTAAAAGTAAAGGGAGAAAACTCTGGTCTATAGTTTAGAGTATAAATTGCCTTCTAAAATAGTTGCAAGTGAATGTTGCTGTTAGCTATCTTGTTGCAGT
Organism: Sphyrna mokarran; assembly: GCA_024679065.1. Classification (NCBI taxonomy): domain Eukaryota; kingdom Metazoa; phylum Chordata; class Chondrichthyes; order Carcharhiniformes; family Carcharhinidae; genus Sphyrna; species Sphyrna mokarran. The sequence goes on along the minus strand of JAGIQG010000014.1, from coordinate 68,571,776 downwards.
AAAAGTCTTTAAATATGAAATTTGTCAGGTCATCCTTTCAGCTTTTCACTGGAAATTCCAATATCTTTTGAAAGGTTTCTGGCCTCTATTGAGATTGTAAAACAGGAAAGAAGAGATGGGAAAAAGGTCAACAGAGAAATTCTTTGATAGGGTGAAAAGCAGGAGAGGTTAAATGACAACAGAGGGAAGTTCGAAGGCAAAAGGACACGGCAATAGGACAATTTAAAGAATAAAATGTGTGTTTGGATGAATTTCAAATGGAAGTTGCAGAATGATCATCAACATCCATCAATGAAGCAGCCATGGATAAGAAAATGCTACTTGCTGTTAATCTATATATTTAAATAAAATTCAGCTTTGTAATTAATTTAATTTAATAATGTGCAAATGAAACTAGGTGAAGTATTTTGCAACTGTATTATTTCTCTTTCTTCTTACAATCGGTAATTATGGGCCAGATTCTCCCATCACGACCAATAACTTTCCTGATGGGTCGAGTCGGGAGAATCACGTCGTAGGTCTTTTTCTGGGATTTGCATGTGTGTGGGGAATACATGTGCAGCTCCCAGAGTCAGAGAAAAGTCAGTTCAGATCACGCCGGAAACCAGAGGGAAGACAGATACATGATTTGAATCTTTTTTTAATATGCTTTGCATATGATTACCAGGAACTTGCCAGGCCTGATTGAATTTCCTACTCTGCCAGGAGTACTTCAGTCTATCAGGGTTCAGAGTGTCTCCCCATGTTTGGGAGAACAAGTGGGAGACCTCGCCAGAATGATGAGGGGAACAATCATGGACTCCCGTGGGGTCGCGCAGCAAGGGAATGATGCCCCCGGGCATGGGCATCCTGGCAGTGCCAACTTGTGCCCCCAAAGTGCCCATACCCAGGGGGCACCTTAGCACAGCCCATTGGGCATCAGGCACTGCCAAGGGGATAAGGCTTATTGTGGGCAGGGTCTAAGGGAAGATTGGTGGGGCTGGGGTGTCCCACTGCCAAACTGCATGGTGGTCAGTCTGGCTGAAGTAAGGCCAACAATCAGGTCAGGGTAGGGGGGGTGGGTGGTGGTCTGCCAGGGGGGCCTACTTCCCGGGGGGGAGCAGACCCTGAGGCGGGGGCTATGGGGGAAGCCTGCTGAGATAAGGGGGTGGGGGAATCGTCGCTGCAGGGGGTCATGGGTTGGACATAGGGGTGCTCCGGGATGGGGGAGGGGTGTCAGAGTTGGGAATCATCATAAGGGCTGCAATTGGGCCATGATGAGGGACTGGAGGAGCAGCACTGCGTGGGTCCCTGGGGACTGGCAGATGTAGAGTTCCGGAGCTGTCAAAACCCCAGTGTGATTAGGCCCTGCCCCCCTTGGGTTTTTAATGAGATTCACAATTGGGACTTTGCAGAGTGGGGAGATTCGAGTGTGAAGTTGCACTGAAGAAACGATGTGATCTAGAACAGTTTTCCACCAATTCAGCACTTTTGGGAGAATCCCATTCTTCATTTCGAGTTTTTTTACTTTGATTATTTTATTTAGAGGTGGAGATTCTCCGTAGATGGTGCGTATGAGATGTTGGAGCACATATTATTTAAAATATTATGAAATGACTCTTGTTCCAGTAATCCAGGAAGTGGTGGATTACATTACAAGATGTTTCTTGTACATTTTAAAGTTCCCAGTTGAGCAACAATTTTGCAAGCTGCTTTCTCTTATTTCTTCAGTTTTATATCAGGCAGTGTTCTGATAGTCTCTATATCTATACATCTTCTGTACATCTGGCAGAGAAAGGGAGTGAATCTGTGAACTGAGCCTACAATTTCACGGCAGGAAAATGTCAGCTGGTTTTGTGATCTGTTTTCTGCTGTTTTCACTTCCGACTGTTCTCATGCAAAGTAAGTGATTTTTTTTTCTCCCAAACTCCTTTCCCTTTATTGTGGCATCCAATGAAGTTACAAAACTTCTACGCAGAAAAGTGTACGTGAGTGGGAGAGTATTGGGCAGGTAGCGGGGTGCAGTTTAAGGTTGTGAGGGGTTTGTGGGAGTAGAGAAATTCTTCAATTCCACATCGCAGTTCCTTTTAATAAGATTCAGGGGTTTTCTATGCAAATTCCAACAATATAACAACTTAACAAAATTTAAAAACTAATTTCACATTGTTCCACAATTCTATTATTCTATCTGTACAATTAGAAATTGATTCATGGATGTGGGTGGGGTGACTGAATGAAGTGCTTTAACATCAGGAAGATTCTCACAAGAGTTTCTACTTGTACGGACATCAAAAGCTGAGATGATGGACCCAATTTTACCATTGTGTTGTATCCATTTTTGGGCATGAAAACGTGGTACAATCAAGCATGAGGCGAGGAGCGCGATCTGCACCCGCCTCCGTGCTGGTTCCTCTGTTACCAATGCCTGAAAATAATCACGAAACGGGCATGACGGCCATTTAACTGCATTAAATTGACTTAATGGACTGCATGACCAACTTTACTGGCACTGCCCCCTTTACCACCGCATTCGCCATCCAGAATCAATGCAAAACAGATATATCCCCCATATACATCCGATTTGGGTGCTCCAGTTAGTAAAGAAGTAAGCGTCAAGCATCCAATAGTTCTCTGCTTGAGATCTGCAGGGAGGAAGGGAAGTCTGAAGGCTCTCTGCCTGAGGTCAATAGAGGCAGGGGGGAAAGGGGTCTGCTGCACTCTGCCTGAGGTCAATGGTGGGGGATGGGAGGGGGTCTGCTGCCACTTTGCCTGAGGTCAATGAGTGGGGGTGGGGGGGGGGAAACGACGAGGGCCCTGCTGCCATTCTGCCTGAGATTGTGAAGGGGAATGAAGAGAGTGGATCACTTTGCCTGAGATCGGTGGAAGGGAAGGGGGGAGGGGCTCATGATCAGTCTGGGTGGCAGCTGAGTGGAAGACTAAGGGAGTCAGTAATGTTGTGGGGTTGGAGTAATGTTTGTGGGGGCCATGGGGGGCCAGAAATCTGGCCTGTGAAGGATGTGACAGGGAAGAAGCATTCTGTCTTTTTTCTTCTATGCATGTGCAATTGGAGGCACCAATTGGAGCCGCAGTGTTTCAGGCATGTTAAGCTCTGCCCATAGGCTTCTGCAGTGTGATTCTGAATCAAAATCAGTAAAATAGGGACCTATGATTGCCAATCATCAAAATGGTAAAATAGGGCCCTATGCTTGCCAAACAGAAACCAGCTTGTGATAAAAAACATTTATTAACACACACCATGAGAGCAGATTCAGGTGTGTTAATCTGGGAGACAAAGAAAACCGCAGTGGGAAGAGAGCCTGCCCAGACAGGGAAAGTCCTTTCTCGTATCCATTAACAGAAAAGAAATTTGCAGAACAAGCCATATTGTTACTGCAGGAGCTTGGCTACAACTTCAACTGGAACAAAGTAGAAATCTCCTGTTACAAGAAGTAGCATTATGATCCCAAAGCAATGTTAATACTGGATGGATCCCCTTCCGTGTCCATAACTTTTATTTTTATTTTTTTGTTTAGAATGGGGATGGTCAAATTTGCAGCATTGCTGATTACACTTTAACAAACAACAACAAAATATCAACTATTATTCACTACTACTACACTCCCACTGTATCTTTATATATATATATATATATATAAAATACACACACACACATTTATAAGGACTACACAAGTTACAAAAATGATATTATACTCTAATGTTTTCATGAAATACACATTCCATCTAAGCCAATAAATGAAATGTGGTTAAACGCACTATACTCTGAAAGCAAATGACAAAATGTCCCCAAAGCAACTTCTATGAATCTCTCAGGGTCCCTAGGTGATTGTTACCATATCAGCCAACTGGTCTCACTGGAATTCTGGCTGCAACACAAAGGATTTACTCCATTCTTGAAGGATACACATTGAAAACTCCTCTCACAGAACACTTGCTATCAGATATGTTTTTTAAGGATCCACATCCAGGATTTCAATCTCTCCTGTCCGTATTCATCTGCCTTGGATTGCCATGTGCATGCAATCTTCCACATAATCCTTCAAGAATCTCTCAGGGAAATATACTTTCTGCCGTTCCCTTACTTTTGTTCAACACTTCTCAATCCAGCTTACAATAAACTCAAAATTCCTAGTCGTTCCACAGAAAGTCTCTAGGGATAGGTTAGATTTTTTAGAAGCCTGTAGCTAATTTACATGGTAAAACCTTAATTAAAATGCTGCTTCAGTTTAAAATGAAACATTAGGCACTTTTGTTTAACATAACACTAGCTAAAGTTTTCATTCTTTCTCAGCAAATACAGAAACACAAATTAAGTTTCAACTTAAACTGATACCTTATTTCTAATAACCCCAAATACAAATATAAACTACTTAAAACAGCTCTACTTTCTAACAGTAACTATTATAAATTCATTGCCAGAATTTTCCAACCTCCTTTTTTTTGTTAAACCAGAAGCAAATCATTAGGCCTGCAATATTTACAGTTTCCATCTTGAAAGACAAGTAATAATGATTTATTTTGGACACTTTACAAACTTACGTAAATGCTACTTATTTGGAATTATCTATGTGTGTGTGTGTGTGTGTGTGTGTGTGTGTGTGTGTCTTGTTTTTGTGTGTGATTTGAAACTGTTGTGATTATATTTGAGAATTGAAACAGTGAACTTTTGTACTGTATTAAAAACTACTCACCAGAAAATCTGTCTTGTGTCTGTTCCTGAGATTCAAAGCACTTCAGTGGAAATAAATCTTCTTCAACACACATCTTTTTGAGGCTAGTCAAAAGGTGGAAAAAGTGGGGAAACCATCTTACCATTTCTCCCCTGTCAGCAACAAACCCTACATAATTATATTCTGCAGCAAATTATTTCATAATAGTTCTTGTCCATCTGATAAACCCGCTTAACCAGGAATCACAATGAAATTTGGAGACTTCCTGTTACATGGAATTAAACATGTCCTCACTTTATATTTTGATCTTTTTTATAATGCTGAATCACATAATAGATACACAATGTTTACTGTTTCTCTATTCTTCCACGGGACATAAGCATGGCTGCTGAGGCCCGCAGATTTATTGTCCATCACTAATTGTCCTTGGAAAAATGATGTTGTGCTGCCTTGAACTGTTGCAGTTAATATACTGCCGGTATATTCACAATGTTGTTGAGGAGAAAACAATAATAGTTGTTTTCTTATCTGAAGGAGTTTGCCATGACAACAATATGATCAACTGAATATAAAACAATAACTGTAAATCAATCATCAGTATTAGTAATTATAAACATGGCATAAACATGCAATTTGACGTTATTCTTTTCTCCAACAGGAAACCCAAACCATATTTATTTTTTGGATAAGGGAGATGATATTTCATTAAAAGGACCAGACAATCCTGGAGATGGTCCTGTTGTCTGGAAATGGAGACCACACTCTGGACAAGAAATCGAGACCCTTGTTACTTTTTCAAAAGGTTTTTGGGGGTGGGAGGCAGAGTGGAACAAAGACTTAAGAAACCGCAACCTGGGTAACATAGAAAATATTTATAATACCATCAATTTAAACATCAAAAAACCCACATTTAAACTGGCAGGATTATTCATCTTGATGCAAATCCAGCAGAATAATAGAATCCTGGAATGGTACAATGTGGTTGGGATCAAAGGTAAGTTGAAACAAAATCTATCAATAAATAATTTCATATGAAATCATAAGATTCCGAGTATCAGATGAGGCTTATCTGTCCCAGTGTCAAATATATTTTGTGGAAGAAGGATAGAAATATGAAAACATAGAAACTAAAGCAGGAGTAAGCTTTTCGGCCTTTCAAACCTGCTCCATCATCCATCTTTATCAAGGCTGATTATCGAATTCAATATCCAGGTTCCTCTTCCTCACATGTTCCTTGATTCCTTTAGCCTCAAGAGCTATATCTATTTTTTTCTGAAGATCAGACAATGTTTTGGCCTCAGCTACATTGTGGTAGTGAATTCCACATACTCGCCAGTCTCTGGGTGATGAAAGTTTTCCTCACCTCAGTTTTAAAAGGTTTACCCTTCATCCTCAAACTAAAACTCCCAGTTCTGGATTTCTCCACCATTGGGAACATTTTTTCTGTATCTATCCCGTCTAACCCTGTTAGAATTTTATAAGTTTCTGTGAGACACCCTCTCACTCTTCAAAACTTCAAGTGAATATAATTGTAACCGACTTAGTCTCTCCTCATACGACAGAGCTGCCATCTCAGGAACCAGCCTGGTAAACCTTCACTGTAGTCTCTCTGTGATTGACAGAGGAGAACCAGCAGATGTGGTATTTTTAGATTTCCAAAAGGCATTTGATAAGGTGCCTCACAAAAGGTTGCTACAGAAGATTGAGATACACAGAGTTGGGGGTAAAGTGTTAACGTGGATTGAGGATTGGCTATCTAACAGGAAGCAGAGAGTTGGAATAAATGGGTGCTTTTCTGATTGGCAGTTGGTGACTAGTGGTGTGCCGCGGGGATCGGTGCTGGCGCCTCAACTGTTTATTATTTACGTAGACGATCTGGTGAAGGGGACCGAATGTAGGATAACAAAGTTTGCTGATGACACAAAGATGAGTGGGAAAGTGAATTGTGTGGAGGATGCAGAAAGCCTGCAGAGAGATTTGGATAGGCTGAATGAGTGGGCGAGGATCTGGCAGATGGAATATAATGTCGGCAAGGGTGAGGTTATCCACTTTGGAAGGAATAATAGTAAAACAGGCGATTATTTAAATGGCGAAAAATTAAAACATGCTACTGTGCAGAGAGACCTGGGGTCCTTGTGCATGAATCGCAAACATTTAGTCTGCAGGTGCAGCAGGTGATCAAGAAGGCAAATGGAATGTTGGTCTTTATCGCAAGCGGGATGGAATATAAAAGCAGGGAGGTCTTGCTGCAGTTATACAAGGTACTAGTGAGGCTACAACTAGAATACTGTGTGCAATTTTGGTCCCCTTATTTGCAAAATAAGGTCCCCTTATTGGCCTTGGAGGATGTGAAGAGAAGGCTCACCAGGTTGATACTGGAGATAAGAGGGTTAGCTTATGAGGAAAGATTGAGTAGATTTGGCCTCTACTCATTGGAATTTAGAAGGCTGAGGGGCGATCTTACAGAGACATATAAGATAATGAAGGGACTAGATAGGGTAGAGGCAGAGAGTTTCTTTCCAATTAGAAGGGAAACAAAAACTGGAGGACACAGTCTCAAAATCAGGTGGAGTCAGTTTAGAACAGAGTTGAGGAGGAACTTCTTCTCTTAGAGGGTGGTGAATCTCTGGAATTCTCTGCCCATTGAAGCAGTGGAGGCTACTTCGTTGAATATGTTTAAGTCACAGGTAGATGGATTTCTGATCAATAAAGGAATTAAGGGTTATGGGGAGCAGGTGGCTAAGTGGAAGTGAACCACTTTTATATCAACCATGATCTTATTGAATGGCGGAGCAGGCTCGAGGGGCTAGAAGGCCTACTCCTGCTTCTATTTCTTATGTTCTTATGTTCTATAGCAAGGACACCCTTCCTCAGATAAAGACATAAAAACTGCACATAATACTCTTGGTGTGGCCTCACCAACTCCCTATACAATTGCAGCAAAATATTCCCATCCTTATACACAAATCCACTCACTACGAAGACCAACTTACCATTTACCTTCTTTACTGCCTGCTTTGCCTGCATGCTTACTTTCAATAAACGATGCATGAGGACTCCAACGTTTTGTTCTATATCCACCTCTCTCAATTTACACCCATTCAAGTAATAATCTGTCTTTCTATTATTGCTACCAAAGTGGATAATCTGATAGTTACCTACATTGTATTCCTAAGTGGTACTCTCACCACAAGCCCATCAAGGAGGACATGGGAATCACTGCTTGCATATCAGGCACCTGACTCACATCTAACCCAGAGGCTTTCATCCATGAAGGGCCACTAAATTCTGTGACAGATTCTACACCGCCCCACCCCTCACTGTGTAGCTGATAATGAACTGACTCCCAAACCTGTGTTGCAATTATCTGAGTCTCCATTGTCTTCTCCAATGCCCCATCTGCAATTGGCACCCTGGAGAGTGATGGTAATCTGAGCACACACTGCTGATTTCCACTTTGATATTATGCAGCTGCTGTAAATCGTGCTGGCACCCGGTGAGTATTCAGTAAAGGGGAGAAAGTCCCAGCAGAAAAGCTCACTCACAATATTATAATGTATTTAAATGAGGTTGCTGATCTTACATAGCAGGATTCTCGATATGGCACCAGCGACTTGCCTGGAAGATTAAAAAATGCAATTGCTCCAGTGACAATGCGGCCACATTTTCCACCTGTGCATCATTTTTGTTGCTTCCTAGTGTAACTCAAAATTCCGCCCTAGGAGATGGCTTTGTACCGGCTTGTGTTGAGTCCTTTATGTCTTCTGGGAGCTATACTCATCCAGGCAAATGAAGAATGTTCCATTTTGCTCCTGAATTCTACTTGTAAGTGAAACACAAACTTTGGAGCATCAGGAGGTAAATTGCTCATTGTAGAAACCTCAATTCCTGGCTTCTTTTTGTAGTCAAGATATTTTCTCATGGCTTATGCAATTAATTTCTGGTCAATGGAACTCCCAGGATGTTGAAAATGGGTGATTTAATGATAGTAATACCATCGAATACCAAGGGGAGATGGTATGTTTCCCTCCTGTTGTAGATTGCTTGGTAGGGAGAATGTGACTTCCTAATGATCAATACAAGTCTGAATGTTATCCAGGTTCTGCTGCATGCAGAGACAGACTACTCGATTATCTGAAGAATTGTGAATGGAGTTAAACATTGTGCAATTATCAGTGAAAATTTCCACTTCTGACTTTTTGATGGTGGGAAGTTCACTAATGAAGCAGCTGACTATAATTGGGAAAAGGGCATTTCCTTGAGAAACATCTGCAGCAATATCCAACTTCTGCCAGTACCCTGGCAAAAGTCAGATGGCAGCATAGAATTGTGTTACTTGTTTAGTAATTCAGAATTCCAGATTAATGCTGTGGGTTCCTGATTTTAGATCTCACCACAGCAGCTGGGGAATTGAAATTCAATGTGTTCCTCTGTAGCCTAGTGGTCTAGGTCAGTGAACTAGTAAACCATAAACCAAGAGCAAAGCTCTAGGGATTCCTCACTTGAATTCTTACATGGTTTTGTTGTTCTGCAGCAGACGTGGGTGAGCTGAAAAATATCCCAGGATTGAGAAGTTATCTGCCCACAACAATTTTCCTTTGTGTTAGTTAGGATTCTAGCCATTAGAGTTTCCCCCTTCATTCTCATTCAGTTCAATTTCACCAGGGCTTCTTGATGCCACAATTGGTCAAATGCTCTGTTAATGACAAGAGCAAGCTCTCACTGCAGCTCTGGAATTTAACTACTTTTCTGGATCGAGGCTGTAGTGAAATCTGGAGTTTTGTGGCCTAGGTGGAAACCACTTCGACCAACAATTAGGTAATCAGAGTGTGTACATCTAATGGTACTATCAGCATCACACCTCATCATTTTGCAGTTGTTTCAATTTATTTATAGAAACATAGGAGCATAGAAAATAGAAGCAGCAGTAGACCAGCTCTTTGAGCCTACTCCATAACTTATTTTGATCACAGCTGATACAACTCAATCACCTATTCCCTCTTTCCTCCCATATCTTTTGATCCAATTAGCCATAAGAGCTGTATCTAAGTCCTTCTTGAAAATGTTCAATATTTTGACCTTGACTGCTTTCTGTGGTAATGAATTCCACAAGCTCACCATTCTATGGGTGAAAAAATTTCTTCTCATCTCAATCTTAAATGGTCTACCACATATCCTTAAGACTGTGATCCATACTTCTGGTTTCACCCACCTGAGGGAATATCCTTCCTACATGTACCCTGCCTAGTCCTGATTGAAATTTATAGCTCATGTATAGCTCATTATTGAAATGAAAACTCATTCTTTTAAATATAATCCTAACCAACTGGCAGATGAAGCTTAACTTCAATAAATGCAATGTGGTGTGTTTTTGTAGATCGAGCCCTGACTGGACTTATTCAGTTAATGGTAGGGCGTTGGGGAGAATTATAGATCAAAGAGATTGAGGAATACAGGTTCGCTGCCCCTTGAAAGTGGAGTCACAGGTGGATGAAGTAATGAAGAAGGCATTTGGCATGCTTGGTTTTATTGGTCAGTACATTCAAGGAGTTGGGGCGTCTTGTTGAAATTGTACAAGACATTAGTACGACCATACTTGGAATTCTGTGTACAGTTCTGTTCACTTTATTATAGAAAGAATATTATTAAACTAGAAAGAGTGCAGGAAAGCTTTATTAGGATGCTACTGGGACTTCACGGTTTGAGGTACATGGAGAGAGTAGATAGACTGTGACTTTTTTCCCTGGAATGTAAGTGGCTTAGGGGTACAGATTACATTATAAAATAATTAGGGGCAGGGATCAGCTAGATGGTCAATATCTTTTCCCAAAGATAGGGAAGTCTAATCATAGAGGGCATAAGTTTAAGGTGAGAAGAGAGAGAAACAAAGAGCTCAGAGGAGCAATCTCTTGAGTGACTGTTTGGAACTAGCTACCAAAGCAATAGTAAAGGCATGTACAATTTTGTCTCCCAAAACTGATGGTGATTTATTTCTCTTCTTGATTGATGTACACCGAAATAGTTGATAATTCCAGTACATGATCTGCAGATTCTATCACATGTGGGTGGCACGGTAATATAGTAGTAGTTATCACTACTACCTCACAGCGCCAGAAACCTGGGTTCAATTCCTGGCTTGGATAATTGTCTTTGCACATTCTCCCTATGTCTACATGGGTTTCCTCTGGATGCTTTGGTATCATGTCACAGTCCAAAAGATGCACTGGTTAGGTGCATTGGTCATGCTAAATTCTCCCTTAGTAAAGGATCGTTCTGTACTTGAGGCCTCCTAAGATAATCTTGTACAATAATCTGCTCCACAAAAAGGTACTGCTTCAGATGTCTGAAGTTTGTAGGCATTGGTGGTGGCATAGTGGTATTGTCACTGGACTCATGATTCAGAGACACAGGGTAACACTCTGGGTTTGAATCACACCATGGCAAATGGTGTGAATTGATTCGAATTTGAGGCGGCATGGTGGCATAATGGTTAGCACTGCTGCCTCATAGTGACAAGGACCTGGATTCAATTCCAGCGTTGGGTGACTATCTGAGTGGAGTTTGCACATTCTCCCCATGTCTGCATGCGTTTCCTCCAGGTGGTCTGGTTTCCTTTCACAATTCAAATATGTGCCGATTAGGTTGATTGCCATCATAAATTGTCCCTTAACATCAGGAGGATTAAAATAGTAAATATATGTGGGGGTACGGGGAAAGAACAGAACCTGGGTGGGGTTGTCATCAGTGCAGTCTCGATGGGCCAAGTAGCCTCTTTCTGCACTACAGGTTCTATGAATTCCAAAATATCTGAAATTAAAAGCTTAAGGATGAGCTTTATTGATTGCGGTAAAAATCAATCTACTTACTGGAGGAAGATTTGCCATCCTTACCTTGCCAAGCCTACATGTGATTCCAGATTCATAGGTTGACTTTTAAGTGCCCCCTGAAATCGTCAAGTAAGTCAGTCAGTTGAATGGCAATTAGTGATGACTACTCAGCCACATCCCTTGACTGAATATATGTATCACTACTGCCCTGCAAACCATAACCTTAGTATTGGGTTTGAGAAGTTGGCCCTCGACTAGTTTTTTTCCTCAGTTTGTTTCAGGTGCATGCCTTGAGTAATCAAATGGAGAACAGATTAGAACTGGTTATATTTCATGACCGGTATCATTGCAAACACATTTCAATTACAGCCTCTGCTGTTGAGTGGCAATTACTAATCTATTGTGTGTGCTTCAACAAATATCATCCCTACTATCAGACTTTGATCTGAGTTCAGATTCTCCAGCAGGTTCAGAGACAGAGGTCAGCAGCCTTGCTCTGGCCTACTTACACTGACGGGGCAGAACTCAGAATTTCAGGACCTTATACAATTCAAATGCATTTGTGTGCAATCTGATTCAACTTGCTAATACAGCAAGGAACACATCTTGATAATGGGTAGAAGCTAATCATTGGATTGTACCTGCCATTGTTTACATTAAATCTGTTTTTCACAGTTGAGTCAAGTCCACAGTGGCCTGTGCTGGGCAGTGATGTTATTCTCAGCTGTACCATCTCCAAATCTTCAGATACAGTCAGTCTTCACTGGAAACAGAGAGACTCGTCTCAGCTAAACAAGAGCAAAACTGATCAGATCCGACTCAGTAACACAATCTATCTGATAGTCAAACATGTTTCAGCAGAAGATCAGGATTTGTATGAGTGTGAAGTGAAGGAAAGTGGATTTAACGTGCTCACAGGGAGAGCAAGTTTTTCCATGGACCAGAGTAAGTGCATTTTCATCAGCATGAATATTAAACAGTTATTAATATAAAACTTTTAGTTATAAATTGGAATCATACATGTTGATCAGTTTTTCAAATGTCCAGTCAGCATGTGAAGGTTAGTGCACACATTAACATTGAATAAAACCTGTCTTCTTTCCCCTCAATGCTGCCATTTGAAATGATTTCAGCCACTGCACACTCTGAAGGGATGATTTTGTATTTGCTTCTACCATTACCGAGAATGGCTGCACGGGTGCAAAATCTTGTGAGAATCGGGAAAGGAGATTCTTACCGGAGAGATCTAATTTCCCGATTTTCCTTATCCCCTCACCAGTGATGTAATGAGATCCATGCCCACAAAGAGCGAGAACCTCATTTTAATAGATTCATATGTTTTTCATACCATTACCAAATCTCCCTACTATCACCACATGATTCTCCCTCACTGATTATTTAAACCTTGATGTGGAGATGCCAGCATTGGACTGGGGTAAAACAGAAAGAAATCCCACAACACCAGTTTAAAGTCCAAACAGGTTTATTTGTAGTAAAAGTTGCAAGATTTTGGGACAGCCTGACCCTTTGTCCCTGTCAGGACTTTTTGGACTTTACAAAGAACAAAGAACAAAACAGCCCGGCAACAGGTCCTTCGGCCCAACGGGCCCGTGCCGCCACCCTGATGTTCCCACCTCTACCCGTGATCTCTGTCTATGTTTATAGGTCTATGGATTAAAAACCAAATTTGAGATAATTTAGGGAGAATTTGTTTTGCCAATTAGTCTAAGAGCACATCTTTGGGATGTGGGGGGAAACCGGAGCATCCGGAGAAAACCCACGCAAGCACGGGGAAAATGCACAAACTCCCACAGACACAGGCCCAAATCCATGCATCTGCACAGCACAGCGATAGTCACTGAGCTGTCGTGTTGCCCATCAAATGGTCCAGGTCAAGTGTACACTAACTACATGAAGCGCTAGAATACTCTCGAAAAAAAATCCGAGAGCAGCCCTCTCACGACCCATCGAGTGTATGCACCTGTAGGATAAAAACAAATACATCAATATCATCATCTATTTACACACTTCCCAGGAACTCCCAAGGCTCATGATCCCTATTTTAAATCAGTTTTCTATACCCCTCCATTCCCATTCTGTTCATGTGCCCATCTAAGTATTTCTTAAATAACTCCAGAGTGCCTGCCTCCACCACTTTACTTGGCAGCGCATTCCATATCCCCATCACCCTCTGTGTGAAAAAACTCCCTCTAGCATCCAAATTATACCTCACCCTAAGCCCATGACCCCTCGTGCTATTTGAGTCCATCCTAGGAAAAAGCTTAACCCTGTTTACTCTATCTATACCCCTCATAATCTTGTACACCTCTATTAGATCTCCTCTAAGTCTATGTCTTTCTAAGGAAAACAGCCCCAATTTGCCTAACCTCTCCTCGTAACTCAGACCTTCCATACCAGGCAGCATCCTGGTAAACCTCCTCTGCACTCTCTCCAGAGTCTCCACGTCCTTCCAGTAGTAAGGCAACCAGAACTGGATGCAGTATTCCAAATGAGGTCTAACCAACGTTTTATACAACTGCAACATTAAAGGCCGGCTCTTGTACTCTATACCCCTTCCTATAAAGGCTAGCATACCATATGCTTTCTTCACAACCTTCTCCACTTGCTCTGCCACCTTCAGAGACTTGTGCACCTGCACTCGCAGGTCCCTGTGCATTTCTATACTCTTAATAGGTCTACCCTTTATCATATACCTCCCCCCTACATTCTTTCTCCCAAAATGCATCACCTCACATTTATCAGGATTGAATTCTATCTGCCATCTATCTGCCCAAGCTACCAGCCTATCTATGTCCTGCTGCATTACCTGACAATGCTCCTCACTATCCGCAAGTCCAGCCATCTTTGTATCATCTGCAAACTTGCTGATCACTCCACTTACTCCCTCTTCCAAGTCATTTATATATATTACAAATAGAAGAGGTCCCAGTACCGAGCCCTGCGGCACGCCACTAGTGACCGACCTCCATCTTGAAAAACACCCTTCCACTATTACTCTCTATCTCCTATTACTAAGCCATTAGCCATTACTAAGACTTTAAACTGGTATTGTGGATTTTTTTCTATTTAAACCTTGCCAACATCAAGTCAAACCAGCATACCTTAAAACAGCTTTTTCAAAACGTATATCAGTCCACGGACTTCCCCCACACCCTCTCTCCCTTCCCAAGAGCACAATATTAAGCATCACAACTGGGGGACACAGACAAAACTGACACTGGCAATGCCAACCTGTGCCAGGGCAAACCCTCTGAAGAACCTTATATGGGGCTGGGTTCACATTTTGTTTATTAGGGAGAGCCCCTGGTGCTAATGCTTATGGTTAGGGGGAATTGGGGGGGGGTGCGTTGAGAAACATGAAGCATATGGCGCGGGCGGGTGTGGGGGGTTTGGCCTCAATACTGATGGTTCTAGGGGTAGTATGAGGAGAAGAATCCCCGATACTAATATCAGGGAGTCCCCGTGTCCATGGTGGAGGAAGAGGAGGGGTGCAGAAATTAATATTTCAAATAAACCATTGAGCTAGGAATAGGGCGAAGTGAGGACAAGGAATCAATGACCATGACCAAGTAAGTGAAGGATGGAAATAATGAGAATGTAGAAGAGAGATGGTGGACAGAGGGAAATGACAGATGCTCAGAGTGGGGTTTTGGGAGAGCTCTGGGGGAAAAGCAGAGAGGGACGTTGAACAGAAAATCAGAGTTAGCATTTGTGTGAAATGTCGAATAAATCCAGGTAACTGAATGAGGAGCCAGTGACCAGCTGTAAACTGCCCATTCAGAAAAGCTACTGGTTTTATAACACCCAAGTCTTCCAATCCTTTCAAACCCTCTTCCATTTTATGATGTAGTGGGATCATGCATACGATGAGCTCGAAAGAAGTGAGGCATAGCCTCAAGGTTCAAGTAAATTTTGACATTAGCCCTTTTTATTCTACCCAGTTCCTTCCGGAAAATCTCTGAATATTTGCACAGGATGCCTTCAAAACCTTCATCTTGGACATTTAATATCTCCAACCAATCCAATTCTATCTGTTTTAACCAGTCCCAAACATTAAGCAACGCCTGTGACCCTTAGTCACAAGAACTGGTAATTGTGCTGCCTGGTTCCTATAGAATACCGATATTGCAACTGAACATATTGTCTTCAGCATCCCATTGGTATAATGGCCTTGAATTAACTCAATCTCAACCTCAAAGGTGACAGATCTTTCTGGAAGCATCTGAATGCTTGTTCGCTGTGGCTCCAGTATCGATTTCCATCTTCAGAAATCAGCTGCTGACAATCAAGTCTATCTTGATAGGTGGTATCCTGTTAAGTTGGAACTAGTTAAGCTGTTTGGTTTAATGGTGTTGCCTTAACCATCAATATTTTTTATGCATTCTGTCCTGCCTACCTTACTCTGCACCAAGCCTGAAAATCACCCTTTATCTTGCAGCAAAAACATGTAAAATGTTTACACTGACACATCGCCTGGAAATTCTCTCCCCCACACCAAAAACATGCACCCATCCTTGGTGCTGTACTACCCTTCTCGGGATATGCTGCACCCTTACTTGGTCTGTTTTTCACAGCAACCATTTCTCACCACAAACAGTTAACCTCATTGGCATGCCTTGTAATCCATTTACACCTTGCTTAGCACATTCTGTCACCTGGACCATCTTCACAGCTTGTAAACTTATACTCAACATGATGGTTGGAGGTCGGGAGTTAAAATGGTCTTTGACTAGTCCTTCTATTTGAAAGAAAGATTTTATCCAGAGCTGCAAGTGATGTTCGGCTCCTCACCAGGTAGTCAGTTTGTGGCACAGACTGTGTAGTCACTTTTTATTTTTCCTCTGTAGCCTTGAAAAAAAGTAATGCAACTTTTTGGTATATTGCCCCCAGCTTTCAACCTTTGGATCAAATTAGTTTATCTTCCCGATTAAAGGCATCTTACGGGTGTGTACCTTTTGCTTCTTGGCTTTGACAATCACTTGCCTCCCCCTGTAATGACATGTTGTGGTCTCTTGATGACTGACATAGTTTCTCCTCATCATCAGTGCAATAACTGGAGGCGATGTGATGTGGCCCCAACAACAAAAGGGCTTATTTAACAATGATAACTTTTTACACTTGAGATTCTGACCAAAAAATTGCACAGGTTTGCTCTCTTCACCTTCCTGGCTCCAGCTGAAATCCCCCAGTCATCTGGATATACTCTTGATTGGCCTGGATTCCCATGCTTCTATTCCATATCGTCCAGCCCAATCACATGCCATTTAGGGAGTAAAAAGGAAAAGGGGAAGGGATGTTATGCATTTAAAGCAATTGCATCTCTGCTGTTATAATGCCATGTTATCTGTAGTGATGTAAGCAAAAGGATTCATGGATTTTTAAGGGATCTTCCATCATGATCGTGGAGCAAACAACATCTCCTTAATAAACTTTAACTGATAGATATGGCACCTCGTTACCTTTCTCTTTGCTGATAATATTTGATTTGATTTCATTTGATTTGATTTATTATTGTCACATGAATTGGTATATTGAGTAATTAGTATATCTACCATATCTGACCATAGAATCCTACCGTTCAGAAGGAGGCCATTCGGCCCATCAAGTCTGCAGTGACCACAATCCCATCCAGGCCAAATCTCCATAACCCATGCATTTAAACTAGCTAGTGCCCCTGACACTAAGGTGCAATTTAGCATGGCCAATCCACTAACCTGCACATTTTGGGAATATGGGAGAAAACCGGAGCACTGGAGGCAACCCATGCAGATACAGGGAGAACATACAAACTCCAAACAGACATTGACCCAATCGGGAATCGAATTCTGGGTTCTTAGTGCTGTGAGGCAACAGTGCTAACCACTGTGCTACCATGCCACCCTTGCCCCACCCCCACCACCCCCCCACCCCCTGCCAAAATGCAACTTTTACAATATTTGAACTGTTCATATCTTTGAAAACAATTTGGTCAAATTATGTAATAATAATCTGAAGTTAGCATAATCATATAATTAGAACAGCAATTTTTAGTTTTCTCTGAACATTAGCCACAATAAAATTGCAGGTTGTTTTCTGTCTTCTGTAGGTTCGTATCATGAGAGTTATACTCTTTATCGATCAGACACAAGTCACAGTGAACTTGATTTGACTTGCTATGGCAACTACGATTCCAACACTGTTACATGGAGCTGGAATTCAGATCATCATCAAAGTCAGGAAGAAGAAATAGCAACTGCATCAAAAAATCAGGCCACCAATGTAAATAGGACCTACTTTGGAAATCGACTGGTCCCTACAGAGGCATATTTTAATGGCATGAAATTCAGTTTGAGGCTTGTCCCAGTACAGTTTGAAGACGCTGGAGTTTACAAGTGTTTGATGGGATCATCTAGATCTGTGACCATTAAACTAATCACAGTTAAAGGTAGGAGACAGATTGTTGTTGTTGCTTTCAATGATCAAGTCATTGTTTAAAATTTAAATGATTTTCGTGTTTCCGCAGTCACAGCTGAACCATCTGATGCAGTGAGTGAGGGAGACACCGTTACCCTGACCTGCTCTGTCTCTGATGTCACTGAACTAATGAGACTTGTTTGGATCAGCAATGATGGGAAAACTGTTGCGGAGAAAACATTGAATGAATGGAATGGGAACAAGAAATCATTGCGACTGGTTATTCAGAAAGCTGAGAGAAACAGTGGAAATTGGAAATGCCTTTTGTTTCATCAAAATGAGCTTCAGTTTTTAGTCCCATACTATCTGGAGCACAGTGGTAAGTGATTCAGTGTTTTCTCATTATACCCGTCATCTTCACTGAAAATTCTTGTCACTTATTTTCCTTGTTGTCAGAAGTGTTATGACCAGTTCCAGGTAATGTTCCCCAGAAGTTATTGATTTGGGTAACACCTCTCGATTTGTCACCATCCAGCTGGGATATTCCCAAAAGTTGTTACAAACCCATATGAAGAGAGATGACTGGCTCCAATGCAAATGTAGTTCCATTGTTTAAAAAGAGATCGAAGGAAATGCCAGACAATTACAAGCCAGTTAGTCTTACATTGGTGGTGGGCAAATTAGTAGAATCAATCCTCAGGGATATGATTAACCTCCACTTAGAAAGGCTGGACTGGGTAGCATGGTTTGGCTAAAACCATGCAACTTTGTTTGAATTCTTTGAGGAAGTGATAAGAAGGCTTGATGAATACAGTGCAGTGCATGTTGTGAACATGGATTTTAGCAAGGCGTTTGACAAGATCTTGATTGAGATTGATTAAACATTTATGACATGTGGCTAGGGACTAATAAGCTTCAGAGAAAACTGGAGTTTTAGTTTAATTTCTCAGTTGCTGCCCGAAACAGGTAGAAGAAGGTGGTCTCTCTCTCTCTTCAGAGGCTTTTTGGATAGTTTTAGGACTGTGAAGTCTTAGAGATTTGATCCAGTATTCAAAAGACCAATTCATAGCAGGGGTTAAAAAGCTGTAAATCCAGCATCACATGAGCATACTTGTTTCTATGTGAAGTCTGAAGAAGGATGTATGTCTGTGAGCTGGTGTTTAACTTGGAATAGCAAAGGTAGCCAGCTGTTAGGAGCTATACTGACATAAATCTTGTAACTGGTAAAAATTATGCTAATCATTTTTGTTATATTTTAACTATGTTCTTAAATAAATTTTGTTTGAAAGAAGTATCCCAGTGGTTTATTTGAATTATATTTGAGTTGATTTGATTTGATTTGATTTTTGGGTTGGATTCTCCAGCCACGCTCACCGCAAAAGCAGAGAGGTCATTCGAGGTCAATGGGCCTTATCACAGTCTGGCCCCCTGTCCGTTACGATTCCTGTGGCAGGCAGAATGGAAGAACTCCACTCACCCCACTCCTCCCCACTTACGCTCACCCATGCCAAAATTAAATACAAAACTTAGGGTCCAGGTTAACTTCGCAAAACACCTTGAAGTTTCTGGCTTGAGTCTTATTATATTTCTCCTTCATTTCCGAGGACGCACATGAATATCCTTGGTTTTTGACTGGCAGCCATTATTTGAAATTATGAATAAACCTTCCCACAATTACACTTCCCCTTTAAAAAAAATCTCTGAATGATTTTTTTTGGACATTTGGTTATATCTTATAATTTTCACCTCAATGTTCTTTTATGCATTATTGCCACCTTAGAGCTTTTGGAACAGGTTGTGCAACAGTCTTTGTTCACCAAAAGAACATAAATATAACTTTTTCTGAAACAATGCATGCAAAGAAAATATCTGATAAGAAATAATTCAATATTATATGTTTAATAATGTAGGCTTTCTGCTATACACCTCTTTATTGAAATGTGTCTCCTGTGGCAGTTCTAAAATGCACTGCAACTTATTAAAAACAAGTGTTCTATTGGTTAATAATTTCACAGATTAGATTCAGGGGTTGAATCTGATTTTGTATTGCTTGTTTTCTTTCCTCACAGGAAGCCAGAATGATATTTATTTCCTCCATCGGGAAGGGAATTTTGTATTGAACGGACCGGACAATCCTGGAAGTGGCCCTATTGTCTGGGAATGGAGAGCACACTCACAGCAACAAACTACAAAACAACTGGGAACTTTTCATAGAGAGGGTCAGTGGTGGACCGTACAATGGAGTGATGAGTACAATAATATACCAGCCATTTCACAGAGCACCTGCGAGGACTGGGGTACCATGAATCTGAGAATCAGTAACCCCACCTTTGAATTTGCGGGATTGTTCACCTGGAGTCAGACACAGCCCAGTAATAGAATCCTGAAACAATATGAAGTATTTAGCATCAAAGGTAAGGACAAGAACTGGAAAGAATTCAATAATGTGGTTTTATGGAGTAATTCCACAAATCTTTCTCACATAAGGTTAGCATTATATCATGATCATCCAGTTTCATCATTCAATCGAAATGGATCTCTTACTGAAACAGCCATTTCAGTAAAAAAAAACCCTCTCTCGATTAGAACTAGTGGATGATTTTTAAAATTTATTCATGAGTCATGAGTGTTGCTGGCTGGCCATCATTTATTGCCTAATTGTCCAAAGGCAGTTGAGAGTCAACCATATTGCTCTGGAGTCACATGTACGCCAGATCAGGTAAAGACAGCAGATTTTCTTCCCTAAAGAACATTAGTAAACAGATAGGTTTGTCTGGTAACCGATACTGATTTCATGGTCATCAGTAGATTTTTATTTCCAGATATTTTTTATTGAGCTGAAATTTCACCATCTGCCATGGCGAGATTTGAACCTGGGTCCCCAGAACATTGACTGAATGCCTGCATCAATAGTCTGGCAATAATACCACTAGGCCATCATCTTTCCTTATATTAGCACTTGTTCACAGCTATTTGTCCTTCCTCATAAAATTCCTGGGGCAATGGCCTTGGGGGTGCTGGAACTGTTAACTGATGAAGATTGGGGTTTGTGGTGACAGTTGGTGATTGTCCTCTAACGATATTAAGCAAACACAGAGGCAATAGGAATGCTGAGAGGCAATAGAAAGGTAGGACTGTACGCTGTGAATATAAGAAAGCTGGTTCAATGGGGAGCTAACCCTATGGAGAACTCTCTTTATATCTTATGTAATCCTATTCAATGTGGGAGTTGAGGCTGCTAAATGTGGCTGACTGATAGTTTGAAGAAAAAGAATATATCACAGAGAATCTATGAACAATATATCTTTATCATTTATTTGTTTTTACAGTTGAGACCGATTCGCAGAAGCCTGAAGTGGGCAGTGATATCACCCTCAGTTGTACTATCTCCAGACTCCCAGATGCAGTCAGTCTTCACTGGAAACAGAAAGACCCATTTCAGCAGAACAGGAGGAAGAACATTGAGGAGATCCATTTGAATAATACAGCCTATCTGATAGTCAGACATGTTCGAGCAGAAAATCAGAATCTGTATACATGGAAAGTGCAGGAAAAGAACTCCATTGTTCTGACTGGAAACACAAATGTTCATGTGAATCAGGGTAAGTTCAGAGCTCTCTTGCAGTAGATATTAAATAGTTACTGAGATAAAACTGCTCCATACAAAGTAGAGTTAACAGAGACATCATTGTAAGCTCTTACTGCATATTGTGTTCCTTGATTTTGATCTGAATGGCCTTTATATCTTTGACAATGCTTGCAGTAATCCATCAACCAGCAACTATTACCTTTCTGGAGTATGTCCTTTAATACTCTTCGAGTCTGCACTGCCATTTCTGAACCAATGGTAGTGTCATCAAGATTGCTATTTTGAATAGGCTCTCTAATACCTGATTGACATAAGCATTCATTATTGAGGTCTGGTTACATGAAGTCCCTCCCCTTAATTAGAAGACATTATTGCCTGATGCCCTGTGTAGTCCTGAGACCCATTTTTTTTTGCATTCTCAAGTGACAAGGCTATTTCAATGGCTTTTTGTAAACTCCAAATTGGGCTCTGCCAACAACTTATTTTGGTGGTTTGGTTCATTTATGCCACATACCAATATGTCTTGCAACATTTCATTAAGAGGCAGTCCAAATTTGTAGAGTTCAGCAAATTTCTGCATCCTAACTAAGAACTCAGTAACAAGTTCTCCCAGAATTATCACTGGAGAATTATTGGGTCTTCAATTCATAATGGTTTTTTACCAGGTTTACCAGATCATTAAACGTTTTTGTGTTGGGGCATCAGAACGTGTCAGATTTCTTATCACACTGAAAGTTGGAACCCTGCATGCTATGAGCAATATCACTTTTTGCTTTTCATCTCCTTCAATGCTATTAGCATGGAGGAACAAACAACAAAGAAAACTACAGCCCACAAACAGGCCCTTTGGCCTGCCAAGCATGTACCGATCATGTTGCCTTTCTGAACTAAAACCCCATACCCTTTCAGGGATCATATCCCTCCATTCCCATCCTAATCATCTATCTGCCCTTTAAAAGTCATTATCATACCTGCTTCCACTACCTCCCCAACAGCGAGTTCCAGACACCTACCATCCTCTGTGTAAAAAATACCTCATACATCTCCTTTAAACCTTGCCCCTTGCACCTTCAAACTATGCCCCTCGAGTAATTGACTCTTCCACCCTGGAGAAAAGCTTTGACTATCCACTCTGTCCATGTCCTTAATAATTTTGTAGATTTCTTTCAGTCATCCCCTCAACTTCCACCATTCCAGTGAAAATAAACTAAGTTTCTCCAACCTCTCTTCATAGTTAATGCCTAAACTCAATGCCCTGGCCAATGGAGAAAAGTATGCCTTCTTCTCTGTCTTCTCCAACTGCGTTGCCAATTTCAGTAACCTGTGTACCTGTACATTCAAATCTCTCTGCCTATCAATACTCTTAATACTCTCTGTGAATTATAGACCAGTGAGCCTCACCTCTGTAGTGGGCAAAGTTTTGGAAAGAATTATAAGGGATAGGATTTATGATTATCTAGAGAGAAATAAATTGATTAAGGATAGTCAGCATGGTTTTGTGAAGGGTAGGTCGTCCCCTCACAAATCTTATCGAATTTTTTGAAAAGGTGACCAAAGAGGTGGATAAAGATAAGGCAATTGGCGTGGTATATATGGATTTTAGCAAAGCGTTTGATAAGATTCCTCATGGTAGACTACTGCAGAAAATGCAGATGCATGAGATTGAGAGTGATTTAGCAGTTTGGATTAGGAATTGGCTAGCTGATAGTAGACAGAGAGTGGTAGTTGATGAGAAATGTTCAATCTGGATTCCGTTACAGTGGTGTACCTCAAGGATCTATTCTGGTGCCACTGCTGTTTGTCATTTTTATAAATGACCTAGATGAGGGTGAAGATGAGGTTAGTAAATTTATGGATGAAACCAAAGTTGGAGAAATTGTAGACAGTGAGGATGGATGTTACAGTTTGCAGAGGGACATAGATAAGCTGCAGAGCTGGGCCGAGAGGTGGCAAATGGAGTTTAATGTGGAAAAGTGTGAGGTGATTCACTTTGGTAAGAGTAACAGGAGTGTAGAATATAGGGCTAATGGAAGGACTCTTAGTAATGCCGACAAGCAGAAAGATCTCGGTGTACATGTGCATAGCTCCCTGAAAGTCAGCACCCACGTTGATGATGTTGTTAAGAAGGCGTATGGTGTGTTAGCTTTTATTGGTAGAGGGATTGAATTTCAGAGCCGTGAGGTCATGTTGCAACTGTACAAAACTCTGGTGCAGCCGCACTTGGAGTGTTGCATACAGTTCTGGTCACCGCATTATAAGAAAGATGTGGAGGCATTGGAGAGGGTGCAGAGGAGGTTTACCAGGATGTTGCCTGGTATGGTGGGAAGGTCTTATGAGGAAAGGTTAAGGACTTGAGGTTATTTTCATTAGAGAGAAGAAGGCTAAGAGGTGACCTAATTGAGGCGCACAAGATGATCAGAGGGTTAGATATGGTGGAGAGTGAGAGCCTTTTTCCTCAGATGGTGATGGCTAACAAGAGGGTGCAAAACTTTAAATTAAGGGGTGGTAGTTATAGGACGGAGATCAGAGGTAAGTTCTTTATTTAGAGGATAGTAAGAGTGTGGAATGCCCTGCCTGCAGCAGTTGTGGACTCGCAAACTTTGAGGGCATTCAAATGGTCAGTGGATAGGCATATGGATAACATTAGAATATTTTAGGTTAGAGGGTCATTAGATTGGTTCTACTGGTCGGCGCAACATCGAGGGCTTAAGGGCCTGTACTGTGCTGTAATGTTCTATGTTCTATGTTGTAAGGACTCCACCATTTATTGTATATTTACCATCTATTTTAGACCTTCCAAAATGCATTACCTCACATTCATGTATGAACCCAGTCTTCCCCATTATAGGGCTCAAGTTTCCCAAAAAGGAACTTTTGGCTTTTTTTATCAGATAAATTCTTGACATTTGGACATTGTCCAGAGAGAAAAACTGAGGGGAAAGAGAATTTTTACCCTCATTGCCAATGTAATAATTCAGACAAGTGCCAGTTTCCCATCACCAATATTATGAATCAAAGGAAAACGCTACTTCCTTGGTTGACAGTCAGGTAATCTTCACTTCAGGATTACACTTTCTTCCAGATAAAGTTACAAGTATACTAATTGCCACTGGCTGCTTCCCACCGGGCTAGCCTTCATTCATTCAATAAGGTGGCATGTACTCTATGAAGGCCAGGGGTAGATCTATCGATGATCCCCTGTGGCCTTTGTGGTTATCATAACAATCAGCAACAATCCACGGTGAAACTACGTCACTTTAATGGTGAGGGAAGTAAACAAAATACTATGGATGTCAGAAATCCAAAACAAAACAGAAAATTCTGGAAAAACACAATTAACATCTTATGAACTTAAGTACAACAAAATCCTGATGAAAGCCATGGACTGGAATCATGGTCACATTTTCTCTTCACAGTTGCTGCTTGACTTGTTGAATATTTCCAATATTTTCTATTTTTATATCCCTCTGATGGGGTCCACGTTTGGGCAGCTGAACATTGTGGCACAATCTAGTGTTTAAACAACAATCAGTCTTGGTGAACAGCCAATGTATCCAGACCATGGCAATTTCTCTGTCCCAATGTTGCTTTCCCAGCTGATGTTTGCCAGGAGGGTGATGTTTGCTCCTGGGGAAACTCAGAACATCTAAATCTCAGCAACTATAAAAATGTAACTGCTTGTCTCCTCTCTCTCTCTGTTACAGATTTATACGATATTGAATACACACTTTATCGAGCAAGCACAAATCACAGTGAACTTGAACTGATTTGTGAAGCTTTCTTTGAGTTTAATAAAGCTAAATGGAAATGGAGGTCACGTTATTTTCAGACTGAAAAGGAAATAATAGCATCCTCATCAAAATTTCAGCCCATCAATATAAATAGGACCTACTTTGGGAATCGATTGGTCCAAACACAAATACCCTTTAATGACAAAAAGTTCAATCTGCGGATTGTTCCTGTGCAGTTTGAAGATGCTGGAATTTACAAATGTTTTCTGGGAACGTATAAATATGTGACCATTAAACTGATCACAGTTAAAGGTAAGAGGCAGAACGTTGCTGCTGTTTTCAATGATCAAGTCATTGTTTAAAATCTAAATGTTTTTCTTTTTTCCACAGTCACAGCTGAACCATCTGATACAGTGAGTGAGGGAGACACCGTTACCCTGACCTGCTCTGTCTCTGATGTCACTGAACCAATGAGACTTGTTTGGATCAGCAGTGATGGGAAAACTGTTGTAGAGAAAACATTGAAGAATCAGAATCAGGAAGAAGATTTGTTACAGCTGATTATTCAGAAAGCCGATAGAAACAGAAGGAACTGGACATGCGTTTTGTTTCATCGAAATACTCCCAAGATTTTCATTCCATATGATCTGGAGGTTCACAGTAAGTGTCTCAAATTTCACTCTTCCCTTCATTGAAATTTCTCATTGCTCTTTTCTTATGGTGTGTTTACTTTCCATATTGGCTTACACTAGGCAATGACCTAGTGATATTGTCACGAGATTATTAATCCAGAAAATCAGCCAATGTTCTGGAGACAAAAGTTCAAATCCCATCTTGGCAGATGGTGGAATTTGAATTCAGTAAAAAATATCCGGAATTAAGTGATGATCACAAAATCATTTTCGATTTGTCGGAAAAACCCAACTGATTCACCAATGTCCTTTCAGCAAGAAATCTGCTATCCTTATTTGGTCTGGCCTATGTGTGACTCCAGAGCCACAGCAATATGGTTGACTGTCAGCTGCCCTTTGATATGGTGTAGCAAACCATCCAGTTCAAGTGCAACTAGGCATTGGTGATATATGCTGGTCAGCCAGTGATGCCCATGTTCCATGAATGAATAAAAATAATTATGATTATAGTCTTTGATCTGAATTTTAGCTTTTATATTTTACATTTCCCCTGCCAGTGGTTTTGTTTGGGAGGACTGAGTGTGAAATAGCTTGTACAAGCTGATAGAGACAGAAGAAACCGGATGCATGTTTTGTTTCAGCAAAATACTCCCAGGGTTTTCATTCCTTGTTATCTGAAAGTTCACAGTATGTGTTTTCTGTTTTACTCTTTGTAAATTCTAGGTTAACCACTTTTTTTATTCATTCATGGGACATGGGCATCGCTGGCTGGCCAGCATTTATTGCCCATCCCTAGTTGGCCTTGGAGAGCAGTTGAGGGCAGCCTTCCCTATTTACTTTTTTTTTAGTATTCCATTGCACTCCACATCACGAAGAGTTCATAATCATACATTCTCACAAATAATAATTAAACATCAGAAGTCAAACTTTGCACCTCAAAGCTGCAGAGGAGCAATTTTTAATATCTTTGAGTTCTGTTCCTACCGTAATACAACTAGCTGCCAGTAATCTAATACAATGTCTTATATTCAGTGTTTTCCTATTGGAAGTTAATAAGTAACATATCACGTTGGATCTTTTATTCATGAAACTATCTTGTGTAGTTCCTGTTCCACGTGGTCCAGTTTCTTCAGCTTGCTGTCAGCAGAGCACAAAGCTGTGGCATATCTGCCTTCAACATCATTGATTTTAATAGGTGGCATCACTAGTTTGCTCACTAGTTTTATCACTGTAGTGCTGAGTTGGTGCTGCCATCTTCTTTGACATTAGTGGTGCAGGGCAGCACGGTAACACAGTTGTCAGCACTGCTGCTTCACAGCTCCAGGGAACTGGGTTCGATTCCTGGCTTGGGTCACTGCCTGTGTGGAGTTTGCACATTCTCCCTGTGTCTGCGTGGGTTTGCTCCGAGTGCTCCAGTTTCCTCCCACAGTCCGAAGATGTACAGGTTAGATTGATTGGTCATGCTAAATTGCCCCTTAGTGTCCTGAGATGCATAGGTTAGAGTGATTAGTGGGTAAAATATGTAGGGATATGGGGAAAGGGCCAGGGTGGGATTGTAATCGGTGCAGACTTAATGGGCAGAAGGGCCTCTTTCAGTACTGTAGGGTTCTATGATTCTATAGTCTATTGCCAACACTCACTTAGATGTGATTTATATTTCACCAAAATCACTACTAGAAATGGAAGCAATTGGGAGGGGCTGATTGCTCATGAATGAGCTCTTAATTCTAACATTTTAGCTCAGGAAGTTAAAGCTCTAGGCTCCTTGTTTTGTTGTAAACTTGCCTCTCAGTTGCACCCAGTCAAAGACAATCTAAGTGCATAGGAATCTGTTGCATAGAATCTATATTAGTCAACTAAATACAACTGTAATTTCTGAAAAGCAGACAGGAAATTTGCATGCAGTGCTCTCATGTTATTCAAGTGCAAAATGGGAGCACAGGATTTGCAACCATTGTTTCTGTGTATAGTGCCTATATTTCAAGTATATTTCTGATGTTAAAATCTGGAGAA
The DNA here is from genome assembly GCA_024679065.1 of Sphyrna mokarran. Taxonomy (NCBI): domain Eukaryota; kingdom Metazoa; phylum Chordata; class Chondrichthyes; order Carcharhiniformes; family Carcharhinidae; genus Sphyrna; species Sphyrna mokarran. The sequence continues at coordinate 68,543,903 of JAGIQG010000014.1, read as the reverse complement.
TTACCCTTTAAATCTTTGGGACAGAGCCTATGGTTGTGCAAATTGATTCAGTGAAGTTAGTGAGTAAAAGTCTTATTTTAACATTACAATTAATCGAAAAGGAGTCCATTTATATGTTGGACAGAATTTTATGGCCTTGCTTGCCCCAAAACCATAAAATTCTGCGTGAGATCAATGATCCTTTCCATGGCCCTCAACCACTCCAATTCCCAAGATGAGTGGAGCAGTAAAATTCCAACAATTATGCTTATGCCAGGATCATATTATGTATATCATAATTTTGGCTCGATTTGATAATAGAAGAACAGCCCAGTATAAAAAACTTCAACATTTTGTTCAGACTCTTGTGCATTGATGTAAGTAAGGAATAAAATTTACCACAAATTGGGCTTTATTGCAAAATTAGCTGCCAAAACATTCATTACATGGGTACAGATACTTGGAATGAGTAATCTTGATAAGTTATTTTGGTTATAATATTTCCAATGCCACAATCTGTCCTTTTTTGTCTTTTTGCCCCATTTTTAATCAGAGATAGCGGCTAGGATGGTCGCCTATTCCATTCAACACTAGCCAGAGTAGAAAATATCATGACAAAGCCAGAGCTGTGTGTTGTATCAATGTGAAAGCTTGCCGCAAATGTCCCCAAACGCCATCAGTGGCAGGTTAATTTCCCAACATCATAGTCACAAATATTACCTGATAGAATCTGTTCTAAAATGCATTGTGGTACTAATATTGAGAATTCAATGTCAAAGATTAATTCTTGCTCAGAATTATTACTGTACAAATTATCCCTCCTGATTCATTATCAGTTTTTTTTCCCCCACTTTCCTCTGCTCTTCACACGTTTGATGCTGCTTTGTGCAATAATGTAAATGGCTGGAAGCTAATTGCTCCCTTGTTTTGATTCTCTCTTCTTTTTATTACCATCCATTTTCATCAATGCTCAAAGTAAAAATCTACTTTTTTGAATGCAACTTAACTTCAAATAGCCATGATAGAAGTATTAGCCTAAACAATGAACAGCATTTGCCCATTGTACAGCTAAGTTCAATCAAGCTGAATCAGATCCCCTACTGCACACATCTCCTTTCAGCAATTGCAAACAGGAACTAGAACACTGATTTATTATTTTCCTGACTGGGACTGAGGACAATTGTAATGCTCTGACATTTCTGAGTGATTTCTATTAACTTAGATCGGGAATTAATTTGACTATAATCATAAATTAAATCCCAGAATATCTTTTTTTTGGCAAAAGTTGACTCTTAACTAAATGTAAAATATATGTTTATTTTCCTGGCAGATCCTTACACTTCAAAATATGACATTATTTTTGGGTGTCTGGCACTTCTCCTCATCATTATCCTAGCAGTGGCGCTGAGTGTATATAAATACAAAATTAGAGGTAAGATTTGTAAATTACATTGTAAAAGAAAAGTGTGCATGTGGCACGTCATTCCAAAAATTAAGAATTAAATCTTTGTTTAAAATTAATCATAGTATGATGTAAAGAAATGCTTTAGGAGGACAACTATTTTTGAATTGCTGGAATGGTTATAATTCTATACATGGCTAAATCATAGAAAAAAATAAAAGCAACAACTTGCATTCATGTAATGTCTTCAATGAAGTGAAAGATCCCACGAACTTCACAGAGACTAATCAAATAAAATTGGCTACCAGTTTTGGGAAATGTCAACAAATGTTTGGACAAAGAGTTAGGCTTTCAGGAGGAGGGACAGGTAACACAACACAGTGATTTAGGAATATGGATGCACAGGAAGCTGGATTTGGAGGAATGCAGAGATCAGAGGGATGTACAGATGGAAGGATTTACAGAGGTAGGGAATGCTGTATATCCAGTAGGTTTCACAAGGAGATTCTCAGTCTTGTATGGTTGAACATTAGGTGTTTATTGACAGAACTGTATATGCATATATAGAGTTTGGCCAAGCTATCAGTTAACTCCATATTGCTCCTGCACAGATCTCTATCCAGTCCAAAAATTGAGTTTTGTCTCAGATTGTGTATCTTTTTTACATCACATTGTGGGCAGTACTGTTTCCAATCTCACCTTAACCCTTGCTATGACTCACTCTACATAGAAAGACTTGAAAACAAGGATGGGAATTTTAACATTGAGAAATTGATAGATCAAAAAGGTTGTAAAGTCAGATAGGTGTTCTGAATATTGTTTCATTTATCCTTAAAGCCCAGGATAAATGTGGGATATTTATCCAGCTGTACTGATTTCACAATAGAACCATGGAGGAACTAATTAGTTGTATTGAAATTGCTTCACAGTACATACATTCTTTGCTTATTTTGGGTTATATTTGATAGTCAAATTATTTGTAGGATACAACATATAAATATTAGACTATCCTGTAGAGTTCCATTCTCTTTCTAACTCAGGCTTTTCTATGAAATGTAACATGTTGAGTTCTATATGTTGATTGTGATCTAGAGTTTTCACGTTCTGTATAATTATATATTTGTTGTGAAGAGCCTGAACTGTAATGTCCCTGATAGGTTTGACTCTCTGGGTTAACTCATGTTGATAATTTGCAGGCACAGCAAGCAAGGAATATGGCAATTTAGCCTTTATTGCAAGATGTTTCAAGAATAAGAGCAAAGAAGTCTTTTGCAATTGCACACAGCCTTGGTGAAACCGCACCGGGGTGTATGCAGTTTCGGTCTCCTTGCCTTAGGAAATCTATATTTGCCACAAAGGGAGTGTAACAAAGATTTACAAGACTAATTTCTGGGAGGAAGGGATTGTTCTATGAGGAAGGAGGATTGAAAGGTGATCTTATTTAGACATGCAAAATTCTTACAAGGCAAATATAGGAAGGACATTTCTTCTGACCAAGGAATCTTACATCCAAGGGACATAGTTTCAGAATAATGGTCAGATATTTAAGATTGAGGTGAGGACAATATTCTTAATTCAATGATGGTGAATCTTGGGAATTGTTTGCTTCAGAGGGCTGTGAATATTCAGTCATTGAATATGTTCAAGATTAAGATCATAGATTTCTACATATTAAAAACATCAAGGGAAATGGGGAAAATGCAGGAAGACTTGAATAGCAGGTTAGGTGTAAAGATTCACATTCTAATCAGTAATCTGTAAACAGTCTGTGCTATTATGTGTGCTGTGTGAGACCAGAACACCTCATTCATCTGACGAAGGCCAGAGGTTTGAAAGCTTGTGAGTTTACTATCAAATAAATCGGTTGGATTTAAACCTGGTGTTGTCAGACTTCTTACTATGTTTACCCCAGTCCAACGCTAGCATCTCTATAACAAGTTCTACAGAACATTCAATTGTGATTCTGACAATGTCATCAAATCCCTGCCAATGGTCCATTTTAAAAGTTTTTTATGAGAATGCAAGTTATTTGTAAGAGAAACTGAATATAATTTAACGTTTAACTTTCGTATGAACAGGTTTGGGGAATCAAAAACCAAGACATCAAGAATCACAGGAAAATATAGCCAACGGACATACGATTTATTCAAATATTAATGAGATGCAACAAATGCAAGGTTATATTTCAATATTTAACAACATAATTTTACAAGTGCTGTGCTCCATTTGTTATTCCAATGATTTATGTCTTTTGTTGTTTTCAATTGCAATGAAAAGGTCACTTAATCAGAGATAAAAGCAAATTACTGCGGATGCCGGAATCTGAAATCAAAAGAGAAAATGCTGGAAAATCTCAGCAGGTCTGGCAACATTTGTAAGAAGAGAAAGAGCTGATGTTTTGAGTCCAGATGACCCTTTGTCGAAGCTACAAGGCATAGAAAGTGGGAGATATTTATACTGCAGGATGAGGGAATGAAAGATGCGTTAAAGGCAAAGAAACCAGGGGAAAAGACTGCTAATAGCTCCCCACAAAAGAATAAAAGCTGTGAATGCCCAAATGGCAGAGAAGCTGTAAGCTGCAACAGATGAAGATGTTGGGAGAAGTATGGAAAAAATGGGACAGAGGTAGAATGTAGAAAAGGGGAAGCAGGCTGAGAAAAGGGAAGGGAAGGGGGATGAAGTAGGTGAAAAGAGAGGGAGATAAAGTAAAAGAAGAAAGGCAATAAGGAAATAAAAGGTAGAAATCAGTAAAAAAATTGAACAAAGTAGAATGGAAACAAAAGGGGCCAAGGTAAGGTGGAGCAAATCACCTGAAGTTTTTGAATTTGATGTTGAGACTGGAAGGCTGTAAAATGCTTAGCCAGATGATGAGATGCTGTTCCTTTAGTTTGAGCTTCATTGAAACATTGCAGCAAGCCAAAAATAGACATGTAGGTATGGGAGCATGATCGTATGTTAAAATAGCAAGCAACTGGAAGGTCAGGGTCCTGATTGCACACAGACTTAGTGAAACGATCATCCAGTCTATACTTGGTCTCTGCGATATACAAGAGACCACCTTGTGAGCAGTAAATGCGATACATCAAATTGAAAGACGTGCAAGTGAAATGCTGCTTAAGTTGGAATGAATGTTTTGAACCTTGGATGGTAAGCATGAAAGAGATAAAGAGCTTCTTTCTGCACTGTAGGATTCTATGATTCGTACCCCAACATTGACATCTCCACATCACGACTTCCAAATATCGCATAGAATGCGAATGCATATTCTTTATCCTTTGTAACCATTCCCCATTTTTGCTATCAGATATTCATTAAAGGCTAATTATTTTTAAAAATTTTTTCATCAGACATGGGCATCTGTGGCTGTCCAGCATTTATTGCCCATTTCTAATTACCCAACGATGCTTAGCGTGGCTCTGGAATCACATGTAGGCCAGACCAGGTAAAGGTGGCAGATCCCCTTCCCTAAAAGACGTTAGTGAACCAGATGGGTTTTTCCAACAATTCTCAATGGTTTCATGGTTAATTCCAGGTATCTTTTATTGAATTCAAATTCCACCATCTGCCATGCTGGGATTCAAACACATGTCCCCGACTATTAGCTGAGTTTCTGGTTTAATAGTCAAGCGATAGTACCACAGGCCATCATCTCTTTTCTAAAGGTTAGTTTGTAGGATGCGATGTGACATACATCAATCAAAGATCCCAATTTTGTAGCTTCTCTGAAACAACCTCCAGGAGCAAGATTACTGCCAATGTTTTCGCCGAGAGACTGATTCCACTTTTCTGAACTTTCAAACATTTTTGATTAGCAAGGGAATGGCTTTGTAAAAATAACTGATTGAGCTTTTGGAAAATCAGCTCAGGCTAATTACTTAAGGAAATAAAATATATTTTTTCCTAGGACGTAATATACCTCAAACAAGCAGTTTTGATGAATATGCAATTATCAATGAAAAGCCAGTAAAAAATGGTAAGTAGAAGCATCATATTATCTAACTGTATCTCTGTAGATGGTTTAATATGGAAACAATGGTTTCATTATGTTAAAATTTTTAGTGAAGTTCTCCCAAGACCGTACTAATGGGTTCAATGACTGGTGCGTGGGGATGAGGTGGAGGGAGGTGGTGGAAAATGAGCCTTAATTGGCAGTAGACTGGACTTCCATCCAACTTGGAAGGAAGCTCCAGTCATGAGAACTGTCAGCCAAACTGGTTGGTCAAGAGTCTTTCAGTCCGACCGGGCACAGCATTGTAGTGGCCAGAAGAAATACAGCAGCAGTCTGACTGGAACTAAATCCTTGGAAGTGTTCCAAAAATAAGTCCTAATGAGTCTGGGCAAGAGGGTAAGGCACTCCTGGGGGCTTCAGAATTGGGAGGGGGAGATTGCAGTTTTGGGGGATAGACCATGGGCCAGGACAGAGCGTGTCCTGAAGCTCCAATATCCTGGAGGCAGAGATGGAGGGGAGAGAGCACTCCAACTCTAAGAGATCTTTTAGCATGAAGCACACTCCCCACTTCCCACCTGAGATGAGGAAAAGTGTAAATGTCACTGTGCCACTCTATCCATATCCACAAGAATGAAAATTGAGCTGCTTGGAATAAGGTCCATAAGTAGCCACTTTCAGATCTTATTATGTGAATTATCTCTTCCTCAATCTCTCACACATACACCTACCCCCTCTCATTTTTTCTCTCTGTCTGATATGGCTCCTGCTCTGACCAAGACTGCAAGTAATTACAAAAGACCATGAATATAGCCTAAACCATCATGCAAACCAGCCTCCTATCCATTGTCTGCACTTCCCACTACCTCGGCAAAACAGCCAGCAGAATTAAGGACCCCCTGCACCCTGGGCATTCTCTCTTCCACCTTCTTCCTTCGGGAAAATCATGCAAAAGTCTGAGGTCACATATCAACTGACTGCAGAACAGCTTCTTCCCTGCTGCTGTCAGATTTTTGAATGAACATACCTTATATTAAGTTGATCTTTCCCTACACTATAACAGTACATTCTGCATTCTCTCATTTCCTTCTCTATGAACGGTATGCTTTGTCCGTATAAGTACAAGAAACAATACTTTTCACTGTATGCTAGTACATGTGACAATAATAAGTCAAATCAAGTCTATCTCGCATGCACACTTACCTTTCTCTCTCTCTCTCTCACACACACACACACACACACACACACACACTGCCCCCCTCCCCCCCCCCCCCCCCCCCCCTCAGTCTCTCTTTCACACACACTCACCTACCTCTCTCTCTCTTTCACAGACACACATAATATATCTCTCTGGCCCTTACTGTAAGATCATTGCCTTTCTCCCCTGGTCCCTGCCTACTTCACCCTGCCATCTCTCTCTTCTTCATTTTCGCCCTAGTCTAGATCCTTGAAGACTTAGTTTCCTACTTTTCTAGCTTGTCCAATCAGAGGCTGGTTTTTCACTGCATTATGTTGTCTGTGAAATATTCTATACAGACACTTCAACTAGATTTGTTAAACTTACTCACGTGCCTTAACTTTATGAGACAAAAGATTGTGGTTCCAACTCACTTTTATTAAAAATAGCCATGGATTAAGGAAATAATTTTTACACAACAGATTAAGCTAACTTTTCCTACAGTAGGCTAATTATCTGAGAAATAGATACTACCCGGTCTGGTGAAATTGATTGGCTGTTGGATTCACTGAGCTCACAGCAATAAATGAATTCAGTGCCCTCTTAGCATGAAGGTGGATCTCCCATCTCCTCCTGCATTGTCCCAGGTCACAGTAGGTTTGGTGATTCTTCACTGGAATTTCTCTTGAATATGGCTCTTTTTATCCCACTTCTTTGAATGTTCACTGGTTTTCAGCCAATGGGTGACACGGCAGGGAGGTCAAAACACCCATGAGGTTAGACCATGTCAGCCTAGTTGTACATATCTCTTTAATAGCAAGGAGTCTGGCTGAAACTAGAGAATACACAATCTTATTGTCTTCCGTCTGAGTACCTTTTATAGGCTTCAGGCCACAATGACGATTCCATTGTAAAATTTGAGCATCTCCATTCAATATGCAAAAGGTTTGCCTTCTGGTTTTAGGTCATGATGACCTCCCTATAGTTAAAGTGAAGAACCTCTGCTTGATATGCAAGATAGTTTCAGTATGTGTTCCTTTTGGCTTTTGAGCTGTGGTAACCTCAGAGCAGCAGTTTTTAACTGGAATTATTTAAAATTTCCAGCTTTATATTGGGCCTAATTTCTCAGGCCTTGTCCATTTGACCACAATTGGCCCTCAGAGGCTCACCATTGACCCTATAAACAGCGAATGCAGAGAGAAACCAGCCTCTGATTGGACAAGCAGCTTCATAGCATTTTTCAAACTGCAGAATCCTTGGCTATATCTAACAAACCTAGTTTCAAAAATCCTAACCTAGCTAGAAATTTTATTCTTTCATGGATGTGGGTGTCACTGGGAAGTCTTATCCCTAATTTCCTTTGACTGATTGGCTTGCTAGGCCATTTCAAAGGACATTTAAGAGTAAACCACATTGTTGTGAGTCTGGAATCACATGTAGGCTAGACCAGATAAGGACAGCAGATTTCTTTCCATGAAAGACATGTGAAAAATTAAATTTTGCAGCAACTGATGATAGTTTCATGGTCACCATTACTAACATTAGTTTTCAATTCCAGATTTATTAATAAATTTAAATTTCACCAGCTGTTATGTTCATATTTGAACTTGTGGCTTCATTTTAGTTCTAGTTCTCTGACATTACCACTATTCCACCATTTCCTGGAGTAGTGACAGGAAAGGCAATACCATTGAAAATTATAATATTATGTCTGAGCCATGTTTCTCATTCACATTGTCCAGTAAATCTGCAGGAATAAATATATTTTGTTTATACTCCTGTCAGAAAGTTGTGGGTTCAAGCCCCACCATAGAAAGCATTTTTCTCATTGTATCACAGATTGATATGGCTCCTGCTCTGTCCAAGACCTTAAGAAAGTATGTATCATCATGAGCGAACCCTTGTACATCATGCAAACCAGCTTCCCATCCATTGACTCTGACTACACTTCCCACTGCCTCAAAAAAGCAGCCAGCATGATAAGGACCCCATGTACCCCAACACACTCTCTTCCACCTTCTCGTACTGAGGAAAATGACACAAAAGTCTAAGGTAACATACCAGCCGACTCAAGAACAGCTTCTTCCCTGCTGCCATCAGACTTTTGAATGGATCTACCTCACATAAAATTGATCTTTCTCTACACCCTAGCTGTGACTGTAACATTACATTCCGTACCCTCTCCTTTTTCTTCTTTATGAACAGTATGTATAGCTCCCAAGAAACACTTTTCACTGTATACTAATACATGTAACAATAATAAATCAAGCCACTTCTGATCTTGAGCACTTCAAAGGGAGAAAGTTATCATAATCTGAGATGACACTCTCCCCTTTGTGGCGAAGGCAGGGAGTTGATTGATGATGATTTATCTTGTCATCCACTTCACGTGAAGAGCAAAGTTGAGTAGACAGGACTTTTATGAATAACCTCAGCTGGTACGGGATTTGAACCTGCATTTTGGGGACCTCTGCATTAAAATCAGCTGTCAAGCCAATTCTCCCAAAGGGAGTAATTCATTTTCCAAAGCAACCTTTGAGTTCAGCCAAGTGTTGATGCATGTTAAAGAATTGACCGATGAAAATCCTTCTCTCAATCAAAGCTATCAGAAAAGATTGATTATTTTCTCATTTATTGCTTTTCAAACCTTACACTGTGTTTATTTACTTAGTGATGATACCTGCATTTCAAAACTAATGCATAATTTATTTTGTAATATGGCACAATATATTCAGATGTTCTCTATTTCAATCTTGTTCTCTGCAGACACAAACGATGACAATCTTCATTATGGAACTATCTCTTTTCAGAAAAAAGCACCAGGTATTTTTGTTCACTTTTGATTTCTTCAGTGTTAGGGATGTTAATGCTGGGTAAAAAAAATCTAATGTCGGCATTGGGTGAGAGCTCCGAGGGTATTGGATTATTGGAACGTGCTTTCTAAAACATATTGATGAAATTGTAAAAGGTTGCCAGTACATAGTCATTACTGAAGAAACAAAAACTATAAACAAATCTGCACATGAAGTGAAAATATGAGGAATAATGCATATTGCTTACACATCGTATCAATAGCAGGAAAGGATTTCTATTTCTGTTATATGTCCTGAAATATCAAAACACAGAAAATTCTTCCCAAATTCTTTGAAGTAAAGCTGATTTTCTTAATTGCAACTAATAAACAATTATTCTTTAGTAATAGGAAGGATAGTGGTCTGCGATATAGATCTCAGTTCTTTTCATATTACCCCATGCTTCAATGAAAGTAAGATTAAAGAAGTGGTTCCTGCTTCCTCCCGCTTTACTTCTGTGTATTTTCTGCTGTGAAGAGTGTTTGCTTCCAAGAGAACTTGAGTGATAGGCCATGCAATCTCCCAGTGATGTTCCCTGTGTGTCTTTGCATAAATATAATGCTTAATGTGGACCTCAGTCAGGCAAAGGACAACTCTGTTTATTGTCAATCTATATGAGTGAAATGCAGTACTTTGAAGCATTAATAGATCATATTTGTAGTTTTTTATCAGTCTGTTCAGTTAATATTACTCTTTGATTGCAATGTTTGCAATTATCACAGGAATCCGATATGGCAGGCAGAGCAATGAACAATCTTCAGATACTGTAAGTACATTGATTCTTACTGCCGTAATCACACAATATTATCCACAACAAATTTGTTACCTGATGTAAAGCTATGCAATAACAATACACCTGATTTTAACTGCTTGATTTCTCTGTTGCAGAAGCTGGCTGATGATGATTCATCTGTTGTTATCTATGCACAAATAGCACCAACAAAATGAGATTCACAGAAAAGAACAAAGAACAAAGAACAAAACAGCACGGGAAACAGGCCCTTCGGCCCAACGAGCCCGCGCCACCACTCCAATGTTCCCATCTCTACCCGTGATCCCTGTCCATGTATATAGATCTATGGGTTAAAAACCAAGTTTGAGACAATTTAGGGAGAATGTTTTGCCAATTAGCCTAAGAGCACATCTTTGGGATGTGGGAGGAAACCGGAGCTCCCGGAGAAAACCCACGCAAGCATGGGGAGAATGAGCAAACTCCCACAGACACAGGCCCAAATCCATGTATCTGAACAGCACAGCGATAGTCACTGAGCTGTCGTGTTGCCCATCAGGTGGTCCAGTTCAAGCGTACACTAACAACGTGAAGCAGTAGGATATTCTCGAAAAAGATCCAAGAGCAGTCCTCTCACGACCCATCGCGTGTATGCCCCTCGTTAGACAACAAGGTGGACCAAGCACCAAAGCAAAGTAGGATAAAAACAAATACATCAATATCAATACAAAAAGATATGAAGAATGTGTTAGCAAAGCTGAAAGTTTATTTATTGGTGTCACAAATCAGCTTACATTAATATTGCAATGAGGTTACAGTGAAAAACAATACTAAAGTATTAGTGTGTAGAATATAACATTTGGAGGTTAATATTTTTTAACTGAGAGCAGTTTTGGAGCTTTTTCTTTCATATCTGCTCCAATTTAACACAATCATTGCGTTATTCTTTTCAAACATGTATATAGCCTAAGAATATATTCCTTCATGAGGAAACTCCTCTTAATATAATTTCAACTATCTTTTCACAAATTTTGCAGATGCTATCTAAATAAAATACAACTACATTATGAAAAGTAAATTGAAAGTTGCTTGTAATTTTGTTGCCTAATTAATCACAGAAGTCTAACAAGGAATAATGATTCAACTGTGTATTATTTAAACCTGAGTGACTGCCTTCATTAGAATCAACATTTAATATCCACCACCATTCATTTAATTCAAATTCACTCAAAGAAACAGCTACTGTTATCCTTGGCTAATGTGCAGTTGATGTGAGTTCCACCTTTTGCTGCTGTTCTTTCAGAATTTCCTGATTAAACACTCCAGATTAAATTCTTGCATCATGTCCATATACCTGGTAACATTACATATCCTTTACTGAAGAAACAAATGGCACAAACAGATCTGCACAGGTAATTAAAATACTATTAGCTCCAGCTCATATCAATAGCTGGAAAGGATTGATATTTGTTTAACATGATATTGAGTGGAATTCCATTTATGAGTAAAAGCCAGATTGAACTCAAAACTTTGGCCTATAACTTCTGGGTTCCTCAGTGTTGATTTGAGAATAACCCACTGATGCCCTGGGGAATCCCTCCAAGAAGTTCCCACTAAGGGTTTCCCCGACAATTGCTAACAACCCTTGGACAATTATGCTACCAGAAGAGCTCTAAATCGCTAATTGTGAATGGTTTGGCCAGTTTAACCCAGGTAGTTACTCTGAAAGAGAAAAATCTCCTCTAACTCTAAACACTTCAACCCAGTTTTGTTGAGGATCCACCTCCCCCCCCAGGCCACACTACTCTTCCTGCCACAATTCCCTGCAACCCCTCCGCCTCCCAGTCTGACCACCTCTGGCTCCAGTCCTTACCCTCTCCCTCTAGATCTGAATCTCCTTCTGGCTATGGTCCAATGACTGCCTCACCACCACTCAGGCTCTGCTCTAACACCAGCCCCCCTCTCTGCCCTCACAGTCTGGCATTGACCCCCACTCTGAATGTGAAAAGATGACTTTACGGGGAGATGGAGCGAGGGTGGGAGGGGATGGGTGTGGCCGTGATTCAAGCGGAAAGCACTGATAATAAGATTCAAATTGATTGCAATGTTGTTTTTGAATATCAGGAATCCCATCCCGTCACTAGCAGGGTGGGGACAATCCCACTGACGTAAAACGCAATTTGTGCCCCTTGCGAAGTTTTGTGCCCCTTGCGAAGAATGGCAGCAGTAAATTCCAACCTTGGAGTCTGAACAGTATCTATTTGATAGAACATAACAATGTAGAGATATACAACAAGATTTTTTTCAGTCCAAGCTTCAGGATATCTCCATTCAGACACGTGGGCCAATGAACCACATGTTGACTAGACCAGATTTGGATGTCAGATTGCCTTCCCTACAGTACATTATTGAACTAGATGATTTTTCTCAACAATGATTTAATGAACAAAGAACAAAGAAAATAGAAAATTACCCTCCAAGCTTGCACTACAAGCCTGCCACCCAACTGAACAAAAACCCATATCCTTCCATATTCCTTTATTCCCATCCTGTTCATGTGTTTGTCTAAACGCCCCTTAAAAATCACTAGCGTATCCATTTCCACTATCTCCCCTAGCAGCGGGTTCTAGGCATGGTGATAGTTAGATCAGCTATAACTTCCAAGTCTATTACATGAATTTAAATTCCATTGGAGCAAGCCTGGGTCTGTGGATTACCACTATGCTGCCATTGCACCCCTCTGCCTTGTACATTAAAATCACCCGCTGCACCCACTGAAGAAAATTCTGGTTAGTTTCTAGGTCTGTGTTTTCACTCTGGCTCTGCAGAAACTGTCAAATGACATCTCAGTAGCGTGTGGTTAACCACATTGTGAACATTATAGAGTTGGATCCTGCAGCTGACTCACACCTACACATTGTGTGTTTTAAACTATTTAAGTTCACACCACAGTTTGTTGTCTCATAAACCACCAAATCTTGCTTTGCTGCTCCTGATGCACATTTTTGCTCAATGTTATACATGGGTGTACTCAGGATAGTAACCACTACATCCTCACAAAAATATCCTTATATCGACCAAATGAAAAATTCTGAAGTTTCTGTCAAATTCTGAAACTTAACTCATTTTTCTGTTTAGTGGCAAGTTACAAGAACATAACGAGTGGTATAATGTATTCAGTGCGCTGTGATGTTTTAGAATTCAATGCGGTTGACCCTCAATTGACTTTGAAATGGCGTAGTAAATAGTTCAGTAATAGGAAGCTATAGATAAGCAATAAATGTGTCCGCCTTGCCAACAGCCTTCACTTGCTGGGAATGAATTTAACAACAAAAAGACAGTAAATTTTTGGGATGGTGATCTGGTCTTACTGTCCACCCATTCTGCTGAGCACATGAAAATGGAGACAGACCTTTGCGTACTAACTGATTGTGCGTAAGGTTCTCTTACATCTCATTTATTATTTAAATCAAACCAAAGGCCTGAAGAGATACTTCATTGGAAATGGGGAGGTGTAACCCAAGTTCCACAAGCCCTTCCAACACTCACATACAAATGTCACTTGCACACTACCTCAATCCATCCCCAGCTCCTCCAAACAATCCAGCAACCCTTTCGCAGCCTCAATTCTTCTCTTACCACCAATCCCAATGAAAAGACCGCTTGTCAAAAATGGATAATGCCTGAAAGTGTTGGAAACAAATGATGAACAACTTATAACACAGTCAAAAATTTAGCATTAGAAATTTAACACTAGGCAGGATTTTCCAACCCTACTTTCCCCAAGGCTGAAAAAGCCTGCTCGAGGAACTTTGGTCCCATGTTGCATGTCTATGTTCATGCCCTTGAGCAAATACAAAACTTCATTGTTCCTTTTTTAATAGGACTTTGATATGGCCTGCAGAGATAGAGGCAGGCACTCAGATCCCTGCTGTGATTGCTGAGGTCGTAAGGCTGACATCCTTACTGGATTCTGGAATCCAGGAGAGTGTGACCAAACACTGTTCTGCCTTCATTATTACAGGAACAGACTCAACCATCAGGGTGCAAGCAGCATGTGGATTCTGACCAGACTGGTTGGGTGATATCAGTGGCAAGGAGTTAGCCAATTCTCACTGCCATACCCACTTTCACCATCATCCCTATCATGGCAAACTCCCGGTACATCGTGATCACACATCACTGACTGTCAATGGTGAGGCAACAGGGTTGGAGGAGTAGTAAGGCTACACTTTTAGTCATGAAATTATATAGCACATAAGGAAACCATTCAGTCCATCAATACAATACTGGCTCTCTGTAGAGTTATCCAGTTGAAGGAAAAAAATGTTACCAGGAAGTTGACACACTGGATATCTTACAGAGATAAAAACAAACAAGACCATCAAAACATCAAAATAATCATTTGAAATTTGAGGCACTCAGAGGCTGGGAGACAGTGTAAGACAACAAACACAGGAGTGGGGTGTGGGATTCGGTGCAGGTTCAAATAAGGACAGAAACGTGTTGGATGAGCTGAAGTTTATGGAAAGTGAAGGAGGGCAATTGGCCTTCTGTGCATTGGATTAACTGAGTTTTGTCACTAGATGTGTTGATACAGAGGGGTGGAGACAGGCAATTTTATTGAAGTGGAAGCGAGAAGAGGAAATATTGTTGAAACCTAAAACTCAAGGGCAACCAGTTTTAATAAAAATCTATAAAAAGATTCAAAGGGGATTATCTGAGATAATTGTCAGCCTAAACAGTAAGAATACCCACTTTCTGCAGCAAAAACACTTTATAAAGAAAATATATTTTCACTTAAAAACTCTTAAATCGATCTGTTAAGTCATATGTGTGAAGTTTGTTTGAGATTTTCAGCGAAATAACAGTGGATGATGAGGACAGTGCTGCTGATGTATCTTCCTGACTTTCAAAATGAATTTAATAAATTTCCACATTATAATATCTTCATTTACCAAGGAAGTGGTAACATGAATATGATTGCCTAAGGGACAGATGGCAAAAGATACTGAAGTAATGAAGCAAGAAATGACCTCTGACCTCTAATAATATTGTTCACCCTTGCCTCAGCTTCTTTGCGGTTGAGATCTTCATAAATGAACTTGTTATCTTCATCAATGTTACTTGATGCCTTCATTCATCACCATATTAAATTTGCCCTAAAGCTACTGCTCTTGCTCAAACTTAGATTAGCCATCAGTCTGACAACTCGTCAATCATAGTATATTGTCAACTGAGTTTTTGAGTCCTTCCATGGGCCTACTCCTCCCTGTCTCTGAAGCCTCCTCCAACTACCCAACCCACCAAAATCTATGTTCTACCAATATCAGCTAAACATTAATAGTTGCATCTCTAGCAGTCTAGACTCTAAACTCTAGATTTCCTTCCTTAAACATCTATGGTTCTCCACTTCAATCTCCTCTTTTGGCACACTGCTTCAAAAAAACAATTCCTCTTTGACCAAGCTTTTAGTTACCTCTTTTTATCACTTCTTTGGTGTCATGGCATTAACTTGTGTTTGATACTATTGCTGTAGGGCATTTTGGAGTATCTCATAACGTGAAATGAAGAATAAGAGGTCATAGCTTTATGATAGATTTAAACAGATGAAGGGCTAAATTGCTTATTTATGATCTTAGTTCTTATGTTCTTATGTAAGTTGTAATTGTGTTCAAAAAAAGAAATATAGATTTAATTTTCAAATTATCAATGTGCAGCTCAATATTTACATCTAATCAATGAGACAATACATGTTACCGAGATTCTCCCCTAAGAACCGCTGTTGTTAAATACTTTACTTTCTATGCAGTTCAATAGCACCCTGAAAAGACCTATAAATTTTGCAATTTTTTTGTAGTGTGCTCCTCAGGAAATTGTAATTTGTGATTTCACAAAGTCAATTTCTAAATATCAGAGTTAATCACTAAACATTTACAACACAAAACATGGTCTTCAGCACAATAGGCCCATTGCAGGATTAATACTCCATGTATCTCCTCTCCCCCCTCCTACGATTTCTTCCAAGGTACCACCCAAACCCCCTCTTCCAATTAGAAAGATAGGACAACAGGTCCGTGAGAATATCACGCCCAAATTCCCCACTCAGTCACAAACCATGCTGGCTTGAAACTAAATTGTTGTTTCTTCACTGTAACTGGTTCAAAAACCTGAAACCAAACAGCACGCAGGAAGTAGCTTCACCACAGACTTCTCTTGTCGTTCGAGGAGGTGGTGGTTTCCCCAATGACTTTGCTGCTGATAGTCTGTGACTGAATTCTTGAAAAAACAGAAATCAAGGTTTAAGGTGTTAGAATATGAGATCAGAAACACAAACTATTTCCTATTTGGGCACTAATGTAAAGATATAATGTTTCACTCCAGGCATAAACTGGAAATCTGAGATGGGGCTATCTTACATGGAACTGGAGAGGATTTGCACAGAATTTGTCTCACTCCTGTTCCTTGTTAAGATGGAATAAATATGAGCACTATTCTTTGTGTCTTTAACATATGATCCACTTAAGAACATAGGCGCATCAGAATCTGCTGCAGTCACTGTCAGAGCCCCAATGGAGCAAATCCTTGGAACATCCAGACAAGGATTCAGATGCCAGAACAGTATAGCTCAAGAAAACTATCCTGCAGGTTACCGGTTGCTTAACGCTGCATATATTTGCACTACTTTGCCATTCAGTATAATGTGGGAGAGGATATTGACAACATTATGAATGGCAAGAAAGTCACAGGGGCCAACAGAATCCAGTAACTTGTGTTGTTGGGCAGAGAGCTTCAGCTAAACAACCTGTTTATCAAATTCATGTCCAGCATATATTCCAGTCCTTCCACCTAGAATCAAAGAGCATATCCCAATGTGACAATATTGATCTTCAGATTAACTAAATATGGAAACTCGCCAGCCACTGCAGGAACACTCTCTGTGCGCTGATAACATTATGGCGTTATTGGCTAATTGAAGGATTGATTTTCTTGACTGGCTAATTGAAGGATTGACCATTGCAGGAATACTCTCTATGCGCTGACAACATTATGGTGTTACTGGCTAATTAAAGGATTGACTTCTTACTTAGGTGCAAGTGCTTATAATGCCTGGATACAGAACTCCTTTACCTATCTCACTGCCACCCCTTTAAGGTGGGAGATGCTATTATGGGTTTATTCATTCATAGAGTATTTGTGAGAATGTCACAGCTCTGCCCTTTGACTGGACTATTTGCTGTTTGCAACCAAAATGTACAATCAAAGTACAAACGTGTTATTATGAAAGATTAAGTCACAACTTCCTCTGCCCATGAATACATCCCAGAATCTGTGAGAGGGTAGATTCTGGAAAGTCAATGATCTTAGTGTAACTATTATTCATTCTCTATCCTATCCTATCCAACACAGAGCAAATGCTTAAGCAATAGCCTAAATAACTATAGCATAATTATTACAGCTTTTTCTGGAAAAGGTGGTGGTGGGGGGTGGGGGTGGGGGGTGGGGGTGGGGGGCAGATTTAAATTGCTGGATCCAGTGAAGTGACCAAACACTCAATAGCTGACTGTAGGCTTTCAAGACACCCATGTCAGAGAGTAGACCTCACCATCCTATCCAGCACATTTTGGAAACTGCCTGATAGGAAATCCCATATGTCCATTGTTTGCTTACACATTAAATTCATCTTTCTCTCTCAATTCCCCCCAAGTCAGTATCTCTGTTCTCCGCAGCAAAACTAGCGTGTGATCTGATCCTTAGGTGAGCTTTTGCCTCAGCATTGCAAGACACTTCCACCTCTTCTGCTTGGCAAATTTAAAAATGCCTAAGTCATGTGCAGTCATCAGAGCAAGGGCAGATGATGGTGCATTATGCTTAATGTATCCATTGTAATTCTATGTGATGCGAGTGCTTGATTCACCTACCAAAAGCTATTTCTCTTATCTGGTGCATTGATCTTTGCAAACTGATTTGTTATAAATGCAATGATGCACAGAAGAAGCAGACAAATGAGAGAAATTAGAATGTAGTTCAGATAAGCGTTCTTATTCCGCTCTGAAAAAAAACATACCATTGATTGTTCAGATATAAAATATTTTTTAAAAATTTGAATAGTATGAAATAATTTCTCAATACCAAACTCAACTTAATTGATACAAACTATTTCCACTGTCTGCTTACAACATAGTATTGGGTCAGTTAGCTCAATTGGCTGGATGGCTGGTTCATGATGTAGAATAAATCAACAGGATGGGTTCAATTCCCATGTTAGCTGAGGTTATTCATGAAGTCCTGCCTTTGTAACCTTGTCCCTTGTCTAAGGTGTGGTGTTCCTCATGTTAAATTGCTACCAGTCAGCTCCCCTCCACAAAGGGGAGAGTAACCTAGGGTCATCTGGAACTATGTCAACTTTACCTTTAGAATATTGGTAAAAATCTTCGAGTTTTCCACCAATTAGCTTATTACAAAAAGAATAAAGATAATTTATTAATTTCACAGGAAGAGAAAGCATCAAAAATTATAGTTTTGTTTAAAGTAATTCAACAAAAAATACTCAATTCCCATCAGAAAACAACAGAAGTTGCAAATTGCCTTATGAATTTTTATCTAGTTCCTGGCTAATTTCTGCCCCCGATTCCTGAAAGTTAAGTTTAATAACGTTCCACAAGCACAGTCTACGTGATGATTCCTGACTCACATGTTTATTGTTCATGTTTAAGCCTCAAAGCAACAACTTCTTGCCCTTGGAGGGCTATTGTTCCCTGACATTCAACAGTGCACATCCGAATAGTGATGACTAGCAATCAGAGCAATCAGACAGAACACCTTAGGGATGCAGCTCCAATTCAATTGCTAATTACAGTGGCCTTGTGTCCATAACTTCAGCTTAGATGCAACATCAGGGACCAGAAATCAAGTCCAATGCTTTACTTGTCTACATGGTATAACTATGCTACACTCTGGATAAATTCAAGGGGGCCTTCGTGACACATGACAGCGCAGAGTTGCTGAGCAGAGACTGATAGCCAAGTTCCGCACACATGAGGACGGTCTTAACAGGGATCTTGGCTTCATGACACACTATCTGTAACCCCCGTAACTTGCCTGGATTAGCAAAAAACCTCACTTACTGTGCTGTCTGGAGAAAATACACAATTCTTTAACCAATGCTCAGGATTCCCTTCACACACATTGTTAGCCACTTTAACACTTGAATAGCAGGTTAGATGTAAGGATTCGCATTCTAATCAGCAATCTGTAACTGTCTGTGTGGATATGAGTGCCTCTGCAGATCAGAACACTGCATTTGCCTGACGAAGGCTGTAAAGTCGAAAGCTCGCGGATTTACTATCAAATAAATTGGTTGGATTTAAAATTGGTGTTGTAAAACTTTACTGAGTTTACCCCAGTCCAACGCCGGCATCTCTACATCATAAATTCAAGGAGCCATCAATAAGTTAACAGCTAAAACCTTCCAAAGATGAAGTATCAATTTACTGGAACGATTACCCTGCACCTGCAGGGGGTGGGAATCTGGAACTTACTGCCTGAAAGGATGGTACAGGTAGGAACTCTCATAACATTTAAGAAACATTTTGATGACCACTTGAAATGCATGCAAGGCAAGAACCTGGTGCTGGAAAATGGAATTAGAATAGATGGCCAGCACAAACATGATGGGTCAAAGGTCCCTTTGCTGTGCTTTCAAACTCTATGTCTATGAATTATGGATAGATGAATTTACGGAAGGTATTTTGTTTTCTCTTACAATTCAGCTAGAGTCATGTTTTCAACAGCCTCTTATTGCCAGGGTGGTGTTCTAGCTCCCTCATCTGGTCAGACTCATCAATGTCAGACAATTTCCCTCAGTCTCACATTCAGACTCATTTATCTATCGAAGCAATATTTATCTCTTATTGTGAGAATTCTGTGCTGTGAGTTCAACATCGTAATGGAGTGCCACAGGGATCAATGTTGAGGCCTCAGCTGTGTAAAAATGAACTCAACATAGTCCAGGGTGACTATAGGCTCCTGTCCTCTTTGAGAGGGAGAGCTGACTCGTGTTGACTTAACCTGATGATCACCATACCTTAGGTAAGGGACAAGGTTGAGAAGGCAGGGCCTTCATGAATAACCACAACTGGTATGGGAATCGAACCCGCACTGTTGGTGTCACTCTGCAATCGATGATTATCTCCTTTGTTTTACTGACATTGAGGGAGAGATTATTATCATTTTACCATTTCAGCAGATTCTCTATCTCTTTCCTGTATTCTGTCTACAGTGGTCACCACCAAACTTGAAAATGTCTGGGGGGGACATTTGGCCACACAGACTGAGACAAGTTGAGTGAGTGAGCAAATATGTGACAGATGCAGTATAATGCGGATAAATGTGAAGATATCCACTTCAGACGGGGAAACAGAATGGCAGAGTATTATTTAAATTGTGATAGATTGGGAAATGTTGACATACAAAGAGAGCTGTGTGTCCAGGTACACCAGCACTGAAACAATCATGCAAGTGCAGCAAGCAGTTAGGAAGGCAAATGGTAGGTTGATCTTCAGTGCAAGAGGACTTGAGTACAGGAATAAGGATGTATTACTGCAGTTGTGCAGGGCCTTAGTGAGACTACATTTGGAGTATTGTGTGCAGTTTTTATCTCTTTATCTAAAAAATGATATACCTGCCACTGGGGAGTACAGTGAAGATTCATAAAACTGAATCCTGGGATGACAGGGTTTACATATGAGGAGAAATCGACAAGTCTAATCACATCTTCTTGCCACCCTTTCTCCTCCCCCCCACCCCTCCACCACCAAGCCACAAACATTTACCATTGTCAAGCCACCAATTTCAATGTCCTGGAGGTCACCATTGACTGGAAACCTAACCGAACCACATACATAAATACTATGGCTTCAAAGGCAGATCAGAGGCTGGGAATTCTGATGACAAATTGCTGACCTCCTGACTCCTCAAAATCTATCGAGCAGTAAAAGGCACATGTCAGCCATGTGACTCAATACTTGCTCTCCATTTGCTTGGATAAGTGCAGCTCCAAAAACATTCAAGAATTTACATCATCCAGGACAAAGCAATCAATTGGTTAGTATCACATTCATCCACTGAACATACAGACTCTCCACTAGCAACAGACAGTGGCAGCAGTATGTACCATCAATAAATGCATCGCAGCAATTCACCAAAGGTGTGACAGCACTTTCCGGGCCAATGACCTCTAGGACAAGGTAACATGGGAACATTATCACCTGCAGACTCTTCTGCAAGTTCACACACTATCCTGAGGTGGAACTGAATTATCACTGGGATGTAATCCTGAAAAATTTCTCCACAACAACACTTTAACACGTTACTCCACATTCAAGATGAGAGCTCACCACCTTCTCAAGGCAATTAGCACTGAGCAATAATTTTGATAGTGATGACCACCTCCCATCAATGTTTTTACATAAACCTTTCTGTTATATATTTTGGGAGTTACTGGATTTTATGGCCTCTCTCAGATGAGACCGGAAATTTCCACCCGAGATCAAAGGAGATTTCTGTTGTTGGATCCTTGCCCACTCTGATTCTGTGGCGGGTGAGGTGGTAGACTTCCGACTATGTGCGTGGCATAGCCCTTTCCAGATGTTATCAGAGTCTCCACAGGCTACCGTTAGTTAGGGATCTGAAACCTTTTCTGTGAACATCTAAAAACAAAACCACGCTGCTGTTCCTACTGAAACCTTTGTGGACCTCCCCTAAAGAATCACTTACTGCACCCCCAACCTCAGATGATACAACAACAAGGCTGGCGATAAGACAGGATGAAAAAAAAACACAGAAAAAGGAAACAGATTCTCTTCCTTTTCTAAAAAAAAGTCTCAAAACTTGGAGCTCGGGTAAGATTCCTGACAGGGAGAAACTTGGTGATGTCTAGGGTGCTGATAAGGGACAATAGAATCATAGAATCCCTACAGTGCAGAAGAAGGCCATTTGGCTTATCAAGCCTACACTGACAACAACCCCACTCAGGACCTATCCCTGTAACTCCATGTATTTACCCTGCTAATCCCCCAATACTAAAGGGTAATTTAGCATGATCAGTCAGCCTAACCAGCACATCTTTGAAGTGTGTGAAGAATGTGGAACGTCTAAAGAAAACCCACACAGACACAAGGAGACATACAAATTCCACAGAGGCCGGAGTTGAACCCAGGTCCCTGGGTGCTGTGAGGCGGTTGTGCTAACCACTGTGAAACCATGGCAAGTAGAAAACATTATAGCTTCTTACAAATGAACAAAATAGGTAGGCACCAGTTGACAGTATCTGTGTATGCGATCAGGCATCTGGGTGGGATGGGCGAATGGAAGCTAAGGAATTCACACGCGTTAAGTGGGAAGAACAAGTCTAGGCACTAATATTTGCACAATATCTATATTCTGTGGTAATTCTAAATGCTGTCATAATCTGGTTAATTCTTCCAATCATCCATTTAGCTAAACAAAAGAAAAGCTATTAGGTGGAGTACTGCATAGTTCTCCTGAGCTTGCAAGGAAAATGGTGATCTCTTTAGCACCATAAGCTCTTTTGATGAGGAAATCGAACAGTAGGGCTCTCATGCAGAGAGATTCCAGTATTTTGTACAAGCAAATAAAATTCTACCTGAACTCTTGGTTTCAACTTTTCTCAGCACTATTGGAAGTAAACCCTTTCACTTATTCCATAGTTCGGTTCAGCCAAAGAAGATCGGAACCAAAGCACTCAAGCAATTGGTGAGAGCTCTCGAGGAACATTATTCATTGTGGCCACTAGTTATTGTGAAATGGTTCAGGTTTCATCAAAGAAGTCAAGTAGAGAATGAGAACATTTTACTGTTTGTAGCTGTCTTAAAGCATCTTGCTGAATATTGTGAGTTTGGTAATTCATTGGACGACACTGCAAGATAGTTTGTGCTATGGGTTAAGAAATGAGGCAATCCTGCAATGCTTGTTTTCTGAGCTTAAGAATGTCTCTCGAAATTGCAGTTTTGATGGAATTCGCAGCTAGAGTGACTTCACAGTTGGGAACAGGCATAAGGGTGCCACCTGGAGGAAGTTTTCCTGACAGTAGGTGTGCCATTGATGTACCAAAACGGGCCATTTATGAGCAAAAACAGCCAATACAAGAACTGTGGCAAGGTTGGTCACATTGCAAGAGCTTATTTGAAAAGATCAGTGTTCCTTGAGAAGAGCTGTCAGAGAAAGAATTCAGACATATTTAAAAAGAGGAATAAGACAAATTTAGTGAAAAGAATTTATAACATGGCTGACAAGGACAACAGCAGTAAGGAAAAAATGTTTTAAGACTCTGAGGAGGAATTAAGAGTGAACATGTTACTGGTTCAAGGTGAATCACATTGATTTTGGATAATCCTACACTGTGTGGACAACTGATCAAATGGAAGGTGATACAAGTGCCATCATATCTTTAATTCCCAAGACCATGGGCAGGATTTTACGGCCTCTCTCGGGTGAGACTAGAAATCCCTACTTGAAATCAATGGAGATCTCACCGCACCAGTTCTGTGGTGGTAGAGCTCTGGCCAATATATTAACAGAAACCAAGGCATCTTCCCTTAAAGCCAGCAAGTATGACTTTAAGAGCATAAGCAGTAGAAATTGTGCCTTAGAAGGGTTACATCATCTCAAGGTGGAGCTAAGTGGACCAATAGCAGAGCTGCCTCTCCACATGAGCCAAGGAAACTTCCCGATTCTCTTTGGATGATCTTTGTTGCAGAAAATCAAGTTGGACTGGAGTACTGTAAACTGACTGGTCAATGCCAAGCGGACCTACAGCACATCCTGAACAGATGAATGAATGCATTCGAAGATATATTGGCTCAATGTAAGAAAAGCAAGGGAAACTCCAAGTCAAGCCAAATAGCCAACCAAAAAGCCTCCAAGTGAAGCAGGGGGTGATGTATATAATTCACCTGAAGGTCGAATCAGAGTTAAAACAACTTGTCAACACTGGGTTTTGATCATTTGTTACTACGAGTGATTGAGCCACCTTGATAGTGCCTGTCATGAAACAGAATGGTGCGGTTCACATTTGTAGGGATTTAAAATAACCATCAATCTGGTTATGTATGGATCAGTATCTATTTCCATGGACCGAGGATCTGTTCATGAGCCTATTGGATGGGCAAAAGTTTAGCAATGGTGACCTTTCACATGTTTACCTGCAAATGAAGGTCTCAATTGAAACTCAATCTTTGCTTACCATTGTTTGCCATAAAGGCCAGTTCCATTACAAACAATTACCAATCACTTCAACCCTTATTATTTCAGCAGTCAGTAGAACAAATTCTTAGGGGTTTACCCCAGAGTACAGTCTTATTTTGATGACATTTTGATCACTGGTATAAGTGACTTGGAACATTAGGTGAATTTAGAATCAATAATGCAACACCTTCAAGTACATAGCTTACGTGTCAAGAAAAGGAAATGTGACTTTTTTTTAACTTTGATATAATATTTGAGCTACAATTTGATAACAAAGAGCTAAATACAGCACTAAAGGAAAGGGAAGCCATCATGGAAGCTCCACATCCCAAAGAATGTGACATAATTGAGGTAATTTCTAGGTCTCGTGGACTATTATGGGAAATACATTTCTATAGAATACCTAAAGTGCAGAAGAAGGCCATTCAGCGCATCTAGTCTGCACTGACAACCATCCCATCCAGGCCCTATCCTTGTGACTCCACATTTTTATTCTGCTAACCCATCTAACCTACACATCCTGTGACACTAAGGGGTAATTTAGAATGGCTAATGCCCCTAACCCACAGTTCTTGGGACTGCGAGAGCAAAGTGGAGCACCCAGAGGGAACTCACACAGACACGAGGACAATATCCAAACTCCACACACACACAGTGACTCAAACTGGGGAATTGAACCCAGGTCCCTAGAGCTGTGAGGCAGCACTGTGCCACTGTGCTGCCCTCCAGGTTGGCTACTTTGCTGAACATAATCTATATCTCTGTGCAAAACAGACTTGGCATTGGACAAATGCAAAAAAGCTGCTTTACAGAAGTCTGAAGTCTTAGTTTATTTTAATTCAAGACTGCCATTGCAACTAACTTGTGACACTTCACCCTAAAGAGTAGGGGCAAACATCTCAGATATTTTACTTTCTGCAGAGGACAGGCCAATAGCATTTTCTTCCCGCACAAGTGCTGAATATAACAATGATCAATTGGAAAAGGTATCATTAAGTATAGTACTTGGAGCACAGAAATTCTGTCAGTACATTTCATTCTATTAACAGAGAACTGATTGTTGACAACCATCTTTGGGTCACATAAACATATACCTACACTCAGTCAGAGAGCCATGCCAATGTGGGTACAATATCACAGTTTCCCTAAAGATGACAGCTGTGACAGTCAACATTCGCTCAGTATTGCACTGAATTGACCTTTCTGATTACGTGCTCAAGTGCCCGAAAAGGAACCATGAACTCTTGACTTTCCTGACTCAGAGTTGAGCATGCCAGTATTAATCTAAGGTTAGGATCTTTACATTTGGCCATTTGAAATTATGCAATCCAATTATGCTAAAACTGAAGCCCACACCATTTGACTTCACATATGCATTGTGGTTTAATCTGGCAATTTCGTAAGAATATGCAAAAGGTCATAGTTTTGGGTCAGGCTCAGTGTTAACAAATAATAACTGATTCAAAAGATAAACCTGCAATCATTTCAACAAATGACTCTGTACATGAAAGACCCTGCTGTATCTTTCCCCCCTGTTTCTTGACCTGGACTCTTTGCATGTGAATGCAATAAATGCAACAGGAAATAAGACATTGAAGCAATTTCAAAGAATGAAAATACGATTGCTCAAATCATTAATGGTCATTACAACGTGACAAAACCTGATAGTATGTGATAGCATTACTTTAAATAGTTGTAAATACCAGTTACAGCTGAGTAATAATTGGCACTTGTGCAAGACATGGAGAGCACCGATGTGCAATAAATGTCATTAAATTAATCAAATGTTCTTCATTTAAAAAACAAGATTTTTCTGCCTTTTGAAATAATAACTCTCACCATTAACTTCAATCCTGTACACAAGGTAATATTTTAGCATGGTTCTGTTAAACACAAGGCAGCTTCCACCTCTGTTATGTTGTCCAATTTTTCAGGATAAACAATGACAGGCTGTTGTTTCCCTCATCCGAGAGATTAAATGTTCTTTCTTTCACAAGAATATTCCTGCCATTATCCATCCAAATAAATCTTGTTGCTCTACTGATATGAGAAACTAAACATATATAAGACTGACACTATCTCCTTCAGTCAGAGGTGAGAAGGACTTGCTGTCACTGAAACAGGACAACATTGTATTTACAGTAATGCAGGATTTTACAACATTTTACAATTTCCACTTTTCTTGCTTACCACATTTAAAGAATGATTCATCATTCTAAAACAACAGAGTAATGGGAATTAGTAATTTTGTGGCCCTGGGCCTTTCATCCATTCTCAGTAATGCAACTGTCTATACTTTGTCTACATTTCCCGCTGCCTCGGAAAAGAAGCCAGCATAATCAAAGACTCCACATGCGCAGGACGTACTCCATTGGGAAAAAAATTGTCACCTTCTTCCCTTGGGAAAAAGTACAAGAGTCTGAGATCACGCATCGCCCACCTCAAGAACAGCTTTTTTAACTGCTGCCATCTTACATTAGTTGATCTTTCTCTACACCCTAGCTATGACTGCAGCATTACATTCTGCATCCTCTCCTTTTCTTTTCCCCAAGTACTCTATGAACAGTGTGCTTTGTCTGTAAAGTGCACAAGAAACAATACTTTTTACTGTATCCCAATACATGACAATAATAAATCAAATCAAACCACATCAGCATTGAAAATTGGAAATGTTCCAGTATAAAAAAGAAAGAATTTTTTTTAAGTTCATAGATAGAAATCATTGCTCTTGAAATCTCAAGTAAATTTTACTGAACAATCCATCAGTATTTATCTAAGAATTTTTCAATGGTACTGCTCAACTTGTTTTATTTGTGACCAGATTGAGACAGATACAGGTAAAACCTCTCTCAATATAACTTAAAGAATGTGTAGTTAGTACAGTGATTGATGCTTCAATGGTATCCAAGGTTAATTGTTCTCTTTAATGAAGCCACTTCAGATGAATTTACTTTAAATTTGAACCTCACTTCTCAAGATATTGCCGCTTGTACAATCCCCCAAATTTCACTGTAACTACACCCAAATGTGCTCAGAATCCTCGTTCTTCAGGCAGTATGTTGCATATTGGAATCTAAACTGACTGAAAAAGCCAGCTCACAGGAGTGCATTGTCATCTCCTTGTGTAATTCCATATGTCTGGCTACTTCTTTCCATGTTTAGATGTAAGGCTAAATGTAGTTCATGCATTCACTGCTTTAACCTGTGGTTGAAAGTATATGATACCCCATCAAGCTACAATGTCTGCTCTTGCTCACTTGGTAGGACTCCTACCTCTAAGTCACAAGGTTTTACTTTCAGGACCCGTCCAGCAGTTGATTATACCAACCAACATTGATACTTCAATGCTTACTCAGGGAATGCTGAACTACCAGAGGTTCAATTATTTGGACGAAAGGAGTACAAATAAACTTGAGATTTGTAGCTCCAGTCTCAGTGTGCTTGAGGACATAAAGGGACCTGGGGTGCTATTTCAAAGAAGAGCAAAGGAGTTATCTCCAGTGCTTAGGCCAACATTTATACCTCAATCAACATCATAAAAAAATCAGATTATCTGATAGTTATCACATTTCTGTTTTTGAGAGCACATTTTGGCTTTGACATTTCTACATCACAGAGGCCACTAGGCTTCTAGGAATGTTTTAAGACATTTTGTCATTTTAAGAGTGTTTCTATAAATGCAGATCTTTCTTCTCCTATTGGAATTACACAAGAGTCTGGCAGCGTCCCTCCAGGAACAACAGAAATGTCTATCATGCTACTTCCATGGGGCTTTATTCTGCCAGTGTCCCACCAGAATTACTTCAGGAAAGTGTGGGAACTGATGAATAATTTCATCCCTCATGTCTTGAAATTCTTGGACATACGTTATATGGTTATCAATTCAACTGTCACCAGTTCCATTGTGTCCATAGTACATTGAAAGGTTCCTGCATCTTCAAACCTTGTTGGAGAAATCTGTACGGGAAAGCTCATCCCATCAAAACATTGTAGGCTGATTTGATTCTGAAACTCAAATTTATTCGTACTCCTTTGATCCTTCTTGTCTGTGGATGATATAAGCCTAATCATTTCTGATGTCTGATGGTCATTTCTTCAATACCACATGGACAGATTGCACTTGGACTTAGGTTTACAGCTCAGGTCAATCAAATTATGGTCAAAGATTGGTCAGGAATTTATATACTTCTTATCAAATTCAGCTGAAATAGAGGGATAGATAATTGTAGAAATGTGGAAATTGAGGGCAACAATCTTCAGTTGCCATTACCATTTAAACAATATTACTGTTTTAATAATGTCTCAAATATTCAGTTAGGAGAGAGGGAGCATCTAGTAAAGTAATCAACACAATTTAGAAGGAACATGTGTATGTTACAAGAGAGGAAAGTGTTATAAAACAGAGGTGGAACCCTCCTCTGAGACCTAACACTGAAAGATCCAAAGAGGAGTACCTCACATTATAATCTGTAAAAAATGTGTGAAGTGGTGTGACCTGCTCTTCAACAACTTCTAGTGTGGTTAAATATAAAATAAATCCCTGACACCTCATTCTAAAGTCAACACATAACAATTTATTTATCTAATAGTGAACAAATTAACAAAACTATTAACAAACTGAATAAATCCTTTCTAACTATTAACTATTCCCAATTAAAACAAGATTCTAATGGTATGTTTTTCAAATTAATACAATTCTCACTCATTAACCAAAATAGAATTTAGTTACTCTCTAAGTTACAACTAGGTTTTGTGTTTTCTGGAATATTCTGAACTTCCTGTTGATTCTTTTGCTGGAACTTCTTTCTCCTTTCGTACATTTGCTACCTAAATGGTGTTTTCTCTAAGACATAGATGAAGCTATAAAAGCCAATAATGAGAACTGAGAGTTGATAGCTCTGGCAGGTGGTAATTGCTCTCTTCTCTTTGTTCCACTGCTCCCTTCTTTTATATCCATGATGATATATCAATATTTCCCACAATAAGATTGATTCTAGTTTGTCAAAACCATCATACTTAAATTTAATAGGTTTTTGATATCTAAGTGCTTGATTCTATTCATTGATTAAATTCAAAAGCCTGTTGTCTTGGTTAAAAAAAAACTGTTGCTTAGCCTTTTGATACTAATGCTTCAGTTTGGGCTGTCTGTATACTTGCATTTTTAAAATCTCTAAGCACAAAAAAAGCACACTTTCCAATCTACTATTATTCTACCCAACTTTGCAACAAAAGGGAACCAGTCCATTGATCTCTGTGTAGTGTAAAGATTCTGTATCATTAATTTCAAGGTCATTATGTGACGTGACACAAATTAATACATGAAATGCAGAATCTCATAACGCACCCACAGGTAAGCAACAAACCAAACTTTTCCCCGAGAATTTCTAACACTTAGAGCAAGAGCTAGGATTGCAGAAGGCATGCGTTATAGGATAATAAAAATGATACAGCACAGAAGGGGGACCATTCAGCCCATCTCTTCCATGCTATCCATCTGAAGGAAAGCATTATTGAAATGCATAATTATAGTGCACATAAAGGCTCTGCATCTCATTTACCTTTTTGTTCTCGTTCTGATTCTGATGTATTGATCCACGAGGATCTTGATCAACTACATTTAAAAAAGGAAAAAGATATGAGGATCAACATAACAAAAAGGGACAGGAATTAATTGGAATTGCTGCCAGAGGTGATGTTGATACTATGTTTATTCCTTAGTGTGTTAATCTTACCTAATCTTGGTTATATAACGAATACTTTATAATGACAAAGGAAAATAATACTTAAGAAAGACTCTGTGGCCTATCTGGTAAGGCCTGTATACTGATATCTCTTAATTTTGCATTCTCTCAATTATCAATCCTTACTAATAAATGTGCAGGTCAGCAGGACCAATGGATTTTCGAATCATTATTGATAGAAATTCATTAAACAAGAAATCCTAATTTAAACTTCCACCATATGAAGTTTGATTTGATTTGATTTATTATTGTCACATGTATTAGTATATAGTGAAAAGTATTGTCCTTGCATGCTATACAGGCAGAACATACCATATTTAAAGAAGGAAAGGAGAGCATGCAGAATATAGTGTTACAGTCTTAACTAGGGATGTAATGAAAGATCAACTGAATATGAGGTAGGTCTTTTCAAAAGTCTGATGGCAGCAGGTAAGAAACTGTTCTTGAGTTGATTGTTACATGTTCTCAGAATTTTGTACTTTATCCCTGATGGGAGAAGGTGGAAGGGACATGTCCCAGATGCGTGGGATCCTTGATTGTACTTGCTGCTTTTCTGAGGCAGCAGGAAGTGTAGATAGAGTCAATGGATGGGAGACTAGGTTTGCATGATGGACTGAACTTCGGTCACTACCTTTTGCAGTTTTTTGTGGTTTTGGACAGAAGAGGAGCCATGTTAAGCTAAAAAGCGTACTTTCAATCTGTAAATGTTAGTGAGCGGGCATTCAAAATTTCCTTAGCCTCATAAAAAAATTAAGGCATTGGTGGGCTTTCTTATCTATTGCATCGACGTGGAGGGACCAAGACAGGTTGTTGGTGATTTGGACACCTAGAAACTTGAAGTTCTTGACCATTTCAACTTTGTCCCCATTGATGTAGACTCTAAGTACCCTGAAGTTGATGACTGTCTCTTTCATTTTGTTGACATTGAGAGAGATTATTGTTGTCACACCAACTCACCAGATTCACTATGTCTTTTCTGTACTCCATTTTGCCTGTGTCTGAATTCTGATCCACTCTGGGGGTGTCATCAGTGAACTTGCAAAGTGATTTGAAAGGGAACTTAGCCACAAGCCATAGGTGTATACGGAGTATAGTAAGGGGCTAAGGACATAGTCTTGTGAGGCACCAACAGCTTTCAACAAGTAGTATGAATTCTTCACAGCTACCCAAAAAACTCCTTTAATGCAGTGTTCATTCAACACTGCTAGTGTTGCTTCTGCCTATATTTCCAGAAATATGAGCAGTATCTGAACATGTTAGTTTTCAAATGAGGGACCGGGCAAGTTCCAGGTCCAAATTCTGATGAGTGCCTACCTTCCCAGTACCGTGAGTGGGCTGCACCAATAGGAGGACCAGTGGGATGACCCAATGTTTTGGGCTGCAGGAAGCAGTACTGGGAGTGATAGGTGCTATCATTACAGAGTGGCTCAAAGTAGAAGCACCCCCTGAAGATATTGAACAGAAAGTTAAACAAATTTTGCCCACAGCAGCCAGGACTGCGTGGCATACCATTCCACAGGAAGGCCTACATCCATTATTCTCAAGCCCTGTGGCCCTGAGGTGGGGGCAGGAAAGATGGGTTATTGTAGAATGGGGGGATTAAAAGGGACTTCAGCCTGCAGGTTTGCAAAAGGAAGACCACATCCTGAGATCTTAATCTAAATACTGCAAGTATTATGGCACGACAAGTGAGGGAACATTACATTAATTGACATAATATTTCTAATATGCACTTTCATGTATATAATCCTGGACTGATATGAAATAAATCTTTAATTTTTCTATGACTTTACATGCCTTGGCAGAAATCAAACTGATTCCTGGAACTATTGCTTTGTTGTGAATTCACTCAAAGTTGGATGTGAACTAAATCACCGGAATTTTACCACCCAAACTGCCAGGGAAATTGGAGCAGGCAAGGAGTGGACAATGAGAAGCTCTATTGACCTCAGGCGGGATTTTACAGATACAGGATGAACGAGGCCATAAATTCCTACCCACTATTAGAACGGTGATGTGTATCTGTGGAGGTGATGACCTAGTATTATTATCGATAGACTATTAATCTAGAAACTCGGCTAATGTTCTGGGGCACCTGAATTTGAATCCCACCACGGCAGATGGCGGAATATGAGCTCAATAAAAAAAAATCTGGTATTAACGATGATCATGAAACCATTACCGATTGTAGGAAAAATCCATCTGGCTCACCAATGTCCTTTAGGGAAGGAAATCTGCCATCCTTACCTGGTCTGGCCTGTATGTGACTCCAGAGCCACAGCAATATGATTGAGTCTCAACTGCCCTGTAAAATGACCGAGCAAACCGTTCAATTTCAAAAGCAACTAAGGATGGGCAATAAATGCTGGCCAGCCAATGATGTCCATGTCCCACAAATGAATAAAAGAAAAATATTAACAACTCTATTCTTTGCCTGGTCTTAAAAAAATTCAAAATCAGAAATATATAACACAGATATAGAGTGTCCTCAAACATCTTAATAATTGTTAAGACTGTCATTATTTGGGACAGTGGATATCTGGAAAGAATGGCTGATAGCAGGAAATGAGAGAAGGAAACATGATAGAAATGATTACTTTCACTTTCATAACAACGCAGGTGTTATGCAGCATTCACGGTGCATTCACAATCACAGTGGGTTTTCTCTGTTCTTTTTCTATGAAAAAGTTATTGCTGTAGAGTACAGACTAAAGGCTGTCGGCTCCAGTCCTTGTACCACATTCTACCCACCTTTGGTAGCAAATATTTCAAAGTGCTTCAACATTTTCTCCTTGGGTTCTGCTGTCTGCAGATAAACAGGCCTGCCACTTCAAATGCAGCATTTTCAATTTTAAGATTGGGAGAGTCATTATAAAGTGCCATTTAGCTTCAATGTTCTTCATATATTCATTCACTGCTCCACTCAAAAGTCCAGCCTTGTTTGTTGGCCTTCATTTTGACCAATGTCCTTGTTTTGGATTTCCCACAATGGTGGTGTAGTGTGTTTACATTAGGCTAGTAATCCAGAGACCCAGGTTAATGGTCTTGTGACCCGGGTTCGAAACCTATCAGGGAAGATGGTGAAATAGGAAGACAGTGAAAATGACGCGATTGTGGTAAAATCTCATCTGGTTCACTAACATTCTTTGAGGGAGGAAACCTGACACTCTTGACTGGTCTGCTGTGCCCAATATGTAACTCCAGATGGACAGATTTGTGGTTGACTCTTAGCTACTCTCTAAAAGGGCCAAGCAAGTTGCTCAGTTCAAGGGCACATCAGGGATGGGCAACAAATGCTGGATTAGCCAGTAATGCCCAACACCATAAAGATGACACAGCAAGAATGCTGATATCTGACCACTATCTGTGAGCATGGCTATATTAGGCTATTGTTTGATTAGTCTGTGAGACAGTTATCCCAATTTTGGCATATGACCTCAGTTGCTGGCAAGAGGATTTTGCAGGTTGACAGGGCTGGGTTTGCCATTATTGTTTCTGGTGCTCAGGTTGATATTTGTTGTTTTCGGTTGAATCTAACTGAATAGCTTAATTGGCCTTTTCAAGGGGAATTTAAGAGTTGTTCACCGCTATACTTTTATTTCCATATCTTTTATTGAATTTAACTTCTCCCATCTGCCGTGCTGTGACTTTAACCTGGGTACCCAGAGCATTATCCTGGTCTCTGGATTATTAGTCCAGTGACAATACAATAGTGTCACTGCTTCCCTCATTTATAAACGTTCACATTTGAAATGATTCAGCATTAATTCCAGGTGTAACGGAAGTTCAATTGGTTCAGTCACTAACTACACATTGGTTATATTTACAGATAATGAGATGAGTGGAATTTCTCTCCCCACAGTTACCGTCTGATTTACAGGGAGTTTTTAGCAATTGCAATTAAAGAAAGAAACTGTCTTTGGAGAAGTGGGTTTTTGAAGTGAGTCATCAGTCTGAAAACAAACCAAGACGAGACAGAGAATGGTGACTTCCAGAAGGAGTGGTTCTGGTCATGTATGAGAATATTTTCTACATGATGCGCAAGTATTGCAGGTCAGTGGGATTTGGGTGTGCTCAGACAAGGAACACAAAAGGTTAGCATGTAGCTGCAGCAAGCAATTAGGAAGGTAAATGGCATGTTGACCTTTAATACAAGGGGATTGGGATTCAAGGATTATAGAATCCATTGAATCCCTACAGTGCAAAAAAAAACATTTGGCCCATTGAGCCTGAACTGACAACAATCCCATCCAGGCCTTATCCCGTAACCCCATGCATTTATCCCACTAATTCCCTGACACCAAGAGGCAATTTAGCATGCCCTATCCACTTAACCCACATATCTTTGAACTGTGGGAGGAAACCAGAACATCCAGAGTAAACCTGTGCAGACATGAGGAGAATGTGCAAACTCCACACAACCACCCAAGGCTGGAACTGAACGCAGGTCCCTGGTGCTGCAAGGCAGCAGTGCTAACCACTATAGTGGTATTATCGCTAGACAATTAATCCAGAAACTTAGCTAATGTTCTGGGGACTTGCGTTCAAATCCCCCCATGGCAAGTAGTGGAATTTGAATTCAATAAAAAAAACTGGTTTAAAAATCTAATGATGACCCTAAAACCATTGACAATTGTCAAAAAATCTCATGTTGTTCATTAATTCCTTTAGGGAAGGAAATCTGCTGTCTCTGCCTGGTCTGGCCTCCATGTGACTCCAGAGCCACAGCAATGTGGTGATTGACTCTCAACTGCCCATAGCGACTAGGGATGGGTAATAAATACTGGCCAACCAGCAACATCCATGTCCCTCAAATGAATATTAAGAAAAGTAGCAGAGTTGTGGGTGGCCTAGTCATCCAGAGACTCAGCTAATTTTGGATGGAACAGCAGCTGATGGAATTTAAATTCAGTTAATAACTTTGGATTACAAAGTACTGGTAACCATGAGATTATCATTGATAGTTATGGATACTCACCTAGTTTATTAGGAACCCTGCTATCCTTACTTGTTCTGGCCTTTCCAGACCTACAGTAATGTCATTGATTCTTATCTACTCTCTGAACTGACTAAGCAAGCCACTTAGTGAGAGATAATTAAGGATGGCCAACAAATGCTGGCATTTCTGCTGACACCTACATCCCATAAAAGAATGAAGGAAAAAATATTTTCACCATAATGGAGAGGCTCCAGATCTTTGTGTTTTCTTTACAACTTACTTTATTATCTATCTTTGTCATCAGCAAATTTAGCTACCAGGCATTTAGTCTCTTCATCCAAATCATTAACATAATCCAGCTAATTGGGGCACTGGCAATCACCCTGTATCTCTCTACTAGTGATAATTTGCCTGCCTGAAAATGACTCATTTATGTTGACCCTCAGCTTCCCATGAGCAAAACAATCCTCTGTCTGTGCTAATGTGTTATCTCCAGTTTCATAAGCTCTTACCTTGTTCAAAACCCTCTTACTTGGCACCTTGACTGTTTGGAAATCAGAAAACATTATATCTGCATTTCCCATTAGCCACCCTGCACATTATATCCTGAAAGAAGACTTAATAAATTAGTCAAACATGATTTATCTGTCACAAAACCATTTCCCGTTTGTGTAATGATTTTCTAAAATCTTTCTCTTAGCTATCACATCCTGAATGATTGATCCTAGACTTCTTCTCATAACAGATATTATGTTTCCTTCTTTCTGACTCCTTCTGTTCTTGAATAAAGGCATTTAATTTTCAAATGTCAGATGGGACACTTCCAGAATCGAGGGAATTTTGGAAGAGTCCAATTTCAACCAATGCTTCCACTATCTGTGCAGCCACCTTTTTTAAGAGTTGAAGATGAAGGTCACCAGGTCCAAGAGACTTGTCAGTATTTAGTCCTATAATCAAATTTAGTGACTCCTTCTGTTCTGTAGTTGAATCAGGAATGAGATATTGGCCAGAATCCTCCAGTCATTCATGTGGCAGGATTCTCTATCCAGTGCACCCCTGCCCACAAGTTTCCCACCAGCGTGAGGTGACATCAATGGAAATTCCCAATGACACTCGGTGGGACTAGAAAATCCCACCATTAGCAAACATGCCACCTCCTATCGACAGGAAATATGCTGCTGGGAGGCCAGAGAATCTCACCCATTATCTA
Source organism: Sphyrna mokarran (assembly GCA_024679065.1). Lineage (NCBI taxonomy): Eukaryota > Metazoa > Chordata > Chondrichthyes > Carcharhiniformes > Carcharhinidae > Sphyrna > Sphyrna mokarran. Next base: position 68,507,659 of record JAGIQG010000014.1, on the reverse strand, counting down.
TCATTTCTTTTTTGTATGAATTACCAGAGGAAAGGATCCATTTATGCCAAATCTGTTTCCTGTTAGTTTGCAAATCTCCTATCCATGCCACTATGTGATCCCTATACCATGAGCCTCTATTTTGTATAATAGGCTTTGATGTGGCACCTGTGTCTGTGTAATTTGCACATTCTCCCTGTGTCTGCATGTGTTTCATCCAGTTTCCTCCCACAATCCAAAGGTAGGTGGGCTGGCCATGCTAAATTGCCCTTTGGTGTCAGGGTGACTAGCAGGGTAAATGCATTGAGTTATAAGGATAGGGCATGTGTTAGATTGTTGTCACTGCAGACTCGATGGGCCGAATGACCTTCTTCTGCACTGTGGAGATTTTATGATTCTATCATTCTTGCCAAATGCTTTATTGAAATCTAAGTACAGCACTTTATCCACAACATGTTTCCCCTTCAAAGCACATTAATAAGTTGGTTAGACATGGTTTCCGTTTCACAAAACCATGTTGACTCTACCTAAATGCCATGAATTTATCTAAGTGCCCTGCTATAACATCTTTAATAATGGCTTCTAACCTTTTCTCTAGGACAGATGCATCCAGTTTCAAAACTTTAGCTCTGTTCTCTCTCCACAAATATTGCTAGACCATCTGAGGTTTTCCAGCATTTTCTGTTGTTTTGGATTCCAGCATCCACAGTAATTTGCTTTTTGCTTTCATGTTACCAGGAAATCTTTTTTTGGAAAGGAGTTCAAAGTGCACTTTATTTTGAATTCCTGTAGAGGGAGCCAGTCACTTAAAAATGCTTCTTCTTTGGCAATCCCACAGAGTCGAGGATGACTGCTTCCACTCTGAGGAAATGGGTTCTGCAGTGGTAGAATAGTTTAATCCTGGAGTGCAGACTCTGCCACAGGTTCAGCAGGTGATGCTTGATGAGGTGGGACAGTCTTGCTGGAATTTTATTAGTACGCTGCCCTGACTCCGGGGGTGGGCAGGGACAGAGAATGGTATTCTCCGTTGGCGTCGGGTGGGATTGTACTAACTTCAGGAGGACATGCTGGTAAAATTCTGTGCTCTCTTTCCACTGTTAATACTTGGCCTCCCCGCGCTCCACCTTTTGATGCTCAAGGTGGATTTCCCATACCTTGATTCAAGAGTCTTGTGATGGGCATGTGGACAATGTTGTCTATCTATCACAGCTGGTCAATGATGACCAGTACCATGAAATTGGGCATATTGGCCTGGGAGAGTACACTTGCATTAATATGCTCGTCCTGCCGGTGGATTTGCAGCATTTTGGAGGGGCAATGTTGGTGATATCTCTCCAGTGATTTGAGGTGACTGTTGTACATTATCCATGCTTCTGATACATACATGAGGACAAGAACCAAAGCTGCTCTGTGGACCATGAGCTTGCTGCTAGATTTGAAGTCTCAGCCTTCAAACATTATTACTCAGATGTCTCAAGACTGCACTGGTGCATTGAAGTAAATGTTGGATTTCATATCTGAGGTATGTTTGTGTCAAGAGGAGTCTCCCAAGGTATGGGAAATGATTCATATTTTCCATGGGCTCACTGTGGATCTTGCTGGAGCAGGCTGGTACAGAACCTTTGTTTTCCAGATGTTTATTCCAAGACCTATTCTTCCATATGCCTCAATGAAAGTGTTGATGATGGCTCATAGTTTGTCCTCAGCGCATACACACTGGTGTAATTTGCATACTGCAACCCAATGCTAGAAGTTGGAATGTTCTTGGTTCTGGCATGGAGGCTTCAGAGGTTGATTAGTTTCCCAGTTGTTCCGTCGGTTAGCTCCACTCCTACTGGGAGCTTCAAGATGATGGGTTGCTGCGAGGAAGATGGAGAAGAGCATTGGTGCAATAACACAGCCCTCTTTCACCCTAAGTTTGCACTTGTACTGGTTCTGTTGGTGAGTGTTACCGTTGGCATGTCATTTTGAAACAGGCAAGAATGGTGATGACTTTCTGCAGATATGACAGTGGCTTTTAAGGGGTATCTTAAAAAGCACATGAATACATGGATATAGTGGGATATGATCCCTGTAAGGGTAGTTCAGTTAGGCAGCATGGTCAGTGCAAGCTTGGAGGGCCAAAGCGTTTGTACCTGTGCTGTAATTTTCTTTGTTTTTTGTTAAGAGGCAATCACATTGCTTTGGTTCTGGAATCACATGTTGGTCAGACTTGGGGTAAGATTTCTTTCCTTAAAGGACATTGGAGAGTCAGATGTGTTTTTACAATAAACCTGGTGAATGAGCTGGCCTGCGATCAGGAGGCTGGCAGTGCGGGACTACTGCACATGCACTGACCTCCACTCTGACAGATTGGTGCATGTATAATAGCCTGCTCAGCATTATATTGCCGGCCCCTCCAGATTTTTCACACGATTAATGCTAGTGGACTCTGCAGTGCACAGTGTAGAAGATTCATTTTGAAACTCCAGCAGAAAACCAGCAGAATATACTGCAGTTTTTACACAAATTGAACGGTTAGAATTTTTTTTTTGGGAGAATCACACCCACCCCCCCACAAACTCCTCTAGATTTATATTCCAGATTTATTAATTTAAATTTTACCAACTGCTATGGTGGGATTTGAACCAATATCTCCATATCATTACTAGTCTAGTGACAATACTGCTATATGACAATACTGCTATGTGTCAATCTTCTCTGAAAGATGCAAAATCATCTTTGGGAAGGTGATAACACTGGCCCACACTAAAACTGGACATCATGATTCTTGCCTGGTTCAAGCCTGTAAGGATTTTCAGTTCCACATATTTTAAAATCTTGGCAAGATGTTGCAAGGTCTTTAACGTTCTATTAGTTAGCAGGAATTTCAACCACATTCATGGAATTACAATGTATACATCCCTTATTGTTCCATTTTACCCAGAGTAAGGTAAGTCAGGGGAAATTACAGTTCGATAAATCATCAGGCCTTGCATTATAACTTCATGTTAGAATGGGGTTTACCACAATATAACTCTACTTGGGGAATAGTTTAGTCATGGAGTTATAATTAACTCGAATATGACATGAAAGAATTGCATAGTGACACTATTGCACATCATATAAGAGTTGATGACACGCTGGCACAGTGGTTAGCACTGCTGCCTCACAGCATTAGGAACTCAGTTTGGCTCACTGTCTGTGTGGAGTCTGCACATTCTCCTGGCATCTGCATGGGTTTCCTCCAGCTACTCCAGCTTTTTCCCCACAGTCTGACAGACATGCTGGTTAGATGCATCGGCCATACTAATTCTCCTTCAGTGTACTTGAACAGATGCTGGAGTGTGGCAACTAGGGAATTTTCACAATAATTCACTGTAGCGTTAATTGTAACCCTCCTTATGACACTAACGAATGAACTTTAAGTAAGATGCATTAATTTTATCTATCTTTTCCAGCCATGGATGTGAGATGGAGTTCAATAAACAATAGTCTTTTTTTTATTTGAGTATCTATGCAGATCTCTTCATACCATTTGTTTCTTCCGTAAAGGATTATGTAGCATAGATAGATAGACATCATATATAACACAGGACATGCAAAAATTTAGTTTGGAATGTTTAATGGAAAAAAGATAAACACCAGTAAAACATGGAACTTACTCTGATAACCACGAAAACAGAAGATGTAGGTATATCATTGAATAAATTAATTAAATGACCAACTGAAGACAGAAAAACTTAATCTTAAATGATGTGCTGCATAGTTGAATTATCAATGCTACTTAGTTTTCACATGGCATTTGCAGAAGTTGCGAAAGAACTGTTGAAACGATATTAAGAGAATCACTAATATTGCAAATCATTATTCATGGGTTATGCTTATCTTTGAAAAGGACAGCGCAATAATTATGTTAAATCAGAATAGATACATGAGAAAAATCCAATTTGTTCGAAAATATTTTCCAAAAAATGTCATATTCTATGTTTTCAACTCCAAATTCTTTTCTTTTCTGTGAAGCTCATCTTTATTTTGTTTGTGCTATTTGTGCGTAGACAACAGATGAATCGTCTTTATTCAGCTTCTGCAAGAGAGAAATTTTCCATTTGTAAAATCTTACAAAATAGGAGTTGGCTATTTGGCCCATCCAGCCTGTTCATTCATTGAGTAAGCCCATAGTTGATTTGAATGTAGTCTCAACTCCACTTTCCCAATGCTTAATCCCTGACTCCCTAAGAGATCAAAAATCTGGGGCTTTTTTCAGCCTGGAATATATTCAGTGACTCAAATTCCACAATTCTTTGAGATATAGAATTCCAAAGATTAACGACCTTCTGAAAGAAGAAATTCCTCTTCAAGTCCATCGTGAATGGGTGACTTCTTGTTCTGAAACAGCGCCATTAAGTTCTAAAATGCCCATTGAGGGAAAACATCCTCTGAGCATTTCACAGACCCCCTTAGATTCTTAAGGCTCCAGAGAATTATTTTATTATTCTTCTAAAAGTCAATGAGCATAGGCCCAATCTGCTCAACCTTTCCTCATAAGACAATCCTTTTATCCCAGGAAGCAATCTAATGACCCTTCTCTGTTCTCTAATCCAATAGATTCCTCTTTAAATAATGAGAACAAAACCCGACACAGTGTGCTGGGTGTGGGCTCAACCACGCCTAATTCAATTGTAGCAAGAATTCTTACTTTTATCCTTCATTGTCTTTACATTTATTACAGGTTGCCAAGCTGAAAGTGATCTCTTTATTCCTGTTAGTTAGCCAATCCATTAGCCATGCTAACATATTACCACAAATACATGAGCACTTATATTGCTTAGTGAATTATTTATAACAATGTGAATTATTATTCCACTTCTTTACATCAGGCAATTTTACACATTTGTTGCAGATATTAATATTGGAGAGGGTATAATTTAATCAGTAGGAATCAATATACTTACAATAATCAATGAGCGTTTATTGTGTTGTGTATATCTGCCTCCTGTGTTATAATTACAAACAATACAGTTAAAGGATAATGTTGATAATGAGACTGACATATAACTTACAAATTTGAACACAACTGAAGGGAGATAGTAGCCTATTAATAATTCTGCTCACTGAAAGAGTTAAAGATTTGGTTTAGCTGAATATTATACGAACTGCGGACTGTGGCAAGGATCGAAGAGCACAAACTACAAGTTGTTAGTTAAATCTCAGAGAGTGTAAAAACAATTGGGAGATCTCTACTATTTGCTTTGACAACCAAATAGAACATAGAACAATACAGCACAAACAGGCCCTTCGGCCCACGAGTTGCGCCGATCACATCTACCAATCCACAGACCTATCTATAACCCCCTATCCTATTCTTTTCCATATACTCATCCAGAAGTCTCTTAAAAGACCCCAGTGAGTTTGCCTCAACAACCTCCGATGGCAGTCGGTTCCATTCACTCACCACCCTCTGAATGATCCAAAAGAAAATATAAGGAGGCAATGTTATCTTCGAATCTCCCTCGCTTGGGAAAATACATTAAGCATGGACAGGGAGGATAATTGATACCCAAAAGTCAGACACTCAAGTTGTTACATTAAGAACAAATTGTACCTGGTGATAAAGCAGACGAAATTGCATATATGAACCTTTACACTGATTGGATGTTATAATAAAATAGATGTGCAAGGGTTGTGTTGGTTAGTTATATTTGCACCTTTTGCATAATGTAAATATAACTGATAGTTTTGAATGAATATAGATAACTACCAGGCAAATATACATCTCTGATTAGAATATGCTACTTACTTTTAATCAAACCTGGGAGTGTATCTTTCCGTGTGCTGCTATATTCAGGGTTTTGGACTGCGCCACCAATTGGCATATTGGAGCCTAAGCTATAGCTTGTAATAAAACTTTTAAAACTTCAAAATTCTTTATCTGGTTACTTGAAGAGAGTGAAGTCTGTAAATGTAAAGCATTAAGTCTGCCCAACTTAATGCTTTCCACTTGTACAACCAACGGATTAGTAACACATTGATTGTTAGTAAACCCACATACTTTGGTGTGACTCAGGTCAACATTAAATACTACATTTACACAGTGAGCCACAGGAAATATCTTCAGTGAACTAAGCTCTTTCCTTGATTGTTGGGGGGTTGTATCACCCATTAATAGCTTACTTAGCTTCTGAAAAAACCAATGGTAAGTGAGGCTGGGGAAGCAGAAGCTGCTCCTTCAGTCTTGTTTTCATTGAAATGGTCCCATCTTATGGATCAACACCCCTTTTCATATTATTGAGGCCCAAGAAAAGTTGATTCTTACAGACAAAGCTAGGAAAATTGCCTCTGTTTAGTACAACTTCAAAAGGATTTTTATGGTTTCTTTTACATCTTCAGGGCATTTAAAAGCAAATTAAACATTTTCATAGTTCAATCATCATTCTAACAAATACAATCCCAACAATATAGAACTACCCACACCCATAATGTAATAAGCTAGCCCTGTTTTCTTAGATGTGGAGGCTATCTCAATGTCAGGCTGATAGAAGGCTGAAGGAGAATTCTCTCTATCTGCATGTATAATATTTGATGTGATACAATTTGAGAATGTCAGATGTTTTCATCTTAGTTCCATATTGCTAATAACATCAATATTTATTTAAAGATAGTTGTAATGACATGCTATCACTGCTAATAATTGCTATCTTTTTTTTCTACAGAAATCTCAATTGGAAAGATATTATTGATCTATATTAATAAAATCTGCAAAGTTGCCAAGAATTACCATATTTTGTTGACAATGTAGGAGGATGTACTGGTCATAAGTGCAATTTGCTACCCTACAAAACGTTGTATAAACGTTATATAAATTGTTTTCAGGGTGTGACTAATCTGACATGCTTTTGTTCATGGAATAGACCATCAACAGGAGAATTGTACAATGAGGCTAGCTTCAGCACAGAAATCAGTTTCATGGCTCTGGCAGCTCCAGGAATGCAAGCACAGTGATGTAATCACCTACATTCTGCTGTGTGTTTAGTCCCAATAGCTTACTCTGCCTTCTCAAGCCTTTTCCAATATATCATTCTACACATCCAATGTTGGTCCACACATTTTTATTTTTCCACACATTTCCTCAAGATCTTATTCTGTTTCTTGCTTCCCTATTCTTCCCAACTACAAACATCAAACTTCTTCAGATTACCTGTTTGGGGAATTCCTTTAAACTCTGAACTTAGAGTAGCATGATGGCAGGGTGATTAGCTCTGCTTGGACCCAGGTTCGATTTCCAGCTTGGTTCACTGTCTGTGCAGAGTCTGTGCGTGGGTTGCCTCTAGGTGCCCCTGTTTCCTCCCATAGTCTGAAAGATGTGCTGAATTCTGAACTGAACAGGCGCTAGAGTGTGGTGACTTGGGGATTTTCACGGTTACTTCATTGCAGTGTTAATGTAAACCTACTTGTGACACTATTAAAAATGAAACTATAGATTGGGCCTAGTAAGCACCTCAACATGCCCACTGCCACTAATTGAATGTGGAAATCAGAAGAGATTGCTGACTAAAAGAAAACACTGACAGAATTTCACAACTTTCCTGTACATTATCAGACACCCACCACTCCTAGTGAATTCTGAATTAAAATGGGCTTGATTGTAAGGCAGGGTAGAATTTATGATGGAAACAAGGGTGTCATCTGTTGCCTGCTCTAGGGAAGGCACGCTGGAATTAATTAGCCATCCAACACTTATTGCATTAGGCCTTCCTTGGGATACAGGATCCAACTGGTACAAGTCCCAAGAGCATCTGGCCAGAGGCCAGCAGTTACTCATTGTCCGTCAGCAACAGCAGTAGTGATGCCCCTCCCCAACCCAGTTAGCCAGGCTATTAATGAGGAACCCACCCCCAAAGGTCTGTAAGGAAAATCAACAGGCTTTGTTTTGTAGGCTCTCCAAGTAAACGATTTGCAAGTTGAATACCAGCAGTGATGGGATCAGGCACTTTACTGGGCATCAGTTGCCCGCATAAAAGCCTACAGTGGCTTCCAAGGGGAAGGCCATCTAAGAATCCTCCTGTGCTGAACATAATTGAATGAAGGCCAAAAGGTAGCAGGGTTCCCACTCTTCATCCTCCCATCCAGTTAAATGTCCCTAGCACCTCTAAACTAAACATTGGTGAAATATTAAGTTCCACAAAAAATAGTAATTGCACAAGCAATGTGAAAGGTCACCATAATAACATATCAATAAGTGCATTGAATCGAGATTAGAAAGAGTAAAACATGAGATACTTACTGTTCATCTTTAGATAATATGGAATGAAAATCTTGGAAGTGTTTTGATGAAACAAAACGCATGTCCAGTTGCTGCTGTCTCCCTCAGTTTTCTGAATAATCAGTCTCAGTGATTTGTCTTCCCCATTCCATCCATTCAATGTTTTCTCCACAACAGTTTTCCCATCACTGCTGGTCCAAACAAGTCTCATTGATTCAGTGACATCAGAGACAGAGCAGTGCAGGATAACGGTGTCTCCCTCATTCATTGCGTCAGATGGTTCAGCTGTGACTATAGAAACAAGAAGATTGTTCAGATTTTAAACAATAACTTGATCATTGAAAACAACAGCAACATTCTGTCTCCCACTTTTTACTGTGATCAGTTTAATGATCACCAGTTTAGATGATCCAAGACAACATGTGTAAACACCAGCATCTTCAAACCTCACAGGGACAATCCTAATACTGAAGTTCAAATCATTAACATTAGCCATTAAGGGGATCAGTCGATTCCCAAAGTAGATCCTGTTTACATTGATGGGCTGAGATTCCGAAGCTGATGCTATTTTCTCCCCCTGATTTTGAAAATGCAGTGACTTCCAGCTCCATGAAGCAGTGTTGTGAGAGTGAACAGTGTTGCCATGGTAATCATAGCAAATCAGATCAAGTTCATTCTGGTCCATGCCTAACCGAAAAAGAACGTAATTCCTCACGAATAAATCTGTCAAAGAGACACAGAAAACAAAGTGTTAGAATCTTACAATAGCTAAGGGTGGTGGTTGTAAGGATCGATCAAGGATCAATCTGCAGAGTAAGGATCACATAACCCAGAGAGCCAATCAGGCATCCTCATGTACCTGTAAAGGTTGAGTAAGTAAACGAGTTGTATTTTCGCTAAATTGGTGAAGGAACATCCTTATATCAAGGTACAGAGGAAAGCAAAATTAATTAACTCACACAATAATATCAAACTATTTAGCTTTTTGATCCTCATAGCTCAATTCGATCAGATCAGTTGGGAGCAAATGCATGCATAGCTGGGGAGGAAACTTCAGTTGAAACCAGGGAGCAGAGAATGAAGTCATATCTTTGGTTCTGTCTGACCATTGCTTGTATATACATATTTATATAGTTGATATAAACCCTCCTTTATGTGAAGTCATAACAAGTTGCCCTCAAGTTATTACAGTTTGTTTTATAGACTTCCAATATAAGTGGCTCCGTATCCAGTTTGAATACAGGATCAGGAACTCTACTGGACATCAATTTCCCAATTAAGTGCCTCAATTAGCATCCAATGGGAAAGTCACCTGGAGCCTTCCGATTCTGAATTTAATCAGTCTCATAACACCAAGTTAAAGTCCAATAGGTTTATTTGGTATCATGAACTTTCGGAGCGCTGCTTTTTCATCAGTTGGATCAGTTGAGTGGTGTGAACTCTCCATTCACCTGATGAAGGAGCATCGCTCTGAAAACTTATGATACCAAATAAATATATTGGACTTTAACACGGTGTTGTGAAACTTTTTATCGTACCCATCCCAATCCAACACCAGCATCTCCACATCATGAATTTAATTTGGCAGAAACAGGAATATAGCAGTGTTACCACTCTCTCCTCCACTCAGTTAAATTACTCCAGCAACATGAAATTAAATTCCACCTATGAAGTGCAATAGCACAAGAAATATGAGAGGTCACCATAATAACAGATCAGTGAGTAACATAAAGAGGCTAAAAACAGTAGAACTGGAGACACTTACTGTGAACTTTCAGATAATAAGGAATGGAGATCTTAAGGGTGTTTTGATGAAACAAAACACATGTCCAATTCCTTCTGTTTCTATCGGCTTTCTGAATAATCAGCTGTAACAAATCCTCTTCCTGATTCTGATCCTTCACTGTTTTCTCCATAACAGTTTTCCCATCACTGCTGATCCAAACAAGTCTCATTGATTCAGTGACATCAGAGACAGAGCAGTTCAGGGTAACGGTGTTTCCCTCACTCACTGCATCAGATGGTTCAGCTGTGACTGTGGAAACAAAAATATCATTTAAATTTTAAACAATGACTTGATCATTGAAAACAATGTAAACATTGTGACTAGCATTATTCTGAGACAACAGAGTCACCCTGTTGGGGAGACAGACTGGAACAAACTCCAATTTGAAGGATGTTGGAATCTGGGGTCTGATTTTTCCAGCTGCAGCAAAATAGGCTGGCTTTGATTTGATTTCTTATTGTCATATGTATTAACATACAAGTATTGATTCTTGCGTGCTATACAGACAAAACATACAGTTCATAGAGAAGGAAACGAGAGAGTGCAGAACATAGTGTCACAGTCTAATATTACAGTAGCTGCCTTGGGGACTGCGATCCATCCACAGCAAGCATCACCTGCCTATCAAATAGCCTGCGGCTCAGCAGCACCATAGCTAGCGATGGCCATTGCTAAGGCTGCAGCTGCAGGATGTGTGACTCAGTGGCTGCACATCTTGAAGATGGGTAAGTGAGGTGGGGGCATTTGGGTTCTGTAAGGTAAGCCCATGTATTAGAATGTGGGGTATCACCGAGAGTAAGCAGTATCAGTGACAATCATGTTTATTGACACTTGAGGGAGCTTCCATAGGCCATGAAGTGCCTGTCAAGAAGAGCACCCTCTCTGGAGTTGGCTGAGTTCTCCTTTCATTGGCCTGTTCTTCTATGTGGAGGTGGAAAGTGGGATTTAATTGGCCACTTAAGTAGTTCAGTCTGCATCCTAGTGAACATTTAATTTGCCATGTTTTCTGTCACTGAGAAAGGTGCATGATGGCAGAATGATGTTGAGAAAATGCACTCCCTCTCTCACCTCCCACCCCAATCAGTATTGTAAGTGTGAGCATAATCGTTATGGTAATAACAAATAAGACAAAATTCATTGTGATCAGTGCCTGATCGATAAAGTGTATATCTCTTCCAATGCAAATCTGCAACATAGAAAGACATAGAGTAACATGCCAGAATTTTACAATTATTGAGATATAGAGAAATGCCAGAATAATTAGCAATCCCAATTATATAAAAGCATTTAGGATTTTTATCTCCATAACTTCATTTCATCAGTTTTTTGTCAAAAATATGAACTGGTTAAACATTGCACAACCTCAGTGAATTCAACATCCATAAGACAACTTTTATTCTATAAAAAATTTAGATTTTTAACATGATGGGCTTTTAGTACCATGGAGGACATCAGAACATCAGGCCCAATATTTTGATTCCCAGCCAGTAATGCCAGAGGCTGTAGATAGTGTGCAAATAAAACATGCATGAAGAATTTTTTGCAATGATTGCATGGCTTCCTAAAGGCAAATGCATCCTTTATTTACACAGAATAATATTCAAAAAGTACAAAAAAAAAACCCAGGTTTAAGATGCTAGGAAGTAGGTACAGAGGAGATATCAGGGGTAAGTTTTTCACTCAGAGGGTGGTGGGTGAGTGGAATCAGCTGCCGTTGGTGGTGGTGGAGGCAAATTCGATAGGGTCTTTTAAAAGACTTCTGGATGAATACATGGGACTTAATAGGATTGAGAATTATAAGTAAGCCTAGTAGGTAGAGACATGATTGGCACAACTTGTGGGCTGAAGGGCCTGTTTGTGTTGTACTTTTTCTATAATTCTATGATTCTATCTCATGCAGAATTTAATGTCAAATTTATACTTCTCATGTTCACCTTCTGCATACAAAGTGAAGCCCTGTCCACTATGGACTTGATCCGTTTTTATCATAATCCTTTTTTAAAGTTTAAAAGTGTAAAGTTTATTTACTAGAGTCACAAGTAGGCTTACATTAACATTGCAATGAAGTTACTATAAAAATCACCTGGTCGTCACACTCAGGCATCTGTTCAGGTATACTGAGGGAGAATTTAGAATGACCAATGCATCTAACCAGCGTGCCTTTCGGACTTTGGGAAGAAACTGGAGCACCCAGAAGGAAACTCATACAGACACGGGAGAATGTGTAAACTTCATACACACAGTGACTCAAGCCAGGAATCGCAACTGGATCCCTGGCATGGTGAGGCAGCAGAGCCAACCACTGTGTGCCATCATGCCACCTTAAAGCAAGCTTGCTATTGTTTGAGTTAGTGGAAATCTGGGCTTGAACTTTGCATCCATCGGGCCAATCACAGAGGAAAAGCTATACAAAGAGAGTCTGGACAGCATTTCAAATGCAAAACTCAGTCACAGACGCATATATATATATATACATATATTTCATTTCAGCTCAGGCAACTCATTCCACCCTGGATCAAGGTTGAAACTAAAATGTAAAGATTGCTTGGCCAGTCAGCCCAGCTGCCAACCATAAAAGCAAATGGGCTGAGTTGAATTATATTCAATTGGCCTCTTAATGAACTAAATTGCTATTGTGATTGTTGGTGGGTATTGCTTCAAACTCTTGTGTGCATCCATCAACCAAAATATTTGTTTCTTTATTTTCCAGCGAACAGTCATGCACTTTTCTGTAAATTTGGTTTTGTGAATACTGTAAACAGGTAATAATAAATTGGCAAAAGGTTTGTACCTCATAAAGATGACTTACGATAGCATTGGTAAAAAAAAACTTCCATCTATTTTACACTAAATCTTCCTCATTTATCCTCACTGAGACAGATTGACTCCCTATCGATCAACATTTCAAATCTAAAATCCCACTTTTCATCAATAAATCACTCCACAGCATCATTCTAATTTACCTCTGCAATTTCCTGGAGGGTACTCTCCTTTCATATTCTCTGTCATCCTCCCTCTATTCCACTAATGGTGACAAACATTTCCTCAGCTCTAACCACTGATGCTCCCATACACCCCTTCCCCCCCACCCCAAACCCTTCCACCTCTTTCTGTGTCTATATAGAGATGGAAAATCTTTTAGTCATCTTCCTAAATTTTCTCACCAAACTCATGTCTCCTTTAGTATAATATCTTGTTCTTTCTTCTGAATGTTCTCTTGTTGAGGGCTTTGTTATTCTTGTTATATAAAAAGAACAATTCAGATTTTCAACCTTTCAGTGTTGAGCTGCATAATTTATTTTAACAAATCTCTAACTCTGTAGGGTGAAGCCCACCTACATTCAGTTACCTTTCAAGTCCAGGGTATATTAATACCACTCACATTCCCTCCGAAACTAATCAATTGTTATCAGATGTTAACAATCACAAAAAACATAACTAATTCTACAATTCTAATATTACCAATGATGTTCAAGCAAGATCAATCAGAATTGTACCTTCTGTATGTACTGGAGAAGCACTGAGCGAATACTCAAGGCTGAAATTTAATGTTGTGACCTTGCAGTGAGTAAAATGAATTACATTTAGAAAATATTTTTTCTTTGTCTTGGTTTCTGGCTGTATAGGAATGTTGCTGTCCAGTATCAACTCTTCTATGGATGATAGATCCATCAAGACTTGGCTGTTGATATTTGTTCATGATATCACAAAGTTATATTTATACTGGTGTTGCAAAGAAAAATTAAGGACCCAGGCTGGAATTCTCCCCCAAAGATAATGTGTTTTGGATTCCTGGGAAAACTGGAGTAATCCATAACTGGTATTTTCAGAGGGAGTTCACACTAGAATCTCCCACAGTCCCTGCACCGCAGAGGCCATCTAGATGAATATCATTAAATTTCAGGTGGTGGGGCTTATTCCCACTTGAAAGGCTAAAACTAGTGAGCCTCTGCACATGCACAGTGGCCCCGAAATGTCAACCTTCCATTTGTGACTAGCTCAATTGCTGGCCAGCCTGGAATTCCTGCAGTGCTGCCCCTCCATTCCCCCCCAGGTCCAATTACAGACAGATCCCATTAATTCCCAGGCCCAATCACGGACACATCCCATTAATTCCCAGGCCCAATCCCATCTCCCCCCATTTCAGAGTGCCCTCATCCCCAGCTCTCCTTCCCCATTGATAATAACCCCCCCCACTCATAGTGTAAACCAAGAATTTCAGTACATATTTTCTTCAGCATCGAGTTCTGATTTGATTAAACTGACACAGAAGGGTCCGAGTGGAGAAGGAGATGCAGATCAGATGTAGAGGCAGTAACACAGCGAGTGGTGGGAGCTTGGGACAGTGCTGCTAGGTACAAAAAGGAGGCAAAGTCACTCATCTCATTATGACTGGTTCACAAATTAGGAAATTCAGAGAAACAGACCATGCATTTTTCTCTTCAACAGTCTGTATCATCTACAAGACCTATTTCTATTTACGGCAATGCTTTGTTGTCAACCATTTACCACCCACTTTTCCTCAGAAATGCATAATGGAGTATTTCCTCTACTGAAGAGGTGTCAATTGCAAAACGTATTTTAGATCAAGCAAACACTATTTTACAAGCATGTTAGTAGATATTTAACTGACTGTTGCTTGTGAGCCCTCACTGTTGGCTAATCAAGTTATATCTACCCACAACACGCAAGGGATTATACTCCAAAAGTACATCATTGTTCGTAAAGTGTTTTTGGACACTATAAAAATAAAAGCAGGATAAAGCAGACTTTGTTAAGTAAGTAGAATTTTCATTGGCCTAGTAGCCCAGAGGACAATACTATGGAGACTAGATTTTGAATCCCATCAAGGCGGATGGTGAAATTTGAATTCAATAAAAATCTGGAATTAAAAGTCAAACGATGATCATGAAACCATTACTGATTGTCAAAAAACTCATCTGTTCACTAATGCCCTTTAGGGAAGGGAACCTACCATCCTTATCTGGTCTGGACTACATGTGACTCCAGATCACAGCAACATGATTGACTGTTAACTCTGACATAGCCCAGCAAGACACTCAATTAAAGGGTAATTAGACACACCCAACAAATGCTAGCCCAGCCAGAGACACCCACATCCTATGAAAGAATTTAAAAACAAAACATGCCACACAAGTGCAAGGAAATGACCATCTCTAAAAAGAGAATTTAAACATTCTCCCATGATATTCAAAAACATTGTCATTGCCATATAAATAATATGGCTAAAAGAGCAGGTCAGATCAACTAGCTCACCTTTTCACACCCTAAAACCTATCTCCCATCCACAAGATGGAATATTTTCCACTTGCCTGGATAAGTGCACCTCCAGCAACATTCAAGAGGCTCATCATCGTCAGAGATTCTTATGTTTGTAAAAGAATGAATTGCTGTGTGATTAGTCACATGACGTGACTAGAGACATGACGTGATGTGACCAGAGACATGCATAGGGTTTTATCTCTCCTCCATGTTGGACTTCAATCAGGCAACACCTTGGTTTGTTGCAGTAACCCATGGGCAACCGCAATTGTCCTAGTTATTAAAGCTGATGGTTCTGTATGCATCTGCGGGGACTTTAAGAGGACAACAAATCCAGTACTGTGCGATGACCAGTACCTCTTGCCACTAATAATTGGCCTATTCATTAGACTGGCTGTCAGTCATCCCAAGCACTCCTCCAGATGAGGGTAACAATTGAGTTTCAACAAATTATTCCAATATAAGTGCCTACTGTTCATAATAACACCAGCAGTGGCCATATTCCAGAAGTTAATGGACCAAATTTTAAGTGGCATCAATGGTATCTTGTGTTATCCAGTATTCCAATCTCAAGCACAACTGACAGGAATATTTACAAAATTTGGAGGAAACACTGGAGATCATTCATCAATTATCCAAATCACATAATAGACAAGGAACCTAAGAAAGGAACCTCCACAAAGAACCTAAGAAAATGACAGTAATCCCACATGCACCAAGACCATACAATATGCCACAGCTGCAATTATTTTTAGTTCCAATCAATTATTGTGGAAAGTTCATCCCAAACCTTGCAATACTACTAAAGCCATTTCATACTTTATTGCAACTGGACAAAGGAATGTGAAAATGCACACAATGGAATTAAAGACATGCTCAAGCAATCCGAGTTATTGGTCCACTTTCGCCCAGAGTTGAAAATTTAACTAGCCTGTAATACATCAGCCTACAAGGTGAGTTCTGCTGTATTTCACATTTTCGTAACTGGAGAGGAACAGCCAACAACTTCTGCAACACAGCGCAGAATAAAATTATGCACAATCTGAAAAAGAAGTGCTCAGCAGACTTTTTGGCATTAAATAATTTCACCAATACTTGTATGGCAGAAATTTACTCTGCTGACTGACCACAGGCTGTTGACAACTATTTTGGTCTTTATCAGGGAATTTCCCCATTAGCCATAAGTCATTTATAAAGATGGGTGTTAATATTATCAATGCATAATTATTAAATCAAGTAGAACAATATGTCAACACAGATGTCTTATCGAGTTTGTAACTTCAGGA
The DNA here is from genome assembly GCA_024679065.1 of Sphyrna mokarran. Taxonomy (NCBI): domain Eukaryota; kingdom Metazoa; phylum Chordata; class Chondrichthyes; order Carcharhiniformes; family Carcharhinidae; genus Sphyrna; species Sphyrna mokarran. The sequence continues at coordinate 68,491,083 of JAGIQG010000014.1, read as the reverse complement.
AAAAACTGAAACACAAGATAACTGCGTCACTGTATTGTATTTCTCCTACATAGAGGATATCCCAGGAACACCATCTTAGGTGCAAAGGTAAAGATTTAAAGAAGAATATCATTGGAGAAACAAAAGAAAAATCCTGAATTCAGACCTTATATAATGAAGGAACTTGAATTAACTGTCCAAATGCAGTATTGCAATGGGCATCAAGGTAACCATCCATCGATGGATCCTGGGTCAACTGTGAAAGGGCATCCAGGGGTACTATGGTTGATAGACTTCATACAAACCTAATTTTAGTGGCCAGTACCTGATGCACAAAGAAAATCAAAAGTGGGCAATGTCAGTCATGCTGTAAAATATAGAATACTCAATCTGTGCAACCTGTTCACCAGGCCAAAACAACCTTGACAGAGATACTTATTAATTTTTTGGGATCCATTGAAGGTGAGATATTTCTTATCCTAGTGGACATGCATTCAAAATATACAGATCAAGATGATGAAATCCACCATGATGGAAAGGATTATCGAGGAGTTGGGTGAGTTGTTTGTGAGATATGGACGGCCCAAATAACTAGTTAATGATAACAGGATGTAATCCACACCCCAGGAATTTGTGGATTATCTTAAGAACAATGGTATAAAACACATAGGGACTGTCCCACATCATCTGTCCACTAATGGATCAGCAGAGAAGCTAGTACAATCACTGAAACATGCCATCAAAGAATCAAAAGATGAAGGTTCATCATCCAGGAGAGTAAACAGCTTTCTCATATCCTATCGGAACTTAACTCATGCTATTACACAAAATTCATCAGGATTGTTATTCCTAAAAATGAAACTAAGAATTAAATTTGATCTACTCATACCATCTGATACTACGATAAGGTTCCCCCATACAAGACTTCTTGAGAAAGTGAGGGAAAATGGGATCCAAGGGGCTGTTGCCTTCTGGACCCAGAACTGGTTTGTCTGCAGAAGGCAAAGAGTGGTTGTAAATGGGTCTTTTTCTGCACGGACGTCAGTCACCAGTGGAGTGCCCCAGGAATCTGTTCTGGGACCCTTGCTGTTTGTAATTTTCATAAATAACCTGGATGAGGAAGTGGGGGAATGGATTGGTAAGATAATACGAAGTTGGTGATGTTGTGGATAGTCTGGAGGGATGTCAGAAGTTGGAGGGTGAGATAGGTAGGATGCAGGGTGGAGAAGTAGCAGATGGACTTCAACCCGGATAAATGTATAATGGTCCATTTTGGCAGGTCCAATGGGATGAAGGAGTATAATATCAAGGGTAAGACTCATAGTAGTGTAGAGAATCAGAAGGACCTTGGGGTCCAGCTCCATTGGACTCTTAAATCGGCCTCACAGGTGGAAAATGTGGTCAAGATGGCATATGGTGTACTAGCCTCCATCAATTGAAGAATTAAGTTTAGGAGTCGGGAGATAATGCTGCAACTTTATGAGACCCTAGTCAGGCCTGCTTGGAGTACTGTGAGCAGTTCTGGTCATCTCATTACAAGAAAGATGTGGAAACTCTTGAAGGCAAGCAGAGGAGATTTACAAGGATGTTGCCTGGATTGGGTGGCATGCCTTATGAGGATAGGTTGAGGGAGCTCGGTCTTTTCTGAGAGGTGACCTGATAGAGGTTTATAAAATATTGAGAGGTATAGATCGGGTGGATTCTCAGAGGATATTTCCCAGGGCTGAAATGGTCACTGCAAGAGGACACAAGTTTAAGGAGCTGCGGAGTAGGTACAAAGGAGATGTCAGGGGAAAGATTTTCATTCAGAAAGTGGTGGGTGAGTGGAATCAGCTGCTATCAGTAGTGGTGGAGGCAAACATGTTGAGGTCTTTCAAGAGACTTCTGGATGAGTACAAGGGATTTAATGGAATTGAGGGTCATAGGTAGGCCTAGTAGGTAGGGATAAGATCAGTGCAACTTGTGGGCCAAAGGGTCTGTTTGTGCTGTAGTTTTCTATGTTCTAGCTTCTGTGTTCTACTACGATAGTAGAGCAACAACAACAAATACAAGTATACTTACCACGAACAAATATCAAAACTGAAGATTTAAACAAGGAGAAAGAATTTTAGTGACAAACTATTCTGCAAGTGAGAAGCATGCACCCATTTTAAGACAGGCCCAATTTCCAAAATAGTACAACTTGATGATGAGAGGAAGTGGCAGAGACACACAGATCAAACCTCACTCCAAATTAGCAGAAACAGTATCAAAAACCTTACATCCGACATTCAAGATTGTGAAATTCCTGAACCAAAGATTACTAAAGTGCCAAGTTCAGGTTCTACTCCAATAAAACAACCAACCTCTCTGAAAGCTGACAATGAAGCAACTTCACAAGATGAAGTACCTGATATTTGGGAGCAACAGGCTACTGAGGATCAGACTCTGGAACATTATATCTTATCAAAACAAAACTGATGTCCATCAAAAAGATTTTCATTTTAATTGTACCTATAATACTCTGATGAATTGAAGTTCATGGTGGATAATCATTGAAGTTTAAAAGTTTGTTGTCATTCTAAAATAAAGGGAAAAGGATGTTATGTACTGTAAAGCAATGTATTGTCTAATTAGACATATGGTGTGATGTGAGATCACCGGACGTATTCACGGGTTTTTATCTCTCTTCCACATTGGACTACAATCAGTCAACATCTTGTAAATAAATCTATATTTGTTTGCTTAATTAACCCACAGTGTGGGACTTCAGAAATCCTTTTCCTTGTTGGCAGTTCGGTCACAAACAATTGCACACACACAACAAAGACAACGTAGCCTGTTTGATCAGCTCCCAGCCCATCAGCTTCAACCACTGACACACAGTGGCAGCAGTGGGTACATCACCAGCATGTAACATCAATGGTTTCCAATCGGTGTGCCGCAGCACGTTTGTGTGCCATGAAATTCCCAAATGTGCCATGAAAAAAGATTCAAAATGATGACCACTGAACATTTGGCTTCACCCAAGAGAATGAGGATGAAGTTATGGAATTCAGTGGGAGAGACTGCATGGTTTTTGAGCAAATTGACAAAGGAAGTGATAAGATATTGGAGGTGTTTACATTCTTAAAAATAGATAAATGTCCAGGTCTGGATGAATTGTGTCCCAGGCTGCTGTGGGAGTAGATGACAGGGGCTCTGATAAAATTTTTAATTCCTGTCTTGCCATGGAGGAGTGCCAGAGGACCGGAGGACAGCTAATGTGTTTCCACTATTTAAGAAGGTTGCAAAAATAAGCACAGCAAGAAGTCTCACAACATAAGTTAAATTCCAGTAGGTTTATTTGATAGCACAAGCCAAAAGCTCCTTCATTAGATGAATGGGAGTCGTGTTCACAAACAGGGCATATAAAGGCACAAACTCAGTTTTCAAGATAATGGTTGGAATGTGAGTCTTTACAGGTAATCAAGTCTTAAAGGTATCATCAACACGGATGCCATCATCTCACATGAGAACACCATCCACCAGGTACACAGTATGTACACTTACAATTCGGCCAACATTGTCTACCTGATATATCGCAGGAAAGGGTGTCCTGAGGCATGGTACATTGGGGAACCATGCAGATGTTATGACAACGATGAATGAACACCACTCAACAATCACCAAACAGTGAAGTTGGGGAACACTTCAGCAGTCACGGGCATTCAGCCACTAACTATTGGGTAAGAGTTCTCCAAGGCAGCCTTTACAACACACAACAACACAGAATCGCTAAGCAGAAACTGATAGCCAAGTTCTGCACACATGAGGACAGCCTCAACCAGGATAGTTGTTCATGTCACACTATCTGTAAACCCCATGATTTGCAAAATCTCACTAACTGTCCTGGCTGGAGAAAATAACATCTTTTTAACCGATGCGTAATTCTCTCTCCACTCACATTGTCTGTATCTTAAGACTTGATTACCTGTAAAGACTCACATTCCAACCATTATTTTGTAAATTGAGTTTGTGACTTTATATGTCCTGTTTGTGAACATGACTCCCACTCACCTGATGAAGGAGTAGCACTCTGAAAGCTTGTGGCTTATGTTACCAAATAAACCTGTTGGGCTTTAACCTTTAACCTTGTGTTGTGAGACTTCTTGCGGTACTTATCCCAGTCCAATGCTGCTATCTCCACATCATGGCTACCATTGTAAAGATAAGCCAGGGAGCTACAGACCAGTGAGTCTCACATCAGTGGTAGGAAACTATTGGAAAAAATTCTGAAGGAGAGAATCCATCTCCACTTGGAGAGACAAGGTTTGACCAGGGGTGGTCAGCATGGCTTTGACAGAGGGAGGTTATCCCTAACAAATTTGATTGAATTTTCTGAGGAGGTGACCAAGTGTATAGATGAGAGTAGTGCAGTCGATGTAGCTTATATGGATTTTAGCACAGCCTCTGACATGGGAGACTTGTAAAGAAGGCAAATGAACATGGGATACAAGATAATTTGAGGAAGTGGATTCAAAATTAGATTGGTTGTTGGACATAGAGGATGATCACAGAAAGCTGCTTCAGTGACTGGAAACTAGTCTCTAGTGACATATCACAGGGATCCGTGCTGGGCCTCTTATTATTCATCATTTATATAAACAATATAGATAACTATGTGAGGGTTTGGATTAGTAAGTTTGCGGATGACACAAAGATTGCAGTTCATAAGCTCATAAGATATAGAAGCAGAAATAGGCCATTCAGCCCATTGAGTCTGCTCTGCCATTCAATCAGAGCTGATGTGCTCCTCATTCCCATTTTCCTGCCTTCTCCCATTCAACCCATTACCAATTAAAAATCTGTCTAACGTTTCCTTACATTTATTCACTGTCCCAGCATCCACCGCACTTTGGGACAGCGAATCCCACAGACTCACAACGACTCGGGAGAAATAATTTCTTCTCAGCTGTGTTCTAAATTTGCTACTCCTTATCCTAAGACTATGATCTCTCATCCCAGAATGCCCCACAAGAGGAAGCATCTGGTCCATGTCTACTTTACCCATACCTCTTATCATTTTGTATACCTCAATTTGATCTCCTCTCATTCTGCTAAATTCCAGGGTATAGGCTTAAACTGTTTAATCTCTCCTCATACGACAAACTCTTCATCTCTGGAATCAATCTAGTGAACATCCTCTGAGCTGCCTTCAATGCCGCTATATCTCGCCTCAAATAAGGGGACCAAAACTGCGCACAACAGTCCAGATGCAGTCTCACCAATATCTTGGCCAGTGGTTAACAATGAGATTGAGTGTCTTTGGCTACAGGAAGATATAGATGGGATGGTCAAACGTGCAGATAAGTGGCAGAGGGATTTTAATCCTGAAAAATCTGAGGTCATATACTTTGGGAAGAGTAATTTGACAAAGAAGTATTCAATGCATGTGAGGACAATAGGAATTTCTGCTGAGCAAAGGGCCAATGTGTTTGTCCATAGGTCTCTGAAGGTAGAAGCACATGTTAGTGAGGTGGTGAAAAAGCATATGGGGCATTTGTCTTTATCATTTGTGGTTTGGATTACAAAAACAGGGAAGTCATGCTGCAGTTGTATTGAACTTTGGTGAGGCCATAGCTAGAGTACTGTGTACAGTTCTAGTCACCACTTTATCAGAAGGATGTGATCACACTGAAGAGGATGCAGAGGAGATTCACCAAGATGTTGCCTGGGATGGAACACTTAAGTTTTGAAGAGAAGTTGGATAGGCTTTGTTTTTTTTTCCATTGGAGCAGAGAAGACTGAAGGACGACCTGATCAAGATGTACATGATTATGGGGGACACGGACAGGATGGATATCAGCTTAGTTGAAGGGTCAGTCATGAGAGGACACAGATTTAAAGTAAGAGGCAGGTGTGAGAAAAAGTTTTTTTTATCAAAAGGGTAGCGACAGTCTGGAATGCACTGCCAGGGAGAGTGGTAGAGGTAGTTGCCTCACAACATTTAAAAACTACTCGGATGGGCACTTAGCACATCATAAATTCAAGGCAAATGGGATTAAGTAGGTAGGTTCGTTAGGTTGTTCTCACATATCGATGCAAACTTGATGGGCTAAAGGGCCTCCTCTGCGCTATATGATGCTGTCTTTCTGTGGTTAAAAATTTAGCTAATTAAGCTAAAATTAACCTTCATTTTCAGCTCTGTGGTCGACATCTCTAAGACCAAACAAACCTCATACATAGATGCTCACTCATTTAGTAGATTCAGGGCTTAGATTGCTTTGAGCTCAAAGAGAATCAAATCATAGAAAGATTAGGTTGGAAAATGGAGTTGATAGAGATGATTAGCCATGATCTTACTGAATGGCAGAGCAAGCTCATGATCCTTTTATGTTTTTATGTTTCTATCAATTTCCTGCAGAGGGAGCCAGTCACTTAATAATTGCAAGTAACGGCAAACTTCAACTTTGCAACACTCGAGGTACGAATAGCAATATTTCCAATGTTTAAAAATTATCACCCTGTTTCAAACTTACGTCAGTTTTGATTTTACAATGCCACAGAAGACCAACGCAGATGGTGGAATTTGAATTCAATTAAAATAAATCTTGAATTAAGAATCTACTAATGACCCTGAAACATTTGTTCATTGTCGGAAAAGTCCACAATGAATGTCCTTTAGAGAAGGAAATCTGCTGTCCTTACCTAGTCTGGCCTACATGTGACTCCACAGCCACAGCAATATGGTTGACTCTCAACTGCCCTTGCACAAAGAGGGATGCACAATGAATGCTGGTCAGCCAGTGACACCCATGACCCACGAATAAATAAAATAACGTAGATGTCTATGTGGGGAAGAGGATTAGTGAGATTGCGGATGACACGAAGATTAATCAGGTGGTTAACAGTGAGGCTGAGTGTCTTGGGCTATAGGAAGATATAAACAGGATGGTCAAATGCGCAGATAAGTGGTGAAACCTGCTGCTGAAACACTGGGCCCCTGCACCTGTCACTCACCCATCTGTAAATCTGCAGCAAAATATTGCTATAGAGAACAGCCACTTTATCCCGCCAGCAGTGCAGAGTACCTTAGCTAGAGCCAGAAACCAGAAAAATGTTTTTCAAAATGGAGAAACAAGGCCACAATTTGTTGGTAAAAATCCTCTTTTGCTATTTGTTGATCTGCTGATTACAAAGGGATCTTTTCAACCTATTGTCTAAAGCCCGAGAAAGGTTTCTGTGGCCCACAGCCAGAGTTATGAATGCACTGGGGTGAATGTTTAAAACCTGTGGGAAATTTTCTGGCAAAAGTTAATCCTAGCCCCACTAGCAGAACCAATCCTTCATTTTCAACATTATTTCTAGAGGAAATTGGCTCCAGTTTATGATATTTCGACTTACGACATGGTTTCCAGTAGCCAATTGTGTCTTGAGTCCGAGGACTGCTTGTATTTGAACAGCTTCCCAGCAGCTATTTCCTGCAATTCAGTCACCTGCGAAGTATGAAAAGGTTTGAGACTCTCTGCAGAATGATGTGAACTAACTAATTTGCAAATCTAAAGGATAGACAGCAGTTTGATGCCTCACTTCCTCACTCCTAATCTGGGGGAAAAGTTGTTTTTCTTCAACAGTTATATCCTCAATTCTAGTTTCTTGCCTCAACTGACCCTGTTCCAAATACATTCGAACCACAGACTATTCATGGCCATTTTTACTTTCGGTTGTATTCAGTTTACTGCAGGAGGTCTTAACTACCAAATTATTTATTTTCTGTATAAAACATATGCAATTCAATGAAGAGACAGCCAGAGGTATAATGTCCTCTTTCCAATCACAAACATAAACAGTGATGCAATACCCATAACTTGTGGAGCTAACTTCCTTTAAGAAACTGAAAAAAACTAAGTTGACTGCTTAATCTTAGTTTTAATTGAAATTTGTAGCTAAGATTTGCAGAAGACAATTAACCCAGGAGGAAGAATCAACAATGTAAAATGAAATACAGAATGCTGTTGGCTACAGGAAAGTGCACAAGAAAACTGATGGAATGTGGACAGCAGACATTATGAAGGTTAAAATAGTTTTTCAAACTACAATAACCTATTAACAGCTGAAGTTTGTTATTCGAGACAAAGAAGTCATTGGTAAAAACATTTTAATGCTATGGAAACTTTCGTAAAAAGCACAAAAGTCATAAAATGGATTGAAACCAATAAATAGACATATTTCAAACCTATATTTTATTTTGGTGCCAATTTAGAACTTTGGAAGAGCACAAGATCTTGACATGATTAATAAACATCTTTTCAAAAACTACTAGATCAGCCGACTTAAGTGGTCTAAAGCGCTTTGAGCAATGCAAGAGTGGCACTGATTGATAATGACAGAGATTGCTTTCTTTTGAAATGTAGAGAATCTGATGCCACAAAAGTACATGTCTTGTTTATATGCTTTATCAACAAAAACTGCCTTTAATACTTGAAGCAACTGTTTATAAGAAGTCATAATTAAAAGACTAAAAGGAAGTTGTTGCATTGACTGTTAAAGATCTTGAAGACGTTTGTAGCATTCACAAATTATTGAACTACTGGAGGAAGTTTAAAAAGGTATACACCATTAAAGCTTCTTTAATATCATAGTTTGAACAAATAATTAGGTGCCTTGTTATGCAATTGCAGCTTAAGATGGAGTTTGGTAGAACAGTCCAATCTCTTCAATAAAATGTCCCGCCCATCTTGAGAAAAAAAGGGGAAAAATCATTACAAGGAATAATTTGGTGTTTAAATTGGGCATTTAATCAGCTGCAAGGTATCAAAAACGAGGTGACTACTCACCAGGTCATCACAGATATTTGTGATCAATAGCTGTATCATTAATGAATATATTGTTAACATTTGTTTTGTATTGTTCAAATATGTGAAAATGTTTGTGTTTCCTTTCAGCTTTGAGTGTTGCTTTGTTATTATCGTAATTCCCATGTATGAACAATAGAGTAACCTAGCAAGCATGGAAAATGTGGTCTTACACCCCCGCAGAACCATGACATTATGCATGGCTACAATGGCTTTTGGGACTGACGATGTCCTCAAGCAATAAATCACAGTTGATTCATCTCTGGAGATATATGAAACTATCAGCATTATGTCCTCAAATAGAATGGAATCACCCTCAAAAAATATCGGTGAAATGGGCATAATGATCTCTTAGCCTCCAATCTGTGCTCTCCCTAAGTGTCTGCTGACATGCAAGGAGCAGAAACTTTGATATTATTTAAACAATTCACAAAGTTCTGATGTCCCTATTGAGTGTTGCTGAAAATAGAGAGCCCGCTAATTTCTTTACATACCAAAGCAGCACAAATAATCCAGGACAGAGAATACTTTGAGATCAGGATGCCCAGGAATGTATTGCTGGCATTTTTAACAGAGAACTTTCTAAACACAACCTGATGGCTTCAGAACATAGGATCAAGAGTATGTCATTCATTCCCTTGAGCTCCTTACTCATTTTTATCCTTTATGTAAAAGGATAGCTTCTGAAATCACCCTTGAATGGCTTCACTCTAATTTTAAGGTTATTGTCCGTTGTTCTGAAATCCCACCCTAGAGGAAATAGCTTTTCTCCACCTACCCTCACAAATCCTTTTATTAAATATAAACACTGGCATTAGAACACTCTTGAATCCTCTTTAGTCCAATCAACAAAAATCTGATTGCAAAAAAAACATAATCACTTGTCTGATTTAGCAGGAGGTTTTGATAGGAACTGCTGTTGTTCTTGGCCCTTAGTTTATGTGGTTTTGTAATAATTTCATCAGCTGATGTATCCTGTGGGTTTTGCCTTTCCTGAGCAACATATTTAAATTCCTGTTATGTTGGAATTTCAGTGTTAAATATTGGTTCCTAATTGCTACAAAGCTTTGCAATTTTGCAAACTCTTAGATACCCATTGAGAACACTAATCGATCAGTGGCATTATTTCTTCCCATTTGTATGTACTTCTCTTTTGTTCTAAATTGTGTTATCAATAAATAAAATTACACTGTCTTTAAAGTCACTCTCTATTTTTTACTTGTTCTCCGGATAGGACTACCATCAGGACAAGGACAGCATTCCCAGGAATGCCGTCACATGAAGGTTCCCCTCCAAGTCACTCACTATCCAGACTTGAAAATATATCACCATTCCTTCACTATCAGTGAGCCAAAAAGCCTGGAACTCCCTCTCTAATAGCACTGTGGGTGAAGCCACATTCAGTGCATTGGTTCAAGAGGCAGATCACCATCACCTTCTCAAGAGCAACTGGGGACGAACAATACTAGCCAGTCACACTCAGATTCCACTAAAAAGATAATTGGCATATGTCAAGTTGAAATGTCCAGTTTGACTGTTAGTGAATGATTGAGGTGGGCAAGTGTGCGAGGAGGGTAGGGCCAATAAGGGATTGGAGTTGAAGTGAATAGTTGGATTGGTGAGTAAGTATGCAAGTGGGTAAATGGATGAGGTGAGTGATGTGGATAAGTGGGTGAGGTAGGTAAGTGGGTGAGCTATGTGAAGTGAGTAGGTGGATACAGGTAAGAGGGTAGATGGACAGTGGTACCAAGCGTTAGTTGGTCCAAGTCAGGGAGTTAGTCAGACCAGTTTGGGGTTGTGATTGTTGAGTCAGTTGTGTAGTTACTAAGCTGTTAGGTGAGGTTTTAGTAGGTCTAACATTTCCCAGGTAGCCTTCCGGGTAAGTACTGTTGGACATTCCCAAATCTCTCACATTAACTCAGAGTCAGAGCAATTTGTGGAGGGGAACAGCGGAATTGCCCATTGGCAGTTGAGACTTCCTCGCAGTCTCCATGCAGGCCTATGCCTCAGGACCTCGACAGGGTCCCAGTGTATGTCTTAGTCATTTGTTCAATCTCCAACAAACTGGAGACTGAAAGATTTGGCCTTAAAATGTCAGCGGTTCTCCTGACTAAATGCTGTAACTGTTCAGAAGCTTGGCAGTATCTTCAGACAAAGGACAAATCAATAATAAAAAATAAGTTTTCACCAATCTTCAGTCAATGTTATGACAGTAAATTCATATTTAATGTCTGGATACAACTGGTGCCTGAAAACCCCTCTGCACATTTACACATTTTTATATGCAAATGCATGAAACAAACAGCCATCTGAGTACACAGTTGCAGATTCTTGTTGATTCAGCAACAGCATCAACAACTTGCATCTATATAACACTTCTACTATTGTAAAAAGCTCCAATGCATTTTGGAGGATTGTCATCAAACAAAAAATTTGGTCAACTGTCATTTTTGTACTGAAATTAAAAGACATACAACGTACCAATTAAAAGGATCTTGCCTTTCAAAACTAGATAGCCTCAAATGACAGTAATGACATCCAGATCAACATCACTCCCCATGCTTAATTCACCATACCATCAACACATAGGCTAGTATTTTTTTGACAACTGCAAACATTTAAGGGTTCATGATGAAACTGTCTAGTCTTGCACTCTGGAATTCTCCCTCCATTGGCTTTCCCCCTTTGAAATCCCTTTGACTAGGAATGTGATCACTAATTCTAATATCTAGAAATAAAGTTCCAGAGATCAAATGGTGAATTTCACATAAACCAATCCACGATAGAACTGCTGAAAGGAACTGAGAGCAAGAGTCTTCTTTGTAACTCATATAGCTTGGCTCCATTGCAAAATTAAGAAAACTCTGGTCAAAGAGGGAGGTATAATGCTCAAGTAAGCAGAAGCAGCCAGTCATCAAAGAATATCAAACTGCTTAAAGAGATTTTCATGCCTCTGTTGGACTGTTGGTCTCTAACGTCAACAGCACCTATCAAATCCACAACCTCTACCATTTAGAAGATCAACAGCAGCAGGTAAGTGGGAACACCACCACTTGCACCATCCTGAGATGTAATTATATCACCATCCCTTCACAGATTCTGGGTCAAAATCCTGGAAATTCATCCCTTAAAGTGTTATGAGTATGCCTACAACGCATGGGGTGCAACAGTTTAAAACAGCAGCAGCACCTACTGAAGGGAAATTAAGGATGGTTAGATAATAAATGCTGGTCTAACCAGTGACACATGGTTCCAATGAATAATTGGAAAAAAAAGCTTGCATAATTTCAAGCAGAGCGTTGCAGGGTAATTTCAGCAGAATAATCAATTGCCTGTCCTCTCAACACACCTCTCAGAAATATTGCAATTCACTTCACATGCAATATTTAGAGAGAATATTGACACTATTAAGTCAATTGTAGATGAGGTGAATAGGACATTGGTTTTAATTGACAGGCACAGAACTCAAGAGCGAAACTATAGGAAGGTTATTTCTCCAGCAAGATACAGTGACTGAAGGATCACTACAAAATATAATTGGATTCTTCCTCCAGCAAATTGTTGTGAGTTACATTTTATACACAAAATCAATTCAGTAACGTTACAACAGTGATTAAAGGTTCCATTGTCATGCAGAGCTTTAGAAAACGCACAAGAGAATAGGCTGTAACATCCCTATTTTCCGACATGCTCACTGCTAAATCAAGCCTCATGAAATTGTGCTTAACGTGCATATGAGATCTTTATCATGTTTATTTAAATTAGATCTGGTTGATGACACTTAACTCTCTCACTGTAGAGTAATGGGTAATGAATATGTTAATGAGACCATGATGCTACTATTGATGTAGCTGTGACATCAATAACGAGATGATGAAAAGCCCTCAAAATAGCTAGGAGCGGAATAATCTGCATCCTCGTTACAATGTGCTTCATTTAAGATCTTCCTTTCAAATTTTTAGTCCATCCAAAAAAATCAAATTCAAATTGAATCCAATTCATGGGGCTTCATAACAGAGATGAAAAGATGTGGGCAAGTCCAATTGCCCACATAAGTATCTCAACTGGCAGCGGCAGAGACATCCACACGTGAGTTACACTCCATGACGAGCTGGACCTGACACTGAGGGCATGATTTTCTGGGCACTTGCTCAAAAACCAGAAAATCCCACCTAAGGTCAACGAACTTTTGCACGGTCCGACCTCCACACACTACAACTCCCATGATGGGTGGAACGGAAAAGTTCCCTCCTTTATCTTAGCCAACAGGCCAAGATGCCTTCGAAAAATTGCATCAAATGACACCTCGGTTAAATGTTATTAGCACCCAGGTCATGGCCTCTACCCGAGCACTGGAGATTGCCTGATCATTGACTCTCCCCTGCCAGTTAAGCATCCTTATAAATAGTTCTTAATAAAAGATTTGAAGTTAAACTACACAGACTATATCTCTAATCTGTTGAAGCAATGCAAAGACTCAACAAGGTTAGATGAAGCTCACTAATGCTCATTACTGTCTAACTCGACCTATCCACTGAATCCACTCCATGTGTCCGCCATCTAGTATTGGATTATTGGATAAGCAGAAATTTCCTCCAAATAAATATTCATCTGAGCAAAGTCTTTGGGCAGAATTTAATATCCTCTCCATGGTGAGTTCACTGGTGGGGAGGCCACAATCAGATGGGAGGCATGAGTAGATAGGTACACTGTTGCCTGTGCTCCCTCCACCTCAATTAAAACATGTGGATGTCTCTCCCACTGATAATTGAGGTACTTATATGGGCAATTAATGTCTATTTAAGGACTTCATCCCACTGCCATGGTATTAAACCAATAGGCTGCTCGCTTGCTCCCTATATTTGCTTGGGGGCTTGTGGAGGAGGGGATTAGCCCCTCATTCATAGAAACATAGAAACCTATGATGCAGAAGGAGGCCATTCAGCCCATTGAGTTTTCACCAATCACAATCCAATCCAGGCCCCAACCCCACAACCTCATGCATTTACCTCAGCCAGTCTCCCTGACACTAAGGGGCAATTTTGCATGGCCAATTCGCATAACGTACATATCTTTGGATAGTGGGAGGAAACCGGAGCATCCGGAAGAAACCCATCTGAACACAGGGAGAGTGTGAAAACACTACACAGAAAGTGACCCAAGGTTGGAATTGAATCTGGAGCCATGGCACCGTGAGGCAGCAGTGCTAACCACAGTGCCACCGAGCTGCCCATTCAAAGACACTCAGAACTGATCAAGGGACTTGGCATCATTAATAGACTTCTGTTGAAAGCCACCCTCCTGCCCTTTCCAGCTGAACTTCCTCCATTCCATGATATCCATCCTGCCATCACTAATCTTTGGCTTGGGTCCATCCACAATCCTGGTTGGGTGAAATACCAGCAGCAGCCACTGCCTGCCTAGTAACATCATCGTTCAATGGAGCTAATTAGCTGGCAGTTTCTGGTGAGAGAGATTTCTCCCTTCAGGGGATTTATCTTGGGGAAGATCCATTGGCCTCCTGTAAAATGCCTGAGTGACACTTAATGCAACAAGCCTTCCTTAGAAGAAGTAATGTCTTGTCTTCACTCAAATAACTTGGCAAGACCTCTGTCTGCTTCATTAAATATTGCTTATTGTTTATGGTTGGTGGCCTGAGTTGCCTAGATCAAAGATCTGAAATTCTCTTCCTAAACCTCTTGACTCTTTGCATTTCTTTCTCTCTTTTTTCTTTAAAATGCTCTTTAAAACAAATAGGTTTTCAGTCATCTGTCCTGATAGTCCCTTCTTTGGTAAGATGTCAAATTTTGATTGGTAATGCTTCTGTGAGGCACCTTGAGACGTTTTAGCATGTTAAAAGATTCTACATAAATTCAAGTTCTTACAGTATGTGAAAAAATAAAATTGCAGCAGAATTATATCCAGTAGAATGGAAAATGTTTCTTCTCAGACATTGAGGCTGATATTTTACTGGCACACCTGCCCTGATTCCGGGAGTAGGTGAAGCTCGGAGAACAGCATTGTCCATTGGCCTTGGACAGGATTGTACGAACCTTGGGCTGACATGCCATTTCATCCTGGGGATCTGGTGGCTGTGCACTGTCACTCAAATCTTCCAGAGGGTAGAACTTTCTGCTGCCACTGCTTCTTTGTTGTCCTCAAAACAATGAGTCAAATGTTCCCTTTCTAGTCTTTCCAGGTCATCCAGGTACTTTGCTCTACTCAGTTAATCACTTTTCGTTGAGGAGATTCCATGAATATAATTAAGCACGTTCCCCTGCAAGTCACATGCTATCTTGACTAAGAGCTGTGTTGCTATTTCTTCACCATCATTTGGTCAAAATCCTGGAATGGTCTGGGTGTTTTTAGACAAGAGTGGTCAAGAAGTGGTCAAGAAAATACCTCACCTTCTCAAAAGAAATTAAGAATGAGCAGCAAATGCTGGCTTTGCCAGAGATGTTCACATTTTAAAAGTGATTTACTCCAATAAACAGTACCAAGTATTTTATTGAAACGTGAAACTGATGCCATCAAAACTGAAAGCATCAGAGATTAAGAAGTTTTAATCAATTGCAGAGGCAGGGAAAGGAGGGATGGGAGGAAAAGGAAAAGAGGAAACAAAGTATTCTTACAGGGTTCAAGGCAGGAGAGAATAAATGACAAAAGAGAAGATAATGAAAGCTAAAAGGCATGGTAATTGGAATGAGGACAAACAGAAAATGGGTCTATCATGAATAGAAAATTACAAAGTCAATACTAAAAAAAATCTATAAACAGCAAAAAAGCATACAAGAAAAAAAATATAAGGGTAGACTTTATGATCTGTTGTGATATTGAATTGTGTGCCCCACATACAATTTGTGTTTTAACCAATATCAGACAAATAAATGTTTAATATTGCCTATTCGGCTGATTTGAAAACATCAAACATTTTCTGAATCACTTGTGTTAGCTGTATTGAATATGTTTTCTCTCATACAGATTTCATTCAGTTTTTCTCATACAGATTTCATTCAGTGAAAAGATATGAAAAGATATCTAAAAATTGTATTCACTAATATAAGTGATGCTGGTGTCAGATTCATATATTCATGGA